>CM075982.1:20035692-20203794 GCA_038087875.1 Malacoraja senta
GCGCTCCACATGTGCCCTGCTAGTTCATTCAGAGTAAGCTGCCCGGTGAACACCAGTTCAGTCCCACTGCACCGGGACATTCACCCGCTCATGCCAACCCCCGTCCCAGTTCCTCCCAGCGTAAAGCTGAGCCAGCGACCCAGGGAACAGAGGTTCGGACCTCACCATGGAAAACCTGAGCATTTCACAGATCTGCCGCCAGGGGTCACCTCTGAGGGGCGATGGAGTTAACTACCAACTTGCTCGATACATAACAAACAGGAATTCCCCTGCACCAGAATCCCAGGGACCAGGGCTGGCCAATACTATTTAAAACATGCCAACTAATGTCAGTGGAGGAAATGGACAGATGACGTTTTGGGTCGAGGCCCTTCTTCTGTTTGACGAACTGATGCTGAGGATTAACAAAGCCACTTGCCTCGTTTAATTCATGTCATATAGGCAATAAATCCATATGTTATAGGAGCAGAATTAGGCCATTCAGCCCAACTAGTCTACTCCGCCCAATCATGGCTGATCTATCTTTCCTTCTCAACCCCATTCCCCTGCCTTCTCCCCATTAACCCCTGACATGCATGTCTTGTTTTCTCTCTGGAAAACCATTGTCCAGTCTTGGGGCAAGCTGGGGCAGCTGGTTGCAACAGAATATTCTCATTCATTGAGGCTGGAATATTGTGGGATATCTTCGTTGCGATCATGATATTTTCCTCACCGGTGAACAAGCTTGGGATCCCAAGAGCAAGGACATAATTGTGGGTGCACTGTGAGAAGGGTGAAGATCACCACGATTTCTTTGGGGGACTGTCAGGCTTGGATGACAGATTTAAATAAGGAGGATTTGCATTGAAGAAAACAAAATCAAAAGCAGGGCTTGAACGATGTATTTGTTTTGAAGTGAGGAATTGGTAATGAATTTACTTGGTGTGCCCTGATATGCACATTAATCAAGGGAACTGTCTAACTTTAATATAATTGACTCTTTGATCATTTCTGCTACAGGGTATTCTGTGCTTAAACTACTGTAAATAGCTTTAGGAATGTGGGGACAATAATAATTTGGTATATTTATTGTACTGTTCCACTTTGCTAGCTGGATTTTGAAGTGAGATTTTCTATACACAAATAAAGTGACAATGCTGGACTTGACCACCACTCTCAGTCTGTTTTTTTACAGTTTGCCTCATCCATGCTTTTAGACGCTATCCCAACACTTAGTCCCACATTTTACTTTCATCACAATCTCTTCTTGCGATTCCGGGAATTTCCTGGGGGAACGGCGGGTTGCACAGATTTTTCAGGGGTGAGATGCTTCCGCTGATTCCCAGGACTGTCACCGGCGTTTGGTGGAAGCAAAGACCCTTCCTAGACCCGAGGCAATCAGAGAGAGCAATGCGGGCCAAGCAAGTTCACAAGTTATTGGAGTAGAATTAGGCCATTCGGTCCATCTAGTCCACTCCGCCATTCAATCATGGCTGATCTCCGCCTCCTAAGCCAATTTTCCTGCCTTTTCCCCCTAACCCTTGATACCCGTTCTAATCAAGAATTGTTATCTGCCTTAAAAAATATCCATTGACCCGGCCTCCACAGCCCTCTGTGGAAACGAGTTCCACAGATTAACTACCCTCTGACTAAAGAAGTTCCTCCTCACCTCCTTTCTAAAAGAGCGGCCTTTCATTCTGAGACTATGAAAGCAGAGGCTGGAGGTACTTACGGAGCAATGGGCAAGGCTGTAAATATATGGAAATGAGCTGCCGAAGAAGGCAGTTGAGGCAGGTAATATCACAATGTTTAAGAAGTATTTAGAAGGTGATTGTGGAGGAGGTAAGGACATGCATCTTCTACAACCAACAGTGTATGCTGGAAGTCACCATTCAATGGGGTGGTGCAGACCTCAGAGCATTAGTACCAGAGCTCCAGTGAACTGCAGGGCTGCAGCCTGAGAACTGCGAGCCGGGGTTGGTGTGAAGAGTTTGTTTGGCTGGTCTGGAAGCGATGGGCTGAATGGCTTTCTTCTGCGTTGTGAGTTTCTATGATTTTCTGATATCTTACACCCTGTAGCAGAGAGTCGGGCAGCACATGAACAGGCCCTTCAGCCCATCGAGTCCGTGCCGACAGTCAAGCACACACAACCTACACTAATCCTGACCCAGTAGATCCCTTCGACCAGCTGACCCAGTAGATCTCTTCGATCAGCTGACTCAAGAAGATTTCTTCCCCTTGCTCTCACATATTCTGCTTCTGATGTTATCCATACGTGGTTTCTTGAGCAATTCCATCTACTTTCCCTCCATTGAACCGTGACCTCTGTGAAAGTGCAGCCGTGTAAAGGAGATGGGACGTCACAGGGGATTCCCATCCATGCATCTATCCGTCTTTGGGGAAAGGCCCTCTCCCGCCACCTCGTGGCTTCCCGCATTACTGCAGGTGCAGGGACACGCCGCAGGTTTGTTACACCGGGGGTGAAGCGGGTCAAATCTAATGAGGTGTCTCCATTGCAGACAGTTCTGCTGCTCAAGGCCTCTCACAAAGAAACAAACTTCTTCCTTTGGGTATAAATGGCAATGAAGAGGGACTCCAGACGAAAATTAATTCAATATTTTAAAATAGCATCAACTTGTCTTGAGGGTGAAGCAGAAAGAAAAGGTGCGCTACCAGAATGCGCCTCTCTACAAAGTGGGCTGTCTGCTGCGTCGTGCTCTGCAGCTTGTGGGAAACATTGCGTGAACTTTAATTGCGGGGGAATCACAAGCAGAAGACTGCACTTCCCTGCAAATCAGCTTAATGATGCAAGGTTACTGCGACTTATCTTGTCCCTTAAAGGGTCAAAGTCCCTAACCCTAGCCCACATGGTCACAGGAGGAATGTACAAACTGTAGTGGAACAATCGACCTATGCTAAGGTAGTCCCTGTTTTGATACAATCGGATTGAGTCTGTCTGCCTGTACCATTGCAATCGGCCTGTGTTGGTGCAGTCTGTCTGTGCTGAGCCAGTCTGCCTGTACATGCCCAGTCTGTCTGTGCTGAGCCAGTCTGCCTGTACATGCCCAGTCTGTCTGTGCTGAGCCAGTCTGCCTGTACATGCCCAGTCTGTCTGTGCTGAGCCAGTCTGCCTGTACATGCCCAGTCTGTCTGTGCTGAGCTTGTCTGCATACACTTCTGCACATTTGGCCTTTACTGAGAAAGGACACAAAGTGCTGGAGTAACTCGGGCAACATCTATGGACAACATGGATAAACTCTGAAGAAAGGTCTTCACCCGAAAAGTCACCTCTCCATGTTCTCCAGTGATGCTGCCTGACCCGCTGAGTTACTCCAGCACTTTGTGTTCTTTTGTGTAAACCAGCATCTGTTTTTACTTTTACTTTAGTTTATTATTGTCACGTGTACCGAGGTACAGTGAAAAGGTTTTGTTTGTGTGATATCCAGTCAAAAATAAATGATATATAATTACAATCAAGCTGTCCACAGTGCACAGATTAAAGGCACAACATTTAGTGTCGGGTAAAGTCCATTGAAAGATAGTTCAAAGGTCCCCAATGTGGTAAGTGGGTGGTCAGGGCTGCTCTCTAATGGGGGACGGTTCAAATGCCTGAAACTGCTGAAATTGCTGGGAAGAAACTGACCCTGAATCTGGAGGTAGGCGTTTTCAAACTGCTGGGGTGTCTGTACCTCCTGCCTGATGGGAGCGGGGAGAAGAGGGAGTGACCGGGGGTGAGCCTGATCCTTGTTTATGCTGGTGGCCTTGTCGAGGTAGCGTGAAGTGTAGATGGAGTCAATGGAAGGTTGGTTGGCATGATGGTCCTGCAGTTCCTGCTTTCCACAGTTGGCCTTTACTGAAACTGATTATCTATAATGATGCAGTCTTCTTGTGCTCTGACTGTCAACCTGTACTGGCAGTCTGCCTGTACAGGGGGTTTGCTAAGTGTAATAGCAGTCTGCCTGTGCTGATAATGTTTACCTGTGCAGCCTGTTACGCGGTGGTCTGCCTGTGTTGAAACTGTCTACCT
The DNA here is from genome assembly GCA_038087875.1 of Malacoraja senta. Taxonomy (NCBI): domain Eukaryota; kingdom Metazoa; phylum Chordata; class Chondrichthyes; order Rajiformes; family Rajidae; genus Malacoraja; species Malacoraja senta. Next base: position 20,039,699 of record CM075982.1, read on the forward strand.
GTAGTAGCAGTCTGCCTGTACTAGGGATCTCTCAGTGTTATAGCATAGTCGGCATGTGCTGATACTATTTACCTGTGTAGCCGGTTACTTGGTTGTCTACCTGTGCTGCATGGTCTGTCTGCCACAACAGTTTGCCTCTGCTGAGGTTTTCTGTACGGCACAGTCTGCCTGTGTTGACACTGTCATCTGCCTGTGTTTAGACTGTCTACCTGCAGGGAGAAAAACGTCCTGTACTGAGACGCTGATTCCAAATGGTTACTTAAATCAAAATACAATTCGATTTTTTTAAGAAAGGAGGAATGTTTTGCGCGGATGTTTAACATCCCCATCAAAACATGTGGCCATGTGTCTAAATAAACCCGATCACCCAGAGAAGCAGCACGTACCTGTTTTATAAGTAGATTTATAAAGGCACTCAGTGTGTAAACAGTCCCTTTGGCCCATCGAGCACCGACTTACACTAATCCAATTATATTCTCCTCACATTCCCACCAAGTCCACCCCAGATTCCACCACTTAGCTACACACTCGGGACAATTTATAGAGGGCCAATTAACCAAACAGCCCGCATGTCTTTGTGATGCGGGAGGAAACTGGAGCATCTGGTGGAAACCCACGCAGTCTTGTGGAAAACGGGCACAGACAGCACCCGAGGTTAGGATCGAACCCGGGACAATGGTGCTGCAAGGCAGCAGGACCACCTGCTGATGCGATACATCAGTTTGATCACGATCTCAGCCCTCGATCCAAACTGGACACAGCAGAGTGTTAGCCATGGGCCTGTGTAAGGAGGTGCTGAGTGTGTGACTTCCCCGCAGTCTATCGGCCGTAGTTTGGTATAACGTGAAATGTATGGTATATATAGCCGGTCATTTCTTCCATATATTACATATAAATGAATAATAATCGTTAAAATTGCTAACAGAATTCCTTTAACTAATATTTCATCTCCTGACTCTTTTGACGCAAGCTGTTCCTTTGAATATACTGATTGAGTCCAGACCTAATCTCCAGCCTTCACTGCTCTATGCAAGGAGACAGCTTGGGATATACGCATGGGACAAGATAAATTATCATTTCCATTACAGAAAAATGTGAAATCAAAATATTTTGCAGGTCTTAAGTTTTAATGTTTTTTATTAATAAATCACAGTTGGGAACACTTGGCTGTGACTCCTTTGATCAGAGACCACAACGAGTATTGCCAGTCATTAGACAGAGTCATTTCACAGGCGGATCACAATGTCACAGACTTCAGGTAAAACATTCCTGCATCGCCTCAACTTAAGCAAAGAATTACTGATAGAACGAACCACCTCCTGTTCTACTGTTTCATGCTTTATCAAACTTTCAGTCACGCACCTTGTGATCATACAGAAAGGGGACAGGCCATTCGGCCCACTGAGTTCATGCCGACCACCAACCAGCCATTTAGATGAAGAGAAACACAAAAACACTGCAGGTGTTGAGATCTGGAATATAAAATAAATTGCTGGAGGAACTCAGTGGGTCAGGCAGCATCAAAGGAGGCAGAGGGATAGTCATCCTGTTAGCCCCTGCCTCACTCCTCCCTCTCTCCCCTTTAACAAAGCACAACATGCTGGAGTAGCTCAGTCGGTCAGGCAGCATCTGTAAAAGGCATGGTTAGCTGACATTTTGGGTCAGAACTATTCTTCATTCCAATGAACGGTCCCATCCCAAAACCTCACATACCCATTCCCTCCACAGATGCTGCCTGACCCACTCAGTTACTCCAGCACTTTGTGCTTTGCTCAGAATTCCAGCATCTGGACTTCCTCGTGTCTCTCTCTGCTCTTTATGCTGGCTCTGTCCTCTCTACACTCGCACTCTGAACCGGGGTCTTGACCCAAAACATCGAGCATCCTTTACTTTCACAGATGTTGCCCAACCCATTGGGTTCCTCCAGCAGTTTGTTTTTTGATCAGTTTACACCAATCCTCCTCAAACACCATTTTATTCACCCGACATAGTCATCAGCTCCCCACTCCCCAAGTTCAACCATTCACCCACACACTAGAGACAATGTACAGCGGATAATTAACCTACCAACTTGCATGTCGGAGGGTCGTGGGAGGAAAATGGAACACCCAGGGGAAACACAGTGAACATGCAAACTCCACACTGACAGCAGCGGAGGTTGGGATTGAACCCATGTCTCGTGGGCAGTGAGGCAGCAGCTGCACTACTCTACTCTTGTCATCATTGCTCATTGAGTGCAGTTTACTGGCCCTCACCTGTGACCCTGTGTATTATGAACAAGCAACATTCTGAAAAAGCACGATGAGATTAGCATGTCGTGCACAGCCATGCAGCACAGCCATGCAGCACAGTCATGCAGCACAGCCATGCGGCTGGTAGTGATGCTGCCTCACCGCTCCAGCGAACCAGGTCCAATTCTCACCTGACACTTTGGAGTTTGCATGTTCTACCTGTGACCACGTGGGATTCCTCCCAGATCCCAAAGATGTGCGGGTCTGTAGATTATGGGAGGCCATGGTGGCGCAGGGGTAGAGTTGCTGCCTTACAGTGCTTTCAGCGCCAGAGACCCGGGTTTGATCCCGACTACGGATGCTGTCTGTACGGAGTTTGTACCTTCTCCCCGTGACCGCGTGTGTCTTCTCCGAGATCTTCGGTTTCCTCCCACACTACAAAGACGTACAGATAGGTAGGTTAATTGGCTTAGTGTTGTGTAAAGTGTCCCTAGTGTGTGTAGGGTAGTGTTAATGTATGGGGATCGCTGGTTGGTGCGGACTCAGTAGGCCAGTGGGCCTGTTTCCGCTCTATATCACTAAAACTAAATTAATTGGCCAGTGTACCATGAGAATACTCCAGATACAGGTTTAGGACAACTACCCGAAGTCAAAAACCAATGTCCTCAACCTAAATAAAGATATTGCTGATGGTGTGAAAGTAGAGTTATTTAGGGTGGAAGAGGTAAAACTGTCTCAGGTGTGGTCAGTCGATGAACAGTGGAAGATAATTAAAACTCAGCAAAAATCATTCCCAATTAGATAAAGGGTTCCCTGGAGAAAGATAGGTCGAGGGAAATATTAAATCAGAGGCTGGAGCATATAAATTAGCGAGGGCCTGAGTCCAGAGGACTGGAAATGTTATAAGAACCAGCAGTGAGAGATAAAAAAGATAGTAAGGATGAAGACAAATATTTTTTTAGTTGAGAGATACAGCTGAAACAGGGCCTTCGACCCAGCGAGTCCGTGCCGACCAGCAACCCCCACGCACTAACACTAACCTGTATGCCTTTGGAACATGGGAGGAAACTGGAGCGCCCGGAGAAAACCCATGCAAGTCACGGGGAGAACGTACAAACTCCGTACGGACAGCACCCATAGTCAGGATCGAACCCGGGACTCTGGAGCTTTAAGGCAGCAACTCTACCACTGTGTCAGCGTGCCGCCCTTAATCATGAGAGTAAACTGGCAAATACTATCAAACCAAAGCAGTTCCATTGTTATATAATAAGGAATCATGAAGGAATCTACTTACTTCAAAGTTTAAAGAGGTTCAGTATATTTCTGAATATTCTCGCAAACCTCTACAGATGCATTGTAGAAAATAACCTGACTGGTTGCATCGTGGCCGGGTACAGCAATTCCAATGCTCAGGAGTACAGGGGCTGCAGAGAGTGGAGGACTCAGCCCGGGCCATCACAGGCACATCCATCCGTCCCCACCATCAAAAGCATCTACATGAGGCTCTGCCTCAAGAAAGCATCAACGAGGGTCCCCACCATCTGGGTCATGCCCTCTTCTCACCACTCCCCGCTACTCCTATCGGGCAGGAGTTATAGTAGCCTGAAGTCCCACACCACCAGGTTCACAAACAGCTAATTTCTTCCATCTTGAGAGCAGCACAGCGGCACAGCAGGAAGAGCTGCTGCCTCACAGCGCCAGAGACCCAGGTTCAATCCTGACCTTGGGCTCTAACTGTGTGGAATTTACACGTTCTCCCTCTTGCCATGGAGACCAAGATGAGAAAAAACGTTTTCACACAGAGAGTGGTGAATCTCTGGAACTCTCTGCCACAGAGGGTAGTTGAGGCCAGTTCATTGGCTATATTTAAGAGGGAGTTAGATGTGGCCCTTGTGGCTAAAGGGATCAGGGGGTATGGAGAGAAGGCAGGTACGGGATACTGAGTTGGATGATCAGCCATGATCATATTGAATAGCGGTGCAGGCTCGAAGGGCCGAATGGCCTACTCCTGCACCTATTTTCTATGTATCTATGTATCTATGTGACCGCGTGGGTTTCCTCCGGATGCTCCGGTTTCCTCCCACATCACAAAGACGTGCGGGTTTGCAGGTTAACTTCTTGTTTTATGCACAGACCGTCTTTTCCTTTTCACCGTTTTGTAGAATTCATGAGTAATTTATGTATGTCAAATTATTTATTTACTAGGTGCCTATGGTGCCGCTGCAAGGAAGGTGTAAGGCTGTGTTGGAACATTTTGTTTCCCCTCCTTCTTGAACAATGGTGTCACATTTGTTGTTTTCCAATCCATACGAAAATTTCCAGAGCACAGTGAATATTGAACAAGGACGACCAACAGCTTCACTGTTTCTAACACCGCTCCCCTCAAGACCCTTGGAAGCAAGTCATCTGGGCCTGGCCACATTATCAGCCTTTAGTCCTACTAGTTCTTCCAATATCCTGTCCTTATGATAGAGATTATTGGAAGTTCTTCCACAGTGTTTGAAATTAGCCTACCTGTTATCTATGAGACATTTGCAGTGCCCTCTGATGAGGGTTTGTCGGCACTGGGCCTGTACTCGCTGGAGTTTAGAAGAATGAGTGGGGAACCTCTTTGAAACATACAGAATAGTGAAAGGTTTGGATAGAGTGGATGTGGAGAGGATGTTTCCACTAGTGGGAGAGTCTAGGACTAGAGGTCACAGACTCAGAATTAAAGGACGTTCTTTTAGGAAGGAGATGAGGAGAAATTTATTTAGTCAGAGGGTGGTGAATCTGTGGAATTCTTTGCCAAGAGAATTCTTTGCCATGGAGATCAAATCAGTGGATATTTTGAAGGCAGAGATACATAGATTCTTGATTAGTATGGTTGTCAGAGGTTATGTGGAGGAGGCAGGAGAATGGGGTTATGAGGGAGAGATAGATCAGCCATGATTGAATGGCGGAGTAGACTTGATGGGCCAAATGGCCTAATTCTACTCCTATTCCTTATGACCTTATGACCCTCCACTGTAAACATTGGCTTGACTAATCTGTCATTTCCTGTTTCCAGTTGTTAATGTTGGGTTAAACGTACCGCTCCTGACTGATCCACACTTCTTTCAACCAAGTGTAGGAAGGAACTGCAGATGCTGGTTTACACCGAAGATGTACGCTAACTGCTGGAGTGATAGGTAACATTATGGGTCTAAACCCTTCTTCCCCAAAGGAAGACAGAGACTCAGTCTGAAGAAGGGCCTTGACCCAAAAAGTCACCTATTACTCCTACATTTAGTGTCCATCTTTGGTGTCAACCAGCATCTGCAGCTCCTTCCTACACATGGTTGAAAGTGGTGTGGATCAGTAAGGAGCAGGAGGTTTCACCCAGAATTAATAACTGAAAACAGGAAATGACAGGTAAATGAAGCCAAGCTCAGTGGAGGGCACTGCAAAGATCCTGTAGATAACAGGTCGGCTCATTTCAAACGATATGGAAGAACTTCCAATAATCCAATAAAGGATGGCCTGACCTGATTTTGTGTTTACCCTCTTTCAACCATGTTCAGTAGAGATGGCTCTTCAACTGGCCAGGATTTGCCAATCTTCCCTTCCCCAGTCACCCCAGTGAACCGAAACCCCTCATTCCATACACCATTCACAGTAAGCTTACTCTCCTCTGCCGCAGAGTCTCACTCAAGCCCCCAGCAAACCAATAGAGACCAAACGTAACTAATGTGTGCTGTTGGACAGCATGATATTAATAGATGCTGAAAAGCAAAAGCGAAGTTACTGCAGTCCCCACACTCATCATTCTCAAAGACAAATGGAATGCAATTAAAGATAGTCATCGGTGACAGGGAGATAAATCTCCTAAATAACGGGAAAGCTTGTTGAAGGGGTTCTGGCACTTTGCTGAAATACTAACATGAATAAAACATCCGGAGTACTGGGAACACTAACCCACTACACGGGGATTAAAGAGGTGTCAGGGGAGCTGTGTCACTCATTCCCACGTGGATCTGATTTCAGCGACTCCTGCAACAACACAGGCTTAGGTGGTGCGTGGTCGGGAAGCTTGGTCGCTGAGGTCAATGGGAGATGTGGGTTTGGACCTCTGACTTTAGCACTGGGTGGGTGAAGCCCTGACTGGGCAAAGTGTAGAGAGAAAACTATGTTGAAGACAACTGTGAACAGCAGAGTCCCTCGCAAACGGACTGGACTGAAAGCAGCAAGTTGTTCACGGAGATATGGGGTCTGACTTGCCCAATTCTTGTCCAAAATCTGCTGGTCTCCAGCTAAAGAGAACAAGAGAAACGTAGCCATGGTTGATTAAGTGTGAGGGTGGAAATATACCCGGGGGACTAAGTGGAGTGGATCAGGGTATATGGGTGGTTGGTGGTCAGTATAAACTTGGTCGACGAAAGAGCTCTGGTAGAGGGAGGGGGGAGGTGGGCGATGAGGTGGGTCCATGTCTACAGGCAGCAACGACCTGCATCCATCCACCAGGGCTGATTCAAATGTGGCTTAACCTCATGAGAACCATGGCAAACAGCTGTTGTACGGACCTGAAGGAGCCACTGGGCATCGCCCCTTTCTCCTCCGCCTCCTCCTCTCCACCTCCTGCCTCTCCTCGCCTCATGCTCTGCAACTTGCTGGCAAAGAGTTGAGGCGCACCATCAGCAGTGTGTGGAGGATGCAGCAAGTCGGTCGGGATAGCAAGGTCCTCCCTGGCGTATCCCGGAGTGTGCAGAATCCATGCCGCGGATGGAGCACGCGTTGGCATTGCCGTGGGGAAAAGCTGTTGATCAACCCCTGTGGTTGGATAAGGAATGTGGGCAGTTAGAGAGAACGGACAACGAAAGAACACGCAAAGGCTGCAAAATGTGGGTTGGAGCCGCAGGAAATGATCAGGTAAAAGTCAGGAGAGCGGGAGAGAGATAAACATTGAGTTAAACTACAGCAGACAGAGCCACGTCTGATACAAAGAGGAAGTAGGGGGTTACCTGAAGATTCAGCACTGGTTCTTGCAGACTGTACGGTGTCCAGACAGAAGATGAGTTGCTGTTCTCTGAGCTTGGGTTGTAACAGTGCAGGAGGCCAAGGACAGAGGTTAGAATGGGAGTGGGATAGCAAACCGTTTTCTCTCTTTCCCAGTGCTGACGAAGAGTCTTGGACATGAAGCATTGACTATGTTTCTCTACACCTAGATGCTGTCGGACCTGCAGGGTGTTTCCAGCATTTGCTGAGAAGCCCTCTCCGCTGACAAATCAGTTTAGTGTGGATGTTGTTTGACCAGAGAGGTTATTGGGAGGAAGGGAAACACTCCCTTGTTGGGTGAATCTTGGTGCTCAATGGGCCCGACCTTAGACCCTCCCAACTTCAGTCTGCAGTGACCGTGGTCTATTGTGGGACATTCGGCACTCCTCGCTGACCCAGTCCCATTTGGAAAGCTTCAGAATTCTTTGACTTCAATCATCGGGTGTTTAATGGTAAGGAAGGCAGCAATAAATAGAGCGTTCCAAGTGGGAGAGGCAGAGTGGGACACAACTTTTCCAAATGTAAACAGCACTCAGCGGGCTTTGAACTCGCTGCTACAACAGGATGCAGCGTTACTAAGAGCATCCACTTACTTTCAAGTCCAATTAAATCTTTTGACATTATTTAATTTGTTGAAGTTGTTTGAGAAAGGTTCTTGAGAGCGGTTAACAAAGGCAAAAAAAAATTGAAATCAAACCAAAGAAAAAGCCCGAGCACATGGATGGTGAGGTGGGACGATAGAAAACAAGTTAACTGGACCAAGTCTGCAGGGAGGGGAGAGTGGGCAACCCTTGATAGTCACGGACCAGAGGGCATAATTTTGAGAATAAGCTTTGGGCTATTTAGGACTGAGAGAAGGAAACATTTCTTACCTAGTGAGACCACACCTGGAGTATTGTGTGCAGTTTTGGTCCCCTAATTTGAGGAAGCACATTCTTGCTATTGAGGGAGTGCAGTGTAGGTTTACAAGGTTAATTCCCGGGATGGCGGGACTGTCATATGCTGAGAGCGGCTGCGCTTGTATACTCTGGAGTTTAGAAGGATGAGAGGGATTCTTATTGAAACATATAAGATTATTAAAGGTTTGGACACGCTAGAGGCAGAAAACATGTTCCCGATGTTGGGGGAGTCCAGAACCAGGGGCCACAGTTTAAGAATAAGGGGTAAGCCATTTAGAACGGAGATGAGGAAACACTTTTTCACGCAGAGTTGTGAGTCTGAAATTCTCTGCCTCAAAGGGTGGTGGAGGCTGGTTCTCTGGATATTTTCAAGAGAGAGCTAGATAGGGTTCTTAAAGATAGCGGAGTCAGGGGATATGGGGAGAAGGCAGGAACGGAGTACTGATTGGGGATGATCAGCCCATCACTCGAAGGGCCGAATGGCCTACTCCTGCACCTATTGTCTATTGTCTACCCAGGGAACGTTGAACCTTTGGAATTCTCCACCCTGTAGGTCTTTGGATGTTCAGTCCCTGAGTATATCCAAATCCAGGATCACCAGGTATCTCAATATTAAGGGAATCAAAAGAATCAAGAGTGTTTTATTGTCATATGTCCCAGATGGAACAGTGAAATTCTTACTTGCAGCAGCACAACAGAATATTTAAACATAGTACACTGTAAGCAATATAATAAACAAGAAGAAAAAGTTCAGTGTGTGTGTGTGTGTGTACATACAAACACACACACATACAGTGTATACACACACACATATATATATATATAGACATACACACGTACATACTCATGAAAAACAAACAATAATAGTGTAAAAAGACAAAACAATTGTCCCCAGGTCTAAGTAGTCCAGAGCTTATTGGAGGTTGTAGTGTTTAATAGCCTGATGGCTGTAGGGAAGAAGCTGTTACTGAAACTGGACATTACAATTTTCAGGCTCCTGTACCTGGCAGGGGTGAATTGAATGCATGGCCAGGGTGGTGTGGGTCTCTGATGATGCTGCCTGGCTTTTTGAGGCAGCGACTCCTGTAAATCCCTTCAATGGTTGTGAGACAGAACCCGTGATGGACTGGGCAGTGTTCACAGCTTTTTGCATGGGGATAGTGCAGGAGAGAGGTGCTGAAGTAGAAGATCAGCCCTGGTCCTGGTGAAGGGAGCAGGTCTGAATGGCCTCATCCGGCTCCTATATTTATATAGTTATGAGATATTTCCTGTTCAGATGAATGGACAGTCATGGCAGAAGGAATATAATGTGGTGGAATGTGAGGTCATCCATTTAAGCAGAAAAAAATAGGAAAGCAGCACATTGTTAAAATGCTGAATGGTTGAAAGGTGTTTTGTTCAGCACCTGGGTCTACCTGAAGACAAATAACTGAAAGTTAGATGTTGATACAACAAGCAATTTGAAGGGAATGGCCAGCTGGTCTTTATTGCAACATGATTCAAGTCCAAAACTAGAGGAATCTTAAAAGAACACCAAGTGCTGGAGTAACTCAGCGGACAGGCAGCATCTCTGGAGGTTACTCCAGTACTTTGTGTCCTTTTAGGTACTCCAGAGATGCTGCCTGACCTGCTGAGTTACTCCAGCACTTAATGCCCAGTTGTGTAAACCAGCATCTGCGGTTCCTTGTTTCTACATTTTGACCTCACGGTATGCTTACTTTAAAGAAGTTCTCCTCCGCTCTGACGGGAGTACAGCGAGACCCTCTCTTACTGCTCCCCCTCTGCGATTCCTGCTGCTGTCCTTTACTGCATTCTGAAGTAGGGTACTGACGTGAAACATCGCCTATTCATGTTCTCCAGAGATGCTGTCCGACCCGCTGAGATCACTCCAGCACTTTGTGTCCTTTTTGGAGAAATCTGAATGCAATTGTATTGAACCCTGGTAAGACTACTTTTTACATATTGTGTCCATGTCTGGTCTCCCTGCCTAGGGATGGATATATTTGTAATAGTGTGAAGAAGGCTCACCAGAATATTATCTCATCCAAAGAGGAGAAAATAAACAAACTGGGTTGAACATTATTGAGTGTTAGTAAAATGAGGATGTGAGGTAATTTCATTGAAATGTTCAATGTTCTTAAGGAGTTTGACAGTGTGTATCAAGATGGCATTTCCTGACTAAGGTGTCTATAATCAGGGCCACAGTCTCCATATACAGTGCATTCAGAAAGTATTCAGACCCCTTCACTTTTCCACATTTTGTTACGTTACAGCCTTATTCTAAAATGGATTAAATTAGTATTTTTTAATCATGAATCTACACACAATACCTCACAATATAAAAGTGAAATCAGGTGTTTAGAAATTTTTGCAAATTAAATAAAAATAAATAACTGAAAATATCACATTTACATAGGTATTCAGACCCTTTGCTATGACACTCAAAAATTGTCCGTAGACCTCCGAGACAGGATTGTGTCGAGACACAGATCTGGGAAAGGGTATAAAACAATTTCTGCAGCACGAAGAGCACAGTGGCCTCCGTCATTCTTAAATGAAAGAACTTTTGAACCAACAGGACTCTTCAGAGAGCTGGCCGCCCGGCCAAACTGAGCAATCGGGGGAGAAGGGCCTTGGTCAGGGAGGTGACCAAGAACCCGATGGTCACTCTGACAGAGCTCCAGAGTTCCTTTGTGGAGATGGGAGAAACATCCAGAAGGACAACTATATCTGCAGCACTCCACCAATCAGCCCTTTATGGTAGAATGGCCAGACGGTAGCCACTCCCCAGTAAAAGGCACATGACAGCCCGCTTGGAGTTTGCCAAAAGGCACCTAAACAAGATTCTCTGGTCTGATCAAACCAAGATTGAACTCTTTGGCCTGAATGCCAAATGTCACGTCTGGAGGAAACCAGGCACAGCTCATCACCTTACCTATGGTGAAGCATGGTGGTGGCAGCATAATGCTGTAGGGATGTTTTTCAGCGGCAGGAACTGGGAGACTAGTCAGGATTGAGGGAAAGATGAATGGAGCAAAGTACAGAGAGATACATGATGAAAACTTGCTCCAGAGCGTTCAGGACCTCAGACTGGGGCGGAGGTTTACCTACCAACAGGACAACGACCCTAAGCACACAGCCAAGACAACGTAGGAGTGGCTTCGTGCCAAGTCTGTGAATGTCCTTGTGTGGTCCAGCCAGAGCCCGGACTTGAACCCGATCGAATATCTCTGGAGGGACCTGAAAATAGTTGTGCATCGACGCTCCCCATCCAACCTGACAGAGCTTGAGAGGATCTGCAGAGTAGAATGGGAAAAATTACCCAAATACAGGTGTGCCAAGCTTGTAGCGTCATACCCAAGAAGACTTGAGGCTGTAATCGCTGCCAAAGGTGCCTCAACAAAGTACTGAGTGAAGGGTCTGAATACTTATGTAAATGTGATATTTCAGTTATTTATTTTTAATTATTTGCAAAAATTTCTAAACACCTGTTTTCGCTTTTTTATTATGGGGTATTGTGTATAGATTGATGATAAAAAAATGAATGTAATCCATTTTAGAATAAGGCTGTAACGTAACAAAATATGGAAAAAGTGAAGGGGTCTGAATACTTTCTGAATGCACTGTAAGGAGTACATCACTCAAGGCTGAGATGAGAATAAACTTCTTCACTCAGAGGACAGTGAATCTTCAGATTTTTCTACCCAAGGCAGTGGAGGTTCAATAACTGGGGGTACATTCAGATTAGAGGTGGATAGATTTTTGGGAATTTAAGGAATCAAGGGGTGCAGAAGAGTTTTGTTAAAAGATAGGGATAGGCTCAAGATGTGTGGGCTGAACAGCCCATTCGTGCTTCTATTTTGTTTTAATTTTAGCTGGCTTTGCCTGAGGTCACATTCCAAAAAGAGAATCGTAATAAAAACAGGCCCTTTCTTGTCCTGATGCCAAACAATCGGTTCACAAAGGGTTAACAAGCAGTCTCCTGAGATCCATTTTTTTCACTCGTATGGAACTGGTCCCAAATACATCACCCGATGGGAAAGTGCTTGTTCTTACTCATGAAATACCTTTGTCAATATGCTCCACCCACCAGTTACCAGCAATGAATTCCAGACAGATGTATAGAAGGGCAGTGAAGTTTCCAGCTCGAACCAGTGTGGGGAATCTTCACTCCAGAGACCATGGGATCCAACAAACTGAGTGAAAATGTGTCTGACTTTTTATTTGAGTACAAGACCCCTCGGTTGATAGCTCTGAGGGACAAGAGGATCGGACTAATTTTCCGACTGATCCAGCTCGTTGTACTTGCATATGTTGTGGGGTAAGAGAACGTTTGTTTCCCCATCTTGAGTATTGTATGTTAAATGAGGCTGGAGAGATGAGACTCTGGTCACTTTGCACGTCAGGGTAGAAGGAGGTTAGTAGGCTGCCTTTCCACCTATAACAAGAGGCAAGAAGAGACTTGGGTTGAGGTTGGCCACAATCTGCTTCCTAAAATCTCCAGACTTGAAGTTACACTGTGGACCAACATTGCCTGGATTGTTGAACGATCAGCATTAGCTTTCCTGCCCTGTGTTCCCACCCTCTCAGCTCATTCTCTGCCTCCCTCCCACCGTTCCTCACCCATTGCCCTCAGCAGCAGTTATCTTTTATAATCGTTCCACCTGCCGCCCAATCTTCCCTGTTGATCTGCTTCTTCTCCACACGAGATTTCACTGTTGCTAGGGTACCTTAGGAAACTGGAGCAGTGCTTGGAAAATATGCTACAGCTATACATAGAAACATAGAAAATAGGTGCAGGAGCCCTTTGGGCCAGCACCGCCATTTAATATGATCATGGCTGGTCATCTAAAATCAGTACCCCATTCTGGCTTTCTCTCCATATCCCTCGATTCCCTTAGCCCAAAGAGCTAAATCCAACTCTCTCTTGAAAGCATGACAATGATGAGCCAACACCTGGAGTGCTGCGTGTAGTATTGGTCTCCTTATTTGAAGAATGTCAATGTATTGGAAGCCATTTGGAGAAGATATACTGGACTGATACTTAGGAAGGGTGGATTGTCTCATGAGGAAAGATTGGTCAGAATAGGGTCTATCTAGTTTAGTTTAGTTTAGTTTAAAGATACAGCATGGAAACGGGCCCATTTGGCCCAACCTACAAACCTGTATGTCTTTGGTGTGTGGGGGGGAAACCAGAGATCACGGAGAAAACCCACGCAGGTCAAGGGGAGAAAGTACAAATTCCGTACAAACAACACCTGTAGTTAGGATCGAACCTGGGTCCCTGGCGCTGTAAGGAAGCAACTCTATCATATTTTTATGCTTCTGGTGTGGCAAATACATTGCTTTACAGTGAAGTGATTTATTTTTACCCCGTGTCCTTGGTGGGATGGATTTACTGCACGCTGCCTCAGTTTCTGTCAGCACAAACTGTGACTGCCAGATGCCTCTGCTGTTCCACTGTGTGCATGGCAGCTTTCCATGCATATCCACGGCGGCAGCTAAGACTGATGCAAACCCCGAGACCACCGCCGACATTAGCAACTGGCCACTCTACCTGGTGAAAATCGCCGCCGCACGCACAAAGCAAACCGCCGAGTATTTAAAAGCCGAGGCATGGATTTAGTTTTATTAATTCATCTTTGAGGATCGGGACATGGGTGGCAAGGCCAACTTTCAATGCTTGCCCCTAAGCAACACCCCCCCCCCCCGCCCCTTCCTGGAGAAGGTGATGATGAGCTCCCTCTATGAACCACTGAAGACCTTCTGGTGAAGGTGCTCCCACAGTGCTGTTGGGGAAGGAGTTCCAGGACTAGTTAAGAGTCCGCCATGTTGCGGTGGGTATAGAGCCATGCGTCAATGAGGAAAGAAGTGGACAGAATGTTTTTTTCGTAAGTTCTAGGAGCAGAATTAAGCAATTCTGGCCCATCATGTCTACTCCACCATTCAATCATGGCTGATCTATCATCCCCTCTCAACCCCATTCTCCAGCCTTCTCCCTTACCCAGTAATTTTCTGGGCCAGCCTACCATGGGATCTTGGTAAAAGCCACACCGAAGTCCATGTGAACCATATCAATCAGTCTACCTTCATAACTTCTCGCAGTTACCTCCTCAAAAGCTCTGCTCAGGTTTTGTGAGACGCGATCTCCTCTGCAAATCAAAACCTTGCTGCCTTCTCCTTTGTTTTTATTTTTATTTTTTTATTTTTTATTTATTAGAAGTACATTACATTACAACCACATACATTAGTACTCGACACATATATCTTCTTACAATTAATGTACTCCGTTTGTTCTTTACACTAATAAAGGGAAAGGATAAGATTGAGAGAAAGAAGAAAGTGAAGGAAAAGGTGAAAGTGTAAAAAATGTGACAACAAGAAAGAACGAAGACCCTATAAGAACGAAATTAAAAACAAAAGAAAAAGAGTTAAGAAATAGACCCTAGAAAAGAAGAAGAAAGAGAAAGAGGGAAAAGAGAAAAACAAATAGTTTTTGTAAGCATCACGCAAATGGGACATACCAACTCTCCAACTTTCATCCCCCCTTACCTGACCTCAGTTTTTTTTAAGGTACTTTTGCACCCTATATTTGTAATAATTCTATAAATGCAGACCACGTCAGGTGGAAGTGATCTGGTTTACCTGCCAGGAGGATTCTTATCTCTTCTAGGTGTAATGTTTCGAACATATTTGAAATCCACATGTTTATAGTTGGTATTGGAGCCTTTTTCCAAAATTTTAGGATTAGCTTTTTTCCAGTTATTAACCCATAGTCTATTAGTTTCTTTTGGAACACATTTAGTTCTGGACCATCTTCCGTTATTCCGAAGATAATCCATTCTGCTTTGGGTATCAGTTTTATTTTAAATAATTTTGTAAAGATTTCAAAAATTTCAATCCAAATTTTTTGAATTTTTGTACAGAAAACAAATGAGTGCGCTATAGTAGCTTCTTGAGATTGACATTTATCACAAATGGATGATACATTTGGGAAAATTTTATGGATTTTAGTTTTGGAATAATATAATTTATGTAAAATTTTAAATTGTATTAAAGTGTGTCTTACATTAATCGAACATTTATGCACGTTTAATAAGTGTTCATTCCACCTTTCCTTTGAAAATGTAATAGCTAATTCTTGTTCCCAGTCTCTTCTGATACCCTCCGTAGATGGTATTTCTACATTTAAGATAATATTACACAAATATGATATTAAGTTTGCTGATTCAGCTTTTATCTGCATTGCATCATCCAATACATCTGCTGGGCTATTATAATGATCTTTTGTATATTTTTTCAAATAGTCGCATATTTGAAAATATTTAAAATATTGATTATTTCCGAGTTTATATTTTATTTGTAATTGTTGAAATGAAAGTAATTTTCCAGTTTCATACAAGTCACCGAACGTTTTAATTCCTAGTCTATCCCAGTGTGTGAAAGATTTATCTATAATAGAGGGATTAAACGAAGGATTATTAACTATGGGAGATAAAAGTGATAAATTTCTTAATTTTAAATTTTGTTTTATTTGTTTCCAAATTCGGATTGTGCTATGTATAATTGGGTTCTTATTATAATTTATGTTATTCAGTTTCATTGGTGAGAGGAGGATCGCTCCAATGTTTCCAGAGGAGCAATCCTCTCTCTCCATTACAATCCAGTCCACTTGCTGGGCAGAGTTATCCATCAGTTGAATCATATTTTTAATATTTACTGACCAATAATAATACATGAAATTAGGTAGTGCTAAACCCCCTAATACTTTAGGTTTATTCAAGTGAGTTTTTTGTATTCTATGTGATTTATAGTCCCATATAAAATTAGTGATATCTAATTTTTTTAACTTCTTTGGTACGTGTATAGGAATCGATTGAAATAGGTATAAAATTTGTGGTAGAAAGATCATTTTTATTGCATTTATTCGGCCTATTAAAGACATCGGGAGCGTTTTCCAAAATTTAATTCGTGTGTTTAATTTATTAAGTAGAGGATCAAAATTTGCTTTAAACATACCTTGATATGTTCTAGTAATTTCGATTCCCAAGTATTTACATTTTTCTGTAGCTATTTTAAAAGGGAATTTTAAAAGATGTGTTGAGTCTTTCGGTTTTATTGACATAATTTCACTTTTATTCCAATTTATTCTGTATCCAGAAAAATATCCAAAGTCTTCAATTAAATTTAATATATTTGGTATAGTGATTTGAGGTTTTGTAATGTACAGTAATATATCATCCATGTATAAAGATATTTTATTATTTGAATCTTTAGTATTATACCCATGGATATCAGGATGTATTCTAATTTTTTCTGCTAGCGGTTCAATAATAAGAGCAAACAACTGTGGTGATAATGAGCATCTGCCTTCTCCTTTGTATTGGACGGTCTATTCATGGTGCAACACTAACTTTGGTTACCCATGCTCAGGAAGCACAGTGGCGCAGTGCTGCCTTACAGCGCCAGAGACCCAGGTTCGATTTTGACTACGTATGGGTGCTATCTGTATGGAGTTTGTCCGTTCTCCCCGTGACCGTGTGGGTTTTCAGGTGCTCCAGTTTCTTCCCACACTCCAAAGACGTACAGGTTTGTAGGTTAATTGGCTTCTGTAAATTGTCCCTAGTGTGTAGATAGTGTTAGTGAATGGGGTGATCACTGGTCGGTGCAGACTTGGTGGGCCGAAGGGCCTGTTTCCAGGCTGCATCTCGAAAGTCTAAAGGTACAGTTAAACCATGAGCACAAAATATTATCGGCTGACTATGAGAAACTAACTCTAAACACGCAGTCAGCCATCACCAGACAGGAACAACAAATCGTGTTTAGTTAAGTTGTAAGAAGCATATTAAAATTACAACCGTGACCAAACATTTTGGTGCAATTTCCAGTGAATTTTTGTCCATTGCATGTCAGTGTGTGAAAAGCAAGCCGTGAGATTCCAGAGGACTAACGGCAGACTCATTTCCCGGAGAGTAAGATGATAAACGAGGTAGGGAACAATTTCCCATGACCTACAGATGGATATCCAAAAATTCCAGAGTTTGGGAAATATGTGTCTTTGCAGGGCACTGTTGGTGCAGTGAGACATTCCAAATCACTTCTCAGAAGCGCTGTCATGTGCAATGTGTCACAGTGCCTCCTGAGGATCTACGTCGAGGTGTGAACAAGAGCAAGGTTAAAGAAGGGGGTTTTAAATGAGAGCGATGGGTGGGCAGGTTTATTGAGGGACATCCAGAAACTGGGACCCAGATACCTGAAGGTATAGCCTACAATGGAGACAAAATGGAAGGTCGCAAACCGAAACATCACCCGTCCATTCCTTCCACAGATGCTGCCTGGCTTGTTGATGCCTCCACGCTTTGTGTTTTAGTTTAACCTGCAATGTTGGACTGCACAAGAAATAAGAATTGGAGGAGCGTGGAATCTCATGGGTAGTAGTGCCTGAGAAAGTGATAGAGATATGGAGAGGTGGGAGCCAGTGTGGCATGCGTGGGGGAGGAATGGCCGATGCCATCTCCCGGAGCTTTGGGATGGTATTATTTGAATACAGAGTCATTCTTTGGCTTTGCAATGTTTGGGGACATGCCAACAACATGCAGGATGCCACACGATGGCCAGACCTGGGCTGGAAATCGGTCCCCTTGTGTTGTGAAAATGCAACTGATGGCATGCAGAAAGTTAATTCCCCGTGGCCTATAAAGAGGCAAAATGGAAGAAGCCAAGGATTGAGTGGAAGGCTGGAATGAGAGATTGAGCCTGGGGTAGGGAGGTAGCCTCAGAGATCAGGCAGGGGCGAGCGGGAGCTGGGACAGTCCCCAGTGTTGGTGCAGCCACACACAAAGATGTCCTTCAGAACAAAGGTGATGTGTGCAGGGATGAACTGCAGATGCTGGTTTAAACTGAAGACAGACACAGAAGCAGTCTGAAGAAGAGTCTCGATGCGAAACATCACCTATTCCTTTTCTCCAGAGATGCTGCCTGACCTGCTGAGTTCCTCCAGCTTTCTGTGTCTGTCTTCAGGACAAAGGCAATGTTGGTTATACTTCGTCCTCCATGGTCTGGAGACTCGGACTGCAGTTGGATGTGCTAGGTCCCTTGGCTTTGGTGGGTTGGGTGGTTATGCTAGCATTCCTGTACCTTGAGCTGGAGACGGGACCAGGGATTTCCCAGTTTTGCCACCTCTCACTGCAGGCTTCCTGCTGCTGGCTGAAGTTAACATCCAGGTTTCGTTCACTTGCTGCAGCTGGGTTTTTATCTACGAGAAGGGCTACCAGAGCACAGGCTCCACCATCAGCTCCGTCTCCGTGAAGGTGAAAGGCTTTGGCTTCACCAACCTCTCCAGCGTTGGCCCCAAGGTGCTGGACGTGGTTGACTACACTTTCCCATCGCAGGTAAGAAATGCGAGTGTCAATGTCAACTGCATTTGACCATCGGTGTCCAACAGCCCAAGGGCTGACCCACTGCTGACCCACTGCTGACATTTCAGGGTCACCTGGTAGGGTGGGATGGGGTGGACAGTTACAACACCATCGACCTGAAACCAGGACAACTTGGCTTCTTCACCAGTCCAGCTAAATATCGCCCAGCAGTCTGCAAGTAGATGAGTGTTAGCAGTGTTAGTAACAGTACCATCAATTGATACTTCAAATCCAACAAGCCAAAGGAGATGAGGAGAGATTTATTTAGTCAAAGGGTGGTGAATCTGTGAAATTCTTGCCACAGACGGCTGTGGAGGCCATGTCAATGGATAAGGCAGAGATTAACAGACCAGATTAGTAAGGGTGTCAGGGGTTATGGGGAGAAGGGAGGTGAATGGGGTTGAGAAGAGAAGATAGAGCAGCCATGATTGAATGGCGGAGTGTACTTGATGGGCCGAATGGCTTAATTCTGCTCCTCTAACTTATGAACATGAAGTTAATGCTAACCAACAACACTCCGCTCCAGACCCCATTGTGGCCTGTTTTGACCAAAGAGATGAGGCAAGAGGATGTCGTTGACAGGTTACAAAAGCTTGAAGCACGTACCACCAGATTCAAGAACAGCTTCTTTCCTGCTGTTATCAGACTCTTGAACGGTCGTCTCACACATGAAGATGAAGTCTTGATCCCCCAACCTACCTCTTTATGGTTCTTGCACTTTTTTATCTGTATCTTCTCAGCAGCTGAAACACTTTACACCACATTCTGTGATTTTCTTCTTGTGCGCTACCTTGATTATGTATACATTTATGTGTGGTATGATCTGACTGGAGGGAACACAAAACAAACCTTTTCAGTGTTTTTCAGGACAGGTGACACGCTCAGGATCAAGGGCTCGGGCCTGCAGGGTCAACATCCTGGGGGTAAGGTCTGGGGTCGGTGTCTTTGGAGAAAGGTCTAGGAATGGAGTCCTTGGGGACTCTAACACAGGGGACAGTGGGGGGGGGGGGGGGGAGGGGGAGATGCCCAGGTCTCTTGGTGAAAGGTTCAGAGCTGTGATGCTGAGGTAAAGGTGCAGGGTCATGACCCTGGAGAAAGGTCCTGGGTCGGAGTTCGGGGTTATGACCCTGGGGGAATTGTTCAGGGCTGGAGTTTTTGGGGTCTTGTTCCTGGCGGAAAGATTCAGGGTCATGCACCTGAGAAAAAGGTCTATGGTCAGAGTGTGAAAAGTCCAGAGTCAGAGGACTTGGGGAAAGGTTCACGGCCATGACTCTAGGGGGAGGATTCAGGGTCATGACCCTGGGGAGATTGAGAGCTGGAAGAAATATTCCACCAGGGGCAGAAAATAAACAGTGGCCATGCCAGCTCTGCCCACATCCTGGCAAAGCCTGCACCAAAGTTGCTTCAGATGCCGATTGTGCTCCTTCAACTGTGCTGAGAAGGTTGAAATTCCATATCTAGGCTGTTAACTACAGTATCACTCAGACAGGAGAGAGAATTACTTACATATCTCTCTCTGCCTCTCATCACCTGTCTGTGTTTCCTTCCTTAGGGATCGAATTCCTTTGTCATAATGACCAATTACATCCTAACTCGGAAGCAGTCCATGAAGTTCTGCACACAGGTAAGCTCCTAGGTGTCCTCCCAGTGGTGGTACCTGAGCCACCATTGCCGGTGTGTGGGTGGAGTCCATTTACACCCCGTCCCATGTGCTGCTGTATTGACGCCAACAGATGGGCATCCCATGCCACGCCATGACAATAAAAGATAAGAGCAGAATTAGGCCATTCAGCCCATCTGGTCTGCTCTGCCATTCGATCATAGAAACATAGAAACATTGAAAATAGGTGCGGGATTAGGCCATTTGGCCCTTCGAGCCAGCACCGCCATTCAATATGCTCATGGCTGATCATCTTAAATCAGTACCCCGTTCCTGTTTTCTCCCCATATCCCTTGATTCCATTGGCCCTAAGAGCTATATCTAACTCTCTCTTGAAGAGATAGATCATGGCTGATCTATTTTTCTCTCTCAACCCTATTCACCTGTCCTCTCCTCGCAACCTGTGTAGCCCTTACTATTCGAGAACATATCAATTGCCGCTTTAAAAATACCCAATATCTTGGCCCATAGATTCACCACCCTCTGGCTAAAGAAGTTTCTCTTTGGAAAGATGAAGGTACGTCCTTTTATTCTGAGGCCATGCCCAGAATAACAGGATCAGTGAACCATCAACAGCCTCTCCCAGGCCAGTGGCTCAGCAGTGAGGCTCTCAGTACAATCGCCTCCTGCCATCAGAAACAGGTTTTCTATCTCAAGCTTTGCTTGAGGAAGATACTAGCAAGTGGATAGAAGAGTCAAAGGTGTTCTCAAAGTCATATAGTCTTAGAGTCATACAGCGTAGACCTTTGGCCCAATTAGCCAATGCCAATCAACATGTTCCATCTACACTCGTCCCACCTGCCTGCGTTTGGCCCATATCCCTCTAAACCTGTCCTATCCGATAGCACCTGCCTCAACTACTTCCTCCAGCAGCTCGTTCCATACACCCACCACCCTTTATGTAAAAAAAGTCTCCTTGGAAAGGTGAAAGGTCCTCACCTGGAAACTCAGGTCTATGACTGCTCAAGATGTACACAGATCAACATTCTGATAGTTTTGAGAACTTTGAGCCCATGCATGTGGAACGCATGTAGTCAGAACAAGTCACCCCCATTGCCATCCACCTGCCTGCTTCACCTGTGGCAGGTCCCACCTTGATCTTGCAACTGGAGTAGCAGCAAGTCACCGTACACTAACACTATCTTACACACGGGGGACAATTTGCAGAAGCCAATTAACCTACAATCCTGTACGTCTTTATAGTGTGGGAGAAAAACCGGAGCACCCGGAGAAAATCCACGTGGTCAGACTGATCTGGGCAGTGCTGGTTTATGACTTGGTGTCAACCTGTCACTTGCTCTGTTGTCTTTACCGCAGCATCGTACGTCCGGAGAGTGTGAAGCAGACAGCGACTGTCCCACAGGGACGTTTAGCCGCTACGGACAAGGTAAGGATCACATCCTCACGATACTCGTGTTCTGCAAAGTATCCCCAGTGGGCCTTGGATGCTGCTGGCAGCTGGGCTACGGGAAAGCAGCTTCAAGCAAGGTCTGAAGAAGGGTCTCGAATCGAAACATCACCTATCCATGATCTCCACTGATGCTTCCTGACCTGTTGAGTTACTCGAGAACTTTGTGTCCTTTTGTGTAATTAACCAGCATCCGCAGTTCTTTGTTTCTAACTCACTGCATGTCGTGATTACATCATGCCGACAGCTCTCCTGCCACCATTCACTGCCTGCCCCCACAGAACACTGCCCTCCCGCCACTCTCCCTCACCCCAACAAAACACCCTCCCTCCATTTTCCATCACCCCCCACTGGCTGATTTGGATCAAGACTGAGCCCATCTTTTGGGTGATTTTGGAGTCACAGTTTTCGGTCACAGTTTGCATCCAAAAACCAGCAACCAAGTATGCAAGGGTAGAGAATATCCTCTCCTTAAACACGCAGCTCTGTGGAGCAGCTGGTGGAGCTGCTGCCTCCCAGCTCCTGAGACCGGGGTTCAATCCTGACCTCAGTGTGTGTTTGCACATTCTCCCCGTGACACATGGGTCTCCACCAGCATCCCAAACACATGCAGGTTGGTGGGTTAATTGTCTGCTATTAATTGCCCCCACTGCATGGGTGGGTGGGCGGGGGAAGAATCTGGGGGAGCTGAAGGGAATGTGGAGAGAATAGAATGAAATTTGTGTAAGCAGGTAGTTTATGATCACACAGTTACAATGGAGCAAAGGGCAGTTTCCTGACTATGACTATGATTTGATGAAATACGAGCTGAGTTTCAACATTTTCCAACGCAGGCATTCCCTGACTTACATGATAAATGTCAGGAGATTCTCAGAAACTGGGAGGAAACAGGGTTCTCCTCATCTCAGCTCCTTTGGAGCAAGTCTGGATCCCCAGACCCACCAAAATATCTCAGGGACAAGAGAAGTGGAACGACACACACTGCACTAAAACATGTTCTGAGGGAGACATGAAAATATTCAGAGATGAGAGGAAAATAGATTAGATATAGCAAGCGCAACATGCTTTTTGGTGGATTTCTTTCTATTTCAATCTTCTCACGCCATGGAGGCCATTCAGCCCATTGAGTCTATGCCGGCTCTCAAAGCAATCGCATCAATCCCCGTCTCCCTTTATTTACCTGCTTACCTGTTCCATCGCACACTCCCATCAATTCCTCCACGTTCTAATTCACCCTGCGCACTGGGGGTGATTTGCAGCCGCCGACCTGGACGTCTTTGGGATGTGGGCGGAAAGCGGAGGAGAGCAGTGCAGTCACAGAGAGAGGGTGCAAACTCCATCCAGTCAGGATCGAACCCAGGTTGTCGGTGAGGAGAGGTGGCAGCTCCACCTTTGTAGACCTACGCTTGGCCTCACCAGAGTTCCCCACCCCTTCACTGTGGTCCATGTCCACATTGGCCAGCATTGCTCACACCCTCAGTAACATGCACATTACATTTTGCCCCTTGGAACGACAGCCACGGTGGCGCAGCGGTAGAGTTGCTGCCTTACAGCGCCAGAGACCCGGGTTCAATCCTGACTACGGGTGCTGTCTGTACGGAGTTTGTACGTATTCCCCGTGACCCACGTGGCTTTTCTCCGACATCTTAAATTTCCTCCCACACTCCAAAGATGTACAGGTTTGCAGGTTAATTGACTTGGTGTAAATGTTATTGTCCCAGGTGTGTGTAGGATAATTCTAGTGTACGGGGATCGCTGGTCGGCACGGACTGGTGGGCCGATAGGCCTGTTTCCGTGCTGTTTCTCTAAACTAAACAACTAAACTGCCCATTACCGACATTTGTAATCGTCAGGTATGATGAGTGGGAGCTGCCGAAACAACTCTGCAGGAGTGAAGACGTGTGAGATCTTCGGCTGGTGCCCGGTGGAAAATGACCTCCATCTTCCAAAGTGAGGATCTCTTATCAGATTCCAGGCCTGACATCGACTGTGACGTACGGGAGTGAATTCAAACCTACACCCGTGGCCCTGCTGTTGAAGCAGCGATGCCCTTAATCCCCAGCCCATTACTGAGACATCCGAACCATAAGATCTCGTGCCCTTATGTTAGGACCAGCTGCAAAGTTCACCGCCCTCACCACCAGCACACTGTGCCTGCAGTGTATGCTGCTCTCACAATGAGTGGCTCCCCAGCAACTCTCTCAGGCATCGCGTGTAGGGGCGTGAGAAACAGCAGCAGATGTGGGGCCCTGCAGCCCATCACCACTGCCCTACCATTCAATGTTGACGGCTGATCTTCTAGCTCAGCTCCACTTTCCTGCACTAACCCCATTTTCCACCAGTTCCATGAGATCAAGGCTTTGCTCTGTGACTGACCCTCCACCGTCCCGGTGGCATGGACATTGTATTCTCCAATTACAGGTAACCTACCTCTCCCCCTTCCCTTTCCATCGCCTTCTGATCCACCCAGGTCTGCTTGCACATCCTACTTTCCGGTAACCCCCGCCTAACCCCCCCCCTCACCCCGCCCCTTCTGGCCTAGTTTATTCCCTTCACCCATCTATCCCATCACCCCACCTCCCACCACACTCCTCCCACTGTCCCCTGTGCTTTCCGCTGCCTGTCTACCATTCCCCCCTCCATCCTTATCCAGTTCCATTCTTCACTTTCCTTCCTCATCAGATTCCCTTACCTGCAGCCTTTTGTTCTCTCCACTTATCACCTTCCTCTGTCCTTATTTCCACCCTCCCTTCCCTCATCTCACTCCATCTACCATCAACCCCTCCTCACCTGGATCAACCTATCACTTGCTATCACCTGCCCCACCCCTCCCCTCACCTCTTCACACTAGTTTTCTCCCCTCTTCTCTTTCAGTCCAGATGAGTGCCCCAAACCCAAACATCAACTTGCCTCCACGGATGCTGTTTGACCCTTAGAGTTCCTCCAGCAATTTCCTTCTTTGCTTGAGATTTCCAAGGATGTCCCACCTTTTGGGTGAAGGAATTCCTTCCCATCCCTGTCCCGGGATGACATGGCAGGTCACACCAGCACCCGATCATAGCCCAGCCTGCTGCCGTTGGTAATCCCTGACTATGACCTCATACTTCTTTCCATAGTCCACCCTTGCTGATGGCTGCAGAAAACTTTACCATTTTTATCAAGAACTCGGTCACTTTCACGGCCTTCGGCGTTTCAAGGTACCAATTCACAATATTCAGTTTTCACTCACAGTTTTTCAAGGTAATTTTGGGAAGAAAAAAAGCCAGTTGTGTTTTTACCAAGTGCACGCTGTTTTCCAGGAGGAATTTGGTGGAATTCATTACCAAGGCATATCTGCGCAACTGCACCTACCACAAGGTCCACCACCCCCTTTGTCCTGTGTTTCGTTTGGGATACATTGCTGAAGAGATAAAGGAGAACTTCTCTGCACTGGCATACAGAGTAAGTCTAGACCCCATCTACAGTGGGGATGGAGGGAGGACTCTACAGAACTTAGCATCATGGAATCATAGAGAGGTTAGCACAGAAACAGGTCCCACCAACCATCAAACACCCATTTTTATATTAATCTAACACTATCACATTTTATTCTCCCCATATTTCCATGAACTCTGCCCCTAATAAGACGTCTCATCTTTTAGCTCAGGAACTTTTTCCTGCAATAACCCCATATCTCATGATTACTTTAATATCAAAAATGCTAGCAATCGAGAACTTGTTTCCTTTTGCCGGAACAGGCAGGGGTATTCAACGTGCTCATAAAAGGAGAGGCAGCTGCTGGTGATAACTTGCCTCAAATCACATCTCCACCTTCCCCTGACCTTCACTGTGCTCCACCTCCACATCTCCCACAACTGACAGTATTCCACTTGGCTGCTGCGCCTGCCCTAGGAATTTCATCTTCATAAGTCATAGGGGCAAAAGTAGGACATTCGGCCCAACGAGTCTATTCTGCCACTATGGGCCACGTGTTGGTAAATGGGATCAGTATGGATAGGTACCCGGCAGTGGGGACGAATGCACATACACACGCACACACACACGCACACGCACACACTCACACATATGCACGTGCACGTGCGCACACACACATGCCCACGCTAGCATAAACACACACGCGTGCACGCACTCACACGCACATGCACACACACACACGCACGCACATGCACATGCACACACACACACGCACGCACACGCACATGCACACACACACAAATGGACACCGAACGCACACACAAGGAGGATGCACACGCAGATGACATACAGAGGAAACACACACACATACAGGACACACACAGAGACAAGGGACCAACTTTGTCTTAAGCCCATGGTCTCGAGTCTCTTACATCTCGGAATGGGGAAAAGTTTCTGATTATCTATCCTTGGACACACACGCACGTACACACATACACACACACACACACACACACACACACACCGGCAGTGGCGTCAATGAAACTGAGCATCAGAGAGCGAGTGGACGTGAGGATGAGTTTCTCCTGCTTGGAAGCGGAAGTTATAATTTTTCCACTGTTGGATTTATTGAGTGACCTTGTGAATCTGCCCCATTGTGATCATCCTGACATAACACAACGAGATGCAGGCAGATTTGACAAAGGCTGGACATTCGCTACTGGCCACTGCCCGCCACTCCTGTTGTGTGTTCAATACCAGTCCAAGTGCCATGTGACAACAATAACCTGGTTTAGAGGTGAAAGCACAGCCTGAGACTAGACACATTCGAAGAGGGTTGCTGACAGAGGGCTCTGATCTTGCCTTGTTGAAGGGAGCCATGATTGGCATCGTGATAGACTGGGACTGTGACCTGGACTGGCCAGTGACTCACTGCAAACCCACCTACAGCTTCCATCAGCACTACCGGAGCCTGACCAAGGACCAGGTGTCAGTGGGCTTCAACTTCAGGTGAGCAACCTCCGACAGGTGACAGTGCTGGTGAGTAGGGTTCACATCTACATCTAACTCACATCCGGTGTAAGGCAGGATTTCCTTATGGCACAGAGCTCAGGAGGTGGTAAGGGAGTCTCACCCAGTCCAACTCTTGGGAAGCAGTCAGGATCCTGAGGTATCAGGCCCCAGCCTTTGATGGGAGAATGCACTTGGCCTGGTGAATGGGGCTGGGCAGCACAGCAGCGCAGCTAGTAGAGTCACAACGCCGGAGACCCTGATTCATTCTTGGGTGCTATAAGTGTGGAGTTTGCAAGTTTTTTCAGTTAAAATTAGAGAAACAGACCCTTTCGGCCCACCGGGTCCGCGCCAACCACGATCCCCGCACACTAACAGTATCCTACACACACTAGGGACGATTTACAATTTTACCGAAGCCAATTAACCTACAAACCCATACGTCTTTGGAGTGTGGGAGGAAACCGGAGCACCCAGAGAAAACCCACGCAGTCCATGGGGAGAACGTACAAACTCTATAAGGACAGCACCTGTAGTCAGGATCGAACCTGGGTCTCTGGCGCTGTAAGGCAGCAATTCTACCGCTGCGCCACCGTTCTTCCTGTGACTGCATGAGTTTCCTCCAATTGATCCAGTTTCATCAAACATCCAAGAAATTTGCTGTTTGGTTGGTTAATTAACCACTTATAATTGTGTGTGGAGTGGTTAAATCTATAGAGAGTTGATAGAATGTGGTGCGAATAACATGGATTTAGTATAAATGGGTGCATTGATATAAAATGTATAGTGAGAATAAACACACAAAATATAAATAAGGCTATCCTCAAATCAGGTTCCAAAGTATTTCTAAGGCAGCAATGGATTGTTTCTGGAAATAAAGAACTGCAGTTGCTGAAAATCTGGAATAAAAGCAGAGAGTGACACATATACTCAGCAGGTCAGGCAGCATTTGTGGAGAGAGAAGTTGTTAATATTTCTAACACTCTAAGGCCTTCCTTTTCCTTGAAGAACAAAGTCACCCAAAGCTGAGAGTGGGTTGATTTTTCATCGACAGGAGGGTAAAGTTATTTAATTGAGGCACGTCACTTCCGCGGCCATTTCATTGAAATCGTGGATTCATAGAAACATACAGCACAGAAACAGACCCTCATGGTTCTCCAGGACCTGACTAAGGGAATCCAGGGTCATTGTGGGAAGCAAAGGGAAGAAATAGTGTTTCAGTCCAGGTTCAGTAGTGTACCATCATTATCCACAGAGGGTGGCCAATGTTGTGCCTTTATTGAAGAAGGGCTGCAAGGACAAGCCAGGGAACTACGAGTTGGTGAGCCTGACATCAGAAAAGTCAATGTTGGGGTTTGTGAGAAACAGGATCGAGAGGATCCACCTGCATTTGGAAAGCCAAGGACAGATTGTGAATAGTCGGCATGGCTTTGTGCATGGGAAATGGCGTCTCGCAAATTTGATTTGAGTTTTTTTGAAGAGATGACCAAGATTGATGAGGAAGGCAATAGACGTTTTCTACATGGGCAAGAGTTCACAAGTTCACAAGTTATAGTAGTAGAATTAGGCCATTCGGCCCATCGAGGCTACTACGCCATTCAATAATGGCTGATCTCTGTCTCCTAATCCCATTTTCCTGCCTTCTCCCTATAACCCTTGACACCTGTTCTAATCAAGAATTTGTCTATCTCTGCCTTAAAAATATCCACTGACTTGGCCTCCACGGCCCTCTGTGGCAATGAGTTCCACAGATTAACTACCCTTTACTTCTTTACTCAAAGGAGTTCCTTCTCACCTCCTTTCTAAAAGAGAGTGCTTTAATTCTGAGGGTATGACCTCTGGTCCTAGACTCTCCCACCAGTGGAAACATCCTTTCCACATCCACTCTATGCCTTTCATTATTTTGTAAGTTTCAATGAGGGTCCCCCCTCAACCTTCTAAATTCCATCAAGTACAGGCCCAGTGCTGTCAAATGCTCATCATATGCTAACCCACTCATTCCTGGAATCATTCTTGTAAACCTCCTCTCCAGAGCCAGCACATCCTTCCTCAGATATGGGGCCCTGATTTGCTCACAGTACTCCAAATGTGGCCTGACCAGCGCCTCAGAGCCTCAGCAATACATCTCTGTTTTTGTATTCCAGTCCTCTTGATATAAATGCTAGAATTGAATTTGCCTTCCTCACTACCGAAGGAAGTCCCACATGATAGGCGTCCAAAAGGTCCAACAAGATTGGCTTTGTGGTTGGAGTCAGATAGTGCTTGTTGGAGTTGTATAGCCAGTTTTGTGCTGGGACCATGGCCTTTGTTATCAATATTAACAATTTGGATGAGAATTCAGTTGGCATGATTAGCAAGTTTGTGGGTGACAACAAAATTGCTGATTTAGTCATGATTGAATGGGGAAGTAGACTTGATGGACTGAATGGCCTAATTCTGCTCATATGTCTTAAGGTCATGGTCATTTTCCCCAGGTAGGGTTGTTTAAAACTAGAGGAGAAAGAGTTAAAGGGAAACTTTAAGGGGAAAATAATAATAAGGGGATACAATAACAGGGTATAAAAGATGTTTGGACAGGTACGGGTATAGGAAACATTTAGAGGGATATGGGCCTAACACAGGTAAATGGGACTGGCTCAGGTATGCAATTTGGTTGGCATTGATGTGTTGGGCCAAAGGGTCTGTTTCCGTGCTGTATAACAACAGCTCATTGCTGATCATGATGCCTATTTTCTCCCATTAGACCCATTTCCCTCTGTTTTTTTTTACCTGTATAGAACTATCCTAACACCTCTTAAGTATTGCAATTGCATCTGCTAGTCCCACCTCCCCTGGCAACCCAATCCAGATATTCACTACCCTCGGTGAGAAAAACCTACCTTTCAGATCTCCTTTACATTTTTGACCTCACATTAAACCTCTAGTTCTAGACTCCGCTGTCCTCAGAGAAAGTCTTTATATCCTATCCATGCCTGTCATTATTTTATAAACCTCTATCAGGTCAATTTGCAGCCTCTTATGTTCCAATGAGAATAAATCCAGCCTATCCTCTGACTACAGCCCTCCTTTCCAGTAATATCCTGATGATTCTCTTCTGCACTCTCTCTCTCTCTCTGTTGCTACCACTTTCTTCCTGTGGTGTGGCAACCAGAACTGTACATAGTTGCAGTGACTAGTACTTGGTACAACTGCAACATGACTTCCCAATTCTTATGCAGAATGCCTTAAACATACAAAATGCCTTAAAGACACAAAGTGGTGTAGTAACTCAGCAGATGAGCCAGTCTATCTGGAGAACACGGTTAGGTGATGTTTCGGGTCGAGACCTTTCGTCAGACTCAAGAAATGACCCAAAACATCACCTGTCCATGTTCTCCAAAGATGCTACCTGACCTGAGTTACTCCAGCACTTTGTGTCCTTTGGTGTATTAAGCAGCATGCTGCATGTGCAGTTCTTTGTTTCAACATTCAAGACCAGCTGGATATCAAAAGCCTTCTTCACTACACTAACCGCCTGGGTCACCTGTGGACCCCAAGTGAAGCTGCAGGCGAAGGAATAAAGAGCAGTCCCGTGGTCTGTCAAATGGCGGAGGAATGTACAATACAACTCCAGAAGAATTCCCCACTTGAATAAGGGAATCCAGTATAAATCCACAAAGTTGGGATACTTAGAATTCAAACTATAAAAGGCCTGAGAAACATTTCTTTACACAAATAACATTCCACTTGTGGCCGGATTGGACCCAGAGACACTCAACTGCTTCAGACATTTGGAGCTGAACTGTTTGCGGACAATCTCAGCAAGGGCTTCCCTCCTGAAGGAGGCAGGGAGCTTGGAGCTCTGGCCCCCAGCACGACCAACGAGACTGCGGATCAGCGGGAGGTTTCCCGAGTGGTGCTGGCCAGCCTTTGGTAAGGGAGAGCAGTAAATGTGGCAGAGCAGGGCAGGAGGATTCAGCTTGGCCACGATCACACTGGGGTGATGGGCCAGGCATAGGTGAGCAGGCCCACTCCTCCTGTTCCCATGTGCCGAAAGAAACATCCACTCTGGAAGTCATAAAGAAGCATGGGGTCTCCACAGAGCTGCTGTGGTGACAACACACACCCAGTGGCTGCGTAGGCGGCCTCTGCTTCTGCCATCTGACCTTGGAGGTGCTCAGGGTCATGTGGTTCTCAATGCCGTTGGCTGACGTTGGCCTCTTACCTCGGGGTGGTCCAGGCAATGGGTGGACCCTGAGCCTGGCTCCGCAGCTCACTGGCCCACCTCGGTGCAATTAGTTCGGGGAAGTAATGGGAACAACAACTGCGCTAAGAGAACAATGTGTAACAACTCCAGCTGTGGCAGGAGCTGCTGGGGTTTGGAACAGCATTCGCCAAGGTCCATCTGCCCGAGAGAGAGAGAGAGAGAGAGATTCTGTGGCAGCTTCAGAGAGGGCCAGGGATGTCCTGCTCACAGTTATACAGCAGGGGCCAGGGCATTTGACCCCTCATGTGTACCCGTTGTCCTAGTCAGTATCCCTCAACCCCCATCATCACTGAAACCATTTGTACATCTATAGCCATGTCCATGCTGTTGGGAGGTTACAAGGTTCTAATTGCCCACCGCTACATTACGTCAGTGACTTCAATCAGAACTAGGTCAGTGGCTTTGGATCACGCTAAGATTGTGATTGATGCCATAGAGAAAATAACTCCCTCTGTTTCTGCATTTCACTCCCCATCTTCCTTTGTTATCACATTGCACCATTTGCACCCTTCTGTCTTTTCCAATTATCATCGATTCCAGGTTTAGTTGCTACCTCCATCCTTCTCTCCCCACCTGACTCTATCCGTCATCACCTGGATCCACCCATTACATACAGCTTGTGTCTCACCCCTTCTCCTCACCTCTCTCTGCCAGCTCTCTCCTCTCTACTCCATCAATCTGAAGAAGGGCCCCGACCCGAAATGTCATTTGTCCATTTCCCTCCACCAATGCTGCCTGACCCGCTAAGTTCCTCCAGCAGTTTGTATTTTGATCAAGATTCCAACATCTGCCATCTCTTCCTTTCAGGCTTAGCCTGATATCAGTAGTATTAAATCCCCTTGTTATTTTCCAAAGGTATGCTAAATACTATGTGGAAAATGGCACTGAAATGAGAGATCTCTACAAGGTCTTTGGAATTCGGTTTGATGTGATGGTGCACGGAAAGGTAAGGCAATTTACTGCTCTTGTGTTCTCTGAGATAAAGGCTATATGTGATGGGATGGAGCATTCATCAGGTACCACGTGGTCAAGTGGGTTTTGTGCAATGATGACCCTACCTGAGGCCAGCTTCCACAGCTGGCAGAGCCGCTGCCTCACCAGGTTCAATCCGGACCTCCAACGCTGTCTGTGTGGTGTTTGCATGTTCTATGTGACAGCGGGCATTCCTGCCAGGAACTCCAGTTTCTTTCCACATCTCAAAGATGTGCAGGTTGTGGTGTGTATGAGGATAGGGGGGGGGGGGGGGGGGTTAATGAACTACTGTAAATAATCCCTGGTGGGTGGATGATAAAATCTGGGAGAATTGATGGGAAGATGACAAGAATCCAATGGGATTTTAAAAAAATGGGAGCTTGATGGTCAGAATGGACCCAGTGGGCTGAATGGCCTGTCTCTGTGATGTGTGACTTGATGACTCTTTCAATTATTATTATTATTATCATTTTTGCCTTCCGAAACTTCCATCAAGTAGCATAACTAATCGGGAGTAAACTTGCTGATCGCTGTCAGACTGTGGCCGTCTCCTGCCCGATCACTTGTTTCTCAGCCCCGGAATGCGTCAGCTATCAGTGAGAACCACAAGACAGCTTTCATGCCAACAGCCAGGCCTGGAGGGGAAAGGAATCCCTTGGGGAGTGAAGCCGCAGCCAACAACATGGGTGGCTCGGCTGTACGGAGAGTGAAGAGAAAGCTCCAGTCAGCTGCAGTCACTGGGGATTCTGTTGCCGGGCAAGCAGGCAAGGCATTGCTCTGTTGGTCAATGAAGATCTAATAATCTCTGTCAGAGCCCCGGCTATCTTCTCCCTTGCACTCCCGTAGGCAAGCTGGGAACTGGGATGCATCTTAACGGACCTGGGGAATTGTCCACCTTTATGCCTGTTGGGAAATACTACACATCCTTCTTTTCAACAGTGACTTGAAACTGTTGGTTTCACAGTTTCAAACAGTCTTTCAAAGGCCACCTGCCCAAGCCATTGTAGCTACATCCTTTTGTGCTCAGTTTAAGGCCATTCCCCACTTACCACTCTACTGATGCCCCAGTTCACCAACCAGTCGCCTGCCACCATCCCTTGTTCCAGCAACATCACCTGTTCCCAGCAGATAGTCATGGAGTCACAGAGTTAGAGAGTGATACAATGTGGAAACAGGCCCTTCGGCCCAACATGTCTCATCTACACTAGTCCCACCTGCCCGCATTTGGTCCATATCCCTCCAAACCTGCCCTCTCCATGTACCTGTCTAACTGTTTCTTAAATGTTGGAATAGTCCCTGCCTCAACTACCTCCTCTGGCAGCTTGTTCCATACACAGTCATGGCCCAGCTCATCCTCACCATCCTGATGGCCCCCACCCCTACACCTCAAAGTCCCCCAGGTGCCAATACCACCCAACTGACAGCCTTCGGCCAAATCTGGAGTATAATATGTATCAGAGATGGGCTGGTCTTTACAACAAAGGAGACGTTAATCGAGCATTGAACCTAAAGTTTAGTTTAGTTTAGGGATACAGCGCGGAAATATGCCCTTTGGCCCATCTAGTCCGCGATGACCAGCGATCCCCGCACACTAACACTATCTTACACACACTAGGGACAATTTACAATTATACCAAGCCAATTAACCAACAAACCTGTACGTCTTTGGAATGTGGGAGGAAACCGAAGCACCCAGAGAAAACCCACGCAGGTCACGGGGTGAACGTACAAACTCCGTACAAACAAGCACCCGTAGTCAGGATCGAACCCGGATCTCTGGCGCTGTAAGGCAAGAACTCTACCGATGTACCACCATGCTGCCCTGATAACAGCCCTGATAAAACTGATGTATGAGTAATCAAACCTCAATATGGTTGTGAAGATGCTTGTGGTCACTAGAGGGCAGTCATCTCAGCCCCAGGACAAGCACAGAAACCTTCCAGCTCATTTTGTTTTCATTCTTCGTACAGAGGGTGGTGGGGTGGGTACATGGAACAAACTACTGGAGAAGTTAGTTGAGGCAGGTACTATGACAATATTTATAAGATATTTGGACAAGAACATGGATAGAAAAGGGTTAAGGCACAGATTTCTGGAGTAACACAGCATGTCGGGCAGTATCCCAAGAGAACTTGGATTGGCAATGTTTCGGGTCAGGACCCTTATTCAGACTGGAAGCTGGAAGAGAGGAGGGACAGGACTAAGCCCGGCAGGCAATAGACAGACACAGGGTGATGGAGTGTTATTTGATATGCAGATGATTGGACAAAGGCCAGAGATGAAAAGACAGAAGGTGTGAGACAGGAAGATGGGGGGGTTTATGTATTTACATAAAATTGGAGAACTCAATGGCAGGGATGTGGGCCAAAGTTAGGCAGGTGGGATTAGTGCAGATGGAGCATTTTGGCCAAGCATAGGCAAGTTGGGCCAAAGGGCCCATTTCCATGCTGAATGATTCCATGACCCAGCATAGACACAAAGTGCTGGAGTAGCTCAGAGGGTCAGGCAGCATCTCTGGGTGACGTTTCGGGTGGAGACCCTTCTTCAGACAAGAGTCAGCCATGACTCAGTATTCTGGGCACAACATCAGCTCAGTGATCGCTCTCCATCACAGGACATAGATGGAGATTTTCATTAATAATTGTGAACCATTCACTTCCAGTCACAATTCATTAGATAATGAAGCTGCCCATGTCTGCATGCAGCAAGATCAGGACAATATTCAGACATGGGCTGGTAAGCAGTGTCAGATTCATGCCAGTCAGGGACCATCTCCAACAGGAGCAGGTCTAACTCGAGACCCCATCATCAATGTCCAGAAACGCATGTGGACCAACCACATCTGTGCCTTGGCTACAATTTCAGGTCAAAGTCTAGGAATCCTGAACTGACACACCAAAGCCTTTCCATTATCTGCAGGGCACAAGTCAGGAGTGTAACGGCTCACTTCCCACTTGTCTGCATGAATGCAAATTCAAGAGAGAGTTAGATGGAGCTCTTAGGGCTAACGGAATCAAGGGATATGGGGAAAAAGCAGGAACTGGGTACTGATTTTGGATGATCAGCCATGATGATATTGAATGGCGGTGCTGGCTCGAAAGGGAAGAATGGCCTACTCCTGCACCTGCTTTCTATGTTTCAATGTATTAACTTCAACAACTCTTAAGAAGCCCAGCACCAACCGTTTGATTGCCACCCCATCACCCACCCTAAACATCCGCCCCCTCCACCACTGGTACCCGGTGGCCGCATTGTATACCATCTACACTGTATACAAAGTAGATGGCATTGTATACCATCTACTTTGTGTCTCCCATCTATCACTTGTTTCTCTCTCGCTTCTAGCCTCAAAATGACAGCATTTATATCATCCAAGGGACCACTGTCACCCAGGAGGCCCTGATACCACCAGTCAAATGCTCCCGTGGTCATCAGAAGTCTTGAATGAGAAGACACGAATGATGCGTCTATAATTTATAGTGCCCGTGAAACTAAGCCCCATTCTGAAACAATTATGACAATCAAACTGCTGCAATGAAGGTGTGCATTTCTTGTCCTGGGTGGTAAATAATAGACACATTTTAACACAGTTAAGTAGTGTTGATGTGTCCTTGGTGGATTACAAAGGTTAACTATACTGGGGTGCAGTGTTTTGATCTTTTGATTACCATTCCTCGAGCAATCAACCTGTAGCCGTATTTGTAATACATTGGTGGACCATTGGATGAGGAACCACTCACTCACTTCATTCTGAAGAAGGTTCTCGAACCAAAACGTTACCCATTCCTTCTCTCCAGAGATGCTGCCTGAACCGCTGATTTACTCCAGCAATTTGTGTCTACTTTCGGTGTAAACCGGCATCTGCTCACTTAATTTCTCGGCTTCATTCTGTTTTACCCAGGCTGGTAAATTTAACATCATTCCGACCATGACAACCATCGGCTCTGGGATCGGTGTGTTTGGGGTGGTGAGTAGAATAATCGGATTATCTCCACACACACAGGCCAGGAGCCAGAAGAGGGAACTGCCTGCATGAAGTTGCATGCTGCCTCTGCGATCTTGTGCCAGGGTTGGGGAGGGCAAGCAGTCAGAGTGCTCGGGGTCTACGAAACTGGGAGGAGCTGGAGTTGGTGGGCAGCCAACATTAGGGCCGAACAGCCTCCACCCATTCCCTCTGCTCGTGAGGACCTGCGGTCAGTCAAGTTCAGGAAAGTGAGTTGGGCCGGGACTTTCACAGAGCCGAGAGCTGCCCTGTAGTCGGACCTGGGTCAGGGCCATGGCTGGTGATCATCAAGGAGGGAGTCAGCTGACCAGGTGGGGGAGGGTCTGGTTGGCCATATAGCAGATACTTGGTGGGTCAGGGCCAGTAACCGGGTTGGATGAGGATCATAAGGTTATTGTGGGCAGGGTCAATGGCGTTGGAGAGGTGGGGAACTTGACTCAACGGGGCATTCATCTTGCTGGCTGTGGTAGATCAGCTTTTGCAGCTGAAACGTGGCTGTTTTTGAACGATCCGTTTCTTTCTTTAAAGGCGACTATTGTATGTGACTTAGTCCTCCTTCACCTCCTCCCAAAACGCAACTACTACAAGCAAAAGAAGTTCAAGAACGTGGAATTGTCACTCCGAGCAGGGAGTGGACATTAGGCATCGCCTGGACAGGCTGACCCTGCAACTCCGACCCAGTGCCACCACCAGGACAATAGGCCTTTATGGCCGTTAGGACTGTTGATTTTTAACAACGTTTGACTTGAATTATACAAAGTGGCGCCGGAAACGTGGCAACTCTTGTGTACTGTCTCAGTGAAATCTACTCTTCCTACACTTGTTACGTATGATTGTGCCTACGCATTGTAAGATTTTTACTGAACTGTATGCAAAAATGTGACAATAAATTACCTTTGAACCATTGAGTTGTCCACCAGCAGCTCCCCAAGGTAACATTGCCTCAAGAAGCAGCCAACTTAAGCAATGGCGACTCACACCCCAGTCATTCCCTCTTCTCCACTCTCCCACCAGGCAGAAGACACAAAAGCTTGAAAGCACGTGGCACCAGATTGAAGAAAAGCTTCTTCCTTGCTGTCATCAGTTGACTGAACAGACCTTTCATGTGTTAGGGGTGAATTCCAGATCTTCCAATCTACCTCGTTGCGGCCCTTGTAATTGTTTCTTATCTGTACTTATAACACTGTCTGTAACACTGTTTCCTTTCTCTTTTATAATGCATGATGTACTTATGTGTGGTGTGATTTGCCGGGATAACACGCACAACAAACTGTTTCAATGTGTCTTGGTAGATGTGACAATAAAAATAAAGTAACCAAACCAAACCAAATTATCCAACCCACATTCACTCGGTTTACTTTTAGGAACCTGAATAGTCTGGACTGAGGAGCTACAATAAAACTTACACTTGATCCTGGCTCTTTGATTAGCTTTGATTAACTAGTGGGATGACAATATTGCCTTCTCAGGCAATGGCATGATGTTATTGGATTTCCTTCCAACAGAGACCAAAGACTAACAAAGATGCCCTTCCTCGCCCTCCTGAAGAAGTGCCCAGGCAGAACGAGTCCTGTCATCAGAACCATGTCTTCTGCGGATCAGACAATGCCAATCCAATTCAACTTGAGCAAACTGACGGCAAAACATGGAGTAAATATGCCTGCATGTGTAAATATGCAAAAAGAATTTCATTGTGCAGTTGCACATGTGACAAATAAAGCCAGCATGACAAGTCAATCTTCTTTTAATAGTTTATTTTGCGTACATCCCTCCCAAACCACCAGACTTGGCCTCAAACTTCATGTTCATAAGTGATAGGAGCAGAATTAGGCCATTCTGCCCATCAAGTCTACTTCGCCATTCAATCATAACCCCATTCTCCTGCCTTCTCCCCATAACCCCTGACACCCGTACCAATCAAGAATCTATTTATCTCTGCCTTAAAACTATCCATTAACCTGGTCTCTACAGGCTTCTGTGGCAACCTTCTAAAGATGAACTCTCCCTCTTTAGAATGCAGCGTTCACACCAGTGACACATTGTCTGACCCAATTGCATCCACCCTCCTGTTTTGGATTTCAATGTCCACTTGTTGTAAGTCCTCAGATTGGGCATTTGAATGAACTGGTCCAATGTAATTGGTGGAACCATGATTGTTACTTATTTGTGAGGAAAAAGATTAGACTTTTTGCCGTCCATCACAGTGAGGAATGTGGGGAATCTGCTGTGGTGGATGTTTATGTTAACTTTTATGTAGTTGTGTGTCTTGTTGCTTTTTTTAGTATGGCTGTATGATAATTCGAGTTTGACTGTACCTTAATTGGTACATGGGACGATAAACTGACCTTTGAACCTTTGAACTTGTAACATTTGTCAATAACCAGACCACAGGAGACTCATGGTTTTCAGAGCGCTGACACCCCTTCTGCCCTCACCACCCCCATCCATGGGCAGTGTCAAACATGGCTTGTCACCTCACCTTTCCAGTTCCGATGTCGGGTCAACGACCTGAAACATTGTGTAGGAAGGAACTGCAGATGCTGGTTGAAATCGAAGATAGACACAAAATGGAGACCCCTCTTCATACTTCTCCAGTCTGACGAAAGGTCTCGACTCAAAATGTCACCCATTCCTTCTTTCCAGAGATGCCACCTGTCACGCTGAGTTACTCCACCATTTTGAGTCTATCTTCAACCTGAAACATTGACTTGGTTCCATTTTCACAGGATGCTGCCGTGTATTTCGATAAGGCTCAGTTTCTCTGTTGGTTAATGGAGGTTCCTGCCTACCCAGGAATTTTTATCCAACAAGCAGACTGACACTTTAAGACAATGAAGGATCAGGAGAGGTGATGGCAAAATAAAGTTGATGCCCGCGAGGGATAGGTGTAAATCGATGGCATTGTTCTGATGATGTGGACAATGGAGAGGAAAGAGCAAGGATCGACCCATGGCAACATTAAGGGAAGGAAACGTGCTGGAGGAAAGCGGTTAACAATATGAGCCACAGAGATGCTGGAAGGGAAGTTGGATGGTTGGGAGATTAGTGAGAATAGGCTACGCTCAGAGGAGACATTAGGAAAATTGGAGTAGAAGTAGAGATGGATTAATTTGAGGCCAGGATTGGGGAATAGTAGTAGCCGGGGGAGAATAGTACATTCAAACACTTCAGTTGGAGGGGGGAGGGAGGGAGGCAGCAGAGGCAACTGATCAAATGGCTTCACCTTACAACTAAGTCCAGCAAGGAAAGGACAGAGTTTTCATACTCTCATTAGGCAAAGGAGATGGTGGCTGATGGACAGATTTCCACAGAATGCACGGATTTATCCGCTGACCATTCCTCGTATTCACTGATGATTGCAGTCCCTCTCCATTCCACAGGGTGGAGACAGGAGACCAGCCTCTGTCTAAGTGCATTGGTGAAGCTGAGTCATTGATTGCATGCCCTCTGCCCCTGGCACTCCTCCAGAGATGCACAAACTCCACCAGCACCAACTTTGCTGCTTTCTGCAGTGTGGTCACAATAGGTTCTCCACTCAGAACAGCGGGTGATAAAGCCAAGGTGGGGCTGTGGCACGCGTGAGAAATGTCAGTGGCCAAGGACAGGTGGGTGAGGAACTCGAGGGCCAGGTACAGGAGGAGGAGGTCTGCCGCTAGACCGGGGGCACTACAGATGGGTGTTAAAATGAGCGGCTGCTGGCAGTGTGAGTGTGGGCTCGAGAGTCGAGGTTAACTTGCCGTCTGGGCTACTGCTAGCCGCACTCATTACACGGGCACCACACCCGAATTCATGCAGTCTGCAACGTGAGGGTTTCACTCCTGAGTTGTGGGGCCAAAGTGCTTAGTGCCCCGTGCCCAGGAAGGAGTTGATTAGTTTTGTTCCTGCCCACTGCACCCGACACGTCCCAGGGTCCCAACTTTCTCTGGACTTCCAGACTCCTGGGCCCCAACCTGCACCCACGCACAGGACCATATTAGTGCCAGCCTAAGTACTTCGTAGTGCAAAGTCTATAGTCATTTGGTGCTGAGTAGGGTAATGCAGATTGGTTCAAGAGCCTGATGGCTGATGGTTCGAAGGCGCCTATGGCTTCCTCTCAATGGTAGCAGCAAGATGAGAGTGTGGCCAAGGTGATGTGGGTCTTTGGTGATATTAGCTGCCTTCTTGAGGCAGAGCTTCCTGTTGAACCCTTCAATCGTGGGGAGGTCAATACCCGTAATGAACCAGGCAATGCCCACCATTATCTGCAGCTTCCTTTGTACTCGAGCTTTTGAGTTACCGAACCAGGCCATGAGTCAGTATGCTCGCCATCGTACACCTGTAGAGTACAAAGTATAGAGTATTTGGTGACATGATCATTCTCCACAAACTTCCAAGGAAATAGAGCCGTTGGTGAGCTTTCTTTGTAATTGTATCAATACCGTCAGCCCAGGGCAGATCTTCACAGATGTGCACGCCCAGGAACTTGAAGCTGTTGACTCCAGTGTTTCCACTTTGAAGGAAATTACCCGAAATTCGGGAAATTCTGGTTGTCTTCGGGTAATTTTAGGGAAATGGAAGGGGTGTAAAGGTAATACACACAGCACTGCCGGTTTGGGGCACAAAGGTTTAAACAGAGCGCTGTCATTAACGTGTGGGAATTTAAACAAAGAGCTGTCAGCTGCAGCGCTATGTGCTTTAAACATAGTGCTATGGCCACAGCGCTGTGGGTCACAGACTGTTCGGGAAAATTCTCGTATAACAATGAGTCTTTGGAATTCTCTTTCTCAGTGGAAGTTGAACCCATGATTATTTTTCAGGCAGTGTTAGAATTCTGGATAAACCTAGTGGTGAAAAGTTACCAGTGGGCGGTGGGATTGCAGTTACATTGGGATTGGCTTTGAACGGTGGGCGGGCTCAAGGGGCAGAGAGGGAGAGAGGGAGAGAGAGAGAGAGAGAGGGAGGGGCGGAGAGAGGGAGAGGTGGAGAGAGGGAGAGAAGGGAGAGCGGGAGGGAGGGAGGGAGAGCGGGAGGGAGAGAGAGACTGAGGTTGAAAAAACGAAGACAACGAAAGCTGTTGCAGGCAACAAAAGCTGCCTTGCATAACACTCTACAAGTGAGTAACAGAAGCAGGCAGATATGGTGTAGTTACATAGATCTGTTTTGCTTTGTTCTTTGTGTTAACGTGTGCCTGCGGAAAAAACCCCAACGACAAATAGCATGCAGGAAGCATTTTTGAAAATTTTAGGAAATACCATCAAATTCCAGGAAATTTGGGATTCTATTTAAGGAAAAAAATGTTTGAGGTGCGGAAGACTCTCTCTGAAACACGTCTATCTGAAGAAGACAGATACATTATCCCTCGGTTTTCCCTTCCTGAAGTCGACAATCAGTGCCTCGATCTTGCTAAAGTTGAGAATATGACTGTTGTCCTGGCACCTCTCCAACGGGTTATTGATCTGGCTCCTGTACTTTGGCTCGTTGTTATCTGTTATTCATCCAATGATGGTGGCTTCATTGGCTGCTATAAATCAACCCTTGTGAGGGCAGTGGTGAAATTAGCAGTGGGTTAATGAGCATGGAACAGTTTGAGATGTGGCCATGAAAGGCAGTATATGAATGCAAGTCGTTATTTCTTCTCCAGGGCATCCTTGATAATGAGTAATAATTACAGGTTTGTCCACAGTCCCAGAACCAGAAATAACATGTGGATTTTTCTGCAACTTCTATCAGATACAGCAGGGAAGCAGAAATCTCTTCGCCCAACACTCAGTAAACTGCCTTTGAGAAGCCACACAACAGGAGATAATTCAGGTCTGTAATGGGCTCTGTGAAGTAACCAGCTTCTAGCTGTTCCCCCTGTGGCCGCTCCCTGCCTCCGATCGGGCCTGTGGTGTTGCTGATGACCTGTTACAGAGGCATCTTTTATTGCATTTACATCCGTTCATCTTGGCCAGGTATCCAGGAAATGAATACAGTGGAGGCAGAATATTGCCTCAACATTAAGTAGGTTTTGCTGGAAAAAGAGTCACCCAGGATTTAATACGGGTGATCACGTTTGGGAAGGTGACCAGACGATTAGTATTAGACTATAAAAAGGGAGTATTGCTGCCTGAATCAGAAGACTGTGTGTGCAAAGCTCTCTGCCCTTGGCATGGGCAATGCAGTCACATGCCCTTGGCATGGGCAAAGAAGTCATGTGCCCTAGGCATGGGCAATGGAGGCTCACCAGACAACCCGACCGTAACCTTGATGATTACAGTCTGACGCTGAAGGTGGCTCAGCCTGAACTGTATGAATCCACGTCAGTTCACGGCCTTCCCCAGGGACAGGCTGACTCTGGTGTGGTTGGCGACGCCAGGTGTCTGAAAAAATAAAATCTCCCACCTGGGCATTTTGGTTACGAGCGGATGTGCAATTTGATATATCCCCTTGGTGTCGTTATGGAGCCGGATATGAACTGTCAAGAGATTTGTTTATTTATCATATGCCAGATATGAACGGAAATTAAGCAATTCCTACATGCAGCAGCTCTATAGGCACATTAGGTGCCACAAGAACAAAAATTAAAATTTAATAATTTATCAGCTATTCTCAGTAAACCATAAGTAATAGAAGAATTAGGCCATTCGGCCCATCGTCTAATCCACCATTCAATCATGGCTGATCTATCTCTCCCTCCTAACCCATTCTCCTGCCTTCTCCCCATAACCCTGACACCCGTACTAATCAAGGAACCAGAACCTGATATTGCAAAAAACAAGGAACACAGAGCAACCACAGTAGTGCAAAGTCTGGAGAAGTTTGGTGCTGAGGTTGGGTTTGTGGTTAGGATTGTGCAGGGTAGTTCAAGATTCTGATGGAAAGAAGCTGTTCTTGCACTGGAAGTAACAGTTCTCAGGGCCCTGCACTTTCCCCTTGATGGTAGCAGCGAGAAGCGGTGGTGTGGGGTCTTTGATGATATTAGCTGCCTTCTTGATATAGCACTTCCTGGAGCTCCCTTCAATGGTGTTGAGGTCAGTAATGTCCACCCCTTTCTGCATCCTCCTTTGTTCTTCCGCATTAGATTTCCCTAGCCTGGTCATGATGCAGTCAGTATGCTTTCCTCAGTACACTTATCGAGGTTTGATAAACGTTTTCAACAACATACCAAATCTCCTCAAATCTCTGAGGAACTAAAGGCATCGGTGTGTAGTTTAGTTTGGAGATACAGCGTGGAAACAGGCCCTTCTGCCCAGCGAGTCCGCTCCGACCAGCAATCCCGCACGTTTACACTGACCTACACACACTAGGGACAATTTACATTTCTACAAAGCTAATTAACCTACAAACCTGTACATCATTGGAATGTGGTCACGGGGAGAATGTACAAACTCCGTACAGACAGCACCCGTAGTCAGGATCGAACCTGGGTCTCAGGCGCTGCATGCGCTGTAAGGCAGCAATTCTACAACTGCGCCACTATCATCACAGAACCGTCATCTGAATCCAAATAATTTCCAGTGCTGAGAACATCCCGTA
Organism: Malacoraja senta; assembly: GCA_038087875.1. Lineage (NCBI taxonomy): Eukaryota > Metazoa > Chordata > Chondrichthyes > Rajiformes > Rajidae > Malacoraja > Malacoraja senta. The sequence goes on from CM075982.1 coordinate 20,082,969, forward strand.
TCTGAGATGTCGTACTTCTGTAGTGCCAGATGTGTGTCCAGTTGTTTCATGTGTCACATCCAAGTGATACTCGTCTTGTACATCCTGCTGTGCTGCATCTAATTTATTGCTTGTGACATCCTGCTTTTACCGCTGTTGCCTGCTCCTGGACACAAGCCTGCTCTTCCATACTCTTAGTTTAGTTTAGTTTACAGCTACAGCATGGACACAGGCCCTTCAGCCCATCGAGTCCACACCGGTCATCGATTACCCGTTCATGCCAGTTCTATGTCTGCCCACATTCTCATCCACTCCCTACACACTCGGGGCAATTTTAAAGAGGACTATTAACCTACAAACCTGCATGTCTTTGAGATGTAGAAGGAAACCAGAGCAGCCGGAGGAAATCCACACGGTCGCAGGGAGAATGTGCAAACTCCACACAGACAGCACCTGATTACCTGAATTAAAATTTTAGTCTTACTGGCTCTGTCACGAGGCAGTGTTGAAATGAAGTTCAACCATCTTTTGGTTGAATGTGGACTGCTTTCTAATGATAAGAATCCTATGAGCTGATTACCAGAGATAGAAATGCATTTGTGCGAAGATATTTCTGGCGGCGCAGTGACGACCACCTGGTTGGGGAAGATTAGATTCAACCTGGGAGCCTAACTGAGAATAGTTTAGTTTAGAGATCCTGCGCGGAAACAGGCCCTTCAGCCCACCGAGTCCGCGCTGACTAGCGATCCCCGCACATTAACGCTACCCTTCACACACTAGGGACAATTTTACATTTACACCAAACCAATTAACCTACAAAACTGTATGTCTTTGGAGCGTGGGTGGAAGCCAAAGATCTCGGAGAAAACCCACGCAGGTCACAGGGAGAACGTACAAACTGCGTACAGACAGCACCTGTAGTCAGGATCGAACCCGGGTTTCCGGCGCTGTAAGGCAGTAGCTCTACCACTATGCCACCGTAGTTGTTGCAAAAGTTTCTGAGGGATCGGATTTCTGTTTACTTGTAAAACCGGGGCTACTCAGGGGGAGTCGGCATGGTTTTGTGCAGAAGAAAATATCTCGCCCAAACATGATTGCGTTTATTCAAAGGCAACTAAGAAATTGATGATGGCAGGGCAGTGGATGTGGGAGTGGTGGTTTCCATGGACTTCATTGAGGATCTTGACAGGGACCCACATTAGAGGCTTGTCAGCAGGTGAAGGCACAATAGGATCCAAGGCAAACTGAATCCAAAACTAACTGGGAGATAGGAGGCAGAGAATTGTGTTTGATGTATGTTTTACTGACTGGATGTCTGTAACAACTGTTGTACTGGAGGGAATATATACATATATACTCTGACTTGGATGAGAAGGTAGGTGGTCTGATTAGTAAGTTTGCAGATCACATGAATATTGGTGGAATCCTAGATGGTGACGAAGGTTGTCTCAAGTCACAGTGAGCCAAAGATCAGCTGGATAGTTGGGCAGAGTGTTGGCAGGGAAGAAATTTAATTTAGAACATAGAACAGTGCAGCATAGGAAATGTCCCTTTGGCCCACAATGTCCATGCTGGAGACAGATACTCTTATAACATTTAAAAATAATTTGGACAGGTATTTGGAATGGAAAGGCAGAGAGGAATGCGGGCCTAATGCAGGCCAATGACACATGCCTAGAAAGGCATCAAGGTTGGCATGGATCATCTTCTTGCGTATCGCGTGCACAGCCTAAAGTTGTAGGACAACTTGTTCTATTTGATTGTGCACGCCAGGTTGATTGCATTCGTTGGAACAGGGCGGACCACTTGAAGGTTGCAATCTCCCACCCCGGCATGGATGAGGTGGGCCAAAGGGCCATTACTGCGCTCGATGATTCTGTAAGAGTGAAGAGCAGCCACTGAGAGATGAAGAAATACAGGACAAAAGATGTCTGCCATGAAGAAGGTGAAAAGAAATGGTGAACCTCAGCCACAATCACTTGCAGTGGGTGAATTATAATTCGATTCAAATTCATTTGAAAGGATGTCTGGTGATGATCATGGGAAATGGAGGAGGTCCCTCAGTCATTCCAACCCACTGGGTCGGATCATGGCAGCAGCCTCACATCACGTACCCACCTCCACTCCACTCTCTCCCCATGCACGGACCCATATGTAGAAACAAGGAACTGCAGATGCTTGTTTACAAAACATAGACACAAAGTGTTGGGTCTGACCAACTCAGTGGGTCAGGCAACATCTCTGGAGAACATAGATGGGTGATATTCTGAATCGGAACTCTTCTACATATTGAAGAAGGGTCCCGACCTGAAACATCACCTGTCCTTGTCCTCCAAGGATGCTGCCTGACCCACTGATTTCCTCCAGAAGTTTGTGTCTTTTTTTTTCACTCAACCTGAATCCAATCTCATCAGTAGATCACTACGGACCAACTCTTGCTCTACATGGACTCATTTTCTAATTGTATTTTGCACTAATATCTTTTTTTAGGGGGTGCAATCTTTCTTTAAGCTGTCTTGTAAACCTTTAATTACACAAAGATTTGATAGGACAAGCAGGCAAAAGCAAGCAAGACTTGTAATGTTGAAGACACCATTCTACTCGGAACCAGAAGGATTATGAAGAACAAATAGGTTCAAACTCTTGAACAAAGTCTGGAATATAACAGGTTTTATTGAACTTTAAATTTACAGTCATCTTGCCTTCCATGCAATTATTCAACCAATTGAGTCCGTAATTGCTCATTATGAGTAACTTACTGAAGGTTTTTTACCTCATTGCTAGAATATAAAAGCATGCAAAAAATATGCTCTTTATATTAATACATATTTACAGAGTAACATTTGCATCTCTCCCCAGATTAAGTACAGTTCCATCATGCATAAGCTATAGTTTGAAACAGTGTAGATTCATGTAACATCCATTAGACACAGCAAACACGGAGATTCACGTTCCAGCCAGGTGCAGTGGAAGGATGACACCTCGATTTTTTGACTACATCGAAATAAAAAGCCACGGGAGAACTTTCAGCAATTTAACCCCGCTGATCAAAGGCTGAGCGTAAGAATTCAAACATCCCTCTTGCCTCATCAGCCACACAAACCGACGTAGTCACAGGGTGCTTAACTGCCAGCAACAGCATTCCGTGCCGCATTGCAATAGGACATAGGCGTATCATTTAACCTTGGTTGCCATGCTGGGTACAATACAACTGTGGCTCATGCATGGAATGCCAGGCATGTTACTGTGGGGACAGAACTCTCCCATGGACAACTGTTGCTAATCCATGCAGTGCCTTCTGCCTACTTGCTTCGTGCAATGACAAGTCCCACCGGGTACTTGCTGGGTTTCTGGGCTTGGTCTGCCCAACCATTAACCCCCTATCCCAGGGCTGGAGGAGGTACAACGATGCGGCCCACCGACGAAGTGTTTATGGGCAAGCTAGACCGCAGCTAGAGTTCTCGCCACCAGCTGCATGCATCAGTTGTTGGTCACAGTGATGCACGGCCCGGCCTGCCCACAAACAAGGGCCAAGTGGACGGGAGTGGTGTGGGGAGGGGGCTAAAGGCTGTGGGGCAAGTCCAGGCCTGGGCTCGGGGCCTGGATTAAGGAAGTGGCTGGGGTGTGGTGGGTCATCAGGCAGGTCAGTGGCTGGGTGGGGGCCCCAAGGCAGCACTGGGTCTTGGGAGAGGTCTGGTTCATGTTCATAAGTGATAGGAGAAGAATTAGGCCATTCAGCCCATCAAGTCTACACCGCCATTCAATCGTGGCTGATCTAACTCTCCCTCTCAACCCCATTCTCCTGCCTTCTCCCCTGACACCCTGGTTGGAGGGAGAGAAGCTGAACTGAAGGGTGGTGCAAAAAGTAAAAGAGTGGGACAGAATGGCATCTCAGTGCACTGTGTGGAATCGAGGGGGGGGGGGCCATCATCATGGGAGGGCCGGTCTCTCGGTGCTCCTGGCACAACTTGGTCGGAGCATCGCTCCGCAACAGCTCTCCAAGGAGCGGCTGTGAAAGGGGGATGTGACACATGGTTGAACATCCAGAGTGACTTGCACGACCTGGAATTAGTCTCCGCCTGTGTCTCCTCCTGACCTTGCCAATCACGTCGCATTAATAAACAATGTGACCCAAGTACATTTCTCCACTAGCACAGGGGCTGTGGCTGCAATGCATTTCTCCAAGCACCAGCCCAGCCCTTCCTACTCTCCCATCTTTCCATGCAGTCCTGATGGTGACATGTCCAGAACTGCAGTTGCTAACTCTAGTCTGAGATGTTAACCAACGCCGCCAACTCTTGCCGACGACCCACCAACCTCTGCACCTTGCCCCCTGCCTGTACCTGCAGCCATTGGGAGCGTTTGTTCGTGACTGCCTCTGCCTTTGAACGTGAGGGATGGAGGGGAGTATTTGCTCCTGATATCTTGATTGAATCCTCAGCTGAATGAAAGTTCGAAACCAAATTAGTTTTACAGGACAAATTAAACACAATGATTTCTATGGCCAGAGCTGATGTTTCCAGTGATGGTGCCTGACCTGCAGAGGGTCTCCAGCATTTGCAAAGTTGAGCAATTGTTGCTCCAGGAGTATTAAGAGCAAGTGCACGAGCAGAACTATGGATCAAAGCATAATCCGCTCAGGTGAGAAATCTGAAAGCGTTTCTCCAAGGGTGGTGAAAAGTGTAGCATGTTCTCAGTCAATGCCCATGGAGAGCCGAACCCCAGGAAGGAGCTGACTGGGACTGGCCTATTCTTACACATGAATCACACAAACACAATGCTGGACAAACTCAACGGGTCAGGCAGCATCTCTGGAGGAAAAAGGTATAAGTTAACGTTTCAGGTCGAGACCCCGCATCAGGGACGCTCCAGATACTTTGCTGCAGATTCCAGCGTTTGCAGTCTCCTTTGCCTTTATACTACTGGTCTACTCAGCTTTAGCCTCCGCGGATGCTGCTTGACCCGCTGAGTTCTTCCATCACTCTGCTGCGGGTTGCAGACATCTGCAGTCTCTTTTGTCTTTATTCCGAGTACTTATGGCTTGGTGTGTGGGCTTCTTTCATTTGTAATTGGGATGGTTAATGTGAGAACCACACCCGATAGTTCTCATCCTAACTCAGTCATTATGACACAGGAGGCAGCTATTTGGCCCATCTGGTCCGTCATTCCAATCCCTTCGTTCTTATTCTCCTAATTCGCACAAAATATATTCTCTCTCTCTCTCTCTCTCTCCAGCCCATTGATTCCCCTTTGGTTTGTTTCACAGTGGGCCTTTTTACTGTGATTAATCACTGTGGCTAATCACCCCACCAGCCCTTCAGGCCACTGTATCCACACTGACTGTTGCTTCATCTGCCACAATCTACCGTGTCAGTCTGCTGTGTGAGTGTGTAGGCTGACTGGAGTTTGCCTGTACCTATTTGACTGTATGCTGCAGCACAGTCATTGTACTTTGTACTCTACCTGGAAAATCTTTGATTGTCTGCTGTGGTATTGTAAAGTATGACGGTAAACTGTACCACAATTCATTGTGTGGCTGTATGGTGAATGATTGTGCACAGTGGCATTAAAATATGTGACTGAGAAGTGTTATTGCAAACTATCTGGCAGTAACATGTGTAACATTAACTGGTGTGTGTCTGCAGGTGTAACTACATGACAGTACGCTACACAGCATGGTGCTGAATGACTGTAAATGCTGTAGGTTGTGTGATCGTACGTGTTATAACTACAAACCTAGCAACACAGTCCTACCATATGACTGCCTCTGTGACTGTGTGAGGACGCTGTACAATTAAAGTTTGACAATCTTGTGATTCTAAATTGTGTAATTATGTTGTGTGTGTGTAAAACATAGTGTTGTGCGGCTGTAAATTGTGTGACTATTAACTGCGTAGGAAAGAACTGCAGATGCTGGTTTAAATCGAAGGGAGACACAAAATGCTGGAGTAACTCAGCGGGACAGGCAGCGTCTCTGGAGAGAAGGAATGGGTGACGTTTCAGGCCGAGACCCTTCTTCAGATTATTAACTGCGTTGTTATGCGATTGGAAACTCAGGGACAATGCGACGCAACAGTAGTGTTAAACTCCACTGCATTGTCTGTGAGCTGGGTGATGTCAACTGTGACTACATCGTGTGACTATACCTTGTGTGACTGTAAATTGTGTGACTTTCAACGCCCGGGCACTCTAATCTGTGTGACACTGTCGTGACTGCAAACATTGTGGGCCTATAAATAATGTAATTTTATGCTGTGTGACGGTAAACTGTGTTACGCGACAATGTGGCCACAGTGCGATTACAATCTGTGTGACACTATAGTACAACTGCAAACTGTGTGATTCTATAGCGTGACTATAAAGTGTGGCTGCCAACCGTGGGAGTCTTACTGTGTGTCAGCAAACTTGTGATGTAGTGTGTAGTGTAAACTGTGTGATGATACTGTGTGGCTGTAAACTGTAATTCTACAATGTGATTTTAAAGTGCGATTACAAACTGCGTTCCTCTACAGTATGAATGTAAACGGTGATAGTTCCGTGTGTCTGTACTGTGTGACTCTAGTATGACTGTAATATGTGCGTTAATGCTGTGTGAATGTACAGTCTGACTATCCAGTGGTATATGGATGGAACGGGCTGAGACGGATGTGGGCCGAACACAGGCAGGGTGGAACTAGTGTAGATGGGGCATGTTGGTCGGTGTGGGCAAGTTGGGCCGAAGTTTCCACACTGTCCGACTATCACTGCAAACTGCACAATGTAACCACAAACTCGGTGGCTGTAAACCGTGCGGCAATGCAACCTAGAATGCACGTAGCATTCATGATGAGGACATGAGAGTGACTGTGCAGACTTGTTAAGTCACCTCGGTCAGTGCGAGATTCCTGCATTCTGTCTGCCCGTTACTGTCAGCAAGTGCGGTCCTGAGAAAGTGAGGGGGTGAACTGAGACCATACCCTCAGTGCTGGGATCCACTCACTGCCGCCCCCCCAGACAGACCCCCCTGGAACCTGGGGGTTCGCCAGTGCCAGTGATGGGGTCCAGCCTCGCCATTCCCCATGGATGTTGCAGGCAAACAGCCCGGCTGCCCACCACAGCCCATCCTTTGAATCCTTGTCCTCTGCTGCTGGATTCCTGGGACTTTTACAGAGCGTCTGCCAGGGTCTGAGACACAAAATGCTGCAGTAACTCAGCGGGCCAGGGAGCATCTCTGGAGTAAAGGAATAGGTGACGTTTCAGGTCGAGACCCTTCATCAGACTGGGCCAGGGGGTCAGACAGGTCTTGGAGGGATGGTGCTGCTGACCCAGAGGCCGGTGGTGGCTCTTACCTCCTCCATCCCATGCCTTGCCAGGGGAGGAGCACAAGCCCACCCCTCAGAGCACATGCGGGGGAGGTGGGGGGTAGGGGAAGAGGACAGCACGTGGCTCGCTGGGCAGGCAGGTGGCTGGATACGGGTTTGGCCCGGTGAGATGAGGTGTTATAGTCGCGCTTCCTGCCTGTCTACTTGGCGTGGACACACACAGGCTGGTTCCAGTGCTGCAGGCCCTCTCCTCACAGCTTCCAAACTGGGACTGGACAGGTCATCCTCGGCTCAGAGTTGTATATAAAATTATGAAAAGCATAGAGGTGGTAGGCAGTCAGTTCTTTTTACCCGTATTAGAGGCCATAGCTTTAATGGATGTGCGGAAAGTATTTTGTTCTTTTCCCACAGAGAGTGGTGGGTGCCTGGAACGCACTGCCAGGGGTGGTGGTGGAAGCAGATACAATAGTGGTGTTTAAGGGGCTTGTAGATAGAAGGATGTATATGCAGGGAATGGAGGGAATTGATTCACGTGCAGGCAGAGGAGATCGGTATATCTTGGCATTATATTCGGCACAGACTTTGTGGGCCGTGGGGCCTATTCCTGTGCTGCACAGTTTTTCTATGTCCTGTGCCCATCCCCAGTGTAGCTGCAGAGATTTATCTCCCCCTTCGACCCACATCTGGGGCAGTAACCTGAACCCATCGGCAAGATTCAAATCAGGCTGTGAACCATCCATTTAGGTTGCTAACTTATCCATTACATTCATCGGCTGAACAATTTGATAAAAGGCATATCAATAAAATTGAAGCAAAATTGAACAGGTGCCGGGTGTGTTGAAACAGAGCGTCACCACTCGATGCAGAGTTCTGCTCATTGAAGTGCAATAACAGTTTGGTATCTATCCACAGGTACCTGGCTGCCTGTCCCCAGCTTCCCCGCCCACTGGAACCCCCATCACCTCCACCACCAGCCCTCCCAACCCAATATCAGCTCCCGAAACCAGTGGTGACACCAGGAACCGCAGGTGCTAGAATCTGGAGCAAAGCACAGAGTGGTGGAGGAACCCAGCGGGTCAGGCAGCCTCTGTGGAGGGAGTTGACAGATGACGCTTCTGGTTCGGATCCTTCTTCAGACTGCAGCTGCTCTTAGGGAACTGGCTCATCCCCTCCCAGGGGAGCCGTGCAGGTGAGGAGGTCTGGCGCTGGGGGTCCAAGTAGTCAGTAGAGGGGGGGGGAGGAAGGGGCTAGGCCGGGACCCGAGCTGGACACACTGACCTCCTCCAACCCATTGCCCGCGGGCTGTCCCCTCGTCCAGCGGGGCCGCTCGAGTGGGGGTGGGGGGTCAGGGGTCGCTTCAGTGCCTGCCCCGCCCACCCGCTGTGCGCACACTTGCCGGCTGACACACCTCTAGTCCATGAAGGCCGCGTGGGATGAGGAGTGAAGACGGGTCTGACAGGAGTGTGCGACGGGCCGAAGGCAGCATGCACGGGATCAGGGCAGCTCAGGAGTTGGCTTCATCCTCCCACACGTCCGGCAGCTCGCTGCCCTTGCCTCCATCCCCGCTCGCCTGCTTCCTGCAACAGGGACAGATGGGATGAGTCAGCAGAGAGAGCCTCTCCCCTGGGGCCAGGGGCCGTGCTAACGGGAGTATCCGGTCGCTATGAAGACCACCCTCGGGGTCCAAATATGGTCTCGGGAGCCGGCCAGGTTGATCAGAGCCGACCCCCAACTCCATGGCCCCGCTCTCCCCAGCTCCGGGAACAGCCATTAAGGCCACCAAGGGGCAGCGGGCAGCCAGGGAATAGTTGCCTTTATCCGGAGACAGAGTCAGTCTTTCTCTGCTGCCACAGGATGGTGAAGGGAAGCTGAGCAAAGCCTAGGGCCCTGCAGTCCCAGCAGCAGAGAGCCAGACACTGTCTATCCCAGCACTCAGCGGGACGTCTATGGAAGGGCCACAGCAGCCAAAGTGAGGAAAGCTGAGCCAGAAACATCTTTATTCCTCCGACAGTCAGCAAACCTCAGGCGAGGGTCAGCCTTTTCCGATCACTGATAGTACAGGTCCACCACTGATTTTCCAGCACCCTTGGATTCCAGAGCCTTTCTGGATTATCAGTTTGCCGGACCAAAGAGATCATGGCCTTGGGTGGGGTGGGGGGGGGGGGCAAGATACCAGCCCGCAAAGTCGGCTATGGGAATGGATCTGCTGGCTCCGGCCGGGCCGGGAATCCAGTGCCCCAGCCACAGGCGGCAAATTCACCCCACCGGACAGCCGTGGAAGTCCCAATGAGGTAGTGATCGGCCACCTCACCCGGCCTAGGCACCACATTTTGGGGGGGGGGGGGCTTCCGGGGGGGATTTTGTCTGGATTAAAGGATGGCGGGAAAACCAGTTGCTAGAAAATTGATGGTGGACCCGTATTGGAAAACTAAACTTAATAAAAAAACACATAAAAGGCACAGTAAAATAAGTATTAAATATACTAATTTTTAAATTATAACTTGCCCCTTTGCCTCTTAAAGATTTACCCAGCAGTTCTCAGTGGGTCTCGGATTCAGCTGGAGCTGTACACCACACTGTACTTCATCACCGCACTCCACATGGATGAACTGATAGCTTCCCCTTCCCAAACTCTCAGGACACCCCAGTCATCCACCTTCTCCAGTATCCACAGGGAAATCTAGGTTTTCCTTTTTCCTAAGTTTAGTTTAGTTTAACTATCCAACGCGGAAACAGGCCCTTTGGCCCACCAAGTCCGGGCCGACCGGCGATCCCCGCAAATCAACACTACACACACTAGGGAAAATTTACAATTCTACCGAGCCAAATAACCTACAAACCTGTACATCTTTGGAGTGTGGGAGGAAACCGGAGCACTCCGAGAAAAGCCAGGCAGGTCATGGGGAGAATGTACAATCTCCGTACAGACAGCACCCGTAGTCAGGATTGAACCCGGGTCCCTAGCGCTGTGAGGCAGCAACTCTACCGCTGCGACACTGTGCCGCCCTTTTAGCCGAACAGCGCTGTGTCCGTTGGGAGGCGCCACGAGTGACGGGACCAACCAGGCCAAGGAGTAAGATGTGCCTGTCCCGGCCCCTCAATATGCACTCAGGAGAGGTCTCACCGACAAACCCAGTGAGGAAACCGCACTGGGTGAATAGCCAACTCTGCATCGTCCACACCCATCAGGAAGGCCCTTGTATCTCGGGGTGGTCTGTGTTCAGCTCAGGTGCAAACAGGTAATGTTGGGTCTGACCTCCGCCAGACCAGCAGCAGAGTGCACGATCATAGCACCTCAATCAGCAAGGTACAAGCTCATTGCAGGTAAGAGCAGAATAGGAATCCAAACCATCTACTCCTGAGAAGCACACACATACGTAACCAGATCATTAGTCCAATACAAGTCTTGCTCCACTTGCTGTCACCTCACCCTCCCCTCACTGCTCCATCATTATCCTCTCACTTTCCACTTACTGCCCCCCTAACTCTTTCCCCACTCCCCCCTCAATGCTTCATAAATTCACGTTCATAAGTTGCAGGAGCTGAATTAGGCCATTCGGCCCATCCAGTCTCCGCTGCCATTCAATCATGGCTGATCTATCTTTCCTTCTCAACCCCATTCTCCTGCCTTCTTCCCATAACCCCTAACACCATTACTAAACACAAATCTATCTCTCCACCTTAAAAATATCTATTGAAGGCCTCCGCAGCCTTCTGTGCCAATGTATTCCACAGATTCACCACCCTCTAACTAAATAAATTCCTCCTCATCTTCTTTCCAAAGGTATGTCCTTTAATTCTGAGGCTATGGCCTCTGGTCCTAGAGTCTCCCACTAGTGGAAACATCCTCTCCACATCCACATCTTAAATCCAGGTCTTCCTCTGCCCCCTCGCTGCCCCTTCACTCTTCCCCCTCCCTCCCCGCCCCCCCCCCCCCACCCCGGGAGAGTTAGGAAAGAGTTTGCATGGCAAGAACTACTGATGGAAATCCCGCTGGACAGCAGGTCAGCATTTCTTCCATTGTTGGGAGAAGGAACAGTTGGTGTTCATGTCTTTCGAGGAAGGCCACTTTAAATGTTGGCACCTCCCATACAGCAGCATCGTCTTAGCAACACAAAGTGTTAAAAGCATTTAATTTATGTTTGGATCTTGACCCTACAATCCATTTCCTCAGTTTGAGCGCTCCACGTTGATACCCGCAGTTCCAAGATTGCCTTTTGTGAGATCCACTGTCTGTAGTCAGTAACCTCCTACTCAACGTGTCACATCTAATTTCAATGTTATGACTACTGTTTTCATAGCTCTCAATTTCCCAATTAAATGAAGCCTTTTTTCTCCCGGCCTCTCCTCCAGCAGATGGTGTCGCGGCAGTCCAATGCTCACTGGGTTTAATCAGCCCCTGTTTAATTACGGTAATCAGGATGCCCCATAATTACCAACCTCTCCTTTCCCAATGCCCGCTTTGTTACTTCAGCTAATTCCGTGCTGGTTTTCTCCTCTGGAACACGGTTGCCGAGCAGCAGAACTCCACATTGATCCATTAATGTGTATCATACTCTGGAGAGATCGATGTCACCTCTGGCTGGTTAAGAATCAACCAGCAAACAATGAAAAGACATCTCATGCCTTCCACAAACGTTAACTGAATGCTTTTTACATCCTACCTCACTGACTACTGGTCCACACTGACTCCCTGTAGGGCAAAGAATTTTCTCCTTTGTAAACTCCTTCTGCTTCACGCCCATCCTATAGTTTGGAGGAATCACATCTTTGCGGAGCTTTGGAAACATTTTCGATTGCGAGAAGCTCAGAGAGAAGAAGGCTGCCCGCCCTCACTCTCTCTCTCTCTCTCTCTCTCTCATTGAGTCTGAAGAAGAGCCGTGACTCGAAATGTCACCCGTTCCTTCTCTCCAGAGATGTTGCCAGTCGCACTGAGTTACTCCAGCTTTTTGCGTTTATCTATAGTTTTAGATTCGTAACTCTTGCTCCTTTTGTTGCTCCTGGCATTCGAGGCCATGCCTTCAACTGTCAAGGTCCCAAGCACCAAAATTCCACCCCAAAACTCCTTTCTCTCTTTATCATTTGTTCACCCTTCTGGAGAAAGCAGATTGCTTGCCCTAACAACTGAGGTGCAAAACTGTGACACAATAAGAGCGGTTGCTCAGTTTGGAAGCTTTTCGCAGGAGCGATAGAAGTATATAAAAATATGAGAGTCATGGATAGGAGAGGCAGACAGAAATGTTTCCCCAGGATGGAAATGTCAAAGACGAGAGGGCAAAGCTTTCGATGTGAGAGGGGAGAAATTTAAGGGAGATGTACGGCTCAAGTTTTTTTACTCAGAGAATGCTGGGTATCTGGTACGCACTGCCAGGGTTAGTGGTGGAAGCAGACATGATAGCGGCAATTGGATCACATGCAGGCAGAAGGGATTAGCTTCACTTGGCCTCATGTTCGGCACAGACATCGTAGGGAGAAGGGCCTCATCCTGTGATGTACTGTTCTATGTTCTACATGGCACCCAGAATGGACACATTACCTCACCTAAATATATCCAAGCATTGTTTTATAATGCTTCATCGTGACTGCATTGCTCGTTTACACCATCCCTCTTTTTATAAGTCCCAGGATCCTGAAGGCTTTACCCACTTTCTCAACCGTCCCCGCCACTTTCTGCAAACTGTGCACATGTGCTCCAGATCACTCAGTTTACAATTGTGGGCTTGAGTTTATATTGGCTCCCCAAATATAAACACTTCACATTTCACAGCATTACGCTTCTTCTGCCACTGATTATCCCAGTCCCCTGACAGGTTAATGTTCCCTTTAAGTCTGTTACCAGGTTGTTCACAGTTCACCTTGTCTCCAAGCCTTGCTTTATCTGTGAATTGTGCCCTAGTATGCCAAAGTCCAAATCATATAAATGCAGGCGTGCACACAAACTCTCAATCTTTCTCACATGTACAAACTGCCCCTACACACACACACACTACACATCTTACACATATTCATGTGCATGCATACCATACACTTGCACACAAATCCATGTATACACATGAGCATACATGAACGTACATGTACATACACTAATGCACACACTGACGTACACACAGCCCACACAAATGCGCAAACTCACACGTGCATGCAGACACATATCTTCACACAAAACCCACACAGACCTTAATGAAGGGTGCCTTTTTGAGGAATACTGAAATAAACTCTTGTCCCTGGCAGCAGAATGAAAGGAATTTGAGAAAAGTTAAATAAATTATTGTTGGAAAATATATGGAAGTTATTGGGAAACGTTCAGCATAATTTATGTTATTAAGGAAACTCCATCCAACCTGATGATGGTTTAATCCTCAGAAAGAAGATAAAAGACATCCTCCAGGTTTATAAACTAACCAGAATCTCAGCTACTGAGATAAAGTTTTGCTGCTGGATTAACTTGTGTAGTCTAACCATGACCATTGATGTGGATTGAGCCCATTAAACATCGCTCTGTTGAGACATCAAACGATCGATGCCTCTTCCTGAGCTTCCCACAGTTGACAGGGTGAGCTTGATGCACAGGATGTACAGCTGTTCTCAATGGAGAACTACCACACAAGCAAAGTGGTGCCCTCATGACCACTTTTACTCTGTGAAGCTCTGGTGTTGATGGCATTTATCGCCCTTCCTTCATTGCCCTTAAGAAGGCAGTAGTGAGCAACCTCCTTGGACTGCTGCAGTCTGCCTATCGTTCTGCAGCTGGAGAGGGGATTCCAGGCTTTACACTCAGGCGATGATGATAAAGGACCGATCGTATTTTTCCAAGTCAGGATGATGTGGGACTCAGTGGAGAATCTACCGGTGGTGTGTAATCCTGCACAAGCTGCCCGTGTCTACCTTGGCGGTGAGGATTGCAGATCCAGGTTGGGTTTTGTCGGAATAGCCTCGACCGTACATCTGGCGGTGGTTGCAATGGTGGACAAGTGAGGATGGAAAGAATGCTTAGGGTGGTCAATGGGATGACTATCAGTTGGGAAATATGTCTGGATGTTACTGATGTTCATGAAAAATGTTAATGCTGCCCTCAACCAGGCAGGTGGAGAGTATTTCATCACACTCCTGAATTGTACCCTGTACACTTTGGGTGTCAGGAGGTCAGTCATTCAACACAGCGTACCCAACATTTGATCTGCTCATTGCAGCGAAGGTTTTTATATGGCTGTTCAGCTAAGGTTCTGGTTAATGGCATCCAGTCTGATTTGCCAGAATGCAAATAGAGATTGTGAAAAATCTTGTTGCTCACCCCAGCATTTTGAATGGCTAAAGGGTGAATTTTGAGATATCAATGGAGACTGGTAGTTTAGTTTACAGATACAGGGCGGAAACAGGCCCTTCGGCCCACCGGGTCCGCGCCGACCAGCGATCCCCGCACATTAACACTATCTTACACCCACTAGGGACAATTTTTACATTTACCAAGCCAATTAACCTAGAAACCTCTGAAAATGGTTTTTGGAGTGTGGGAGGAAACCGAAGATCTCGGAGAAAACCCACGCAGGTCACGGGGAGAATGGTACAAACTCCGTACAGACAGCACCCATAGTCAGGATCGAACCCGGGTCTCCGTCGCTGCATTCGCTTTAAGGCAGCAGCTCTACCGCTGCGCCACCGTGACCGCAGTAGATTAAATGAAAATAAACTTTTTCCACGAGTTAGCTCCCTAGTTTAGACATCAGAGGCTAATGTCAGAACTCATGTTGAGCAACTCACCAGAAAGAGAAATCACTGGAGATTGTAAGAAAATTGGGCAAGCTTGTAACACCGTTCCACATACTGGGAAAGGATTGTGATTTATTGGGCCAACTTAATTAATGTAACTTAAAGGTCACATTATAAGTGGCAGCAATTAGTTTAAGGAGCTGCTTAGATTGCAAGCAGAGCCTCCTGGAGCCAAGATAAACATAGGTGGTTAGTATGTAGACAAGTGCAAAGTAATTGGTCACAAAATGAGTCATGACAGAAAAAAGATGAGTATAATGTATAGCACCCATTTACAGTGGGGAAAACACAGCCAGGTCCTGGCTGTCAGGAAGATGGCAGCAACTCCTTCATACATAAACACGGAGCGAATACTACAAATAAATGACGTTTACTGATGAATTATTGTGAAAATGCAAAATCCACACGTAACCAATGTAGCAAAAATATTATAAATTAGTGGGTGTTTATGAATCAGTGGAGTATTTTGAGCCCTCACTCGAAATATTTCTCCATATAGTTCAGTTTAGAGATATAGTGCGGAAACAGGCCCTTTGGCCCGCGCCGACTAGTGATCCCCGCTAGAGTGGATCAACACTATCCTACACCCACTAGGGACAATTTACATTTATACCAAGTCAATTAACCGACAAACCTGCACGTCTTTGGAGTGTGGGAGGAAACCGAAGATCTCGGAGAAAACCCACGCAGGTCACGGGGAGAACGTACAAACTCCGTACAGACAGCACCCGTAGTCAGGATCTAACCCAGGTCTCCAGCGCTGCATGGCACCGTGCCGCCCTTTATATTGTAACAAGGTGTAAGATACTGACTTGTTTGAGAGACTCGTCGCTGGTGTGTGAGATTTTCATTGTGTGCTGTCCCGATCTGAGCCGTAATTAAGAGGGCGACTGGGCCCCACATGAAAGCCAGATTCAGGGGTACATTACACAATTCCCTCCAACTATTGACGCTGTGAGCAGGGGTACTGCACAGGACGGCCGTCAACAATGTGGCACCTAATCAGGTGAGGGAATCAGTTTTACTATCCCATAATAAGAGGAGTAGATTTCATATTGTTTTCAGGTGACCATGAGTTGTAGTTCAGGAAAAAAGAATTGGAGGGGAAAGAACACGCCGTGACTTTGCTCAGCAAGATCAGTGGGAGAGGTAAAGGGCCTGTCCCACTTGGCTGACTGCCGGCATCATTGACTAACATATCAGGTCACCGTGATGCAGGGTGATGCGGTGGTGACGCGGCGAGATGACGTATTGATGCGCGGTGTTTCCTCAGGTGTCGCAACATTTTTTTTGTCGCCGCTGGATTTTGAAATGTTCGGCATGACGCCAGCAGTCGCCAAAAAAAATCGGCAAGTGGGACAGGCCCTTAACAACTGTGCGCGGAGAGGTTAGATATCAGAGTTCTGTTGCAGAGAAGTTAAACGTCAGCATTCTGACGTGCAAAAGTTAGACGTTTGGGTATTACGTGGAGACGTTAAATATCAGGGATCTGATGCAAAGAAATAAGATGCAATGGCAGCATAATGTATTAAAATAATACACCATATCGGTAGGACACACGACATACTGATAATGGCGACCGCTAAGAAATGTGTGGAACTGCAATGCAGACTCAAGGGTCTATTGTGCAAACAATAGTTTGCAATAGCAAACAATAACAAAAATTAAAAAGACGATAAAGAACGGATACGATCGCTGAGGAAAAGTATTGGTGGAAGGGACAACGAAACGATAAGCATGAAAATGGAGTACTTGTAGCTACGGTGAAGTACCAACAAGAAATGGTAACAAAATAGCAGCAGTAATTCTGCACAGGCCGAGCAACGTAAGAAACCAAACGAGGGAACGGGTGGCCGTGTCACTTACTGCCCGGCCTGTGGACGGAGCTGATTCTAACTGGGGTAGTTTAGCGGTACAGACATAATGACAACTATCATTCACCTCCATTCCCTGACAAGGACCTAAAGCAACCAGGCGCATTCCCAGCTGCCCCAACCAAGTCAATAGTAAAGAAGACGAAGGGCCAGGCTATACATAGAGCATCAGGAATCAGTGATAGCCTGAGAGCAACAGTTGATTATAAATAAACTACCTACCTGAAAGAGGAACAGTGGCAATCAGCATTTTGGGATAAATTAGCAGAGTTGAAAGAGGCTCACAGACTTTCCAATGATGACATTCACGTAAGAGTGCAAGTTAAAGTGCAGCCCGGGATACGGACATCTCCGTTGTGTAATTACCGAGATAGAACGTGGGTCGTGCAATGGGAGCCTACCAATGACCAAAAGTTTAATCATTTAAGTTGCAAAAATCAAACTCAGGAGGAGCAAAATAGGTCATTTTTGACTTGCTTGAGACTGAATGTTAAGGAAAAGTTAAGTCCCAGCTCAACTTGTAAAGTAAGTACATTTGGTAAGTTAAAGAAAGAACTCATGAGAGTAGGGAACTGGGAATCCACTGGCAGTCCTGCAAAGTGCCAGCAGGGACAAGGGGAACTCATTTAACTTACACTTCTTCCCACCCTGCTTCCTGTAAGGACTCCATCCCCCACTCTCAATTCCTCCGTCTACGCCGCATCTGCTCCCAGGATGAGGCGTTCCACACCAGGGCATCCGAAATGTCCTCATTCTTCAGGGAACGGGGGTTCCCCTCCTCCACCATAGAAGAGGCTCGCACCAGGGTATCTGCCATACCCCGCAACACTGCTCTCTCCCCATCCCCCCACTCACAACAAGGGCAGAGTCCCCCTAGTCCTCACCTTTCATCCCACCAGCCGTCACATACAACAAGTGATCCTCCGTCAGTTTCGCCACCTCCAACGTGATCCCACCACTCGCCACATCATCCCATCTCCCCCCATGTCTGCCTTCCGCAAAGACCGCTCCCTCCGTAACTCCCTTGTCAATTCTTCCCTTCACTCCCGTACCACCCCCTCCCCGGGTACTTTCCCTTGCAACCGCAAGAGATGCAACACTTGTCCCTTCACCTCCCCCCTCGATTCCATTCAAGGACCCAAGCAGTCGTTCCAGGTGCGACAGAGGTTCACCTGCATCTCCTCCAACCTCATCTATTGCATCCGCTGCTCTAGATGTCAGCTGATCTACATCGGTGAGACCAAGCGGAGGCTTGGCGATCGTTTCGCCGAACACCTCCGGTCGGTCCGCAATAACCTACCTGACCTCCCGGTGGCTCAGCACTTCAACTCCTCCTCCCATTCCGTATCTGACCTCTGTGTCCTGGGTCTCCTCCATGGCCACAGCGAGCAACACCGGAAACTGGAGGAAATGCACCTCATATTCCGCTTGGGCAGTCTACATCCTGGGGGCATGAACATCCAATTCTCCCAAATCTGCTAGCCCTTGCTGTCCCCTCCCCTTCATCAGCCCTCTGGTTGTCTCCTCCCATCCCCCAGCCCTCGGGCTCCTCCTCCGCCTTTTTTCCTTTCTTCTCCCCACCCCCTATCAGTCTGAAGAAGGGTTTCGGCCCGAAACGTTGCCTATTTCCTTCGCTCCATAGATGCTGCTGCACCCGCTGAGTTTCTCCAGCATTTTTGTGTACCCTCATTTAACTGGGCTGTGGATGGATTACAATACAGCTCATGAATCCATGCAGCATGACCAGCTGACTGAGAATAATCTTAGGAGATGTTTGAGAACAGCCATCTTTCAAACTAATCTGAATATTCAGGAGGTGGTTGGGATAGTGTTTGATCCAGAGGACAATGACCATGGGGAGGCATGGGTGAAGAGGTGAATAATGAGAGCCTGGGAGAAAGAGACATTAAACCAACAAGAGGTCAAGGTGTCACCAATACTGTAGGGAAATGAGGGAACGGCATAAGAACAGGAGCAGAACCCGGCGGGTATGTGTTTTAATCGTGGGAAACCAGGCCACCTTGCCAAGGAATGTGGGTCACCATGACAACAACAAAGGAAGGAATTAGGATGTCTCACAATCTTTAAATGTTAATGGCAATTGGAAGTTGCTAGAGTGTTAGTTGACATGGGAATATTTAAATGGGTGTCTTTATCTGATCAATGTCTTGTGTATCAAAGCCTGAAGGGTTTGAACAATTTCCTTGAGGTGTGGGCGACTGTGTTTTACTCAAGGTTTGGATTTTTGAGTGAAAATTGAACTTTGTTGAACTGAATGAAGCACAATTTTCACTGAAAAAGTGAAAGCTTTCACTCAGAATGTTGAAATGTGAAGTTTGTCCATGAATGTTCCATGAATTTTAACGTTGCATGAGGTGTGGCAACGTGAGTTTGAGTGAGAGAGGGAGTGAGATAGAGTGAGAGAGAAAGTGAGAGAGAGAGTGGGAGAGAGGGACAGTGAGAGAGGGACAGAGAGAGGGACAGAGTGACAAAGAGTGCGAGTGTGCGGGAGAGTGAGGGAGAGGGAGGGAGAGGGAGGGAGAGGGAGGGCGAGTGAGAAAGTATGAGAGCATGAGAGAGAGAGAGTGTGAGGGATGTCTCGATCACCAGACGGGCATAAGAGTTTGGGGGGAAGAAGATAGCATTAAGAGCAGATTACAGCTGAGCCTTTCCTGAAGCCATTGGGATAAAATCTCCCAAAGAGGGTGGCAGAGCAACTTTTGACAGATCTTCCCAATATCAAAGATGATGGGATCAATGGCGAAACGACTCCCTGGCTGAGACCCATTATCTCAGCAGCAACCAGAGACTGGACGCAGGCCCTTCCCAGTTGAAGGAGTCAGAACCATATGGCAGCTCCGTTACCAAGTGCGTCATTAGCTCTGGCTTTGAGCTCATCTGCCAGAACTGCCAATGAACCAGGTGGCCGGTCTCCTGTTTCAGAGCTGTGTGAAAGGACTAACAAGTCGTGCAGTCAACCTTGTCAAGTCAGCGATAATCCAGTTGCCTGCCCAGAGCAGGTGTCCTCTGATGCATGGGGTTAAGAGACCCTGCCGGTTCTTCACAGTGCTATTCCTCACTTTTGTTTCCCAATCCCCCAGAGCTAAGCTCGAATGTTGGCCACGGTTGCCATCTGTCTTCTCCCCTTGTCGGGAAAAAGATACAGAAGCTTGAAAGTATGTATTACCAGATACAAGGGCAGCTTCCCCTCCATTGCTATCAGACTTTTGAACATAACACTAAGGATTCTAGTCCAGATCACTTAATCTACCCCGTTGTGGACCTTACACGTTCATTTAATCCTAACTTTCTCTGTAGCTGTAATATTACATTCTGCACTGGCTTCCTTACCCTTTTACTCATTTATGGATATTTTTACCTGGATGGTAAAATTTTTCATTATATCTCAGTACACATGACAAAAGTAACATAACATTACAGACCTGTGTCTGAGATAGCAATAGAAGCAAAAGGGTTAGTGATCTACTGTAGACACTGCTTATGCAGTACAGATCAAATCCAAAACACTCACATCAGGAGGTTTCCGGGTGCCGACATGGACCTTCCTTCTTTCCTGCTCGGGAACTCAAAGGGTTTCCAAAGGATCGCTTCCTGAGCATGGACTTCACCAGGATCTACGAATGAGGGAGGTCAGTTCAGTTGCTGATCTACATGAAACTTGGCATGAAGAACCCCATCATGTTTTCTTAAATAATCAGCTTCCAGAGCCAGAACTCTTCATTATCCAGCACTGCAGCCGGTTATGACCCATGATTCCTATTGTCACGCACCTGGAACGCACCTCCTACCAACCACCAACCTGAACAAAACCTGGCACACAACCGTAGGGCACAGCCACCACCAATGCTCCTGTTGTTGGCGATGGAAGGGTGACTCAGGTCAGAGTGGGGAGATGCCACAGGCCCAGCTGACAACAGAATGTGTCTTGCTCTCTGCTGCCATCCAGCCCCATTGGGATGGGGTGGTAGAGGATACCCAACATCGGCCACTAGTGGTAGTAATGCTCACTGCAATGTGGCATCCTAAGTATTTTCCATTCCCTTTTGGTTAAATTCTCAAAGGTCTCCCTCCCTTAAACAGAAGACGCTAAACCTTAAACAAATGGACATTTGATCATAAATGTAACTGAAAGGATTTTAAAAAAAATCAAAGCATGCTCTTGTAGGCTGCATGAATTGCTTGCTTTTACATTAAAGATAAAGGTGCTTCTTACCACAGTGGAGAGGCTGGAGATCAACTTGACAGAGTTCATCACCTCCTCCTCAGTGACCTCCACCTCAATGCAATGCTCCTCCTCCAGTGGGAGAGGCTCCGTCCCATTCTCGTCACCCACGGATGATCCTGCGCACAGAAAACAGCATTACTACCAATAATGAAAGGCTTAGATCGAGTGGACATGGAAAGGACATTCCCAGCAGTGGGAGAGTCAAGAACCAGAGGACAGAGCCTCGGAATAAAAGGAGGTACCTTTAGAATGGAAATGAAGAGGAATTTCTTTAGCCAGAGGGTGGTGAATCTGTGAAATTAATTGCCACAGACAGCCGTGGAGGCCAAGACATTGGGTGTTTTTGTAGCGGAGATTGATAGATTCTTGATTAGCAAGGGCATCAAAGGTTATGGGAAGAAGGCAGGAGAATGGTAATGAGAGGGAAAATTAGATCAGCCATGAATGGTGGAATAGACTCGAAGGACCGAATGGCCTAATTCTGCTCCTATGTCTTATGGTCTTACCTCCCAGCAGCTGCGTCTTCAAAACCCTTCCCATTTCTGGGAATAAATAATCCATTTCATGGAGTCAGAGAGTCAAAGAGAGAAGCAGCAAAGAAAGGGACCTTTGTCCCACCAGTCCACACCGACTGGCAACTACCCACTCACACTAATCCCACTTTATTCTCCCAACATGACCCCCATATTCCAGCAAACTATGGGCATCACGGACTATTAGTGGCACTAATGTTCACCATAACACAATGCCTCATATGTTATCCATTTCTCTGTTGGTTTATATTCTCAAAGGATCTCCCTTCGACATACTTGGGGCAATTTACAGCAACCAATTAACTTTGAGGTGGGATGAAATCGGAGCACCCGGAGGAACCCGCATGGTCACAGGAGGACATGCAACTCCACGCTTCTGGCATCTCAGATCAGGATCGAACCAGTGTCTCTGGCACTGCGAGGCAGCAGCTCTACCAGGTGCGCCACTGTGCCACCCTTTGGTGTCAACGGTCCTGAACACAGTGAGAATGGTGGCTGTTGTAACTGAACTGTGTTTGATGATTATGGGGCTTTTGCAATGGAAACTGCAAGGATTGCCATGCAGATACACATTCAGCCAAAGTGTGTTGTAAGCACAGGTAGCAGGGCTCTCCTTTAAATATGCAGCTCAGGATACAATAATATCTGGATACAGGATCAGGATACAATACATACTGGTCTGGAAAACCGATTCTGCACATTCCCGGAATTGAAGCTTTACTTGAGACTTTAGAGAGACTTTAGAGGTAACAGGCCCTTCGGCCCAACGAGTCCATGCTGACCAACGATCACTCCGTACACTACCACTATCGTACACAGTAGGGACAATTTACAATTTTACCGAAGCCAATCAACTACAAACTAGCGCATCTTTGGAGTGTGCGAGGAAACTGGAGCACCCGGAGAAAACCCACGCGGTCACAGGGAAAACGTACTAACTCCGTACAAACAGCACGTGTAGTCAGGATCGAACCCGGGTCTCTGGCACTGTAAGGCAGCAACTCTACCGCTGCACCATCGTATTAATTTTCTGAATTGTTGGCACTGAGCCAATCTAGGTAAAGATGAAAATCCTCATCATATGTACCTCTGATTATACTGTTCCCTGCATCATAAAGCCCTTGTGTCCTTGGCACACTAATTACGCGACCTCGTGGTCGCATTGAGGCGCGAAGGTCGCACGCGACTTCTGGAGCGCGTGACGTCATTTGAAGATGGACGCAAAATGCAGGAGTAACTCAGCCGGACCGGCAGCATCTCTGGAGAGAAGGAATGGGTGACGTTTCGTGTCAAGACTCTTCTTCAGTCTGAAAGAAGGGTCTTGACCCGAAACGTCATCCATTCCTTCTCTCCAGAGATGCTGCCGGTCCCGCTGAGTTACTCCTGCATTTTGTGTATATCTTCAATTTTCTTGGCCCCGCTCTGGGAGTAGAAGTGGGGGCGGATTCGGACCGCAACGGCCGTGAGCCCCAGGCCGAGCTCGGCGATCGTTTGCCTACTTCTGCTGCTGTTGGAGGTGAGACGTTGCGTCGCGCCAGGGTCTTGGGCCTGTCCCACTTTGGCTATCAGTTACGCGACAGGCCGGTGGCACGCAAAGATTTTGTTTGCGACAAATTTTCGCGATACCGTGCACAACTCCATACCCCTCCGCGCTTCTCAGTGGGACCGGCCCCGCGCGGCCACACGATGCCCGTGCGCCTCAACGCGATGACGAGGTCGCGTAATTTATGTGCCAAGGACACGTAAGTGGGACAGGGCCTTAACTATCATTCAGCAGCCCACAAACCTCTCCCACCAAAATGTTCTGTTCTAAGCTTCTTATTAATTCCATCCAACTGATTCTAATTCCACACAGTCCCAAGATCCTTTACAATCCATGTACTGATATCATCGCTAAATACCAGTGATGCTTCACCTCCATTTCTTCTCTTTCCGTGCTTCCTACATGTCGTATAAATGGTGTTTTTGATTTATTACCCTGCATCCCACTGACATCGTAATTGAATGAGTAACGTCTCAACTTCAACAACGGGACCAAATGACACAGTCCAGAATGTTTTAAGCTTATAATTGTTATAATTGTACTGTTACGTCCTACCTTTATCTGAGGAATTGTAGTTCTGGTGTCAGGGTTTTTATCCAACATTTGGAGAAGCAGGTTCTTCAGTTCCTCACTGATTTCTGGTCTGGGACAGATAGGTTCAGAATGACAATGGTGAACAGAACAGAAATAGTTTCATCAAATCAACTATCTAGTCAGACACTGGGAACATCCTTTGAGCTCTCTATCACCGTAATGCCACATCCTTCCATTCACATATTCAAAAGTCTATCCCTGTTGCCTCTTACTCATTCTGCAGTCTCCCAGCGTCTATTGTATGTGACATTTGTGTGAATCCCTACTCTAACTTTAAGAGTATGTCCCTCATAGAAACACATAATAATACATCACAGATTAGATCCTTCGGCCCAACACCATGCCCACCAGGTTCTATAAATGACCGAGACCCATTTGCCTGCGTTTGGCCCAAATCTCTCTAAACCTTTCCCATTCATGAACTTGTCCAAATGTCTTTTAATTGCTGCCTCTACCACTTCCCTTGACACTTCATTCCATGTAGCCACCACCCTTTGCATGAAGAAATTATTCCTCAGGCCGCCATCTTTCTCCTCTCATCTTTTACATGCCCTCTCGTTCAGGACTTATCAACCCTGGGGAAAGACCGTGATCATCCACCTTATCTATGCCCCCATGATTTATATGTCTTTGTAAGTTCACCCCTCAGCCTCCTATGTTCCAATGTAAAAAATCCACGCCTATTGAGCCTCTCCTTACAACTCATGCTGGTAAAACTTTCCTGCACCTTTCCAGCTTAATGGAAACCTTCCCACCCAGACCTGCACACAGTACTCCCCACGTGGTCTCACCAATGCCTGGTACAGCTGTGGAATGTCATTCCAACTTCTGTACTCAATACTCTTAAAGGAAGAGTGCCAAATGCCTTTTTCGCTAGTTGAAACAAGGAACTGCAGTTGCTGTTAACACAAAAGGTGGAGTAACTCAGCAGATCAGGCTGCATCTCTGGAGTACACGGATAGTTCAGACTGAAGAAGGGTCTCGACCCAAAACATCACCTGACCTGCCGAGTTACTCCAGTACTCAGTGTCCTTCTCCCTGTACTCAATACCCTTACTGATGAAAAGAAGAATACCAGATGCCTTTTCACTACCGTGTCTACCCAGCCTGTGTCAACCCTTGTAGGGAATTGCTTACCTGTATTCCTGGATGACTCTGCTCCACAACACACTCCAAGCCCTACCATTGCCTTAGCAAGTTCAACCCTTGGGCCCCCTGGTTCCCAGTGAGTTCGATGCCGTGAGTGAAGGAGGCACTTGCCCGGTTGGAAGGAGTGGATTGAATGAATGACACTACTGCTTTCCTTCAGTGCTACTTACCGTTCTGGGAACTCAACAGGCCGGTTTCGGATCTTGGTATGAAGTGTTAGGATGAAGTCATCCATAAACGGACACTGCAGAAAAGACACAAAGCAGAGTGATTGCCATCATCCAGTGTTCCATTCAGTGCAAAGGGAATGGCCTTACTCGCTGGTACTTTAATCACATGTACCTCGGCACAGTGAAATTCCTCTTTTGCAAACAGTTCAGTGAAAATCTTCTATACATGGACACAATCATACTCAAGTACAAGAATAGTAGATCACACGGAAGCAGTACAGACTGAATGAACAGTGCAGTAATGGTTGCACCCCACCAACTGTACAGTTCATTATACACTGCCATCTATTTACAACATTGGTTTTGCTACTGGAATGGATTGGACTGCAGGTTGAGAGCAAGAGTTCCGACTGTTCTCCACAGGTTTAGTCTCAGTGACCAGCAGTTCCAAGGTACGCTGGAGGACTGCTGACCTCCGGGTAATGTACTGCAGGGCTGCAGTGGGGAGGGCAGCTGCTGTTTGAGGTGCTGCACCACGGGCCAAGCAGCAGCTAACACTGCCATAGAGAGCGAGGGGGAATGAAGCCAGGGGCAGGCATCAGTGACAGCAGAACAGCCCAGACCCCAGCCTCTCTACTGAGGAAGGCCCAGACTGACAATGCAAACCACTTCACGCAAAACTCACGCGCAACATCATTCATCTCAGCCCAAACAGAAGTTTTCAGTCCTGTAAATGAAGACATGAAGCTAGAATTTACTAGCCTAGTTTATGGTCCAAACAAGGAAGAAGAAGCCAATCTTTGTTTCCTCATTTAATAATACAGCAGCGTCAGTCACGCTGGTTGTTTTATGTGTTGGCCAACACAATCTGTTGGAACCAGAGCTAGAGGCCATGAGTTGTCATCTGGCCTTGCACCCTGAATGCCCTTCAAAGCAAAGTATAATTTTTAAATATTGCCAACTCACTCCCCCTCCCGCAGTTGATGTTAACTTGAAGGCACTAGAGACTGTTGATGCTGAAACTTGAGCAAAAAACAAACTTCTGGACAAGCTGCCAGAGGAAGTGGTTGGGGCAGGTACAACAAAACATTTCTGGGACATTTGGACAGGTACATGGATGGGAAAGGTTTAGAAGGATGTGAGCTCAACACAGCCAACTGGGACCAACTTAAGTGGGGCATCTTGGCCAGCATGGATAGGTTGGGCCCAATGGCCTGTTTCTGTGCCTCTAGTTGGCGAAAGGATGGTTCTATTGACTGACAACAGTTGGGAAGAACCAATCCCAGAACTTGGGACAGTTTACCCTGTGAGTTCTTCACCTACCTTGCCATAGACCAGGCAGTACAAGGTCACTCCAATAGCCCAGACATCCAGAGCCTGAAACACAACATGAACAAGGTGTTACCGTCATTAGCTGTGCATACACAATTGTTACACACCTGATGTTCTGGTTCATCGGTGGCATTAACCCACTCCCCCTTCTCAACGTCTTCCACCCTCCCATCCCTAACCCTCTGCTTACCGCTCCACCCTCCCAACTCTGACTCATAAACACACCAATGTGGAAAAATAAGCAAATGTGAAGTATCTGCTCACAATCCAGTCAAAGGAGGCAACTTTAATCCACAGTCTACAGCTTCAATCCAGGGTTTGGCCTGAAATCATTACATTGGAAATCTATCCATTCTGGCTACTGACCCTTGAAACAAATCTAATGTCATACCACACACAGGGTGATCTTTAACCCAAAGGAGGGAGCCCATAAAGAGATTGATTGAGCAACATACTGATAGCCCCAAATATCTCTTAATTCAACAAACATTATTCCCATTTAGCTCATCCTGAAGATCATCCTTGTGCCCCCACCTACCTCTCCACTACAAATCTCGCTGACCCCCACCACCCCCCCCCCCCCCCATGGCAGGAGACGGGCCTCTCATACCCTGTTTTCCCTCACACACACGTCGCTATCAGTCCCACCCACTGCATCCGCCTAAAGCAAGTTCTTGCCTCAGAAATCACATCCTCACTTCTCTGAGTGAAACCGACAGGTTACAATGAAAGGATGAGGTGTTGGGGCTGGAGTTGGTTACAGAGATAGAGAGGGATTTAGGGACTGGAGGGATTTCAGAGATAGGGATGGGGTGTGGGGCCCAGAGGAGATTACAGAGAAATGTAGGGACCGGAAGCTGTTATAAAGATAATGTGGGATAATGCGACTGGAAGGGGTTACAGAAATAAGGAGGGGCATAGGGCTGCAGAGGGTTTACAGAGATAAGAACAGGTGGATTATTTAATTAATCAGAATTAAAAATGTTAAACATACCAGTCACTGCCATTCAGAGCACGAGGCTGATTGAAGTGAATGAGTGTAGCGATGGAAATCACCAACCAGCTTTCCTAGCATAAGGGGCTTCCACCCTCTGAGACATGGAGGCTCTCATCCACCTACCTTCCCATGAAAGCACTTCCGGCTTCAGACAGCATCTCCGGTGCCATGAATGCTGGGGTCCCCGCCGTGCTGGACAACAAGGCGTCGTTCCCTTCAAACTGGTTACTCACTCCGAAGTCGGCAATCTTAATGTGACCATTATCCCCAGCAGCAGGTTTGAGGGTTTGATATCTCGGTGGATGATCTTCTGGTAGTGTACTAGGGGAAGTGAAAGATTCAATCACTTTACCTTGCTAACAACACGCATAAATGAAGAGTAAACCGAGGCCCATTTTTGGTTACACTTCACTCTGTGCGGGCAGTGGTGGTAGCAATGACACAGGAGAGAGGCCACAACCATGCTCGTGATCAGCACCTCACGTGATACAGGGCAGAATGAGCGGCGCAGCGGGTAGTGTTGCTGCGCCACAGCTCCAAAGAAGCAGATCTGATCCTGACCTCCTGATCCTGATTGTGTGAAAAGTGCACGTTCTCCCTGTAACCGTGGGGATTTCATCCAGATGTTCCCATTTCCTCCCACATCTCAACGTCAGATGGTCAGTAGCTTCATTGGTAGTTGGTGGAATATGGGGTGGGGGGGGGGATTAATGAGGTTGTGGGGAGAATAAAACAGGTTTAGTTTAGACACATGCACAATGGTCAGTGCAACTTGGGGCCCAAGGACCTGCATCGGAGCTGTTTAACTGCATGACTCTCAACAATTCCAGGTGATTAGGCTAACTTTAAGTGACCCCATGACATAGAGATGGCAATGAGGTTTCTCTCCGATATTCCTACAGGGCAGCTTGTAACAAAGAATGGAGTTCAGAGGATGGGGGAGTGGGAGATCCGGGGAAAGTGTGAGTGGAATGTTGAATGAGGGGGAGAGGTGTGAGGTTCAGTTTGAGTGGAGGAGGATGAAGATTGAGGGGGTGGGAGTGGGATCGAGATTGAATGGAGAGGGAATGGGATACAGATCAAAGTGAAGGAAGATGGAGGGGTCAGGATGTGGGTTAAATACTCTGATCCTAATGACCATAAAGCAAAAGATTCAGCACCCAGCCTCTTCCAAACGAGTATAAAAATTACCCCGAATGTGTCATTTCTTCCCCTTTGTTAATCAGCTTCTAAATGACCCTTCCATAAGCTATGGTGCTGTCTGATTCACCTCTATCCCATTGCAGATATTGGATTCTGTCTATGGAAATGGTGCGCTACAATGCTGAGAACTATATTCTGCACTCTTCCCCTTTGTTCTGCACATTGGGTTGGAGGGTTGGTACATTTACGGGGGTACGGAAAGGGCATTGCGTGAGGAATGACATCACCTCCTGAAGTCCTGTTACAGAAACCTCACTGGAGTCACAAGCATAACTTCCAACACGATCATTTCATGATTAGTTTTACTCCAAATGGAAACAATCAGAAAATGATCATTTAAAACATTATTATGAAACATTTCTCATCGAGATTTTTCTCTCCCCTTATTTTGCATTTTGAAAAAAGTTCAAATGGTTTTAAGTTGTTTTTTTGAACGTAGAGCTAAAAATTACTTTTAATATTTTAAGCAGGATTCAATTTTTTCAAGATGACCATCAGGGTAAAACAACAAAAGGTACTGCGAGGGAGATTAATATCAATATGATCACTATGTGGAAGGCAGTTGCTATGGCAACATGGTGTTTAACACTCACAATATTCAATGCCCAAGATGATATCTCTGAAGTAGAAATGTGCCTGTTTCTCCGAGAATGGATTGTCCGTCGGCACTCCATCACAGGGCTGAAACGGTGGGAAAGAAAAGATGTATGAAAGAGGGGAGTTAGAACCTCAACAGCATCAAGCGTTATAAAACGGCCACGTTTATTAATGATTCACTGCTGAACTTACCCTTTGCTCATCAGCTCGAATACTGCAAGCACAAGAAAAGGACAGAAAATGGACATGAATGTAAAAAAATCAACAGAAGTATGACAATATATTCTGGGTTTAATAAGCAACAAATAGAGTTCTAAATATTGTAATCTATTCTACTTTAAATAACTTGGTGTACAATTTGTTTAAACATTTTTACTGTCTTGTTTTTGCTCTCCATGGCCGCGAGCCAATCTGTAACTTCAAGTGTATCATAGAAGGTTTGATGCCAAAGTTTATTTGCGTTACACTGAGGAACTAGCCAGTGTAGAACTTGTGTTAACATTTTAATGCACGTTTCTGGGAAAGTTAACACTAGTTGCTAAAAGTAACGGGACGTTTGATGTGAGGTTTTTCTGTGTCCCGATGCAGCTCATCTGGTTTTCAGCTGTGCGACAACCCAAAATCAGTCTCCAGTGCAGTTTTTAGCCGCAGGTACCCAGTACCAATGGTGTTGTTCACTCACACCTTCTGCTCACGCTGAGGCACCACCGCCTTTTGCATTGAAGGGTCAGGTACATCTCTTGCAGTCATAAACAGAGCTGCAAAAACAGGGAGACTGATCTAAACTGGGAACTCAGTAAACATTCCCTCCGCCCACACAATTGCAACTGCTATTCCCTCAAGACTCAGTGATCAGAAATGCCAGGAGAAATTCTCAAGCTGAAAAATGTTCTGTGCTAATCAGAGGAGAAGTGAGTAAGATGCAGATGGATGCCTCGCAGAAGAGGTGGTGCCCAACACACGATGTGCCCAGGCTTCCTGGGAGCCACCCTCTCTCTGATCAACACCTCTGGCAAGGACAGTCCTCTCTACACAAGGTAGTCTTCACTGACACCTGCAACCTCTGAAAACTCGCACTACCAGCTCTCGGACTCTGAGCCGGGCTCCATCACGCTCAGGGACCTTGCAGGCCAGCTCTGCTGACTGCTCTCCACACCGGACATCCTGCCCACCTTTTAAGAGTTTTCCCCACATCACAAGCCCACACAATAGACAATAGACAATAGGTGCAGGAGTAGGCCATTCGGCCCTTCGAGCCTCATCATCCCCAATCAGTACCCATTCCTGCCTTCTCCCCATATCCCCTGACTCCACTATGTTTAAGATCCCTATCTAGCTCTCTCTTGAAAGTATACAGAGAACTGGCCTCAACCGCCCTCTGAGGCAGAGAATTCCACAGACTCACATCTCTCTGTGTAAAAAAGTGTTTCCTTGTCTCCGTTCTAAATGGCTTACCCCTTATTCTTAAACTGTGGCCCCTGGTTCTGGACTCCCCAAACGCCGGGAACATATTTCCTGCCTCTAGCGTGTCCAAACTTTTAATAATCTTATATGTTTCAATAAGATCCCCTCTCATCCTTCTAAACTCCAGAGTATACAAGCCCAGCTGCTCCATTCTCTCAGCATATGACAGTCCCGCCATCCGGGAATTAACCTTGTAAACCTACGCTGCACTCCCTCAATAGCAAGAATGTCCTTCCTCAAATTAGGGAACCAAAACTGCACACAATACTCCAGGTGTGGTCTCACTAGGGCCCTGTACAACTGCAGAAGGACCTCCTTGCTCCGATACTCAACTCCTCTTGTTATGAAGGCCAACATGCCATTCGCTTTCTTCACTGCCTGCTGTATCTGCATGCTTACTTTCATTACTTTCACACAAAACCAAGGTACAAAGAAATAACTGTGGACTTCAGGAAGAAACAGGCAGCACACACCCCACTCACCATAAATGGCAGTGCAGTGGAGTCTGTGAAAAGCACCAAGTTCCTGGGAGTACACATCACAGATGATCAGACATGGTCCACCAACACCATCTCCCTAGTCAAGAAAGCACAGCAACGCCTCCACTTCCTTCGACGGATGAGGAGAGCCGACCTCCCCCCTTCTGCCCTCACAACTTTTTACAGGGGTGCCATTGAGAGCATTCTTACCAGCAGTCTCTCAGTCTGGTATGGCAGTTGCTCTGCTGCTGACCAGAAGGCCCTACAGAGAGTGGTGAGGACAGCAGAGAAGATCACTAGATCACCCCAACCAGCAATTCAAGACTTATATCCATCTCGCTGTCGCAAGAGAGCAACTAACATCATCAAAGACACCACCCACCCAGCACACAAACTGTTCACCCTCCTACCATCCGGCAAGCGCTACCGCAGCATGCGGAGCAAAACCACAAGATTCAAAAACAGCTTTTTCCCTCAGGCCATCAGACTTCTCAACACGCTAAAGAAAATTCCATGAACATTACACAAAGACCAACTGACTGCCAAATTAATTTTAACCCAATGTCTGCAGTATGCTACTTGCACAGTATGCTATATTGCACCTTTTATTAATGAATATTTTATATAATGTATATGTCCATTGTCTACTTTTATTGGTACACTGTCTGTCTGTTTTATAAATATTACTTGCACATTGGAGTATGGAGAAACGCAATTTCAATCCTCTGTGTAACTACTTGTTACATTATGTGAATTGACAATAAAATTACTATTACTATTACTATTACTATTACTATTACTTACAGTGAATGACAAGGCCATGCACTAGAATGGGAAACAAAGGCCCACTACACAACAACAGTGGAGGCATGAGGGAAAGCCTCAGAATGGCACAGTGTTTTGCCAGTAATGCTGAAAGGTAAATAAAATCATAGAGACAGAGACATCCACAATGGAATGGGCCCTTTGACCAATCCCTCCATGCCAACTAAAGGCACCCATCTAAGTTAGTCCTATTCACCCTCCTTTGACCCAACCTTTCATGTCCTTATAACTGTCTAAATGTCTTTCAAATGTGGTTATTGTACCTGGTTCAACTACTTCCTCTTGCAGCTTGATCCATATACCCACCACCCTCTGTGTGGAATATTTCCCCTCTCACCTTAAACCTATGTCCACTGTTTTTTTATTACCCTATTCTGGGAAAAAGAATCGATAAAATCTTATACACCTCGATATAAGGTCAACCCTCACCCTCCTGCACTCCAAGAAATAAAATCCTAACCTGCCCAACATCTCCCTAGAGTCCTGGCAACAAGCTCGTAAATCGTCTCTGCACTCTTTCCAACAATGGCATTTTCTAGCTTAATGGCACATTGATGGAAATACCCCAGCGTAAGCAGACCCCAGCGTGGCTCCACCAATGCATTACCGAGGTGATCAGCCGGTTACATGGTCAGCATGGCACCCAGGGTGGTTCCGTGGGAGGCAAATCGATGGTAGAGTCGGGAGCAACAACACTCAACAACCCGACTGGGGGAGTGAAAGGGAAAACCTCGCAGTTCTGTGTCAGAGACCCTTACCCAGATGTACAGGGTACCACACTCCTACACTGATAGATGAACTCCATAGAAAAGCAACTGGTGTTGTGTAAACTGTGAATGAGTGTTTAAGAAAGAGGTGGACCTACTCGTCAATCTCTGCCCTAACAGAGATGTGTGCAGAGACCAGGGACATCTATGGTGATGCTCAAGGTTGGTAGAAAGGGAGAAATATCTTCATGAGGAAAGATGCTTTAGTGCGTTCCTCAAGAAATGTATTAATGGGAACAATAAATAGGAAGAAGATTAGACCTTATTGCCTTCCATAATAGTGAGGAATGTGGGAAATCCACTGTGGTGGATGTTTATGTTAACTTTTATGTAGGTTGTTGCTTTTTTTTAGTATGTCTATGGTAATTCAAGTTTCACTGTACCTTAATTGGTACATGTGACAATAAACTGACCTTTGAACCTATGAATTGGAATTCACGACTAGGGACTTTATTGAAGAGGAGAAGCAGAACAAAGTTCTGTGATGTAATCAGTAGAAACTGTGGGGGAATAAACACGACAGCATTTCACGAGCATCGAGAACAACAGCAGTGTTGACACTACTCAGCGTCAGTAGCCACTGTGAAGCAAGGTCTGATGACATCGACCAACAACACTTGTCAACAGACCCTCAGATAACAAAACAAGAGGCTGTTTCATCTTAATCTCTATGGTTGGGAGGTGACGGACACTAATATCCTGGCTGCGAGAGGAATAGGAGAGAGAGATGGTTTAAAATGCTGCATCGTTGTTTTAGAAGTGATGTTAATAATGTGATCAAAAATGGCAATAGGGGAAGGAAATGGCGAGAGCCAGGAGCCGGTCTTGTAAATGCAGTGAGCATTGAAAGGTATCTAAATGTACTGGAACTTTTAAACTTATACATTTTAAGAAAAGGGAAATTATAGCCGGTAGCCTCACATCAGCGGTGGGGAAACTACTGGAGATAGGATTTACTTACATTTAGAAAAGAATGGGCTAATTAGGGACAGTCAACATGGCTTTGTGCGGGATAGATCATGTCTTACTAGCTTGGTTTAGTCTTGAGGAAGTGATGAAGATTATTGATGAGGGTAGGGCAGTGGATGTTGGCTACATTTAGTAAGGCATTAAGATGTATAGGTCTTGGAACTTTGGATTCAGAACTGGCTTTCACATAGAAAACAGAGACTAGTGGTGTAAGGGCTGTGATCAGTGGTGCTCTGCAGGGATCAGTGCTACAACGTCTGTTGTTTGTGATATACATACTTGGACAAAAATACAGATGGGCTGGTTAGTAAGTTTACAGATGACACAAAATTTGGAGGAGTTGCGAACAATGAGGAAGGTTGCCGAAGGATACACGAGGAAAGATCTGTTACAGGCAGGGGTGGAGAAATAGCAGATGGAGTTTAATCCCGACAGGTGTGAGGTGTTGCACTTTGTGAAGTCAAACATAAGGGGGACGTATATAATTAATGGAAGGATCCTTAACAGCATTGAAAAACAGGGGGATCTTGAGGTCCAAGCCTGTCACTTCCCAAAAGTGGCAGCAGAAGTCGATAAAGCGGTAAAGCAGGCGTCTGATACACTTGGCTTCACCGGTTGGGGCATTGAGTATAAGCTTCACCGGTTGGGGCATTGAGTATAAGCTTCACCGGTTGGGGCATTGAGTATAAGCTTCACCGGTTGGGGCATTGAGTATAAGCTTCACCGGTTGGGGCATTGAGTATAAGCGTCAGGAAGTTATGATGTAGCTTTATTGAACTTTGCTGCTGTTGGAATATTGTGTGCAGCTCCGATCATACCATTACAGTAGGTGCATAGAGGCTTTGGAGAGAGTGGAGAAGAAGGTCGCCAAAACGCTGCCAGGAAGAGAGCTTCATTGCATTGTTTTCTCTGGAGGGTGAGAGGCTGAATGAAGACCTAATGGAAGGTTATAACATTATAAGGATACAGTAGATAAGATAGATTGACCTAACTTTTTTCCCCCGGGGTAGAATTGCCACTTACTAGTGGGCACAGCTGTAGATCATGGGAGAGAGTTTAACGCCGATATGTGGGTAGGTTTTATTTGCACAGAGAGTGGCAAGTGTCTGGAATGTGCTGCTAGGGGTGGTGATGGAAGCAGATATGACAGTGGATTTTAAGAGGCTTTCAGATAGGCACATGGCTATGTGGATAACGGAGGCATTTGGAGCACATGAGGGCATAAGGGATTCGTTTACGTAGGGATTGGATTCTGCACTGAAGTCGTAGGCCAGAGGGCCCATTCCTATGATTAGTGTTTTGTGTTCTATGTAGGTAAGTGATAGAAATAAGTGATAGAATCTGCAAAAAGCTAATGGGAACGTGGGATTAGAATGTTCTGCTAACCTATACATGGCGACTGATTTGTAATAGAGCAAACTTAAAATGAAGTAAAGCAAGTCAGATTCCCTCTGAGCTGACCAGAGTCTGTGTGTGAGTGTTTACATGGGCAACATGCTGGAATTATCCTACGCTGTAAGCGACAAAAGCATTTGAGGCAGGACTGTGGTATGTCCTTCAGATTCCCAAGTGGTTAAACAGAAGAAATGCTTTGGCTGTGAAACGTGCAGCCCAAAGTGATGGCCTGGTCTGGCTAAAGGACGTTTAATTCACATTGTTTAAGAAGGAACTGCAGATGCTGGAAAATCGAAGGTAGACAAAAGTGCTGGAGAAACTTAGCAGGTGCGGCCAGCATCTATGGAGCAAAGGAAATAGACTTTTTTTTCGGTAGGGCACGAACGGGCAGAGACAATGGGTCTACCAGGACAGTCAGGTTTGTGGATTTTGGGGAGAAGGTATTTGTGGATTTTGGGGAGAAGGTATTCACATTGGACGGGCAGACTGACAGACCCTTGCTGCCTAAAATAAACTGTTCACATTGGGAGTGAGCAGCCTGGGCCCACACATCCAGATACAGGCAGTACAGAACGGAAGGCCAGTCGGTAAAGACCCCGCAGCCTCAGTGGCCAATCTGGAGCATATCACGTGCCTACCTGTGAGGATAAAGAACAAGAACAAGAAACATCGGGTCTGCCACTCGAGGAGGAACCAACCAAGTCAGTTAACCCGAGGCAGACTGGTTAGCACACAACAAAAAGGCTTTTCACTGGACCTCGATACATGTGACAATAAACTAAACTAAACTAACCAAACTAAATCAGACAAACTAGACAGCTGCGCTCAGCCTGAACATGTACCCAGCCACTGTCAGACAAAAGTGCTGGAGAAACTCAGCGGGTGCAGCAGCATCTATGGAGCGAAGGAAATAGGCAACGTTTCGGGCCGAAACGTTGCCTATTTCCTTTGCTCCATAGATGCTGCTGCACCCGCTGAGTTTCTCCAGCACCTTTGTCTACCTTCGATTTTCCAGCATCTGCAGTTCCTTCTTAAACACCCAGCCACTGTCACCCAAGCGGGGGATACCAATAGAATCATTTAAACGCCTTGAAAGCTTGGTGAGTTGTAAAGTGGCTGTTTTGTAGAAGCTGTAAGGCGTGACGAATGAAATTAGATGGTTTGCAGTGAAACTTCAAAGGAGAATGGGATTGGAAAAGATTCCCTTCCTCCAAATCCTGCAGAGGAATTGTTTTGCATAGTTTGGTGAGGCTTGTCAGTACATCAAGGGGAACTCCCATGTTTTTCCTCCTATTGAGTGACAAAGGTCGATTCCATGCACCTGAGGGAGATGAGAGCAGAGAGGAAATACGACACCTCAGACAGTGTAGCACTGCCTTCATTTTGCATTAGAGATGTAGCCTGGTTTTCTGTGGACTGGTGCAATAACCGATGACATGGGAGCGTGACCGACACTCGGAGAGCACAGGAGGGTGAACGGATGCAGACTGGCCCTCTGAGAGGTTGCTGTCCTGTGGGACCACAAGTACGTGTCCTGCCTGCAGGAAGCTGGGACTGAGAGCACTTCAGTCCGGAGAGGGGGAAATCCAGCCATTTCCCCTGCTCCCCTCCCACTGCTGGAGGCTGTGGAGGTGAGCTTCCAGCTCGGAGCGACCACAGACTGACCTCCCATCCCACGCATCTCAGTCCTGAATCCAAAGTCAGAGAGCTAACGTCAGCAGAGACGGAGAAGAAATATCGGTTGATTGAGAGGAAACACAACAGCACAGCTGAAAAAAAATCTTAAAGGAGGGTAAGACAAAGGAAACAAAGGACATTATTGTCCAACACAGTGAAAACACTATCTACTACAGTATTGCTGCAATACCATATAGACATTCCCCTCCATACTACAACAGCCAAATACATACCCATGTGAAGATTATCTTCAGTGGGGTCATCAAGAACCTGAAAACAAGAGAGAGAATTCATACAAATGGGAATTAAAAGGACAGAAAATCCTGAATATATAAAGCGCCTTTCACAAGCTCCAGAGGTCCCAATGGCCTGTAGAACCAGTGAGGGTGTTTTGAGCTGTTATGATATAGGAACAGCATCTTCCCCGCTGTTAACACACTCCTGAACAGACCTTTCATACACGAAGAATGATTATCGATCTTCCAATCTACGTTGTTGCAGACCTTGCACTTTTTTCAAATGCGCTTTCTCTGTAACGGTAATACTATATTCTGTGCTCCTGGCTTTAAATCGGCCTTTGAATGTCCACATGGATATGAAGAGAGTGGAGGGATATAAATTACATGAGATTAATTGAACTCTGCATCACGTTCACTATTGTGGGCCGAAGGGCCTGTTACTGTGCTGTATTGTTCCAAGTTCTACTCAGAAGTAGAGTCATGGGGTCATACAACATGGAAAAATGGCCATTCAGCCCACCATGTCCATGCCAGCCCACAGATCCATATCCTTAGTAAACCCACATTCTAGCCCTTGGCTGAAAGCTTTCTATGCCCAGCAATTCAGGTGATACTAAATTATCTCAAAATCCATCCATCCAAATTAATGCGTGTGGCCATGACTACAATGTTGAACACCAGATTTTATGCACTCTCTTGTTAACATAAAGATTTTCCCAAACTGAATACCTGCTGTGGTGGAATATTCAGGGTCAGTCTGAGGAACGGGAGGGGAGTGATGCCTTGTGCAGGCTGAGCTACTGGAGTGGGTCCAGGGACTGGGGTCCACCTGCTCGCAAACTTGTCTCAGATCCCCACCTGGCTGTGACCAAGCTGTCAGGGAGCAGAAGCCTGGTGGATCAAATAACATGACCGGACATCTTAAGACAAAGCAGTGTTAGTGTAGGAGCATATTGAAAGGCCACAAAGTTCGAAGTAATGGGCGATTTATTAAAACTGGTGAGCACCAGGAAACCAGTCAAAGCTGATCTCCTGAGCGTGACATTGGTACATCTTTTACCTTCTCAGCTGACAAAGTTACACAGAAACTTGATTAACCGTGAAACCAGGTCTTGATTGCAGAATGGAGGTTACAGAAAGACTTAGGTAACAAACTACGTCTTAATCACAGAATAAAATGATTATCCACAAGTCCAAGTTCGTTTACAGTAGATCGAATTTTCAGTTATAATAATGGGTGCGCGTTATTATTTGATCTATGAAGTTCCTGAAACTTGGGTGTCATCACTGCTGCATTCCATGTCTCTACTTTTAGGCTTTGTCTGCAGTTCCCTGTCACCAAATTAGCACAATCCACATCCCTATATACTAGGTATTAGCCCTCACTATTCTTTTCCCTACGACAGCTGGGGAAACGATTAAAAGGGAACGACAACTGAAGGGAGGGTGGGTGTACTTGGTGAGAGTTCAACCGTAAGGCAATTCAGTGACGTCCCTCGGGTGGGAGGGTGAGGGCATGGAAGACAGGCCTGGATTGCCTGATCACCATTTCCCCAGTTGATGCATTTGCCAAATGTGTCGAAATTGCTTCAGAAAAAGAACTGATTGGCACATTGAGCGATCGATGGCCATCATCATACCAATGAACCTGGTTCAGCCAAGGCCTACGTTTAGCATGAAATGAAAACATTGTCAGTGGGCCAACCTCTAAGCAACTCACCTCCATTAGTTTCACTATGTTGGGATGGTCAAGTTTCTTCAGTATGGCTATCTCCTGGTAGACCCGCTCCAGGGGCGCTGGAGCCTTGGGCTGCTCTCCAGATGGGGGCTTTGATCCCCGAGGAGGGGGGCGACCTGGAATCCAGAGCAAACAGTGATGCATCGTTTTGAATAAAGGACGCAACCTTACTCAGAATTTTGCAACAGGGAAGCTCAGGCATAGTTCAAGTGTAGGGGCTGGTGGTTTCATGGTTGTGCAATGCGATGCAAACAATCTTGAGGACTCACTGGATTTTGTTGTCCTAAACTGCACTCCTAGTACAGACCAAAGAACATGCTTCATTGAGTGCCTGATAGGTTGGGGTATTAGTTATACTTTTCCTGCTTAGTTCTTCAAATGGGCACTGACTCCTGGACCTAGGGAGCATAAACCATCTGCAACTGGATTGTCACTGTCCAGACCCTGATGGACCTCAGTCAGTAAGAGTAAATGGCAAAACACTCTCCACAATAATTCTCAACTCCGGTGCCCCACAAGGGGTGTGATCGCAGACCATTACTAAACTCCCTGTACGGACAAATTATACTCTAACTCCATTTACAAGTTTGCAGATGACACCGCCGTGGTGGGCCGGATCTCGAACAATGTCGAGGCAGAGTAGTGGAAGAAGCTTTAGAGCTCAGTAGCATGGCGTTAAGACAAGAACCACTCTTTCAAAGTCAGCAAAATGAATCAGCTAATCATCGACTTCAGGAAGCAGGGTGGTGTACACGACCCAGTCTGCATCGCCATGAAGTGGAGATAGTTGAGAGCTTCAAGATCCCAGGCATAAATGTCACCAATAACCACAATGATGTAATGGCCAAGAAATCTCCCACACCATCAGAAGACTAAGGAACTTCAGCATGGCTCCAATGACCATACCATTCTCCACGGCCACTCTCTGTCCTTTGGTCCGTCTTCCTTTCAGAATGACCAGACATGCCCCTGTTTCGTGGCTTTTGAGTTGCCCCCCACTGCCGGACGTACCACTAGATCAAAGGTCAACAGGCAAGGAGCAAGAGTTTACAAATTTTGGTACATTTTCACCAATCCATTCACTCGCTTCCCTTTCACTCAGACTCCAGCCTACCAGTGAATGGTGGCGAGGAATTTGTTGGTTTGTAAACCAGCATCTGCACTTCCTTGTATCTCTCAAGGAACTAATATGTGGAGACAATACAATTAAACTGTCATGATTTTTGACAAGATTGTTACTGTGACAGGTGTTAATGTTGTTTAGTTGATCGCTGCCAACAGGAGCTGGTCCAAATTTCTAGCTCGCTGATTTGTTTATTAACACGATAATGTTGGAGACTGCAATCTGATCCTGAACACTCAGCTTTGCAGCTCTAAGTTTGGCAGCTGTGTGAAGATTAAACTTTGAATAATGCGCATTGAACTGTACACCGTCAACCTGCTCAACAACCCGAGCAAAACCAGTTGGGCCACAAGTGTGGATTCACACAATCCAGGGGAGCGGGAAGTTTCTTATGTTTTGTTCAGAATTTCTACAGAGACACAGAGGCCAACAATGATTCCTGAGTAAGAAAAGACCTGAGAAACTGTTATAGCACCGGTGTATATCCCTTCTTCATAATTAGTGAGAAAAGGGAAAGGGAGAGACAGAAAGAGAGACAGAGACAGAGAGACATGGAAACACAGAGACAGAGAGACAGAGAGCGAGAGAGAGACAGTCAAAGACAGAGGCAGAGACAGTTAGAAACAGGAAGATAGGGAGACCGAGACAGAGAGACAGAGATACAGAGAGACAGAGAGACAGAGAGACAGAGACAGACAGACAGAGAGAGAGAGACAGAGACAGAGACAGAGACAGAGACAGAGACAGAGACAGAGACAGAGAGACAGAGTAACAGAGAGACAATGACAGAGAGACAGAGCCAATGACAGAGAGACAGTCAGAGACAGAGAGAAAGAGAGACAATGACAGAGACAGAGACAGACAGAGACAATGACAGACAGAGAAAGAGGGCAGGAAAGAGGGAGAAAGAAAGAAAAAGAAACGAACAGAAAGGCAGAGGACCAGACGAGGAGAAAGAAAGAGAGGGATAGATAAAGAAGAGGTAGCGAAAGAGAGACGAGAGAAACAGAGAAAATGAGAGTTGAATAGAGGGAGAGGAGTGCACGACTTGTGTGAGATGGAAACAAGGTGCTGGAAAGGGAGAACCTATGCAACTACATGCAGCGTAAGCAGCTGAGCCACCCAATCACAGAGAAAACAGTGAATGCCTGGAACGCACTGCCAGGGTTAGTAGTGGAGGCAGATACAATAGTGCCATTTAAGAGGCTTTTGGATAGGCATACGGTTATGCAGGGAATTTAAGGATATGGATGATGCACAGCTAGGTAAGAGATGGTCGTGGCATCATGTTCGACACAACAGTACCCACGTTGCCTGTACTTGTGCGGTTCCTGAAGGCTTTGCATTCATGCCTCATCAAGTTATAACGACTAGGAACATTCTCCTCAGCTAATCAAGTGGGTCACTGAAAAAAGACAAATCAGTTGCACTGGTAGCCATCATCATTCAGGGTACAGAGTTGACCTCTGCCTGCTCCCGAGATCCGAAATCGCAGAATGCTGCTCACTGATGCTCATTTTGGGCTTTACATGGACCACCAAGCTCCAGACCACATCACAGTCTTGATCAAAATATGGACTGAAGAACCAAAGGCGATACGAGTCCTTGACATCAAAGCAGCACGTGGCCAAATGGGGCATCAGGAAGTCCTGGTTAATCTGAAGTCAATGGGCTCCAGACAACACTCCAATGGCTGGAGTCACACTTCACCAATCTGATTCTCTTTCTCGCAATGGAGATGACACAACCCACCCTGTAACTACATTGTAGGTTAATTGTAACAAAGGGTGCAGCGTCATACTCTCTGGAACATCAAGCAGATTTCTGTGTGTCTCACCAATCGGCGACCATGTGAAAAGGAAGACAGCAGCAAATGCCTACGTCTGCCCTGTGGCAGAGACTGGTGATGTTGTAATGGGGAACAAAGAAACAGAAACATTGAAACAACTACCTTTGAATCTGTCCTCACTGGACAAGATACAATCACTGTGCCTGAAACAGCAGGAAACCGAATTTCTGCTGAGAGTGGGGGTGGGACCTTAAAGTAGGTAATTTAACTAAAGAAGCTGAATTTAAAAAAATAAACAGGTCTAAAACCCAACAATTCCACTGGATCGAATAATCTATAAATCTGATTTCTCAAACAAAATGCCGCAGACAAATCATCTTCCAAAAATCCCTGGAATCTGGAACAGTCCAAGCACACTCAAATGTGGTCAATATAACATAATTATCTAAGAAAGCAGAGAAAAAAGCTGGGCAACAATAAACCAGTTGGACTGACATCTGCTCTCAACTAAGAGGCAGGATCATCATTAACATACGATGAGTGTTTGACGGCACCAGGCCTATATTCACTGGAGTTTAGAAGAATGAGGAGGGACCTCATTGAAACATACAGAATAGTGAAAGGCTTGGGTAGAGTGGATATGGGGAGAATGTTATACTAGTGGGAGAGTCTAGGACCAGGGCCCATAGCCCATAGCCTCAGAATTAAAGGACATTCTTTTAGGAAGGAGATGAGAAGGAATTTGTTTAGTCAGAGGGTGGTGATTCTGTGGAATTCTTTGCCACAGAAGGTTGTGGAGGCAAAGTCAGTGGATATATTTAAGGCAGAGTTAAATAGATTCTTAATTAGTACAGGTGTCAGAGGTTATGGGGAGAAGGCAGGAGAATGGGGTTAGGAAGGAAAGATAGATCAGCCATGATTGAATTGAATAGACTTGATGGGCTGAATGGCCAAATTCTACTCCTATCATTTATGATCTTATAGAAACATAGAAACATAGAAAATAGGTGCAGGAGTAGGCCATTCGGCCCTTCGAGCCTGCACCGCCATTCAATGTGATCATGGCTGATCATCCAACTCAGTATCCTGTACCTGCTTCGACTTATGATCTGTAATGAAGAATGTGACAATATGCGTAGAGGTTATAGAATCAGAAGTTGATGAGCCACAGACCACATAATTTTTTGGAAGAGATATTGTGTTAGAAATGCATAAAATTCCGACAGAGCTGGCAAGATTGAACACACAGATAATTAACATGTAGGTACAGCTTGGGTGGCATATGTGGGGGAGATGTGGATCAAAGGGTGCGGAGATGTAGACCATAAGGTGCGGTGGGGGGGGGGGGGGGAGATGTAGACCATAAGGGGGCAGAAGTGGACATCCATCCACACTGGTACCACGGATTGAAATCTAAAGGCCAAAAGCCTGGAATTGTACAAATTGTATCAGAGTATAAATAGGCAAACTGGAAGCCAACTCACGCGGAAATCCTTGCTGTTTCATCAGCCTCTTTTTGGACAGTACCTTCATGGCCTGGGGAGAAAGAATATTCCTGTCACCATCAAGGGCTTTTACACAAAACACCATGTCATTGTTAAATATTAGAAAAGAGATAAAATCAAGTAATCAAATTTAAGCAGATTTACTAAACACTTTGCCTGCACCTTGCCACCATGTTCCTGAGCCAGAGTGCGTGATCCTGAACCTTCTCTCTGAAGGCCACAGCTTCAACATCTTGCCAAAGAGGGGAATGGAAAAGGACGTACAGTAGAGGCGGAGGGTCGCATATCCTAGACCCAACAATGCCACAGAAAGTGAAACTCCTATCATGGTGGGAATGAACTCAGGCAAATTGTACCAGCTTTAACATATTGAAAAAAACGCCGTGATCTAGCTGAGGCCTCCAGTACGCGGAGACCACTCTCGAGCATGAAGGAGAGTTACGAAGACCTCCTACGACCTCGTGTCGACCATGCTGCGAGCATGAGTCGAGGGCAAACTCGCCAGAACTCGCGGATTAGGTCGCCCAAGTGGGACAGGCCCTTTAGTACATTGAAGAACTTCATAGGAGGCTTACATTTGTGGAATAGGTGAGTTATCTAATAAGAGGCTGATTGGGTTAATAGTGCATCTGGTGGTGCTTTGAAAAGTGAGAGAGGACTTGATTGAGAGAGGACAAGATCCTGGGGGTCTTGGCAAGGTGGTTGAGTAAAAGATGTTCCCTGTCATGGGAAAATCTAGAATTAGGGTTCACAGTTTAAAAATGTGGCTCCTGAGTTTGAAATTCTCGTCCTCCAAAGGCAGTGGAAGCAGAGTTTGTGAATATTTTTAAAGCAGAGTAGGTAGATACTTGATAAACAAAGGGTGGAAGATTCCCTTGTGTAGAGGAGAGTGTGGACGAATTTACAATCAAATCTTATTGAAAATGGGGTAATCAAGCTTGTGGGAACGAGTGCCAGGCTCGTTCTGCTCCTAGCTCATGTGGTCACAGGTAAACATCATTTAATCTGTTCCTTCAGAGGATGTGGGCATTGCTGACTAGCAT
The DNA here is from genome assembly GCA_038087875.1 of Malacoraja senta. Lineage (NCBI taxonomy): Eukaryota > Metazoa > Chordata > Chondrichthyes > Rajiformes > Rajidae > Malacoraja > Malacoraja senta. The sequence goes on from CM075982.1 coordinate 20,127,267, forward strand.
CTAATGCCCATCCCCAAATATCCTCAGATTTATGGCTTTCCCACCCGTTTCCTGGACAGCTAAGTGTCACCCATTTTCCTTTGGGTCTGGCAGCTAAGACAAATTGTATCAATTGCCTTAACTAAAGTTGATAAAGGGTAGCGGGGTCAGGTGAGGTAGGTGGTGGTGGGTGTGGAGTAAAATGACCAGAAAAGACCAAATGGGCCCAATTCCTCTACTTGGGAATTCTGCTCCAGAATTGCCACCATCATCAATCAGGTGACCGTCCATTTCCCCAATGCAGTCAAGACATCATCCAGTGAGGGCCACTCCCGTGCTGGTCGAGGTAGGTTTGGCATTGTGTGCTGTATGTCTCCATTTAATTCAACAAAATAACTTGGTTAAGGATGAGTGATTTAACTTTCCATCAAGCTAACCATTCCATCGAGAATAAAAGGATAATTCGGCACAGGGGTGAAAAAAGTGTTTAGTAAGCAGAGGTTCCCTCCAGAGTTCAATGAGGCCAGTGTCACAGATAGTGGTCTTTCTCTGCCCCTGTGAATTGTGGGAGCTGCAGCCCTCTATGATCACCCTTTAACCTGAGCGAATCCAAGCACAGGTTCCCGCCAATAGGAAGCTGCTTGCCCTTCTTCGGACACAATGGTCTTCAGCTTGGGGCTGGGGGCACTGCCCCTGTTAATGGGTGGCTTGTAGGAGTCCCCAGGACAAGTCCTGGTGGTAACCCATGCACCTCCAGACTAGAACTTGTTTGGGACTGACCCAACCTCCAACCCCAAAACAGGATGCGGGCTTCTCATATTTGGCCAGAGCCATTCACTCTAACCTCACCATCTATTGTCACTTAAAATATCTCCCAGTACCAATACTTGTAAACACAGAGAACAATGTTTCTACAAACAGACCTGGCCCCCCAATGGCCATCAACTATAGCTGCTTCTTCGGAGGGTGGTGAGTTTCTAACATTCTCTATCATAGAAGGTTATGGAGACTGGGTCATTGGGGGTAATTAAAGAGCAAGTCGATACATTTTCAAGGGGATGAGATTATGGAAGACCCTGTTCTCCAGATACTTCACCACTCCATTCTAGTTTAGTTTTGTTTAGTTTAGTTTATTGTCACCTGTACCGAGGTAAAGTGATAAGATTTTATTGCATGATAACCAGTCAGCGAAAATACAAAACATGATTACAATCGAGCCATCCACCGTGCACACATCCATGGTAAAAAGGAAAAATAGGAATAATTAGTGCAAGATAATGCTAATAAAGTCCGATCAAAGATAGTCCAAGGGTCTCCAATGAGGTAGATAGTAGTTCAGGACTGCTTTCTAATTGTGGTAGGATGGTTCAGTTGCCTGGAAGAAACTGTCCCACTTTCAAGCTAAAATTGGTTTCATTCCAAAATTTAAAATAAGTATTAAAGCTTATAAAATATAAGCGAGATTAAGCAACCTCGACGATGCAGCAGATCTTGAAATATATATGCTGATCTGCTCACCATTTTTGCTACACTGAATCATATTTTTTTGGAATATTTTACACCAGTGAATTCTTTTAACTGCAGGGCTTGGCGATGTGATCAAAGGCTTCAGCACAAGGATATGTTTAAACAGTAATGAGGTGCTTGGGGATTTCAAATACTTCTGTATTCAAATTATTACCACAGAAGAAACACCATGTCAGCTCAAATACTTTCCCAACTAGTTTACTTTGTTCAGAGAATTCATCTTTGTTGTTCTAATTATAATAAACACGCACGAAACAACTCATTCGGAATGGAACTATCAGATAGCTTGTAACTGTCATCCTCAGAGTTGGAAGTTACAATATCCCAACTCGTTCATCACAACTTTGATGGAAATGGCGTCCATTTTGAGGTGGTTCTATCCTACGAAAACAAAGGGCAGGGTGTATTAACCCTACTCTGCCCACAGGAAGACGTGGCTCTCACCAAACGGCAGCCTCCACCTCCAGTACAAGATACGGATCTCCAGCTTACTCACGTAATGCTTGTCGTCATTTTCATTGTACGCCAACTTCACCACGCCATACGATCCCTGTCAACAAAGCAAAGCTCAGATTAGTCACATAGTGAAATAATTTCCTCAAGCGTTAGAGGAAAGACACACAGACACCTGTAAACCACAGCCTTAAGGGCCTGAGCCACTTGGGCGTCATTTGCACGTCACGCAGGTGGCGCGCGAAGATTTTGTGAATCCCAAAATCCTGGGGCGCCGCGCGCGACCGCGCGTCCCTGCCTACGCCACCACGTCTCACCACGCGCCATGCGCGCATAATGCATGCCATGTGTGCGTCATGACGCGTGCGTGATGCGTAAATGATGTTGCGTCGTGCGTCGTGACACGTAAATGATGTCGCCCAAGTGGGACAGGCCCTTTACTATGGAACAGATTCAGAGTTCAATGCCAGGACTTGGAGACCACAATCCGTTCAAATCCAGCTTAGTGGAGAGCACGGGTCTAGGCCGAGACTGAAGTAGGCTAAGGCTTGGCCATTCCCCGAGCTCCTGGTGGTGCCCTGAGCACTGCTTTTAAAGATGCTGCGTCTTGGGCAAGGATTATGTCCATTGGGACTCTGCTGATTGTTAGGCAAGTGACAGACAAGGTGTGGGGAAGAATGATACCACCAATTGCCAGTGGCTTGGCCTACCTTGGTTTGAAGCCTAAACCAAGAACGGCTTTAAACATTTTGTGACCTGTTATACTGGGGTTGACGGGTGATCTGGGGCAGCTTTCCAAGGTGAAAGCTCTCCCCTGCTCAATGTGAGGATTCCTCCCCTCCCTTCCTGCAGCTACTCAAGATTCAGCTCTGAAGACAAATTAATTACAGGCATCTGACCTCTGACCCTGTTGCCGGGAGTCCACTGGCAGGAAACCTCAGCAAAGCATCAGCACCCTGAACATAAGAATGTTGAGAATGAAAGACAAATGCATATATGATGTTCGAGGAAAATGCAATTTTTCACACACAGGGTGGTGGGTGCATGGAACGAGCCTCCAGAGGAAATAGTTGTGGCAGTTTCAATAGCAATGTTTTAAAAGACATTTGGATAGGTACATGGATGAGAAAGGGTTAGAGGGATATGGGCCAGGCATGGACAAATGGATGGGTCATCTTGGTCGGCATGGATGATTTGGGCTGAAGGACCTGTTTCCTTGTTTTTGCCTCTATGACTATAAGAATCCATTCAGTCCCTGAAAACATCCGTGGGAAAAGATAGAGGCACCTCTGACAATGAGGAAGTGCATGGCTTCCCAACTCATACAGTTACTTAGAACGGAGTTGCAACATCAAAACACCAGCTGCTATTTACCTTTCCAATTTCAGTCTTCAGCTGGTATTGGTTCAAACGCATAAAGTCCTAGAGGGAAATAGGAACAAAATTAATCACTGGTTATCTTTGAGTTTTGCATTTTTACAGAAGAAAACAAGAGTAGGCAAATTAATCCTGCTCAGCTCATATTTCTGCAAGTGAAACTGCAACGCCTTCCAGTTAACTTGGCTGGAATTGTGAAACAAAAGACAAAAGACCAGCAGTGTAGGAAGGAACTACAGAAGGTAGACAAAAAATGCTGGAGAAACTCAGCGGGTGAGGCAGCATCTATGGGGCGAAGGAAATAGGCCACATTTCGGCCCAAAACATTGCCTATTTCCTTCGCTCCATAGATCCTGCCTCACCCGCTGAGTTTCTCCAGCATTTTTGTCTACCTTCGATTTTCCAGCATCTGCAGTTCCTTCTTAAACAAGGAACTACAGAAGCTGGTTTAAACCGAAGCTGGAATAACTCAACGGGTCAGGCAGCATCTCTGGAGAAAAGGAATAGGTGACGTTTCGGGTCAAGACCCTGCTTCAAACTGAGAATCGGGGGAAAGGGAGATGGAGAGACCAGCATTTTAATTTCCAAATTATGGTGCAGTGGAGTTTGTGAATTCCTTCTGGCAGGTATTTTAAATGCAATGTTACCTATCCGTGAATATATCTAATGGATCTGCAAATGAAATGTTGTAAAAGTCAGATAATCTGGCAACCGATGTTCCGATGTCCCAATGGTTCAGCATTGATTTACCAGATTGTTTCCTGCACTCCCTTTATCACACTAAGTCCCTACTTCTCACACTCTCTTTAAACGCATGGGACCCATTTTGTCCACACTTCCTTTAAACTAGGTGGGGCCCTGTTCCCCATTCTCTCTTTACGCATGTTATGGCACTGCTTCTTGGTCTTCCTTTAACCTTACCGGGTTCCTAAAAAAAATGTTACATTAACGTGTGATGAAGAAGAATGAAGAGAATCAAAAGCATGTGGGATATAAATCCGATGACATCCAATAGTCCAGAGAATCTGCTCGTACACATATTAAAGTCCAGCAGGTTGATTATTGGAGTTTTACTGACCTTCGGAACATGGGATTATATTGACTCCTATAATGGACAGTTGATTTGGTACTGATTTCAGTTTGTGGAAGAAAGTTCAAAAATGTTATGTCAGTTGAGGTGCTCCTGACTTCACTCTGACTGTTGACCATGTCTCCAGCACTACACACTGCAACAGTACAACCAGCTAGCTGCCGATGAATCCCAGTATATAGGGAATGATGATCAAATCACCCATTTAAAGTTACAAAAAATATAACTCTAGTTACCTTAGTTTTCCACATAGTTTGACTCTCAGAATCCAGGAGTAATTTGGATGATCCCCTGCTGTACTCCCATTGGCAACAATGTATGTGGCTAAGCTGCTGGGTCCAGGACTGCTCTCTGAGCTGCTGGTGTGGTCTAACCAACATCAGTCTCATTTGGTTAGGTTTATTATTGCAGTCATATGTACTAAAGGCTCTGTCTCATGGTGTTGCAGTCATCGGCGGTGAAGCGCGGCGTCGCCGGTAGAGGGGACCGCACGGCAACGGCGAGAGCGCCGAGCCTATGCCACGGGAGCGCCGCACGGGTGCTGCGCGGGGGGCGAGTGATTTAAGTACGGCTGGTCCCAGGAGCTTGCGGTAAGTAAAAAAAAAGGGCGGGCCGACTGCGATGACGTCATTCGGATCTGCGGGGCTGTGGCGGTGGCCGTGCTGATCGCGGCGCTGTGGCAGCGGCCGTGCCGCACACGTGCCTCACTGGCGGCGGCTGTGGCGGCGGTCGTGCCTCACTGGCGGAGGCTGTGGCGGTGCAAGTTCGACGCACGGCGCTCGTGCCACACTGGCGGCGGCTGTGCCGCACACGTGCCTCACTGGCGGAGGCTGTGGCGGTGCAAGTTCGACGCACGGCGCTCGTGCCACACTGGCGGCGGCTGTGGCGGCGGCTGTGGCGGCGGTCGTGCCTCACTGGCGGAGGTTGTGGCGGTGCAAGTTCGACGCACGGCGCTCGTGCCACACTGGCGGCGGCTGTGGCGGCGGTCGTGCCGCACTCGTGCCTCACTGGCGGCGGCTGTGCGGTAGGAAAAGTTTTTTGAACAGTGTTGGTTTTATTTTAGCACCGTGCGGTGTTGGGAACAACGTCGCACGGCCCCGGAATTGTGCGTTTGACCGAGTGCGCGGTCTATGGCGGCCCAGGAGCGGTAGATTCTTCCTGTTTCACCGCCAATGACCGCAGACACGTGAGACGGGCCTTTAAGATACCAAGTGAAAAAGTTTTTTTGTCCCTGCTATCTAGGCAAATCATACTGTACATGAGTACCACAGGTAGTGCAGAAGAGAAAATAAAGAGATAGCTTTACAACACGGTGGCACAGCGGTAGAGTTGCTGCCTTACAGCGCCAGAGAATTGTGCGTTTGTCTTGTATCCCTAAATCTGCCTTTCATGTGGGGCCCAGTCGCCCTCTTAATTACGGCTCAGATCGGGACAGCACATAATGAAAATCTCACGCACCAGCGGCGAGTCTCTCAAACAAGTCAGTGTATTATACCTTGTTACAATATACAGGGCGGCAGGTGGCACAGCGGTAGAGTTGCTGCCCAGGTTCGATCCTGACTACGGGTGCTGTCTGTACGGAGTTTGTACTTTCTCCCCGTGCCCTGCGTGGGTTTTCCCCGGGAGCTCCGGTTTCCTCCCACACACCAAAGACGTACAGGTTTGTAGATTAGTTGGCATGGCAACATTGTAAATTGTCCCTGGTGTGTGTAGGATAGTGTTAGTGTGAAGCGATCGCTGGTCGGCGCGGGCTCGTTGTGCTGTATCTCTAAACCAGACTACAGAGAAATTGCAGGTATAAAAAGTGCATGGACTTTAATATGGTAGATTGGGAGATCGGGAATACATCCTGAGCATACGAGAGGTCCATTCAGTAGTCTGAGAACTGTGGAGACGCTGTTCTTAAATCTGGTGGTGGGCACTTGCAAACATCTGCCCAATGGGAGAGGGGAGAAGGGGGAATGGCTGAGGTGTGATCGGTCCGTGATTATATTGTCTGCTTTCCCGAGGCAGCAGGAAGTGTAAATGGAGTCGATGGGGGAGAGACTGGTATGAGAGACTGGCTCTTGTTCCAATAGGGGACTGGTTACCCCATCTGGTACTGATTGCCCTTCCTCCCTGTAATTTTCCCAACACAGGTCAAGTCTCATATCGGGAATAATCAAAAGGTCAGGAATTCCAACCACAAGAGAGAATCGTTATTTATGAAAATAAACAGCGACTTACCATATGAAAACTTGCAGTGATTGTCTGAGCACAAATGCCAAAATAGGTAACGCTACCCAGCAAAGAGACACACAAGCCCCAGCCTGCCTGCACAAAACCGCACACACAACTTTGTAGCATGTTGCTGTCGAGGAGTGTGGCTTCACTGGCTGGCAATCAGCTGCTGGGGAATGTTGCTGGAGGGGTGAAAGAGAGAGAGGAAGGAAGGAGAGAGAGAGAGAGAGGGGGGAGAAGGAGAGGATAGGAGAGGGGGGAGAGGGGGAGAGGGGAAGAGGAGAGAGAGAGGGGGGAGAGAGGGGGGAGAGAGGACAGGGAGAGAGAGAGAGAGGAGAGAGAGAGAGGAGAGAAAGGAGGGCGTGAGAGAAGGAGAGAGAGAGGAAGGGGAGAGAGAGAGGAGAGAGAGAAAGGAGAGAGATTAGAAAGAAAGGAGAGGAGAGGAGAAAGACACAGAGAGAGGGGAGAGAAAGAGAGAGAGAAGAGAGAGATAGGAGAGAGAGAGGAAAGAGGAGAGGGAGAGAGAGAGTGTCAAGGGAGGATAGAGAGAGAATGAGGGACAGACAGTGAGAGGTAGAGAGGAGGAAGAAACGAGAGAGAGGGGGGAGAGAGAGAGAGAAGGGGTGTAGAGAGAATGAGGGACAGACAGTGAGGTGGAGGAGAGAAAGAAAAGAGAGAGAGAGAGAGAGAGAGAGAGAGAGAGAGAGAGAGAGAGAGAGAGAGAGGGGGGGAGAGAGAGAGGGAGAAGGCAAGAGAGAGAGAGAGAGAGAGAGGGGAGAGGAAGAGGGAGAAGGGGAGAGAGAGAGAGGAAGAGGGAGAGAGGGAGAGAGAGAGAAAGGAGGGGGAGGGAGAGAGGATGAGAGGGAGGAGAGAGAGAGGGAGAGGAGAGAGAGGAAGGAGAAAGAGAGGGAGAGAAGGAGAGAGAGGGAGAGGAGAGAGAGGGAGAGAAGGAGAGAGAGAAGGAGAGAGATGGAGAGAGAGAGATAGAGGGGGAGCGAGAGGGGAGAGAGGGGGAGATAGAGTGTGAAGGGGATAGAATGAGGGACAGACAGCGAGAGGTAGAGAGGAGAGGAAGAGAAAAAGAGAGAGAGAGCGCGAGAACGATTGAGAGAAATTGAGAATTGTAGTTAGAGAGAAGATAAGAAAGAATGGATTCTGATGTCTGCTGTTTTTTATATCATTGGATTTGGCTATTGGCTGGGTCATTATCAGCTGCCAACTAGATTTCCAAGGGATGAGGTTCATGCGAATGCAAGGATGGGCTTCAGTTTGCTGGGGATTTTTTACAATGGGTGAAAACAATTCAAAGTTGTCTTCGGGGATTGTACATGAAGAGGTTCAGCTGTCTGCAGGGTTTCATTCTCTTGTGGTTCAGCTGTGTGATTTTCTTTGTCACAGTGGCTACAACTATCTGCTGGGTGTTTACATGTTGAGATTCAACTGCTTCCTAAGCTTAGTTCCCCACAGTAGATACAGCGGTCCGCTGGTTATCTATGTCTTGTGGATCTGTTGTGCTGTTTTCTCCCCCACAGTATCTTCAACTAACTAAAATAGACACAAAAAGCTGGAGTAACTCAGCGGGATCAACTATCTGTTGGGATTCTTATATCATATCATCATGGCAACTGAACTAAACTAAACTCAACATAGACACAAAGTACTGGAGTGACTCAGCGGGTCAGGCAGCATCTCTGGAGAAAAGAAATAGGTGACGTTTCGGTTCGAGATCCTTCTTCAGACCCGAACCGTCATCTATTCCTTTTCTCCAGAGATGTTGCCTGACCCACTGAGTTACTCCAGCATTTTGTATCTATTTTCAGTGTAAACCATCATCTGAAGTTCCTTCCTAAACTAAACTCAATATAGTCCAAGACTGCCAAGATAACCAGGAAGAAGGGTTTCGGCCTGAAACATTGCCTGTTTCCTTCGCTCCCATAGATGCTGCTGCACCCGCTGAGTTTCTCCAGCATTTTTGTGTACCTACTGCCAAGATAACTGTTGTGAATTTACACCTGCATCAAACATGAATATTGGGCATAGACACAAATGCTGGAGTAACTCGGCAGGACAGGCAGCAATTCTGGAGCGAAGGAATGGGTGATGTTTTGGGTCAAGACCCTTCTTCAGACTGGACTCTGGTGTAAACCAGCATCTTCCTTCCTACACATCGGGCAGCATGGGCGGATTTAATTTTTTTGAACTTGATTAATTGGTCCTGGAAACCATAAGTGTGACTTTAGTGCTGAGCCCTCTGCCCATGTGGGCTGGAACTTTTACCCTTCTCCTTCCCACTAAAGCAGTCAGACAGTACAGCTCGTTCCATTTACATGAGAAAGTGCAGATGGTGTGAAGTCTAAGTAAGAAAGCTCACAGGGTTTCCAGGAAAACAGTAAACCGGAGGCCTGGGAGTGCTTTTTAGTTCAGCAAAGGATTACCAAGAAATTGATATGTCAGAGAAAATGAAATATGTGAGTATATCAGAGACAGGCTTTGTACGTTGTTTAAGAAGGAGAATGGAGATAATCCAGGAAATTCAAGGCCGGTGAGCCTCACATCAGTGGTAGGGAAACTGTTGGAGGGGATTCTTTGAATAGGATTTACTTGCATTTGTATGAGAATCGGTTAACTAGGGACAGTCAGCTTGGCTTTCTACACGACAGGCCACATCTTATTCACCTGATTGAGTTATTTTTGAGAAAAGTGATTGATGAGGTTAGGGCAGTGGATGTTGTCGACATGGATTTTAGGAAGGCATTTGATAAAGAGGCTCATGATGCGCTGATCTAAAAGATTAAGGTGCGAGGAATCCACGGTGACTTGGTAGTTTGAATTCAGAACTGGCTTATCCATGGAAGACAGGGATGGGTGGTGAAGGGTGTCATTCTGGCTGGAAGTCTATGACCAGTCGTGTTCAGCAGGGATCAGAGCTGGGACTGTTGTTTATGATACATATAAGTGACTTGGAGGATGTGATGAGTAAAAATGATTTGGGCGTCAATGTAGAGGTGTTGGTTAGTAAGCTTGTAGACGACACCAAAATTGAAGGATTTGTTGGCATTGAAGATAGAACAGTACAGTGTGGCACAGGAACATGACCTTTGGCTCACAATGTCCTGGCCAAACTACAAAGCACTAGTCTCCTAAGCAAACCAAACTACAAATCAAGCCAAACTAGCCTAACCAAATGCAGCCTAACCAAAAGCCGAGCGAGGAGGCCTTTCAGGGTATAGATCAGCTACAGATATGGGTGGAGATATGGCAGATAGAATGTAATCTGAGCAAGTGCGAGTGGTTGAACTTTGGGAAGTCAAATGTAAGGGGAAACTGTCCAGTTAATTGCAAGACCCTTAATGGCATTGATGTACAGAGGGATCTTGGGGTCCACATTTACAGCTCCCTAAAAGTAGCAAAACAAGTAGATAGAGTGGTAAACGTGTGGTCTGCTTGCCTTCATCAGTCGAGATATTGAGTATAAGAGTCAGGAAGTCTGGTTAGGCTTTGCTTAGGCCGCATTTAGAGCATTAATGTGCAGTTCCATTGCAGGAAGGAATGTGGAGGCTTTAGGGGAGGGTGCAGAAGAGGTTTGCCAGAATGCTGCCTAAATTAGATGGTATTAACTATAAGGAATAATTAAACACATTTAGATTGCTTTCTCTGGAGCAATGGAGGTTAGGGGGAGACTTGATAGAAGTATAAAATGATGAGAGGCATCGATAGATAGAGTTCCCCTTCTTCAATGGTGGAAAAGTCATAGAGGGCATGGCTTTCAAGGCAGAATGGAAATGTTTAAATGAGATGTGCAGAGCAAGTTGGGGTTTTTTTGCAGAGAGCTGAGTGCCTTGGAGTAAATATGATAGTGATGTTTAAGATGCATTTTCGATTGGCAGAATGATATGCAGGGAATGAAGGGATATCGATCACGTGCAGGCACAGGAGATTAATGCCATCATGTTCGGCACAGGCTGAAGGGACTGTTCCTGTGCTCTGCTGTTCTATATCTGGTACAAGGAACTACAGATTCTGGTTTACGAAAAAAAGACACAAAGTGCTGGAGTAACTCAGCGGGTCAGGCAGCATCGCTGGTGAACATGGGCATGTGACATTTCAGGTCAGACTGAAGAAGGGTCCCGAACTGAAATGTCACCTTTCCACATTCTCCAGAGATGCTGCCCGTCCCATTGAGTTACACCCAAACCTTCCCACCCACTTGCTCTGCAACAAAACTTGTTTCATTTCCAACATTCCCCAAATCTGACAAAGGTTCCCTGAAACATTAACTCTATTTCTCCTCCCACACATGCGACCTGACCTGAATATTTCCAGCGTTTTCTGTTTTTATTTTAGATTTACAGCATCTGCAGTTTTTCATTCCTTCCTGCCTGTGTTTCTGCCTGAAATACTGCAGATTGTAGAGAGTCAGGGATTAGAGGAAAGACTTTCAGCCCAAACTTCTCCCTGGTATCTTTGGCACGTCAGTTGGAGCTTTGAACTCCCATCCAAGAGGAAAGCTGGACTTTATTAAAAATTCATAGATTTTCTACATTGTTATGCAAGATTATTCAATGGGAAGGTTTTTTTTAAATGATGTCAGAGCTGAAAAAAACACTTCAGAAACTTTACCACAAGTTTACTGACTCCCACAACTACCTTGACTACTCCTCACACCCAGCTTTGGTTTAGTTTGGTTTATTTTAGAGATACAGTGCGGAAACCGGCCCTTCGGCCCATCGTGTCCGCACCGGCCAGCGATCCCCGCACATTAACACAAGCCTATACACACTAGTGACAATTGACCCTTATAACAAGTATACAAACCCAAGCCAATTAACCTACAAACCTGTACGTCTTTGGAGTGTGGGAGGAAACCAAACATCTCGCAGAAAACCCACGCGGTCACGGGGAGAACGTACAAACTCCGTGTGGCTCTTGTAAGGATGCCACCCCTTTCTCTCAGTTTCCCCATCTCCGTCTCCACCACATCTGTTCTCGAGTTGAGGCTTTCCACTCCAGGATATCTTCCTTTTCAGCAAACGCTGCTTCCCCTTCGCTGTGGTTGATGGAGCCGTCACCCACATTTCCTCCTTTCCCATGCTTCCACTCTCTCCCCACCTCCTCCCAGGCAGGGCAAGAGGTAGTTTCCTTAGTCCTTCCCTTTCACCCCACACGTTTCCAAACCAGCACATCATTCTTTGACATATCCGCCATCCATAACTGTCACCTCACGCCCAGTCGTATCTTCCTCTCCCTAAACCTTTCTGCTTTCCGCTGGGACCACTATTTCAGTGATTCCCTGGCTCACACATCCCTCCCCACCCATCTCTCTCCCTCCCCAGGCCCTTCCCCTCGCGACTGTAGGAGATGCCACACATGTCTCTCCATCTCCACCCTCACCTCCCTCCAAGGACCCACGCTGCACTTCCACGGGAGACAGATGTTCATGTCCACCTCCTCCAATCTCCTCTATTGCATTTGGTGCTCTCAATGTGGCCTCCTCAACATCAGTGAGACAATTTGCAGACAACGCAGCCACTTTGCCAAACACTCGTGCTCGGTCCGCTGTGGCCATCTGGATCTCCTGGTTGCCCGCCATATTAGTTCTCCTTCAGTTTAGTTTATTGTCATGTGTACTGAGGTACAGTGGAAAACTTTTGTTACGTGTTATCCAGTTAACGGAAACACAATGCATGATTACAATCGAGCCATTTACGGTGTACAGATATATGATAAGGGAATAACATTTGGTGCAAAGTAAAGCCAGCAAAGTCCGATCAAGGATAGTCCGTGGGTACCAATGAGGTAAATAGTAGTTCAGGACTGCTCTCTATTTGTTGGTAGGATGGTTCAGTTGCCTGATAACTGTTGGGAAGAAACTCCGTGAATCTGGAGGTATGCGTTTTGACACCTTCCCATTCCCACACCAATCTATCTGCTTATGAGCACTTCCACTGCTAGAGTGAGGACAAACGTTAACACATATTCCACCTGGGTAGTCGGCAACCCAATGGCATGAACATTGAATTTTCCAATGTAACCCACACATCCTCTCCCTTTCTCTTTCCTTCTGTCTACCCCGTTCCTCTCATATACACCCTTCGTCCAACCCTCTAACGCTCCAGCCCCCTATCACCCAGTTTCCTCCACCCCTCATCCCAGCTGCATGTGCCCATCACCCATACACTCCTTCCATTGGATCCCCTTCCCTCCGCTCCACCTCACCCTTCCCCTTGCTCTGTGACTCCCATATGCCACCAGCCTTATTCAGTTCCACGCTGCACTTTCTTTTGCTATCGGATTACAAGATCTATCGCCTTTTATTGTCCATTTATCACCTTCTGTCCTCACTAGCTAGCTCTTGCCCCACCCCTACCCCACCTCTTGCCCCACCCCTACCCCCACCACTTGCCCAACCCCTACCCCACCCCTACCCCCACCCCTACCCCCAGGAGGGGCCAGATACATGGATAGGTGAACTAAGGGAATGAACACTCTACAAGGAACAGGCCCTTTGGCTCAGCGTCTGTGCCAAATATGATGCCAAACTAAACTAATCTCCTGAGCCTCCACATGACCCATATCCCTCCATTCCCTGCATATCCATGTGCCTATCCAAAAGCCTCTTAAACGCCACTCTCATATCTGCTTCCACCACAACCTCTGGCAGCGATTTCCACTATTCTTTGTATTTATATAAACCTTGCTCTGCGGATCTCCTTTACACTTTCCCCTCCGACTTTAAACCGATACCCTCGTCTTTGACACTTCCACCCTGGAAAGAAAGGTTCTGACTGTCCACGCTGTCTGTTCCTCTCACAGTCTTATAAACCTGTGTCGCATCTCCCTTCAACCACCGACACTCCCCCGAGAAAACAATCCAAGTTTGCCCAACGTCTCATCGCTAATACCCTGGGATCCAGGCAGCGTTGCGGTAAACCTCCACCACAGTACAGGCTACACAGACAGTGCCAATGTTGCAATAAAGAAGAGTTACCTCTGAGTGCTCCATGCCGTCTCTCTGCCAAGCCAGACCCAGGAGAACATCATGCATGGTCACCGTCTCATCAGTGTCTGTTCAGGACTGAGTAATATCTTGGATCCCCTGCCTCTGTGCCATGGGCGATAGTTGCCTAAAAAGGCTGAGCTTCACTGACTAACACTGAAACTCTGCCACTTTAACAGCTGAGGAACAGTTTGATCATCTGATCTCCATCTGCTTGGGTCCCGGTCACTACGTAGCCTGCACAAGCCAACTTCCGTCTAAAAATGGGCTCATCCATCTCTGTAAGATCCTGGAAGGAGGCAGAATTGTTCAGCTCATTAATCTTCGGGGACAGAGAGCACTAAAATTAAAGAGTATTTAAATGGATGTGGGTTGAGATGCAGGGAATTGAGAAAGCAGTTAATATTTAATGGTTAGATTAAAAAGAAAGCACTTACATCCAGTGAGTGCCTCACATGACATCCTAGAATGACATGCAGAAAGAATGAAGTGTTTTAGATATGGAGTTACTGTTGTGATGAAGGAGATTAAAGTGGATGGGAGCAAACTCAGTCTGACTGTCTGAGAGAAGAGGCGGAGGTAGAAACTCTTGTGATATCCTTAAATGGTTGAGCGCTTGATGCATCATAATGTGTGTGGCTGTGGACCAGCAGTGGGAAAGCATGATTCATTTTGTAAGAAATGTCGTCCATTCATTTCCCTCCACAGATGCTGCCTGATCTGCTGAGTTCCTCCAGCACTTGGTATTTTGCTCAAGATCCCAGCATCTGCAATCTCTTGCATCTCTCTAGGGTTTACCTCACTAGATTGTTGTCACTTGGCATGGATGTGATGGGCCAAACGACCTCCATCCACACTAGCACTGAACCCATTGGCCACCCTGCAAGACCTTGCGATCAACAAGGAAGAATATCTTTTTTTGTGATGTTAACAGGAGGACAAATTTTGATCAGGACCCTGGAAATAAATTGCTCAGCACTTCTTTGCATAGCACCACAGTTTCTTTTGTGTCCAGACGAGACTTCAGTTTAAAGTATCGACCGAAGGATGGCACTTCTGACGATGCGGAGCTCCCTTAGAACTGTGCTGGATGCCAGCCCGGCTGTGTGCAAAGCTTCAGGAGTGAGAGCAGAACCAATCATTGTCGGACTGGAACTAACAGATTTGCCTCAGAGGCAGGGCCAACGTTTATATAAGAATCATTAAATGGCAAAAGGTAATGCGCAGGAAAAGACAGCAAAATACAGCAGCTGAGTTGGGGGAGGAGAGAGGGAGAGGGGGAGAGAGAGAGGAGAGAGAGAGAGAGGGGGGAAGGGGGAGAGAGGGAGAGGGGGAGAGAGAGAGAGAGAGAGAGAGAGAGAGAGAGAGAGAGAGAGAGAGAGAGAGAAAGAGAAAAAGAGAGAAAGAGAATGCAGAGAGAGGGAAGAGGAACAAGATTCACAGACTGGATAAAGGAGAGCACAATTATCAGCTGGTGAATCTGTGGGATTCTGAAGCCAGCATTTGTATCTTCCGGGAGATTTGAAAAACATGGAGGCAGGAAAGAAGGGCCATGGACTGGAGGGCTGAGTTTGTCACGTATACGGGGTACAGTGAGAAGCTTTTTATTGCGTGCGAACCAGTCAGCGGAAAGACGATACACGATTACAATCGAGCCACACATAGTGTACAGATACATGGTAAAGGGAATCATGTTTAGTGCAAGATAAAGCCAGTAAAGTCTGATTACAGATTGTCCGAAGGGACTACAATGAGGTAGATAGTAGCTCAGGACTGGTGTCTAGTTGTTGATAGGATGGTTCAGATGCCTGATAGCAGCTGGGAAGAAACTGTCCCTGAATCTGGAGATGAGCGTTTTCAAACTTCTATACCTCTTGCCTGACGAGAGAGGGGAGAATGAGGGAGTGACCGACCGGGGTGAGACTCGATCTTGATTATGCTGGGGGGCTCAATGGTACACATGGTTGCCTCTCATTCCTTGCTCTCCTGACCTCGATGAAGAGAAGGTCAGACAGCAACAACAACCAAACTACTGGAGGAACTCTGTGGGTAAAGCCAGAGGACATAAGTGAAGTCTTAAATTCATATCTCGTTTCTGGAGGATCACTTAGGAGAAGGGCACTTAGTTGAAGGACTCCTAAGTGAAAACAAATGGCATGTATTCATAGAAGATCTCGCCAACGTCCTCTGGAGAATTCAGGAAAGGCTGTGTTGAAATTTTAGAGCACATTTAGATTAAAAGGGAGCTAGGTAGTAATTGTCTTGGCACTCAGATTGGGACCTTTGTTCAGTCTGATGACCCATCATCAATCTGAATGCAGGTCAGGCAGCATCTGTGGAGGGAGATGGACAGATGACGTTTCAGGAAGGGTCCCTTCCTCAATCTGTCACATACACAAAATCGTGAGTCTCTTGAACGGAGTAGGAAATCAAGAACCAGGGACATAAGTTTAAGGTGAGGGGGGGAAAGATTTAATAGGAATCGGAGAGGTAATGTTTTTACACAAAGGGTGGCGGATATGTGGAACAAGCTGCCAGAGGAGGTAGTTGAGGCAGGTACTATCATAACATTTAAGAAACATTTAGACAGGTACTTGGATAGGATAGTTTTAGAGGGATATGGGCCAAACACAGGCCG
Organism: Malacoraja senta; assembly: GCA_038087875.1. Taxonomy (NCBI): domain Eukaryota; kingdom Metazoa; phylum Chordata; class Chondrichthyes; order Rajiformes; family Rajidae; genus Malacoraja; species Malacoraja senta. Next base: position 20,143,548 of record CM075982.1, read on the forward strand.
GTGGGACTAGTGTTGATGGGACATGTTGGTCGGTGTGGGCAAGTTCAGCTGAAGAGCCTGTTTCCACGCTGTATGACTCTATGGCTCTCTGAGATACTGCCTGGCCTGCTGAGTTCCTGCCGAACTTTGTTTTTGTTCAAGATTCCAGCATCTGCTGTTTCTCGTTTCCTAAAATTGAGACGCCAGTCAAAGGTTGGGACGCTGTCTTGACATGAAAGGTGTAATTTTCTTGATTTGTCATGTTAAGGCATCTCTCAAAGAACTCTGTTTTATCTTTAGGACTACCGTATTTCCCGGCAATGAAGAGGCTCTTTTATACCCTAAAATAAGGCCCGAAAATTTACCTGCGTCTTGGAGGCCGAAGGCTAGATTGTTAACCAAGTAAGATAGACTTGGGCTAAATCGCTTTTAAAACATGGGGGGGGGGGGGGGACACAATGAGGCCTAACACAGGGGTCAGCAACCTAAGGCCTGGATCCGGCCCGTAACCCGAACTCATCTGGCCTGCAGGCGTATTTTTTTCAATTCTTTTTCACAGCCAGTCCCGGGGCACGCAGGTAACCTGGGTGCTACAGCCAGACCTGCCAGCCGAACTGGGCGCTACAGCCAGTCCCGTGGCACGCAACCGACCTGGCAACTGCAGCCAGACCTGGGGTAAGCAAGCCGACCTGGGCGCAACAGCCAGACTTGGGCTCTCTCTTTCTCTCTCTCCCCGTTATGTGATCTCCCTGAGCCAGGAAGTCCCCGTCCCTCAGACCTGAACTTCACAACGCATTGTGGGACAGGCAAAGATGGAGGCTCCCCAGTCCAGATTGCCTCCTTGAAGGAGTTTCACATCCTCTTTTCTACTGACTAAACCAAACCCTTGATCCTGTCCCGCCAGCCTTTTTTCAAAATTTAGCAACTCAAAATGGGGGTGCGTATTCGACGCAGGTGCGTCTTCATTGCCGGGAAATACAGTATATACTTCTGAGGTGTGGCAATAAAGGGAGCAGACATTGTTTACGTTGTGTGTAGGAAGGAACTGCAGATGCTGGTTCACACCGAAGGTAGACACAAAGTGCTGGAGTAACTCAGCGGGACAGGCAGTGGGTAATATGTCGGTTTGAGACCCTTCTTCAGACTGCATATTCGTTGTGCTCAGCAGAGGTCCTATGGGAGTGACACAAGAATATTGTTACTGATCTAGCTGCTTCACAGCTCCAGCCACCCAGGTTCAATCCTGGCCTCAGGTACTGCCAATGTGGAGTTTGCAAGTTCTTTCATTAACAAGATGGGTAGCCCCAGGAGCTCTTGTTTCCTCCCACATCCCAAGGACGTGCAGCTTCTTGAGGTTAACTGGCCCCTGAAATTATACATAGTTTCGATAGCTGCTGGGGGAATTATAATGTGATAGTGAGCATGTTGCAAGATTACAGGGAAATAAGTGGGGGAACTGGAATGATGGGATTGCTCTGAGACCTGGCATAGACAATAGGGCAACTAGCCTCCTTGCATGTTGAATGGAAACGTATGGTCAATAAACTAATCACTGATGCAAGTCAACCGGTTACAGTTTTCCACTGGTGAGAAGAAAGTCAGGCTTGGAAATGCACTTATTGCCAGTTTGAGCATTACATGTTAATTCCACAAATTTTTTTTTTTTCACTGTCAATTTTGGGTCCAGGGTGTAGGATTTCTTGCTGCCGAGCCTGTTTCTGAGTCAGCCTGCCATTTAATTCTTGCAGGTGCCAATACAGATTTTCACAAGGAAGCTAATTAAACAGAATCAATGCGAGTTAACTAGCAATACAAAAATGTGTGTTGAAGTAAGTAGTAGGACTCGGTGTGTTCGGTGCATGCATACAATTGTTGTATCCAAAAACAGGAATGTAATGTTGAGGCTCTATAAGGCGCTGGTCAGGCCGCATTTGGAATATTGTGAGCAATTTTGGGCACCATATCTGAGGAAGGATGTGCTGGCTGTGCAGAGGGTCCAGAGGAGGTTTACAAGAATGATCCCAGGAATGAGTAGGTTAACCTATGATGAGGGTTTGTCGGCACTGGGCCAGTACCCGCTGGAGTTTAGAAGAATGAGGGGAGACCTCATTGAAACATACAGAATAGTAAAAGGCTTGGATAGAGTGGATGTGGAGAGGATGTTTCCACTAGTGGAAGAGTCTAGGACTAGAGGTCACAGCCTCAGAATTAAAGGACGCTCTTTTAGGAAGGAGATGAGGAGAGATTTCTTTAGTCAGAGGGCGGCGAATCTATGGATTTCTTTGCCACAGAAGGCTGTGGAGGCCAAGTCAGTGGATATTTTTAAGGCAGAGATAGATAGATTTTTGATTAGTACAGGTGTCAGGGATTATGGGGAGAAGGCAGGAGAATGGGGTTAGGAGGGAGAGATAGATCACCCATGATTGAATGGCGGAGTAGACTTGATGGGCGGAATAGCCTAATTTTACTCCTATCACATGATCTTATGACCATACTGCACTCACTTGCTACCAAGTGGTGCAACTTCATGTAACTGCAAGGCATTCTGTGCCATCGTTGGTTCTGTCTCACTCACGGCAGTGGCTTTGAAGGATCAACAAATACATTTGGAATCACAAACAGTACGTAGGACAAGCAGCACTCCTGTTACATTATGGTGGTGAGGATCTGCAGGATATTTATGGGTGTAGTTATCACCCAAAACTAATGATTACATAGGTGCAAATTCTACATTGTCGGTATACTCCACTCCAGAGCAGACTTTGGTAAATGCAGCACAATAAAATAAATAAGAGCAACCTCTCGAGCCTGCTCCACCATTCAACAAGATCCTGCTTTAACTTCAACACCATCTTCCCACATCATCCCTATATTACTTACTTCCCCTTGCATCAAAAATCCACCTCAGTTTTGGATCAATGACTGAGCCTCACAGTCCATCAGCCTGTTTCCACGAACGTATATATCTCTCTAAAAGCCTCTTAAATACCACTACCATATCTGCCTCCACCACCACAGCTGGCAGTTTCTGTGTTAAAAAAAAACAACTTGCCTCGAACATTTCCTTAACCTTTGCCCCTCATTTTAAAGCTATTTCCTGTAGTCTCGGACATTTCCACCTTGAGCAACGGGTTCTGACTGTCTACCCTATCTATGCCTATCAAAACGTTAAAAAGGCATGTGCAACAAATAGTCATTTGTTTAAAATGACCAAATAATATTTTTAGGCCAAGCGCTGGTAAGTGGGATTAGTACTGACGGGTACTTGATGGCCAGTATGGATGAGGTGGGCTGAAGGGCCAGTTACCGTGTTGTCTGTGTTATAGGACTCCAATAATCAATGGGCTCATCTGTTGTTCCTCTAAATCCCACCCAATCTGTCTGACAAATCCATCAGCTAAGGAATCTCCACTGCCATCCTTCATGGAAAGTAGATCCACCTTTTGGCAAGAAGAAGAAAATGCACCAAGGTGTGGTAGCACCAAAGCTCCATGTCATTGCGGCATCTTTCCCCTGGTATTTAAATCAATGAGTCCTCTTGCCCCATTGGAAAGTGGTGAAATCATTGGACAAAGTCAGCATGGATTTACGAAAGGTAAATCATGTCTGACCATATAATAACCATATAACCATATAACCATAACAGCACGGAAACAGGCCATCTCGGCCCTTCAAGTCCGTGCCGAACATTAAAAAAAATAATAATAATAATAAAAAAATCTTATAGAATTTTTTGAGGATGTAACTAGTAGAGTGGATAGGGGAGAACCAGTGGATGTATTGTATCTGGACTTTCAGAAGGCTTTCGACAAGGTCCCACATAAGTGATTAGTATACAAACTTAAAGCACACGGTATTGGGGGTTCAGTATTGATGTGGATAGAGAACTGGCTGGCAAACAGGAAGCAAAGAGTAGGAGTAAACGGGTCCTTTTCACAATGGCAGGCAGTGACTAGTGGGGTACCGCAAGGCTCAGTGCTGGGACCCCAGCTATTTAAAATTTATATTAATGATCTGGATGAGGGAATTGAAGGCAACATCTCCAAGTTTGCGGATGACACTAAGCTGGGGGGCAGTGTTAGCTGTGAGGAGGATGCTAGGAGACTGCAAGGTGACTTGGATAGGCTGGGTGAGTGGGCAAATGTTTGGCAGATGCAGTATAATGTGGATAAATGTGAGGTTATCCACTTTGGTGGCAAAAACAGGAAAGCAGACTATTATCTAAATGGTGGCCGATTAGGAAAAGGGGAGATGCAGCGAGACCTGGGTGTCATGGTACACCAGTCATTGAAAGTAGGCATGCAGGTGCAGCAGGCAGTGAAGAAAGCGAATGGTATGTTAGCTTTCATAGCAAAAGGATTTGAGTATAGGAGCAGGGAGGTTCTACTGCAGTTGTACAGGGTGTTGGTGAGACCACACCTGGAGTATTGCGTACTGTTTTGGTCTCCAAATCTGAGGAAGGACATTATAGCCATAGAGGGAGTGCAGAGAAGGTTCACCAGACTGATTCCTGGGATGTCAGGACTTTCATATGAAGAAAGACTGGATAGGCTTGGCTTATACTCACTAGAGTTTAGGAGATTGAGAGGGGATCTTATAGAAACGTACAAAATTCTTATGGGGTTGGACAGGCTAGATGCAGGAAGATTGTTCCCGATGTTGGGGAAGTCCAGGACAAGGGGTCACAGCTTAAGGATAAGGGGGAAATCCTTTAAGACCGAGATGAGAAAAAACTTTTTCACACAGAGGGTGGTGAATCTCTGGAACTCTCTGCCACAGAGGGTAGTTGAGGCCAGTTCATTGGCTATATTTAAGAGGGAGTTAGATGTGGCCCTTGTGGCTAAAGGGATCAGGGGGTATGGAGAGAAGGCAGGTACGGGATACTGAGTTGGATGATCAGCCATGATCATATTGAATGGCGGTGCAGGCTCGAAGGGCCGAATGGCCTACTCCTGCACCTATTTTCTATGTATCTATGTATCTATGTATGTTCTCCTATTGACCATTTGCCCTCCTAACTGCCTCCACACCTGCACAGTAGCTTTTCAGTGACTGGTGTACCCTTTGAATATCAACATTTAACAATCCATCACCATTTACAAAATACTCAGACTTTCTGCTTTTCCTATGAAATACATAACTTTATTCCCCCCCACTTTATACTCCTGCAGCATCTTGTCATACCACAAGCAGTAAAAGAAACAGCTGATCGAGATTCTGCCCTATGGAGACAATTTGCAGTAAAACAGAACATTTCTGATCTTGAATGAGAGCTAAAATCACCGATCATTAAAGCATGCCTCTCAGAGCAACCATGATGAAAGTCCTTTGAGGGATAAATTGAGCTGCTCAAATTAGCAAGATTGTTCTCAGCCTCAGAGAATACAACAATCAGTGATGAATGACCATAAGATGTCGCTGCGAACAGAATCAGAGAAAATAAACATCAAAGTACACGCTCTTATTCAAATATTCAAAACCATTAATAGAAAATAATGACCAACATGTTGGTGAGCTAAATATATGAATTTTAACATAGATGATAGACTCAAAATGCTGGAGTAACTCAGCGGGACAGGCAGCATCTCTGGATAGAAGGAATGGGTGATGTTTCGGGCCGAGACCCTTCTTCAGACTCTTCCTACTCCTAAATAGCTACACCTATGTCTGTCGTGGCAGCTGCCCAGGTAAAGAATGTCCTGCTCAGGGAAAGTAGTCCAAGTCTGTGAAAAACTTAATGACTTGCATGGGTCGACCATTCAGCAGACACAGTAGGTCAAAGAATGGTCACGACCCAAAATGGCACCTATTCCTTTTCTCCAGGGATGCTGCCTGACCCGCTGAGTTGCTCCATCTTTTTGAGTCTATCGTCTATGACAAAATTCAAACTGTGTTGCATTTGTGGAAGACAGAGCAGGGATGCATTATTCTGACAATTACGAGTACACTATTGTTAGTTACAGCACCCATTTTTTTTTTTTTAAACAGTGACAATTGGATAATGATGACGTTAACAGAGAACCAGGGCCCTTGGACTGGGTGTCCAAAGCTAACGGGCAGGTGTTATGACGTCACTTTGTATGTTAGCCTTAAAATGCAAAAGTGGATTTGAGGTCAAGAGTAAAGGTGTGGCGACAACTTTGATGAGACCACAATAAGACCGTTATCTTGGACACCTCATTCAAAAAAAATTATTAAAAAAGACTCCAAGTGTTGGAGTAACTGCGGGTCAGGCTGCATCCCCGGAGAACATGGATAGGTGACGTTTCGGGTCGGAAACCTTCTTTAGTCTAGTTTAGTTTCATTTATTATTGTCATGTGTACTGAGGTTCAGTAAAAAGCTTTTTTGTTATGTGCTATCCTGTCATCATGAAGACTATACATGATTAGAATCAAGCCATCCCCAGTGGACAGGTACAGGGATAAAGGGTATTTCTTCAGACAGAAGAAGTCCCAACCCCCAAAACGCCACCTATGCATGTTCTCCAGAGATACTGCCTGACCCGTTGAGTTACTCCAGCACTTTGTGCCCGTTTTTGTTTGCTATCGAGGGAGTGCAGCAAAGCTTCATTCGATTGGTTGCTGGCATGCTGGATGTGTCATATGAGCAAAGTTTGACTAGGCAAGGCCTCTGCTCTTTAGTTTACACCTCATCCTGTTTGGTTGTCCGGCATAAAAAGTGATGCTCGCTCATATGAGGAAGTTAGGACAGAGGAAGCAAAGAGGAAATGTACAACATCAAGCACATCATCAACTACAGCATCTCTACACCTGTCACCTGTGTGGAAGGAACTTTCAAGCCCAGATCGGTCTCATCAGCCACTTCTCTGCATGCTGTAACATGGTAGACTGGATGTTGTAGTCTTACTCAAGAATCAGAGACGAACAACAATAGCTCTTAAATTTAGAAGAGAAAGAAGCAACCTCAATGCAGCATGTAAACATTTACTTTAGTCCTCTTGGATTTTGCAATCACAGTGACGAAAGGCGTTGTGCCTTTTGCATCAACAGACGCACTATTTCCATTATTTAAGTCTGTCCTTAGTTTAGAGATACAGTGTGGAAACAGTCCCTTCGGCCCACCAACTCCACGATGACCATCGGTCACCCATACACAAGTTCTATGTCCTACACACTTGGAGCAATTTACAGCAGCCTACTAAATCTGCATGTATTTGGAATGTGGGATGAAACCGGAGCACCTGGAGAAAGTTGTCACAGGGAGGACGTACAAACACTGCACAGATAGCACCTGTGGTCAGGATTGAACCCGGGTTTCTGGCGCTGCGAGGCAGCAACTCTACTGCTTCTGGAGCTCCCGCAACTACAGCTGCGTCCGCTGGACTGGAGGGCGGCAGCTTCGGCAGCTTCGGCCACCCCGGGTTTGAACCAGCCCGTCGTGGAGCACGGATTCAGCCGCGGGATTGACTTACCATCACCCGGCGGAGTCACAACATCAGAAGCCTGGATCGCCTCAGCGCAGAGGGAGAACAAAGAGGGAAGAGACAGAGACTTTAAGACTTTTGCCTCCATCACAGTGAGGAGGTGCCTGGTGAACTCACTGTGGTGGATGTTAATTTGTGTTTATTGTGTGTTTTGTTATTTATTATTATATGTATGACTGCAGGCAACGAAATTTCGTTCAGACCGAAAGGTCTGAATGACAAATAAAGGAATCTCTAATCTCTCTAATCTCTTCTTATGAAGTTGTAGCAGCGTCAATAACACATTCTGCTGCGGACTGATCTGGCAGCCCCTGGCAGAATGTGTTATCGACACTGCTGGTGGAAGCACAACCAAACAATTGTTAAGGGAGTGGGTGTAGTTCCCACAAATAGATAGATTGGTTCACACAAAATCAACAAAAGACCAGAATGTTAAACAACCATGATTACAAACCTGCAACTGAAACGAACCACCAACGTTATAGTCTGTTGATCATTTGCATGTAATTATCCACAACTATAGTGGATTGCCACTGGCAGAAATAAATAGTTCTCGTCCTGCAGCAGGTAGTGCTCTTGGCATGATCCTCTCTGTGTGTGGCACAGTGTATTGCCAACCGCAAGGACAGATGTCAGGTACTGATCAGGTACTGATTCTGGATGATCAGCCATGATGATATTGAATGGCAGTGTTGGCTCGACGAGCCGAATGGCCGACTCCTGCACCTATTTTCTCTGTTTGTATGTTTCTACGTTTCTCCATTTAACCATTAAAAAAAGATACAAGGTGCTGGAGTAACTTGGCAGGTCAGGCAGCATCTCTGGAGAACATGGATACATATTGCTTCAGACTGATGGTGGTGGGGTGGGGGTAGAATTCTCCAATTTTAGATAACTAATCTACTAGCCCCTTTCCCTTTAACCTCCCTCCCTCTTGTACACTGGGAATAACATCCCTGAGTTTGGCACCACTGTGCTCTTAGTGGATTGGCACCAAGATTAAATCATGGGCAGGAAACTATTGCCCAATGGAATTAAGGGTTGATCTGCCTGTAGCACCAAACGTAGTTCAGAACTTAGCAATCACACTGTTGACCTATGTACAAAATGATCAAATTCTATCCATGACATTTAAAACAACCCCAAATGAACCAGATAAGATACACACAAAATAACTCAGCAGGACAGGCAGTATCTCTGGAGAGAACAAATGGGTGACGTTCCGAGTCGAGACCCATCTTCAGAATATTATTCAATAACAATTATATCCCTAACTGCACCAGATCCCCCTTGAAGTTTAAAAACGGGCATATTTTGCCACCAAATCTTTTGAATCTCCTCCTCTTCCACTAATGTCAATAGCCAAAAATCTGCAACTAATTCCAAACAGTGAATGGTGTTTTATTTTGGATGGGAGCGGCTCAGGGTTTCAATTAGGAAATTAACTCACCTGGGAGTCACCCATATTGACCCGACTGGAATCAGACGTTGGCCGCCTGCCTGACGACGGTGGTCCTGTTGCGTAGGGACCATAGCTGGGTAGGTCCCCGCGGGCAGAGAGGCTGTTTCCGGAGGAACGTTCTTGCAGTGACAGCTTCCTGTTGGAGAGCTTGGGCCTCGGGCCTACTTTCTTTGCCACGCTGCATGCGCTCCCGTGGGTGCTGGCAGAGTCCTCAGCAGGGTGACCCACTCCGTTTGTTTGAGCATCTTCTCCCTCCTTTGCTCGGCCCAGATCCTTGACTTCCGAGGGCTGCTTGCCACTGTCCATGTTGGCAGAAGCAGATTCCTCGGAGACCTGCACGGCAGCCACTTGCAGAGCCAGGTCTTCCTGCTGAGGATCTCCAACAATGTCCGTCTCCATGCCTTCGCGCCCAGAGCTCCTTTCTGCCGCTGACATCACCACGTTTCTCGGACCCAGCAGATGGAAACCACTGCAAATCTCATGAGATTCTCTTTCTTAATAGATATCCCACGCCCTAAAGAGCTGAAATAAAGAAACAATTAGAATTGTAAATAAGGAATTTGGACAAGAACACATTAGAAACATCGAAACATATAAAATAGGTGCAGGAGTAGGCCATTCGGCCTTTGAGCCAGCAACACCATTCAAAATGATCATGGCTGATCATCCAAAATCAGTACCCCATTCCTGCTTTTCCCCCATATCCTTTGGTTCCTTTTGCCCGAAGAGCTAAATCTAACTCTCTCTTGAAAACATCCAGTGAATTGGCCTCCACTGCGTTCTACAGATACCACAGATTCTCAACTGTCTGGGTTTTAAAAATATCCTCATCTCAGTCCTAAATGGCCTACCCTTTATTCTTAAACATTCTGCAACATCTACCTAACTACAATCTACTTCATTGAATTGTCATTCTTTTATATAACACAAGAGGAGCTATTTGCAGCTTTTAAGTCTCTAGTTAAGAAGTCCCACTACCCTTCTCCTTATCTAAAGGCTCCCACACTGGGGTGGTAAAGAAAGTGAATGGTACATTTGCTTTCATTAGTAGGGGCATTTAATCTAAGGCTCAGGAAGTCATATTGCAGCTCCATAGGACTTTGGTAAGGCAACATTTGGAGTATTGCGTGTATCTCATCATCCCATTATAGGAAAGCTGTGGAGGCTTTGGAGAGGGTGCAGCGAAAGTTTACCAGAATGTCTGGATTAGAGGGATAGACTTGGATTCTTTTCTCTGGAACGTCGGAAGTTGAGGGCACTTTGATAGTAAAACAATTAGGAGAGGAATAGATAGGGTAGACAGTCAGAACCTTTTTCCCCCAGGGTGGAAATGTCCAACACTAGAGGACATAGCTATAAGGCTAGAGGGAGAAAGTATAATGGAGATGTGCTGGACAAGTTTATTTAACATAGAGAATAGTGGTGGCCTGGAACGCATTGCCAGAGGTGGTGACAGAGGTAGATGCAACAGTTGCATTTAAGATGCTTTTGGATAGACACATGTGTCTATCCAAAAGACAGTCTGTGGAATTCTCTGCCTTAGAGGGCGGTGAAGGCCGGTTCTCTGGATACTTTCAAGAGAGAGCTAGATAGGGCTCTTAAAGATAGAGGAGTCAGGGGATATGGGGAGAAGGCAGGAACAGGGTACTGATTGGGGATGATCAGCCATGATCACATTGAATGGTGGTGCCGGCTCGAAGGGCCGAATGGCCTCCTCCTGCACCTATTGCCTATTGTCACATGGAAGTGCAGGGAACAGAGGGATATGGATCATGTACAGGCAGTTGAAATCAGTTTAGCTAGTTTTATTCGGCACAAACATTGCAGCCGAAGGGCCCATTCCATGCTGCACTGTTCTATGACTTCCAGTCAGAAAAACACTATCCACCACTGCCCTCTCTGACCATGATTTCAAATATTTATCCAATTCTTTCTATAATATTAGGATTGATTCTGCTTCCACCACCATGCAGTCCCTCCCCAGATTACGAACACCCGAATTATGCACATACAGACAAGATCCCCACAAATATAATTATGTTTCAATTGTACCCAGTAGTGAAAAAATCCTCTTTACATGTAACCTCCCTGCAGTCGTCAGACACCATTGTATCTTGAGATCACAGGCTGCTCGTATCACCGCCTGAGGCCACTCAAGTAAGTTGTTTTGGAAATTGACAGTGGTCCTTGACATTCTATTGAAGAAAGTAACAGCCAAGATACCAAGCCCACCGATATCAGCCATTGAGCATTGGACAAATAGATTCTGCACCATTGTAACAAGGCAGGGGAAGATAGTAAATAAATGTTCGTGGATGGCGGGACTGTCATATGTTGAAAGAATGGAACGACTGGGCTTGCATACACTGGAATTTAGAAGGATGAGAGGGGATCATTGAAACATATAAGATTATTACGGGATTGGATACGCTAGAGGCAGGAAACATGTTCCCGATGTTGGGGGAGTCCAGAACCAGGGGCCACAGATTAAGAATAAGGGGTAGGCCATTTAGAACGGAGATGAGGAAAAACTTTTTCACCCAGAGAGTTGTGAATCTGTGGTGTTCTCTGCCTCAGAAGGCAGTGGAGGCCAATTCTTTGGATGCTTTCAAGAGAGAGTTAGATAGAGCTCTTAAAGATAGCAGAGTCAAGGGATATGGGGAGAAGGCAGAAACGGGATACTGATTGTGGATGATCAGCCATGTTCACAGAGAATGGCGGTGCTGGCTCGAAGGGCCGGAAGGCCTTCTCCTACACCTATTGTCTATTGTCTATTGTCAACATCATACTTTACAATCCTGGGGAGGTGTGGTTATGACTCTGTAAAGACGGAAGCTGATCATAACTCAGGGAGATTAGGCAGTGTACAGCAGATCACATTGACTGGAGAGAGAAAAATCTCTTACATTTCTCTATTCTTTTGCCCAATTATGATATATCATTTTAACATTGTTTGTCTATTTACACCTCAATGAATCACGTGATGTTAGTCAATATTAAAAATACTAAATAAATGCACTTTTTTTAGATGAAAGTTGAACTATGCTGAGTGGACATCCATTTCAAGACCAACTCACTTGAATCAGTCCTACATTTAAAGATTAAAGATGCAGAGTTTTGTAAATTTGCAGCAGAATATTTGTTAATCCTGGCCCATTGTTGAAATCTCAAAAGGGATTCCATGGGTTTGAAGAGCTAAATTAAGTAAGAGCTTTTAACTTTACACCCTGAAAAAAATCAAGATATGGAATAACAAAAGAAAAATGGAGACACAAGGAACTGCAGATACAGGAATCTTGAGTAAAGTACAAATACTGTAGTAACTCAGCGGAAATATAAAATAAATATATTGGGTCAAAGCGTCTGCTCCCGTCAAAGACCCTTCCAGTTTTCCGCACGGAAGTGCCAATATCAGTAGCGACAGAGGTTGCTGACTAAAACCCAATGTCCCAGGGCCCAGTTTTTCAAAGTTACTTTGAACCCAAGCTTTTCACAGCTAAATGGCTGCCCCACCCCCACCACGAAGAGGTTCCCACTAGGTACCCAGTTAGAATGCCAAGAAGAATTCCAACCCCCAATGGCATCTCCACCTCCAGTGTTGCATCAGATGGAGTGAGCAAAGGGTTAAAATAGTCTGGAACATCGCAGATCATTGCTTGCTGAACGGGCCGTACATACTACACCTCCCTCCTGACGCCAGCAGACATGTGGCCAGACACAGAGGTTCCCCCAGCCAGATGTGCTGCTGTGATTTCTGATTGTTGAAGCTGCTGCCTTACTGTGATTTAACTTTGTCTGGCACCAATAATAAATACACATGCGTTCAACCACACTCTTGCTGTTGCAAATTCAAGAGGTTCAGATGAAATTTATGAGCAGTGTGACCCAGCCATATAGAAATACCATTTATTGGGAAAAAAATGTAATAATGCCATAATAAAAACAACAATCCATTAGGCTTAATACCCAGACGAATAGAATTCAAAAGCTGTGAAAAGATGTTGAACCTATATAGAATCCTGGTTAGCCCACACAGGGAGACTGTTTGCAAAGAGCGAGTGAAATTGAACAATTAAGACAATCCATGATAATAATCAGTCATCACACACAGAAATGTTTGCTGAGAACCTTTCTGGAATGAAAGAAGCTTACACATTGAGGATTAAATGAGTTATTAGAAGGCAGGGAAAAGCATCCATGGACTGAATAACCGAAGCGCTGTGCAAGCTCTGCTAATTGGAACAGCATCATGCGGACGGAAAAGCCCTGCTGCATCCAAATGGAAAGGACTATCTTAAAAAGAGATCCTCCAGTATTACCGTCTAAATTGTTCTTGTGACAAAGATGAGGATACCTAGCAACTGTGACTCCAGCTAATTACAAATAATTAAGTGTTATCTACTCTCAGTGACTTTGCATTGCAATTTCAATCCGCACGGCGCTGTCAATGCCACAATAAATGAAACATATTTCCTAAAGCCTTCGACGTGATATTGCCGTGAAGAGACAAAGTCAGGCATTGCAAAGTATTCTAATGACCTTAAGCTTAAGATCTTACCGGGCTTATTCTCCAGCTGGTAGAATAATTAAACACACAAGATCTGTTAGCTCGTGAAGACACTAATCAGTCTTCAGCTCCTCGCGTACAAATGAATTACAGTTCAATTAAAAACATCCTTTAAAATTTACCGCCGGCTGAATGTGCAGCAATGTTTTCTGCCTATTGAGAATAATCGTTGTTCTTCAGTGATCAGCCCCAAGAGAAATTAAGCTTAGTAACAATGTCATTTCAGATATATTTAAATGACGAGCATGCCCAAATGAACCTTCTCTGTTTCATAGAACATAGAAACATAGAAACATGGGTGCAGTAGGCCATTCAGCCCTTCGAGCCAGCTCTGCCATTCAATATGATCATGGCTGATCATCTAAAATCAGTACCCCGTTCCTGCTTTTTCCCCATATCCCTTGATTCCTTTAGCCCAAAGAGCTAAATCTAACTCTCTCTTGGTCCAGCTCCTGCTGTGTCTTGTTGACACAAACCAAAAGCTTCCAATGCTCCTGCTATGCCCATGGCATTTATCCAATAGCACCACGTGCAGCCACCCCGAGTCACATCTACCCTTGGAGGAGACAACGTCCCAGGTGCCTCATGCCTGCTTGTGATGGGGAACTATAAGAATGCATGGTCCCCGAGTTAGTTGCAACATTCAGTTCAGGTCCTGACTGAACTGTATCTTAACCCCAAATCTCCTGACTCTATTATGCAAAAGACAACTAAACTTCTCAGACATGAAAGTCTGAATTTTCTTGCAAGATTTCCATCGTATTTGTACCTCTCTGCACTGTATATCAGTCTAAAAAACGGGTCCTGGCCCTAATCAAGAGGTGTCCCGACCAAAAACGTCACCTATCTGTGTTCTCCAGAGATGCTGACTGGCCCACTGAGGTACTTCCAGCACTGTCTCTTTTTTTGTAAACCTGCATCTGCAGTTCTTTGATTCTCCTAAACATCCTTCCATTTCCCTCCTGAGATGCCATCTGGCCTGTTGAGTTCTTCCAGCACTTTGTTCTTAGCTCAGGATTCCAGCTTCTGCATTTTGGGGGACTCCTCTCATACTCTACCCCACTTTATTGTCCATATGACTTGACTAAACTTGACTTGACTTGAAGTTGAGGCGATTCCCGGGTGCCGTCTGTGTGGAGTTTGCTCGTTTTCCTTGTGACTCTGTGGATCTTCCCCAGGTGGCGCAGCAGTAGATTCTGCTGCCTTACAGTGCCAGAGCCCCAGGTTTGATCCTGACTACGGGTGCTGTCTGTATGGAGTTTGTACGTTCACCCTGTGACCTGCATGCATTGTCCCCGGGATCTCCTGTTTCCTCGCACACTCTAAAAGATGCACAGGCTTGTAGGTTAATTGGCTCGGTATAATTGTAAATCGTCCATAGTGAGTGTAGGATAGTGTTAATGTGCGGGGATCGCTGGTCAGCAGACTCGATGGGCCTGTTTCCACGCTGTATCTCTAAACTAAACAAAGGTGCTCCAGTTTACTCCCACATCACAAGGACTTGCAAGCTGGTAGCCTAATTGGCCGCAGTAAATAGTCCCTGGTGGTAGGTGGAGCTTCCCATCAACTTCCAGGAAAAATTACAAGTGATGTAATTTTTCCTGGAAGTTGATGGGAAGCTCCACGATCCCATTGCTATTAGTTTAAAAAAACAGCATGGAAACAGGCCCTTCAGCCCACCAAGTCAGTGCCGACCAACGATCACCCATACACTAGTTCTATCCTACACACTAGGGACAATTTGCAGAAGCCAATGAACCTATAAACCAGCAGATCTTTGAAGCGTGGTAGGGAACCAGAGCTCAGAGAAAACCTGTGTGGTCGCAGGGAGAATGCGGAAACCACACAGAAAGCCCCCGTGGTCAGGATCGAAGCTGGGTCTCTGGCACTGTAAGGCAGCAGAATCTACTGCTGCGCCACCATGCTGCCTCTCTATCAGGAAACAATGCTTCCCCTTCACTGTGGTTGATGGAGCCCTCACCCAGTTCTCCATACTTTTGTCCATACTTCCACTCTCTTCTCACCTCCCCACAGACAGAACAGAGGTAGGGTTCCCTTAGTCCTTACCTTTCACCCCACCTTGGGCAGCAGGACCAGCCATATGGATCTGGTGCAGATAGATTTGGAGCAATGGCTCCGAGTGGCACGAGTGGCAAGTTGGGCAGTCACCCACCCCAGGGGCACGATGCTGAGTGCTGTCTCAGAGCAAGTAGCTGCACAGACCTCCACAACTTGGAACCGTTTTTCCGCTATACGATTTAATGTGCTTGTACTCATTCACTGTCCCACACACACTGTGGAACGTCCCCCTCATCATGAACCCATGGCCTACTCTGTTGTTAGGCTGATAATGAATTTCTCCAGCAGACACGAAAATTATCTTAATTATGCCTGTGCGAGTTGAACTACTGTCAAGGAATACAGCTGATTATTTCCTTTCTACATTTTAACAACATTAAGGTTTCAAGTAAAAACATGAAGGCCTTTGAAATTATTAACTTATCTTTCAGTTTTACAGTTCTGAAGTGAGATATTGAAGACAAATGAAGGGAAACACAGGGAAATAAATTTTACCTCAAAATAAATTTGCATTTTAAAATGTGTTTCTATTTTTTAAAATGATGTGAACACCAATGTAGATCCATCTTTCATGCACATTAATAAGCTTTTTAAATTAATATGTAAAGATTTGCAAACTATCAGATGTAATTTGCAACCTATCATTTGACAATTTAACCAGAATTCTGCCACGAATAGAGGGTTTCTAATCCAAACTTTTGATTTTACTTTTGTGAGTTTTCATTTCACTAACGATTAAAAAGAGATTTTGGAACCATCCTCTGTCTTAAAATAATATTTTGAGCAGGAACAGCAAAACACAGGGTCTTAAGCTGTTTTTATTTCTTGGACATTAAATAGACATAAAGCAGAATAATTCAGCAATGGGATAGATTGCTTCACTTCTGCGTGAGTTTATGCAGAGACTTGGTGGAAAGGTCCTACCTCGGTGTTAACGCCAAGAATGTTAGGAGCCTTGAAGCTAATAAGGGCAACTATCACAACATATAAATGAGAATCAGGCAAGCTACTGCTGCCTAAAGCATGTTTGTTCAAAATAAGCTACAATATATTAACGAAAACTAACCAAGCTCGATATGATCGGATCTCCCCTTCAATCTGCTAACCATGGCGTAGAATGCATCTTAAGGTATCCATTACATCACAAGTAGACCAAAGGGACTGCAGAAGGTGAAATCTTGAGCCAATACTTAGATAGATAACGTTTCAGGTCAGGACCTTCTTCATCAGCCTGAAGAAGAGACACAACCCAAAATATCAATAGTCCAAATATCTTCAGATATTCCCTGACCTGCTGAGATCATCCAGCAGTCTGTTCTTTTGCTTGTTAGCCAATGTTGTCAACAAGTGTGAAATTCAAGGTTTCAAGGTCAGTTTATCGTCACATGTACCAATTAAGGTACAGTGAAATTTGAATTATCATACAGACATTCTAAGTGAAAAGCAACAAGACACACAGCCACATAAAATAAAATTTATCAAAGCTCCCGCAGCCGGCGATCCGAAGTACGGTGCTGGAGGAAACTTGCCTCCAGGACAAACTTTCAGGCTAATATATTCCAGTGCATCTTCTTCTTTTCGTGTCCATCTTGAAACAAATGTTGACCTCGCTGTCATCGTCCGTCCGGCGCCAATCAGTGGAAGTCATCACTTGTCGCAATAGATGATGGTGGTAGCAGAATTAGCTCAGGATACTTCCAGTTTCCAGCCCCGCGACGTGGACGCTTGTGCTATGGGGCCATTCCAGTGCTGTTGTTTAACATTCAGGTGTATCCCTTGTATTCTGGTCTTACTTCAAGTTTGCTTAAGCAGTACATTTAAAATATAATAAGCGTGATTAACAATACAATTTATTTGTCTTTTTTCTTTTTGTCTTTTGGACAAATTTGTCATTTGTCACACACACACACAAATTTGTCATTTGGACCCCTTGAGGTCCAAACAAAATGTCGTTTCTGCAGCCATACATTACAAAACGAAAAAAGACCTGAGACACGACACAATTTACACATACATCCATCACAGCGCTGTGATGGAAGGCAAAAAAACGTATCTCTCCACTGCACTCCCCCCCCCCCCCCCCCCCCCCCCCGATGGTGGTAGCAGAAACAAAATACAAGCAATAAAAAAGACAAAAATACTAAACAAAAAGTTCAAAAGGGAGGTTTTTGCTTTCAAACAAGGGGGGGGGGGCTTACGCTGCTAGAAATAAAAAGTTATTAAAGGTCAGGGATGCACCATCCAGGCACCTGACCAAGCCCGTGCAGGGTTTAACTTGCCAATGAGCAGTAATGAGGTCTCAGCTTGACCATGGGTTTTAGACAGATTTGGTGTGGTGCAGGGTGAAGAACCCAACTATACAGCTGTCATTTCACTTCACATGCAAGCACCTACACACACTTTCACACACACACTCTTTTCCTCTTACACACACACAGTTTATTTCTCTCACACACACACGCAGTAGAGCCAAAGAAGGCTGAGTCACCTTTCTCTGGAATAGTTAAGGACAAGGGATGATCTCATAGAGGAAGCTTGGGAGAGTAGGTGTGAAGTTGTTTCCACTTGTGGGGGAGTTGAAGACCAAGAGTCATCAATAAAAGCCTGGCACGAATAAATACAATAGAGATTTCAGGAAAAACTATATCTATATCCAGTGAAGAGAATGTGGAATTCCCTCCCACGTGGAGTGGTTGAAGTGAACAGGCTGGATATAATAAGCAGGGGAAATATGTAAGAGAGAAATGCATGAAAAAATGTGTTCAGGGAAAATGTGATAATTAGAGCAGTAGGAAGCACATTTGGACCATAAACCAGCATGGTCTCACCTGGTGAATGGCCTGTCCGAACTGAGTCATTGTACACAATTCAACACAGACACGCAGACGCTCAATGGAACTTCACCCGGACACAAACACACATGCGCAAACACGCACTCACGTACAGATAGGTGTGTGTGTGTGCACAAACATGCACATTCATCATACATGCACAATACATGTGATCATACATGCACAAACGCACATTCACTCACGGCTGAACACACCACATCTCTTTGTCACTCACACAAACATATTTGGGATTAAAAATATTTCCTTAGTTCCTTGGTCCCACAAATAATGTAGCAAACATCATCAGGACGATCTTAAGAGACAAAGAAAAGTTCAGGAAAGGAAAATAAATAAACTTTGGATATAACTGTTTTTGGTCAGGTAATAGGAGACAGGAATTGAATGTGTAAATGAAGAAACTTGGTGGGTGTCTACATGGAAGGAGATTAAAGGAATAAGGATTGGGGGGAGGGTGCATGCTTGAAGGCCTGAAGAGGAGTTTGAATTGCAGGTCTTGGTGGGCTGGGACCCGATGCAGGGTAGTTAATCTGTGGAACTCATTGCCGTAGAGGGCTGTGGAGGCCAAGCCAGTGGATATTTTTAAGGCAGATATAGTGAAATTCTTGATTAGAACGGGTGCAAAGGGTTATGGGGAGAAGGCAGGAAAATGGGATTAGGAGGCAGAAATCAGCCATGATTGAATGGCAGAGTAGACTCGATGGGCCGAATGGCCTAATTCTACTCCTGTAACTTGTGAATGCAACCAGCTGGCCAGGATAGGCCTGACGGACGAATGTGGAGAGAAGCTTACTGCACCCATTTGCCGATCAACCCACCTCACCTATGTCCACCTATCGCTTGCCAGGCTTTGCCCCACTAGCGCATCTCTTTTCCAACTTCCTTCCCCTTACTCCATCAGTCTGAAGGGGAGTCCTGACCCGAAAGGACGTCTGTCTAACCCGGCCACAGATGCTGCCTGTGCCGCTGAGTTCCTCCAGCACGTTGTTTCTTGATCAAGGCAACGGTTGCAGACTTCTTAATGTTGAAACAGAACAAAATAGAAGGTATCATCCCCACTAAATATCAGATGAGCAGTGTGACAACACAAGAGTCGGCAGAGGAGTGGTGGGGAAACGGAGCTGGAGCTCGTCAGCGTACGATGTGTAGCTCGGCTCTGTGTCGGGGTGGTACCTCCCTGTGATCGGAGAAGGCTGCGGAAAAGCCTCGAAATGGCACCCTGGTAACACAGACTTGGGTGTGAATGATAATGTGGGGATAATCAAGTTTCAGGTGCCATCCACCTACAGCAAGCAGAACTGGTTTAGCAATTTTACTCAATGTTTAGTTTAGATTAGTTCAATTTAGTTTAGTTTAGGTTATTGTCACGTGCACCAAGGTACAGTGAAAAGCTTTTGTTGCAATTTATACAGTCAGCAGAAAGAGAATACATGCTTACAATCGATCCATTTACAGTGTGTTGCTACATGATAAGGGAATAACGTTTAGTGCAAGGTGAAGCCAGCGAAATCCGATCAAGATAGTCTGAGGGTCACAAAAGATAGATAGTAGTTCAGGACTGCTCACTAGTTGTGGGATGATTCAGTTGCCTGATAATAGCTTGGAAGAAACTGTCCATGAATGTGAATGTGTGTTTTCGCACTTCTACACCTCTTGCCCTGACGAGAGAGGGGAGAAGAGGGAGTGGTCAGCGTGCGACTCGTCCTTGATTATGCTGCTGGCCTTGCCGAGGAAGCGTGAGGTATAAATGGAGTCAATAGAAGAGAGGTTGGTTTGTGTGATGGTCTGGGCTGCGTCCACAATTCACTGCAATTTCTTGCGGTCTTGGATGGAGCTGTTCCCAAACCAAGCTGTGATGCATCCTGATAAAATATTTTCTATGGTGCATCTGTAGAAGTTGGTGAGAGTTGTAGGGGACATGCCGAACTTCCTAAGCCTTCGAAGGAAGTAGAGGCGTTGATGTGCTGTGGGTTTGGTGTATGCAGCGGATACTTATTTGGGCTTTTTGTAAACACAGATCTCAGCTCAGTAAATGATCCCTTCACTCAACCACTCCGCCACCCTACCAGACGGTTTGAACCCAAAATGGGCAAAACATTCCCAGGAACGTGCAGGGTCAGGAGGCTGGGAACCATTCTGAAGCACATTTTTAATCGGCAGTCGCCCACTACCATCCTACTGACATGGCCACATCTGCGATTGTGCCAAGAACAGGGGGAAGTGAAGTTGTGCGGGAGGGAGGGCAGTGTGATGGTTCAGATGGAAAATGAGGGCTGTAAATACCCGGTGGAAAGACCACTGTGAAGATGTGCCAGCAAGCAGCATTATTGTCAAATAATGTAGCAGGCACGGGAATCTTTCTACGTCATGGAGCTCAATCGAAAGCAATAATATGCGAATATTCCTAGAAAATTATTTGATCATAAATAATTTAACAAAATAAAATGTCCACAGTCAAATTAAGATTTACCCACATATTGCAAATTCTTGACTGGCTACTATTAACCTCTTTTTGTCCATATTTTTTACATTATTAGGACTAATAACATCCAATAGAAATCAATGGCAGACCGCAATGTCGCTATGGCAACTGCTCTAGTCACACGCACAGTATTCATAGTAAAACACCTTACACATAATGGAGGACTGTAAACGCTGGAATCTTGAGCGAAGATTTTATTTAATTATTCACTTTCAAGGTGGTGGTGCTCCTGGCAAAGCCAGTATTTATTGGCAATCCCTAATTGTTCTTGAGATGTTGGTGCTCAGCCGGCGGGGGGAGGGGGCACGGGCCGAGAACGAAGGGGGAATCTGGCGGGGAGGGGGAGGGGAGGGGAGGGGGGGGGGCCGAGAACGAAGGGGGAATCTGGCGGGGAGGGGGAGGGGAGGGGAGGGGGGACGGGCCGAGAACGAAGGGGGAATCTGGCGGGGAGGGGTAGGGGAGGGGAGGGGAGGGGGTGCCTGCTGCCACGTGCTGCGGCAGGCAGTGGATAGGACTGTTCGGGTACTTTGTAACATTGTCGGCGCCAGACAAGTGTAGACACTTGTGTAGTGCCTAGGTTGCATGCAAAACAAAACATTCTGCCGTACCTAGGTATCCACAGTACATGTGACAATAAAGTATCATTCATTCACCTTTGATAACCATTCATTGAAGACCCTCTAGTGAAGACACTGCTGTTAGGAATGGAGTTCCAGGATTTAAACCCAGCATAGATATTGGCTACACATTTCCAATACACATTTCCATTGATTAGTAAGGGTTTCAGAGGTTATGGGCAGAAGACAGGAGAATGGATTCAGGAAGGAGAGATAGATCAGCCATGAGTGAATGGCGGAGAAGATATTGATGGGCCGAATAGCCTAATTCTACTCCTGCCTCTTATGTTCTTATGAAGTCAGAATGGTGAGCCCGAGGTGATGGTATCCCATTGAACTGTCCTTTTTGGTAGGAGAGGTTGTGAGATTGGGAGTTGCTGTCAGAGTCTCCAGGCCTGTACTGCAGTGTATTTTACAGATGGGGTTCTATCCTTCTGCCAACAAATCCAACAAGGGCCCTAACCAGAAATACTACCAGGCCATTCCCTTTACAGATGCTCATGGTTCACAACACACAATATATG
Source organism: Malacoraja senta (assembly GCA_038087875.1). NCBI lineage: Eukaryota > Metazoa > Chordata > Chondrichthyes > Rajiformes > Rajidae > Malacoraja > Malacoraja senta. Next base: position 20,165,552 of record CM075982.1, read on the forward strand.
TTTGCTTTACTTCAATGTATGTGGAATATTGTGAGGGAGATACATCAGACATTTGCTTGTTAATCATCTTTATCAATCTTTAACCAAAAAGACATAAAGTGCATGCTGTGACTTCAGAAGCTGTTGAACTGGGAATAATTAGTTTAGAGATACAGCATGGAAACAGGCCCTCCAGCCCACCGAGCTCACCGCAACCATAGATCACCCATTCACACTAGTTCTATTATTCCATTGCCTACAAACTGGAGGGGCGGGGGTTTAACGGAGGCCAATTAACCTAAAAAACTGCACGTCTTTGGGAAATGGGAGGAACCCGGTGAACCCGCAGGAAACCCAGGCGGTCACTGGGGGAACGTGCAAACTCCACACAGGCAGCACTCGTGGTCAGAATCGATCCCATTGTCAGACATTTCTTTTGTATCTTTTGTATTCACTGCTGCCGAGCCTCTTGAGGTCCAGCCACTGGCCACATACAAGGCTGAGATCAAGAGTTTTTAGATATTTAGTGAATCAAAGGATATGGGGTTAGTGCAGGAATATAATGTGGAGGTGAAAGATCAGCCATGACCTTAGTGAGGAGTGGGAGAGGGCGGCAGATGTGAGGAGCCAATTGGACAGCTCCTGCTTCTATTTTGAGACATATGAAACTGCAGGTGCCAGAATCATGAGCAAAGTACAAAGTGCTGGAGGAACTCGGGCGATAAGGCATTACCTGTGGAGGGAAGGAATTGAAGAAGGTTCCTAACTAGAAACACCATCAGTCCATTCCGTCCTCAGATGCTGCCTGACCCGTTGAGATTCTCCAGCACTTTGTGTTTTGCTCATGCTTCCATTTATTACATTCATGCACACGAATAATTCACATGGTTAGCATATGCATTGATGCACTCACACGCACACACACACACACACACATGCACATGCAAAGGCATTGAAATTGTAGGCAGCAAGCGAAAGTGACAGGATAACTGCAATATGTTTTATGGCTGTTCAAACTTCTACGACAGCTGACCATTCTTTGCTCAGTGCCACTTTAATTATTCATAGACCGCAGACAAGAATTGGCTTTCTGTCTTCTAACCTCTTACAGTCCCTGCACTGTGTGGGTCAACAAAATGAAACAAACACTTGGATGGAGGCACGATAAGCGAATGGATGATTGAGGATACTGGCAGAGGTTGGAGCCTCTCGGTACCGGCACTTCATTCTCCAGTTGTGCTGCAACTGGCAGGAGAGATTTTGCAAAGATCAAATTACCTCTTTTTAATCAAGATATTTTTCTGGCTGAAGCTTTTCAGTCATAAATTTCCATGGAATTAGCACAGATTTACTGCCAGCCTATCTGACAATGTTTACAGATTTTGTTGCTAATTGGTTTCTACATCCTGTCCCAGGGTGACGGCACATTATGTTGGAATACAACTAATCAAAGAGAACTGGCTTGTATTTACATAAGGTAATACGTTGGAAGTGTGGCAGCTCTCGCAAGGAAAGTAATGGCGGAGGGCCAATTTGGACGTAGCAACTCAGAACCCTTTGGCTGGCCTGAAACCATTCATCTCCAGACTGCGAAGAGGGACACTACAATTGTCCAGGGCTCATTCCAAACTCTTCAAGGTCCCAACAACTTTCATAAATTATCAGAAACTCTGGATCAAGTCTACAGTTTTGCTTTGTTTAGAAATACAGAATGGAAACTGGCCCGTTGGCCAACCAAGTCAATGCCGACCATCAATCACCCGTTCACACAAGTTCTATGTTGCTCCACTTTCTCATCAACTTCCACTGGAAGCTATTATACAATTCACTAGACGTAATTTTACAGAGGGCCAACTAATCTACAAACCCAGGATGTGGGAGAAGGCCGGAGCATCCGGAGGAAATCCACACTGTCACAGGGAGAAAGTGCAAATTCCCCACAGACAGCACCCGAGGTCAGAATTGAATTTGGGACTCTGGTGCTATGAGGCAGCAACTCTACCAGCTATGGAACTTTGCCATTTTTTGGGTTTGCAGCCATATTGGATGAGAATTAATAAATTACGACCAATTTTCTCCTATTGGCAATGAATGAATACCAATGAACACGAACTTTTGAACTACTGAACAATAGATTCATTTGACTCTTTCGATTCTTAGTCATTCAAATGAAGAATTGTGGAATATTAAAAAGGACACAAAGTGCTGGAGGTCAGGCCGCATCTCTGGAGAACATGGAAAAGTGACGTATTGGATAGGGACCCTTCTTCATGCTGCCTGACCCACTGACTTACTCCAGCACTTTGTGTCCTTTTCTGTACAAACAGATTTTGTTAGTTGAACGTTATTCCCAAATAAATTAGCCCCCAATTCAGAAATGATCATGGAATACTTAAAATGCATTCAATTCATTATACAAGATATTCACACTAAAATTTTAATGAAACCAAAAGATGTGATTTGAGTCCAGTATCAGAAGTCTGCGCCAAGAACATAATTAACAGTTACCGCAGCTGCGCTAATTTAATTCTGACAGATATTTTCTCAACTAACTACTGTAAATGTATTTACAAATGATCTTTTATTTTGGAGTCAAGTGAAAGTGGTTGTCAGTTATTATACAATTTATGCTTCTTTATCTTCTGATTAGGTTTAACTACTACAAATGAAATAACAGAGTCAAGAGTGATTGAGGTACAACTGCAAGGCTGTTAAATTCTATTGTGTGACACGATTTTCGAGAGAGGTCTGCCAATGCAAATGGAAAAGTATTCATCATGGAGTGAGATGTGACTTGGCTACCCAATGCTAAGTTCCAACACGATCTGCACACATCAAATTGCATCATTCTTCACACAATTATGCTTTTGAAAACTGGTGGGCAAATTAGAACATACAGGGTTCAGAGAAGATTTACGAGGATGTTGCCAGGACTAGAGGGTCAGAGCGATAGGGAGACGTTGAGTCGGTTGGAGCACAGGAAGATGAGGGGTGATCTTATAGAGGTGTATAGAATCATGAGAGGAATAGATCGGGTAGATGTACAGAGTCTCTTGCCCAGAGTAGGTGAATCGAGGACCCAAGGACATAGGTTTAAGGTGAAAGGAAAAAAAGAGGGGTAACTGGGGGGTAACATTTTCACACAAAGGGTGGTGGGTGTATGGAACAAGCTGCCAGAGGGGGTAGTTTAGGCTGAGACTATCCCAACATTTAAGAAACAGTTAGACAGGTACATGGATAGGACAGGTTTGTAGGGAAATGGACCAGAAGCATGAAGGTGGGACTAGTGCAGCTGGGACATGTTGGCCAGTGTGGGCCTGTTTCCACACTGTATCACTCTATGACTCTATACAGTCTAAGGAATGGCCATGGTTGGGCTGCTGGCACACATCTGGACTGTAATCCCTCTAAGGTCAGCACCATGATCAACCTTTCGTCCTTCACTTCTGCCCCCACCCCTCCCACTCAAACTGATCTCCACCCTGAATCAGTGACCGCCCTAGCCCCAAGGCCCAGTTCATGATCCCAAAGTTGTCCAGATGCTAAAACCCACGTTGAAATACACAACTGTTAAATTCCCATTAGACCTGAGAGAAAAGGATTTATTTCAATCCCTCAAAGCTTGGAACATTTTGCAAGATGTTGTAAACTAGATTGCTGAACGAGCTGGAATAATAGATTCAACAGTTACTTCTAAAGGAAATTGGATAAATATAAGAATATCCCAGGGGAATGGGGCTTAAGGCTGATGGGTTGGATCTCTTAAATGTATTTCTAAAGATAAATATATCCCTGCATCTGCAACATTTCTATAACCCTGCATTCCCTACATATCTACAGTATGTGCCTATCTAAAAGCCTCTTAAATGCCACTATCATATTTGCCTTCACCACCATCCCTGCCAGAGCGTTCATCAGTTTGACCAGTCAAAAGCAGGGTCCAGACATGAAACATTATCTTTCCATTCCCTTACCGGATGTTGCCTGACCTGCTGTATTAATCCGGCACTTTGTGTTAAGGCATCAGTACCGCCTCTATTTTGAGAGACTTGCGATGGACTTCTACCTTCCCCTTTGCTGAATCCTCCAACCAAAGTCAATTTTTCTTGTGAACACTGATGAAAGGACCTCACCTTTGCGTCCACCACCGTTTGCCATTGTTGTCACTAATAGGCTCCATTCTTTGATAGAAACATAGAAAATAGGTGCAGGAGGAGTAGGCCATCCAGCCCGTTGAGCCAGCACCGTCATTCAATATGATCATGGCTGATCATCCAAAATCAGTACCCCGTTCCTGCATTTTCCCCATATCCCTTGATTCCATTAGCCCTAAGAGCTATTTGCATTGCTTTTCTTACATCCTTAATAAAATTATTTTAAATTGCCCTGGATTTAATAGTCCTGTTAGCCAGAGATATTCAGTGACCCCTCCTTATCGTATCTGACTCCATCACCTCTTCTGACATCGAGCTCCAGAAATCACCCATCCTGTGTAAAAAATTGCACCTTGGATCCCCATTAAAACGTCTTCTTTTCACCTTAAAACTACACCGTCTTGTTTTTGATACACTAATCATGGGGAAAGGATTTCAACTATATACCCTACCTATGCATCTTATAAACGTATGCATTTTAATTCTGTCACCCCTCTGCCTCCTTCAGTCTAGGGAAAAGAACCCCAGCATATTCAATCTCATCCCTTAACTAACGTCCTCTAATCTGGACAACATCCTGGTGAATCACCTCCATACTTTCTCCAGCATAACCCAGAGTGACACGATCAAAACTGCACGCAACACTCCAAGGGGCAGCATGGAGTGCAGCGGTAGAGTTGCTGCCTTGCAGTGCTTACAGCGCCAGAGACCCGGGTTCAATTCCAACTACAGGTGCCATCTATACAGAGTTTGTACGTTCTTCCCGTGACCGTGTGGGTTTTCACGGAGCTCTTCGGTTTCCTCCCACACGCCAGTAACGTACTGGTTTGTTGGTTAATTGGTTTGGTGTAAAAATGCAAATTGTCCCTAGTGTGTGTAGGATAGTGTAAGTGTGCGGGGATCACTGGTCGGCGCGGACTCGGTGGGCCGCTGTTTCCGTGCTGTATCTCTAAACTAAAGTGCAGCCCAACCAGTGTTTTGTAAAGTTGCGATATAACATCCCAACTTTTAGATTCACCTTTGTTCGACCTCCCAAAATGCATCATCTTGCGCTTGTTGGGATTAAAATCAATCCACCAACGCTGCTCCCAGCTTTTCAGCTAATCTATATCTTGCTGTATCCTGTGACAACCTTGTTATCCATAACACCACCAATTTTCATTTCATCTGCACACGTACTTATCATACCTCCTACTCCCATCAACGTCCTCCACATTTTATCACTCATTTAATTAGGCACAAGCCACAGTGGCTAATTAACCTACCAACCCCGAACATGTGTGGGATGTGGGAGGAAGCTGGAGCACCAGGAGAGAAGATGCAAAAGCCCACACAGAGAGCACCGTTGTTGTACCACAGTCCTGTTGTCTCCCTGGAGCCTCTTCCCAGCACCGAGGGACATCAACGTCACAATGTTCACAATATTCACTTGTGTCTTCAGAGCCCTAGCACAACCCTTGGTCGTTTGTGGAGAAGTGTGTTTGGCGATCCTGGATTCGAACCGGTCACCCGACTCATGATCTAACAGGCAGCAATAATCCCTGTCCTCCTATTTGCCTCAGAGAACTGGACTCTATAGTTAGCACCTCAAGCCATACAAAAGATTCCACGAATACTTTCTCCTCAAAATCCACTGGAAAGATAAACAGTGCAACATCAATATGCTCTACCCAAGCCAACATCCCCAGTACTGAGGCCTGTGGTTACACTAACCAGGTCATACCTCTTGCTAGCCAGGCCCCAGCCTTTTGAAATAGGCACTCTGTTCTGAGCTTGGTCAAAGAAAGAGATTACCAGGCAGACAGAAGGAAATGTTTGTGTCTGCGCTTAAAGCTTCCTTCTAAAAGTAAACCATTGCCAATAACTTCTGGAAAATTCTGACTCAAAGTGAAGAAGGAACATCCAGAACTATTAAGAACCTCCTGGGAGTCAGTAGCAACAAATGCTTTGTGCTAGTGGGCAAAGTTCCTCACAAAGCTCCCATCCACCTGCCTCAATGACCACCTCCTACACCATCTATGGAAGGATCAATGATTCTAACACTGACCTGATCTGACCTGATCACTGGCCAATCTGACTGTCACCCTGATTAAATTTTATCTCTATATGCTTCGTTGTCACCTTCCCCTAGCTAACAATGATCTATTCTAAATGTTCCTTAAACTTCATTCCCTTCGTTGTCTCGTTTTCACACCTTACCCTTCCCTATCTGTTTCTCCCTCCGCCCTGACTCAGTCTGAAGATGGTCTCTACCCAAAATGTCACTCATTCCTTCTATCCAGAGATGCTGCCTGGCCCGGTTGAGTTACTCCAGAATTTTGTGTCTACCCTCACTGACCTGATCAAAGGTGGCATGGAAGCAATCATTCAGAGGGACAGCCAAGGAGAAAGTATAGACGAACTGACTTGCTGGTTATAGGTAGGCCCCAGCAGGAGGAGGTCTTGCAAAGGAGATGGAGTAGGTTGTCCACCCATGCAACAGTCTTTCATCATGTCGGGTGTGGACCTTGAAGGGAATCAGGTAAATTATAACCTCACATTTATCCAAGTTGAACTTCATCGGCTGTGCATTTGTCTAGTCACCCAACTTGTCCGAATCACATTGGAGATTCTTTGCATTCTTCTTGCAGCTCACACTCTGCTCTCCTTCCTAATCGTTCCCCTTTGGCCCAAACACTGATCACATTGGCACTCCGGTTCTCACCGCATGCCATGCAGATAAAGATCTGTTTGTACCTAATCTTTAATGCATTCCTAATACATGCCACAATTTTACCTGATTCCCTTCAAACAATCAGAGTAAATATGATTTGGCGTCTGCACGATTCCGGCAGCGCTGTACACCATTTAGTACGTCTCTCATAATGACGGGGGTCTGGGAGTCAGGACAAGAGGAGCAGCAGGGATGTGGCAAAAGAGAGAGGTAGAACGAAAGGGAGAGAGAAGGGGGAAGGAAGCCTGCACCAGTTAGTGCGTGCATTTGTCCATGAGTGAGTGTAGGAATGATGTTAGGGGTGCGCCAATCCAGGAGAAGAGAAGAATCGTAAGGATAATGAGAAAAGCTTAAATTGTAAGGACTCACCCTGACAAAACTTGTGACAAGTTAGCCAGCAGTCCGTAATTGTTTATTTGCCACATGCACGAGGACCACAACAATGAAATTCATCCTTGCTGCAGCTTAAAAGGCACTAATGCAACAACAACAAACAAATATACAGTCAATTATCAACTGTTCAAGGAGAGCCAGACCATGATAGTGCAAGTGAAAATATGGAGAGCAATAGTGTTGGGGGCAACAAAGTGGTGCAGCGATAGAGTTGCTGCTTTAATGCGCCAGAGACCCAGGTTCGATCCTGACCTCAGGTGCTGTCTATACGGAGTTTGTATGTTCTCCCTGTGACCGCATGAGTTTCCTCCGCGTGCTCCGGATTCCTCCCACATTCCAAAGACGTGCGGGTTTGTAGGTTAATTGGCTTCTGTAAATTATTCCGAGTATGTAGAATAGAACCAGTGTATGGGTGATCGTGGTTGGCACAGCCTCGGTGGGCTGAAGGGCCTCTTTCCACCCTGTGTCTCTAAAACTAAAAACCAAATACTAAAACCAAAACTTTAATAGTGCAACGTCCATAGTAGATTGGTGCTGAGGGAGGGTTGTGGTTAGGGTTGTACAGTGAGGTCCAAGAGTTTGATGGTTGATGGGAAGATGCTGTTCTTGATCCTGGAGGCCATGGTTCTCAGACTACTGCACCTGCTTCCTGAAGGTAGCAACAAGAAGAAAGCCAGAACCGGGAATAGCTCCTTTAACATGAGCTTGGGGAGGGTGGGGCATTTAAGCAAAGGGTGGCTCATTTAAGAGGCGATTCCTTTTGGTCGAGCTGGAGGTGGAGAGGGAGGGTCTGTTGGGAGATGCTCCTTCGGGGCTCGGCCGGGGTCTCGTGGGTAGAAGCCTGGGTTGGGCGAAGCGGCTGACATAGCCCGCGGCTGGAGCCCAGATCGGCACCACGGAGGCGTGAAGTGGGACGTCGACAGGGGTCCGGCCTCGGCGGTGGCAGCGGTGAAGCCTCGTGACGATGGGGCCTCAGCGGTGGTGAAGCTTCGTGGCGGCGGCAATACCTCGTGGGTCGACCCGCGGCCAATGGTCGATGAGAGCGTGGAGGACCACCGTGAGGGGGAAGGAGGAGAACAATGGAGGACCCGGCATGGGGGAACTGTTGGGGGAGGGATAAAAGGGGGAACCGGCGTGCTTTGTAAGCGCCGTAGGTGGCTGCTGTTTGTATACATTGTGTATGCAAGCAAAGAATCTCACTGTGCTTAGTCACATGTGACAATAAAGTATTCCTATTCCTATAATAATAATAATAATAATGGATTTATATAATCACTGCAGAGGGCGGTTCCTTAAGGGCCTGTCCCACGAGCATGCGACTGCATGCGGTAAGCGCAACCTAACGTGGTCGCTTGAGCCGTACGGCCTCGCGGGGCCCGGTCCCACTTCGATCGCTGGAGCCGTATGGAGTTGTGCGGAGCTGGTCCCGAAAAACTGACACTGTTCAAAATTTCCGCGCGGCAACGGCATGCTCGTGGGACAGGCCCTTTACAATAGTGTGGTGAGGGAGAGGGAGAGGACACATTTAAATAGAGCAAATACTCCTGAAAGCACAGCATGAGTTGGCTAGTGGTCTGGGTTTCCGAACTACAGCCACAGCTGAGTAATTACTGGAGCAACTCAATCAGTTAACATCTTTTAAAACTAAATAGAACAGCAGCATCCTGTTATGTTACCATACCAACCAGACTTTAAAAAGTAAGTTTGAAAAATACTGTCCCAATGCCTCATTCAGCTTCCAATGTATCGCCCATTGCACAGGGCAATAACTTCCAACTCCCATGGCAGTACATAGCAGCCTTAATGATCTTTGCCACATATCAGCCAGGCTCAGCGAAGACCCTATTCCGTGTGTTACAGCTGTGGACCACTGGTGTGGCTTTTATTAGCTATTACATAAATCGGATATAAAGAAAGCAGATCCCTTAACAAAAGCAAGAGGTGACACGTTTACCTGGAACCCACAGCACGCTATTAACCTTTCCAAGGAGATGTCTCTTTATTTACTTTAGTTTAGTTTAGAGATACACTGCGGAAACAGGCCCTTCGGCCCACCAAGTCTGCACTGACCAGCAATCCCTGCACATTAATACTTTCCTACACACATTAGGGATAATTTACACATATGGCCAATTTATAGAAGGTGGTAATGGGTACAGCTTTAGGACAAACCTGAAGATGAACATTGTCTTCACATAGTAAGCTTTGCTATGAAGAATGAGCTCATCTGGCCTCTCAGTAACTCTTTCTAAACTATTTGTCATTGTTTTATTGCCCCATTGGCTCCGTCTACCATGGAACCAAGACATGATGAGCATCAGGACACTTGCCCAAACCTCAAAGTTTCAGATGAGGCTGAGAACGACTTCTACTTTCATCTCAAGAAAACTCTGGCATTTATCCGAAAGGGAAACAACTGATTCTCTCAACAACTTCAGCCCCAGTATCGTAAATGACAATATCCTCTGGAAGGGCATGATTGGCAAAGAAGAGGTCGGCCTCCTGACCACAAGTTAGCAATGTAGTCTTGACTAAATCAACCCTCTTCATCAAAAGTTGAGTTCCCCAGCAACACTCTGATCCAGGCATATTGGCGCATGTTATATTATATCACCGGCCAAGTGCGAGATGCTGCTTCACCAATTGGCGTTGATGTCGGACTGACCACTTGGTAATCTGGCCCGGTATCTCCTTGCTGGCAACAGAAGCACTGCCTCAACAAAATCCCATGAGAGGTCTCAAGAATCCCATCAAGGAAGCTCCTTGTGAACAACCAGATGGCTCTCTAATCAGTAGAAGCCACAGGGTGCCAAGAGCACATGGACAGTTTTGAAGTCCACTATAGCTGGCACCTCTGAAGAAATGGTTGGATCTTCCACTAGTAAATCCAACGCTTGTTGGAAAAAACAATCAGGAGATCCAGAAACGAATTAACTGGAAACACAAGGTGTTCCTGGATTGGAAGCTCCACATGCCTCAAGGGAAAAGAAACAGCTTGCTTGGTCCAACTTCAAAAAACATGATGTAAGGAACAGATTTTAGGAAGGTTCGGTTCCAAAATTAGGAGGTTCAGTTCCACTCAGGAAGGAAAGATTCGGCTCAGATACAAGTGCATGACACAACTATTAAGGGAAAGATAGGTGAAGGATAGTGGAATTAATTGATTAATGACAGAAAGTGGCAAAAGGTCAACACAAAGAACCCACTGTTAGTTCTACAGTATTGTGGGTAAATAAATGGGATTTCTGCATGGAGCTCGAAGGTTAGCAAAAGTGATGGTCTAACTTTCAAATTGCTATGGCTCTCACACCTGCCTGGTACACTTGGCTCTCACACCTGCCTTGGACACCTGGCTCTCACACCTGCCTGGTACACCTGGCTCTCACACCTGCCTTGGACACCTGGCTCTCACACCTGCCTGGTACACTTGGCTCTCACACCTGCCTGGTACACCTGGCTCTCACACCTGGCTCTCACACCTGCCTTGGACACCTGGCTCTCACACCTGCCTGGTACACTTGGCTCTCACACCTGCCTGGTACACCTGGCTCTCACACCTGCCTGGTACACCTGGCTCTCACACCTGCCTGGTACACCTGGCTCTCACACCTGCCTTGGACACCTGGCTCTCACACCTGCCTGGTACACTTGGCTCTCACACCTGCCTGGTACACCTGGCTCTCACACCTGCCTCGTACACCTGGCTCTCACACCTGCCTTGGACACCTGGCTCTCACACCTGCCTGGTACACCTGGCCCTCACACCTGCCTGGAAGTGTGAAAGTTAATCTAATCCCATTAATATTCTTTCCAAGTTAATCTCATTGTCTCATAACTCCTCCAACTCTAACTCATATTATCCTTTAAAGATCCAGCCCATCTCGTTTAACATTACATACCCATTAATATTTTGTCCCATCTAATCTCACTCAAACTACACTCCCAATGTCCTTCAAATATCCCGAAATATCCAAAGTCAAAGTCAAATTTATTCATCACATGCACCAACTAAGGTACAGTGAAATGAACTTTCCAGCAGCGATACAGTTGAAAAAAAGAACACACAATACACAATAAGATTTAACACAAACATCTACCACAGCATTCTTCACCGAAGCCAATTAATCGACAAACATGTATATCCTTGGAGTGTGGAAAGAAACCGGAGCACCCAGCGAAAATGTACAAACTCTGTATAGACAACACCTGCAGGATCGAACCCGGGTTTCTGGGGCTGTAAGGCAGCAATTCTATAGCTGCGCCACTGTGACAACACTTTGTGTCCTTTTTTCCTAATACCTTACCCAGTCTAATACCATTTAAATATACTGCAATGTAAACCCATCCTAACATCTAATCCTACTCTCCTGATACACTTTGCATCTCGATATTCCACTCCCCTCCTCACATGCCTTTTGTTCTCCTGCCCAGTCTTATCCCACTCGCCTTTCATATTCTTCAAAGAACAATGTAATTCAGTTGTGGAAACACTTTGTGCTGGAGAAATCTAAATTCTAGGCCTTGTAGTGGCCTCTACATAATGCTCTTCACAGCTCCCAAACATCCCCAAATGCTGCAGACATTGAAGGTATTTAAAGTGTGTTCACTGTTGTAATGTGGGCAATACAGCAGCCATGTAGACCACAGTAACTCCTACAAGCAGCACCGAGATAAATCCTTTCCACAAAATTGTGGGAGGTTACAGGTGGAACCAACGATAATTCTGTCTGGCTTCTCTCAACACCAGGTTCCAACAATTTGTCACCTTTAATGTTTTTTTAGCATCATCCCAGTTTGAGTAATGACCCCACAAGTGCCTCATAGGCAGCAGGTCCAGCAGTCCAGCCTCTAGCCCTGTTGTGAAAGCGTAAGGCTGACGTGTACCTGTAGTAGTTGGACGCGAGGAGCAAGGACTAGTAGGAAGGTGAACCAGAGTAATGCCTCCAGCACCTACAGGTAGGCTGCAAGAGGCACCTCTGGGACACAAAGATGACTGGACGAGGAGAGAGGAGAGGGACATTGGTTCGCAGGAATTGCTCTAGTACATCGAGCGCGTAAGCCGTCTGGACTCTGAATAATGGCAGCACCCTCCTGTGGTATATATGCAGAAAGAATTTCACTGTACAGTCGCATATGTGACAAATAAAGCACTATTGAGCACTGATTTAAGGTTACTAGCCACATCATTGCCAGTGACCTTACCTTTACTGTGAAGATCCTCTTATTACTAATGTTCTTACAGGAAGCGGTCACATCACCATTTCATGCTTTATATTATTTTGCTCATTCCTTCTGTTCTCCCCTTTAAGTGACTTTGGGGTTCCTTGTACATCAGTCTATGAAAGTAAGCATGCAGGTACAGCAGGCACTGAAGAAAGCGAATGACATGTTGGCCTTTATAACAAGAGGAATCGAGCAAAGAGGTCCTTCTGCAGTTGTACAGAGCCCTAGTGAGACCTGGAATATTGTGTGCAGTTTTAGTCCCCTAATTTGAGGAAGGACATTCTTGCTATTGAGGGAGTGCAGCGTAGGTTTACAAGATTAATTCCCGGGATGGTGGGACTGTCATATGCTGAGAGAATGGAGCAGCTGGGCTTGTACACTCTGGAGTTTAGAAGGATGAGAGGGAATCTCATTGAAACATATAAGATTGTTAAGGGCTTGGACACGCTAGAGGCAGGAAACATGTTCCCGATGTTGGGGGAGTCCAGAACCAGGGGCCACAGTTTAAGAATAAGGAGTAAGCAATTTAGAACGGAGACGAGGAAACACTTTTTCTCACAGAGAGTGGTGAGTCTGTGGAATTCTCTGCCTCAGAGGGCGATGGAGGCCGGTTCTCTGGATGCTTTCAAGAGAGAGCTAGATAGGGCTCTTAAAAATACTGGAGTCAGGGAATATGGGGAGAAGGCAGGAACGGGGTACTGATTGGGGATGATCAGCCATGATCACATTGAATGGCGGTGCTGGCTCGAAGGGCCAAATGGCCTACTCCTGCACCAATTGTCTATTGTCTATTGACTTCTGTTTAAAAAAAAATTCTGTTATTGTCTGAACATATAAATAAATAAGTTAACAATGTGTCAGTTTATTATCTGTACTGAAATCACTTTGCCATGGACTTACTACGGAATCACATGGTCCAATAGATTATTCAGTCAACTGCTCTTTGAGGGAGGTGACAAACTTCTCATGCATGCAATGAACCGCCAAAGGCACAGTTAAAGTTCATGTTGAAGTGGATTTTGTTAAAGGAGGGGAGAATACCCAGACTGGGCCTGTACTAATAGCAAAGAGGCAGACACACTGTACCGGTGCTGGCAAGGTGCTTACATCAGGATGAAGGTGCAGGAGCCTGGGAGCCATGACCTCCAGATTCAAGAGCAGCATCTTCCCGTCAACCATCAGGCTCTTGAACCACACTGCACAACACTAACCACAGCTCTACCTCAGCACCGAGATGATTTGTTGTTGACCAAAGGGCCAGGAGAGTGTGCAGTTTCATAAAGAGGACCAGCGGAGTAGAGTGTTAGTAAAAATAAATTGGATGGTTTTGTAGTCGAGGAAGAAACGAGGGCTTTAAGGCCTTCCTGGTGGGGGATGGAGTTTTAAAAAGAGTAGATTTTAACATCTGAACAGTCTGAAGAAGGCTCTCGACCCGAAACGTCACCCATTCCTTCTCTCCAGAGATGCTGCCTGTCCTGCTGAGTTACTCCAGCTTTTTGTGTCTATGTTCGGCCAGGAGATTAGATTGATAAATTCGGAAGGTTGCAGGCCATGGAAGGGGAAGGTCTCAGCTTGCCTCTGCAAGGCCCAGGATGTAAAGAGAAAGAGCTCTCAATTTCTGAGGCGTCCTTAACAATAGTCTCCATGGTGAGACAAGGCCAGTAAGCACTGGCCTTCCCAGGAGCTGCAATCGAGTCAGCACACCCTCAAAGGAAAATACAGACTAGCATCATATTATTTGCATTACTCTGCCACCTCTTTGCTCTCTTTTAGCTACTTTTCACCTGGGCCTGGAAATCTAATTTCCTAACTTTCAAAATTTGAAAATATAATTGCTTATATTCAAAGTGGAGCTCCCACTTTGCACAGTTTTGTCTGCTCAGTTGGTCCGAAGTAGGGTCTCAACCCGAAACATCACCCATTCCTTCTTTCCAGAGATGCTGCCTGTCCTGCTGAGTTACTCCAGCATTTTGTGTCTATCTTCAGTTAATTAATAATATATTTTTGTAGTTTTCTGCTCCCAATAGTAGTTCACTGTGCTGGCTTAAAGTCGTGAGAAGCTGGATAATTGGTTGGTGGCAGAGTAGGGATACTAAACAAAAGGTTACTCAATTTCCTGTCCAGGGCACCTCTGGACAATGAGTGTGTTACAGTTCTACAAATATCGATTTGTCTGTGTCGGAAAATAGACAAAATTCAATCGATATTGTAATCATACTTCCACGGTCTTGTAATGAATGGCATCAAAAGCACATCAGACTGATAAGAAAGAACAATTACCAAGAGTGAAGAAAGAAAGGTAGCTAGTTCTGCCGTGCATAAGGCCAAACCTGTGTAAATATATTGGACCTTTGAATTTAATAATATGATGGGCGCTGGATCTAATGTGGGGGTGTCGATAAGATGGGCATTTGTGATCCATGGACAGATTATACTCAATTTGTTAACAATTTCTTGTGCAATTTTGTCAAAAAATGCATTCTTGAAGTCTATATAAACCACATCCTCATATGCTCCCTCATTGACAATGTTAAAACTACAAACAAGTGATGTTGTGAGACATGACCTACCCTTTCCAAATCTGTGTGGGGTCATAAAGTCATAAGTGATAGGAGTAGAATTAGGCCATTCGGCCCATCAAGTCTACTCTGCCATTCAATCATGGCTGATCTATCTCTCCCTCCTAACCCCATTCTCCTGCCTTCTCCCCTTCACCTCTGACACATGTGCTAAACAAAGAATCTATTTACCTCTGCCTTAAAAATATCACCTGACAGCCTCCACAGCCTTCTGTGGTAAAGAATTCCACAGATTTACCACCCTCTGCCTAAATAAATTTCTCCTCATCTCCTTCCTAAAAGAACGTCCTTTAATTCTGAGTCTGTGACCTCTAGTCCTAGACTCTCCCACTAGTGGAAACATCCTCTCCACATCCACTCTATCCAAGCCTTTCACTATTCTGTATGTTTCAATGAGGTCCCCCCTCATTCTTCTAAACTCCAGTGAGTACAGGCCCAGTGCCGACAAACGCTCATCGTAGGTTAACCTACTCATTCCTTGAGCTCCTGCTGATCCACTCTATCCGTCCTGAGTACAAATTGCAGTGAGATGCCCAAAGCAGATACCATCCGGCTTTGCGTAAGATAGACACAAGATACTGGAGTAACCCAGAGGGTCAGGCATCATCCCTGGAGAAAATGGACAGGTGATGTTTCGGGATCTTCAGGCTTTGAGCTTTTTTTCTTTGGGCTTTGTGCAAGCTCTGCGGGGCATTATTCCACCTCCTCGTTCGTCTTTGTAAAATACAACAATCTGCCAGTGTACTTCAGCGAAGGAACCTTTCACATCCAGCAGATGGGGAAAAAAGTATTGGTTCATTGGGATTGATTTGGTATTGGTTTATTATTGTCACATGTACCAAGATACAGTGAAGACCTTTGTTTGCATGTTATGCAGTTAAATCATATCTTCCATGATTAAAGTCAAGACTGCGAGAAAATGAAGTATTGGAGTTTCCAGCA
Source organism: Malacoraja senta (assembly GCA_038087875.1). Classification (NCBI taxonomy): domain Eukaryota; kingdom Metazoa; phylum Chordata; class Chondrichthyes; order Rajiformes; family Rajidae; genus Malacoraja; species Malacoraja senta. The sequence goes on from CM075982.1 coordinate 20,181,535, forward strand.
TTAACAGAAATGGTTTCCTCGTGCTGTAAGCCACGTTGGTTTGAAAAATCCTGGGGTTTACTTACAAACCATTGGTTGGTAATGGCTCTTGCAGTGCCGAACTTCCATTAGCACCATACTTAACAAGTGGATTGTCAATACTTTGGATAGCAATTTAGAAAACTTTTGAGCGGTATCTAGCTGCAATTCAGTATCATCAGAGAAAAGCACCTGCACCAACCAAAGGTTTCCAATCACAAGGAGATGTCACACCCAAATTAGAAGGGGAGTTGGGATGGTCACGTCCACTTCTCGGTTAGTACTGGTGTCAGGGATTATGGGGAGAAGGCAGGAGAATGGGGTTAGGAGGGTGAGATAGGTCAGCCACGATTGAATGGCGGAGTAGTCTTGATGGGCTGAATGGCCTAATTCTGCTCCTATCACTTATGACCTTATGAGCTTCTCCATCTGTTACCCAAACCTGCCCTCACTGTGTAATGTTTGACAGCACCAAGTAAATCGGAGCAGAGCCCGAGCAGAATGTGACCGCTGCCAGCTCCCTTGCCCATGGCTGTACTGGTTACTGCTGCTGGCCAAGGTCATGGCTAGCCCTCTCCTTACCCTGCTACCCTTGACTCTGTGGATGGAATAATCTGCTTTTGCTCATCCCCCATGGGTTAATCCTTGCTCTATTTATTCCTGCTGAATGTACATATAAACAGCTCTAGTGCACTGTGCACACAGCAGCCACTCGCTACACCAGGCTGATGCAATGCAAAGCACTATGGCTGGGCATCTATTGGCCTGATGGCAATTGACATTGACTAGAATCCCATTATTTTGGTGACAGAGAGCTATCCTGCATCTGAACATCATCGAGGTCCCCCTGCAGTGCCTTTCATGGCACAGAACTTCCCAAGGCAATGAAAGTGAGAGGCAATTCAACATCAGGTCCCTACGCACGTGCAAAGATCAGAATGGAGTTTTGATTGATTGATTTTTATTGTCATTTGAACCTCAAGAGGCTCAAACGAAATTCCATTTCCACAGCCATACAAACAAAACAATTCCTACACGACTCACAAACAATTCAATTTACAGAAAAACATCCATCACAGTGAATCTCCTCCTCACTGTGATGGAAGGCAAGTCTTCTCTCTCCCCTGCACCATTTTTCTCCCCGATGTTGAAGCCCCAGGCGGGCGATGGTAAGTCCCACGGCCGTTGAGGCCGCGGCGGGGCGGTGTACGGCCCCGCTCCAGTCCAAAGTTGGAGCCCCCGGCGGGCGCTGGAATGTCCCGCGGCCATTAAAGCCGCGCCGGGCGATTTACGGCCCCGCTCCGGGTCGTTCCAACCCCGCGACACGGGCGGGAGAAGTTGCGTTGCGCGAGCTCCGGAAAGCGGTCTCCCACCCGTACCCGCGAGCTCCCGATGTCACAGTCCACCGGTCTGCAGCTGCAGCTAGAGCTCCGGAGTCAGGCCGCAGCAGCGAGCCACCACCGCTCCTCACGCTCCGAGGCCGACCAGCCCCACGATGGTAAGTCTGCAGCTCCGCAGGCTCCGCGACTGGAGCCCCCAGGTCGTCCCGGTCGGAGGCCGCTCCACGGAGCTAGGCCCCAACGACAACGGAGACCCGACAGGGAAAAGGTCGGGTCTCCCGTGCAGGGAAGAGCTTTTTAAAGTTTCCCCCGCCCCCCACATATACACAGTTAAAAACAGTATATTTTTTTTTAAAAAGAGATATGGAGAGATATGCATGTCCACATTGTGTGTAGGGCACATTGTTGGAAAGGTGACAGAGTAAGGACCAGCAGCCAGAGTAAGGCTCTGACTGATAGTTAACATGCCTAATAGACCACATTTAACATGTTAAACCCCATTCTGCTGGTGGTACTTCCATTAATGACCTTTCAGCTGAACAAGTCCATGCTGAGGACTTCTTGCCCTTCCTGAAGGGCAGCTCAGTTTTCAGCCTTCACAGCAACTGAGATCAGCTGACCAGCCGCATTTGAAAAGCATTTCTAAGGCACTGGAAGACTTCCTGTAGCACTGTGTAAAAAATTCATCCGAACCTTACAGAACAATGAGAGCACAGGAACAGGCCCTTCGGCCCACAATATCTGGGTTGAACATGATGCCAAGATCAACTAATTTCCTCTGCCTACACACGATCCATTCCCCTCCACCCCCTGCATATCCAAATGCCTATTTAAAAGCCTCTAAACGCCACTATCGTATCTGCCTCCACCACCACACATGGAAGCGCATTGAGATATGGTCTCTTCTGCTCCTGATGCATGGACCCCACTTCTCAAAACCATCCTAATTCTTTCTCCGTTTAGAGTAGTCCTAGGCCGAAGATTCCCAACTGCCAATAGGAATTTGCATTTCTTTGCAGAGAACTTCAGCGTGTAATTGGGCATCTTCCTTGTACTCCGCTAACTCACGGTAGCGGGAGTAATTTATTTAAGAAGACCATCGATTCCATCTACACTTCACACTGCCTCAGTAAAGTAGCCAACATAATCAAGGACCACTCACATCCCAATCATTCCCTCTTCTCCCCTCTCCCGACAAGCACAGGATACAAATCTTGAAAGCACGTACCACCAAGATTAAAAGACAGCCTCTTCCCTTCTGTGATCAGTCTATTGGAAGGAACTCTCATGTGTTAAGGATGTAGCCCGATCTTCCAACCTACCTCGTTGCGGCCCGTATGGTTTCTTTTAATCTGCACTTTCTCTGTAGCTGTAACGCTATTCTGCACTCTGTGTCTTCTCTATTTTTTTCCACTACCGGTTGTACTCATGTATGGTTTGATTTTACTCATGGATGGCGTGATTGCTGAATGGCACTTATAACAAAATTTTCATTGCATCTCAGTACATGTGGCAATAATGGCCAATGTCAATACCAAGTCATGCCCGATCTTCATAAAATTATTTGTTTATGAGCGGCACGGAGGCGCAGAGATGGAGTTGCTACCTTACTGCGCCAGAGACCCAGGTTCGATCCTAACTACGGGTGTTTCTGTACCGAGTACGTACGTTCTCCCCGTGACCTGCGTGGGTTTTCTCCAGGTGCTCCTTTTTCCTCTCACACTCCAAAGACATACAGGTTTGTAGGTTAATTGGCTTCGGTAAAATTTGTAAAATTGTCCGTAAAAGTGTGCATAGGATAGTGTTAGTTTGTGGGGATCGCTGGTCGGTGCGGACTCTTTGGGCCGAAGGTCCTGTTTCCGCACTGTATCTCTAAAATAAACTAAGTTCCACCCATAACAATGTGCTCAGTTCCTGCCATTGTACTTTAAGAATGAAGGAGAGGGGTGCAAGTGGAAGTATCATGAAGCTACAGGGATGAGGAGCATCCATTGTTAACAAGTTAGTTGTGGTATCTCCCTGAATCTCACAGGAGGAGATTTCAGGGAGATAGAAATGTTCAAAAGAATAAATAGTTTCACAGGTAGACAAAAATGTTGGAGAAACTCAGCGGGTGAGGCAGCATCTATGGTGAGAAGGAATAGGCGACGCTTTGGGTCGAGACCCTACTTCACAGGATTGGTAGAGATAGTTTACCCCATCAGTAAACCAGGTGACACTGATATCAGAAAATGAACCAGAGTGTGAGATGAGAAGAATCTTTTTCACACAATGAGTTACAACGATCCACAACATACTGACTGCAAGGAGGAAGCATATTTAACTTTCAAAGGGAATTCGGTCAAGGAAAATAGTGCAGGGTCCTGGGGAAAGTGCAGGGAAGCGGGATTAAGTAAATGACTCTTTCAAAGAACCAGGATAAGTATGGTGTTGCAATGGTCACCTTCTGTATCCTAAGATGCTATGATCAGCACACTCATCTCCTGTTCCATGATCAGCAGAAAATCTCCGTGCCCAACCAGAATTTTTTTTTTTAGTTTAATCTAGAGATACACAGAAACATAGCCTTCGGTCCAATGAGTCCGCACCGACCAGCGATCCCCACACGTTAACACTACCCTACACACACTAGGGACAATTTTACATGTATACAATTATACCAAGCCAATTAACCTACAAACCTGTAGATCTTTGGATTGTGGGAGGCAACCAAAGATCTCAGAGAAAACCCATGCAGGTCTCGGGGAGAACGTACAAACTCTGTACAAACAGCAACCGTAGTCGGGATCGAACCAGAGTCTCTGGCACTGTAACGCAATAGCTCTACCGCTACGCCACCGTACCGTCCTTGATGGATCAAGAAAGAGAATCAATGATCGATATTGTTTATATGAAGCACTTCCTTCATGAACTATTAATATATGGATTTAAATCCATAATAATTGCATTAACTTTAAAATCAGTCTCGACAAACAAAACCACCATTCTCAAATTTGCCCACACCACTCTGCATAATTAATTGTGCATGCTCTGTAATTCATCCCACAGCCAAACAATCGCAATAAAAATTTAATCGACTTACAGAATTCAATTTATGTCTGGGTACAACCTTACAGTCGAAATTCAGCTCTGCAAGAACACAAATTACCCATCCCCTTCCAACAGTATTTAGTCCTGCAGTATTTACACTGCGACTATAATGAGCAGTTAGTTTGAGTTTGTAACAACAGCCAAAGTTCACGCTGAATTTTAAATGAAGTGTCAGCTGTGGCTTAGCTGGTTGTTTACCGCCAGGGAGCACTGAGATCTGGGTCCTGTGTAACCAGCTCCACAACACTTGAACATATGTTGTAAAAAGAGGCCACGTGAGCGACATTGGTGTAGGAAGGAACTGCAGATGATGGTTTAAACCGAAGATAGACACAAAAAGCTGGTGTGACTCAGCAAATACTGTTGCACCAGCTTCTCATTTTCACCCAACAAGCAGCTAACAATGGCCTGTTTCCTTTATCATCATTACTTTTTTGCATATCGTTCAATCATTGTTCTTTATCTCTCTACATCATCGTCTATATCTCTTGTTTCCCTCATCCCTAACTAGTCTGAAGAAGGGTCTCGACCTAAACGTCACCCATTCCTTCTCTCCAGAGATGCTGCCTGTCCTGCTGAGTTACTCCAGCTTTTTGTGTCTATCTTGAGTGACATCGGGCTTTGTACCTAGAATGTATCAACCTAATGATACAATGAATTTATACAGTGGACAACACCAAGGATGTAAAGAACACCATGCCATGTTTTGTATTTCTTGTATATATATATATATATATATATATATATCTTTTATGCATAGTTTATTTTTTGAAATAAAAAATTGTCTGTGCTCTTGCCTTTAAACCAAAGCTCGGTGGGCTTGTGACTCACCTGTGCTCAGGAAACAGAAGTACAAACAAGGAACTACAGACGCTGATTTACCAAGGCAGGACACAAAATGCTGGAGCAACTCAGCAAGTCAGGCACCAACTCTGGAGTGCAGGGAAGGTAATGTTTTGGGTCGGGACTTCTCAGACTGAAGAAGGGCCCGGACCTGAAACATCACCTGTCCATGCTCTTTGTTTTCATGGCAACAAAGCTTATCAAACTGACCCCCCCCCCCCCCACGAAAGGAGACATTTATTGCATCCACCACTGACTCAGATTGGCAGCATCTACACCACTAACCCCAACCCTAATGCATTGCACTTATTTGCAAGGTTATTTTAATAGCACTTCCCAAACTTTTAACCTCTACCATCAAAAGCCTAAGGACCCAAGAAAATAATCTCGAGCAGGTGTAGGCTAGTTGGCGTCTCATGCCTAATCCACCATCATGGGTGATCTGATCTTGGTCTCAGCACCACCTACTCCCTACACCCCTTTTCCTCTCCTGTAGTGTGTCAGCCTCCATTTTCAACGTATTCAATTCTTCCTCCACAGCGCTCTACGGTCGAGAATGCCAAAGATTCATGACCCTCTGAGAAAATAAAACCACCCTCACTTTTATGTGATATAGACGGTCCTTTATTCTGCAACCTTGCCCCCTCGACCCAGGTACCCCCTTTAGGGGAAACATGCCCCGATCGTAGTGCAACAATCTCCCCGCAGAATCTCGCACGTCTCAATAATGTCTAGGGACAGTCTAGGACCAGAGACCATAGCCTCAAAATAAAAGGACGGACCTTTAGAAAGGAGGTGAGGAGGAATTTCTTCAGTCGGTGGGTGGTGAATCGGTGGAATTCATTACTACAGACAACGATGGAGGTCAAGTCAATGGATATTTTTAAGGCGGAGACTGACAGATTGTTGATTAGTACAGGTGTCAGGGGTTATGGGGAGAAGGCAGGAGAATGGGGTAAGATAGATAAGCCATGATTGAATGGAAGAGCAAACTTGATGGGCCGAATGGCCTAATTCTGCTGCTATAGCTTATGAACTTACGAATTTATCATAAGATTCAAAGATTCTCAATATAAACTTCGACCTCGACAGCTGGAATCTTTGAGCAAAAATCAAAGTGCTGGGGGAGTTCAGACAGTCAGGTAGGATCTGTGGATGATTTATTATTGTCACATGTACCGAGATAAAGTGAACATCTTCGTGGTGCCTCGTATCCAGGCAAATCATACCATTCATGAGTACATCAGGCAGTGCAAAAGAGAACCTAAAGAGAGTGCAGAATCTATTTTTGCAGCAGGAAAGAAAGTGCAGATAAAAGAAAATGCAACGGCTGAAGTAAGGTAGATTGGAAGATTGATAATTTATCTCTGACAATTGAGAAGTATGTTCGAGTATCTGATAATAATGTGGAAGAAACTGTTCTTGAATCTGATGGAAGAGACACAAAAAGCTGGAGTAATTCAGCAGGTCAGGCAGCATCTCTGGAGAAAATAGGTGACACTTTGGGTCGAGACTCTTCTTCAGAAGGAGGGTCTCACCTATTCCTTTTCTCCACAGATGCTGCCTGACCTGCTGAGTGACTCCAGCTTTTTGTGTCTACCATTGGTGGAGACCAGCATCTGCAGTTCCTTCCTCCACACCTTGAATCTGATGTTATGTTCTTTCAAGCTTTTATACCCTCTGCCTGATGAGAGAGTGAAGAGGGTGGTCCTCAATTACTTTGGCTGCTTTCCCGAGGCAACGTGGAGTATAGATGGAGTCGATGGGGGGGGGGGGCAGTTTGTGAGATGGACTGGGCTGCTTTCACAACTTTCTGCAATCCCTTGTTTTCTTTGGCAGAGCACTTGTCTAAAGAAACTCTGATGCCTCCTGATAGGATGCTTTCTACTGTGCATCAGAAGAAATTGGTAATAGTCATTTGGTAGATAGTAACATATCTAACCCTTCGGAGAAAGTAAAAGTTTTGGTGTGCTTTCTTAATATCTAAAAAATGTTAAAAGATGCCATTAATCTATTTATATCATTGGCGGAAGTATAATTTGAGGAAACTCGTGGAAGGCTATAAATTGGCACAATTAGCAGAAACCCAGAAGGACTGGATTATCATAGTAGGCGCAGCACAACTCTTGAGTGGGTTAGCTACCTGTATATCAGCGCAGGATGTCTTGATTTGGGAGACTTGTAATGAACTTGTGTATGTGCGCCAGAAACCAAGCACAACCCAACTTGAAGAATCACAATCACAATAATACTTTATTAGCCAAGTATGTTTTGCAACATACGAGGAATTTCATTTGCCACGTCCGTCATACAAATAAAAAGCAACAAAACACACAAAACACATTTTAACATAAACATCCACCACAGTGACACCTCCACATTTCTCATTGTGATGGAAGGCAAAAAAAAAGTTCCCGACCTGAAAAGTCGCCTATCCATGTTCTCCAGAGATGTCACCTGACCCGTTGTTACTCCAACATTTTGTGTCTTCTTTTGTAAACCAGCATCTGCAGTTCCTTGTGTCTACAACCCCCAGTGGAAATTCTGCTAACCCTATCATCACAGAACTGACCAGTCTGACCTTCTTTCCTCATTATCTTCTTCATCTTTCCCATAACAACCTCTACCTGCACTACAAATCCATTCCACACTAAATACAATCTTGAGCTGACGTCCAGATCCATGTTTTAGACATTCTGAATCGGTGTGACTCCACTCCTTTTCTCGATCAAAACAAGTTGTTTGCTTGCTAATCCATCGCACTAAATTAACTCCTCTCACTAACACCTAATCCTCTTCAGGCAAGCTGCTTCCAGGGATAATAAATAAATTGTCATTTTAAACACCACCTCTCTAATCAGTGCAAGCAAACACATTCCTCAGAGGAAAGGAGAGATCTTTCTGCCCTGCAAACATGCTAAAGAAACACATGCCCCGCATGTTTATCTGTTCGTCTCTCCTGCCGTGTAATAAAGGTCACGCACAATTGGAAAGCTCGGAGTTGAAAGGTCATGGGTTCAAGCCATGACCTCAAGAAAAGAAGTGAGAGTTCTACACTCTCCGAGATGCTACCCATCAGATTAAATGGATTAAATGTGAAACTCAGAACCAGTCTGCCTTCCTCGGGCACAAGAAAGAGAACTTCCAACACCAGGCAAGTACAATACAATACAATAATACTTTATTAGCCGAGTATGTTTTGCAACATGCAAGGAATTTCATTTGCCAAGTCAGTCATACAAATAAAAAGCAGAACACACAAAATACATTTTAACATAAACATCCACCACAGTGACTCCTCCACATTCCTCACTGTAATGGAAGGCGAAAAAAAAGTTCAATCTCTTCCCTTCTTTGTTCTCCCGCGGTCGGGGGCCTTGAGCTTTCCGTTGATGGGACGATCTTGACACCCGTAGCTGGCGGTCGAGCCCTCCGCATCGGGGTGATCAGCTCCTGCATCGAGGAGGAATCTCAGCTTCCCCCTCGCCAGCGATCGGACCCCGGGTTGGGGCTGGTCGAACCTCTGCACGTTGGAGCTTCCTGAATCGGTCTCTCCTGAGACTGCAGGCCCTTGATGGTAAAATCCGCAGGCCGATCCCAGGCAAGGGATCGGCCCGATGGTAAGTCTACGCCCCGCGGTGGGGCTCATAGTCAGTCCTGAGGAGGCCTCCAACTCCAAGATGTTAGGCCGCAGATCGACTGGAGATACGACCCGAAAACCAATCGCATCTCCAGCAGGGTACGATACTGAAAAAGTAGGGGAGTATCCCCAGTGCCCGGCCACGATTTGTCCCTTGACTAACATTAGCTATTTGGCATTATCACTTAAGACTTTAGAATTTAGAGATACAGCGCGGAAACAGGCCATTCGGCCCACCGAGTCCGCGCCGACCAATGATCCCACCGTACACTTCCCCTCATGAGCCCAGATCCAGGTACCACTCCAGGAGGCTTCAGTGCAGCAGAAAGGCCTTTCCCTGCACAAGGACAAATTCAATGTTACATCAGGCCTTGAGCATGAGCTACTGTGCAGTTTCCTGATGGTGGGCCGACAAACTAAACACCAACTGATTCACTGCACAACAAAGTCCAATGTGCCTTTGTACATGTTGACCAATCTCTAGCAACGTACATTTTTCTTATGAAACTATTTCAACATATTAAAACCATGATCCATCACATTTGTCCAAATTCACTATTCCAGGTTTGGCTGCAATTAAAACCACTCACGTGAATGCAATAAACTCTACTGCCAACATCCTAATCGACACCAGGCCCATTCAATCACCATGCCCATATTTGCCGCACCATAACCCCCCCCCCCCACCCCACCCTTCCTCCAGCAATGGTTCAAAATTTAAAATGTTAAACAATTATTAATGCATCCAAATCCTTCTACATGCTCCGTCCGCTTCCACTATATGAGCTACTTCAGCCCTGTCTGCCTTCATGGTGGCAGTTCCTCCAACTGTGGCCCAACGGACATCAATCTGTCAATGGTTTCTGCTGCCTGAGTCTTTAGTTCTTCCCTGAAGCGGTAGGTGGTCAATACTCGTTCAAATGCTTCTCAAACCCTTAAATGCTCCTTTAAAATACTCCCTATTTTTACCTGCGTAAGCGTCTCCTGGTTGTCAGTTTTCACGATTCCGCCTGCATGGTTTGCTGCGTTGAAGTAGCTACCCGAATGCAGACTGTTTCAGGCGAGGGAAATGTTTGCCGGTGCTTGGCATTTAGTATACCGTACATTACGTGTACTCCACAGAAATGAAAATCTTCCAGAATGCAACTTGATTCGTTTATTTATGTCACAACAGCAGTTTACTTCCTCAATTCTCAAACAATTTTTGCTTGGTCAAAAATAAGGAACTTGCCCCGGCACACACTTCCTGGTGGTGCAGCTGTCACTCAAAGCTATCTCAGTGAACAGGCAGCCAATAAAGATGTTCTTTGGTTAGGAGGCATTTACGTAGCAGGTGTGAAATTCCCTCTTCATTTCCCTCCTCAGCTACTTCTTCCAGTCTGCCTCCCCTTTATATTGTTGCTCTGGGATCTACTGGCTTCTGGGGCCTAGAAAGGCCTTGCTGCCTGCACAGACAAGGTTGTCAAGGCTCTGCGTCTACCGCCCTCTAGCATCTGAGCGGCACCTGACGCTCCAATTTAACAGGTCATGTTTTGGGAGGACATGTTGCAGTTTTATAAGACATCGGTGAGGCCACAGTTAGAGTATTGTGATCAGTTCTGGGCGCCATGTCATAGAAAAGATGCTGTCAAGCTGGAAAGGGTACAGAGTAGATTTACAAGGATGTTGCCAGGGCTAGAGGTTCTAAGATATACAGAGAGGTTGAATAGGCTGGGACTATTCCTTGGAGCACAGGGGGATGAGGGGTGATCTTATAGAGGTGTATCAAATCATACGACATATATATAAATTATACAATTTATGCTTCTTTATCATCTGATTAGGTTTAACTACCACAAATGAAATAACAGAGTCAAGAGTGATTGAGATTCCTCCTAGCAGGCAAATCAGACCATTTCCAAAAGATTTGGTCTCCATTTATCGACTTATTACAAGCATAAGGTGCAACATAACTTTGAAAAAAATGGTTTCAGGACCTGGTGAGGGGTGTGTAAAGATACGACGTAGGTACATCCCTTTTATCTTATCTTATTTTACTTTCTTATATCTTCTGTTCTCTATTTTTCTCTTTCTTTTTCTTTGGTTTTCTTTTTAACTCTTTCTCGTGGTTTACTCCTACGGGTTTCTTCTGATCACTCTTTCACGCACTCACTATCTTATCTAACTCTTTCTATTTTTCTTCTTTTTAAAGTTTAAAATAAGAAGTGGTACAGGAAGTGTATTATGTTATTTTTGGCTGATATCACTGCAATGTACAATACTTCTAATAAATAAAATATTTAAAAATAAATAAATAAAAAGAGTGATTGAGGTACAACTGCAAGGCTGTTAAATTCTATTGTGTGACACAATTTTCGAGAGAGTTCTGCCAATGCTGGGGAGCCGGCGTGACCTGCGTGGGGTTTTCTCCAAGATCTTCGGTTTCCTCCCACATTCCAAAGACGTACAGGTTTGTAGGTTAATTGGCTTGGTTTAAATGTAAGTGTCATTAGTGTGTGTAGGGTGGTGTTAATGTGCGGGGATCGCTGGTGGGTACTGACTCGGTGGGCCGAAGGACTGTTTCCACACTGTATCTCTAAACTAATATGGGAGCCTACTGGAGGAAACCCACACGGTCACAGGGAGAAATGCAAACGTCTCGGATTGAGCCCATGTCTCTGATGCTGTGAGGCAGCGGCACTACCAGCTGCACCACCGTGCCAGGCTGCGAGACAGAATCACACCCGAATCACAGTGAACTCAGCGGGTCAGGGAGCATGCATGGAGAGAAATAGACAGGTGACGTTTCGGGTCGAGGCCCTTCTTCAGTCTGAAGATGGATCCGGTCCAGAAACATTGTCCATCAATTTCCCTGCACAGAAGCTGCCCGAGTCACTGAGTTCCCCCAGCAGTTTATATTATGTTCAAAATTACAGCGTCTCCAGGCTCATGTGCCCCATTTTAAAGCCTGAGTTTAGGAATGAAGACACTCTATGATCAAGTTAGACAGGAGAGTTACGTGATGTGCCTTCTTCAGAACGATGTGACAATGATTAGAACATTCAGTCTGTTGCAGGAGCTTTAGACTTAATATGTACAGTGATCTAATTTTTCCCAGTTAGGATGAAAATTCATCAGTTTGAAACATTAACCCATTTCACTGCCTAGAGGTTCTGCGTGATCTAAATATTGCCAGCAGTATTTTATATATGATTAGGATTAAATGTTCTGCCATGATAATAAATGTTACTTCGGAGTCACGTGAGGGACTAAGTGAAGAGCCAGTCCAGCACGCATGCGCGACATTAGCGTTCACGCAGTGCAACAGCGACGAACGGGAGTACACGCGCTCCCGCTACAAGTTTAAACGGACCATCAGGTAAGTACTTACTCTGAGGTCGTATTCAAGAACCTTTGCTCTGCTTTGTAAATTCCAGGGAAGAAGCTGGGGAAACTGAACAAAGCACGGCAAGGGAAAAAGACCGCCCCCGTTCGACTCCAACAGAACGGGAGTGTCCCATCAGTGGGGGGCGAGAGGCGGCACCTGGACCGCACATGCTGCGGCACACCCTCATTGAGACCGAGCCGAGCCCAGTACCGCTAGCGCAGCCTGACCAACAGCAGCGGACTGGAGGCAAATCAACACAAAAAACTGACCGGCCGGTTATTTCTCACTCCAATGAGGAGGACTCTCCGCCTTAGAGCGGCAGAGCTAGCCGCCTGAGCCGCATGGAAAGGCTCATGGAGCAAATGCTCCAGCGAGACTTGCTTCGGGAGCTGGAGCAGTCTCGCCAAGGGAACTCAGGCACTCCCACATCAGTGCTCTACAATGCACTGGCCATCGCTTCCCCCTCAGCCGAGGGCAGCATTGGCGACCAGGGCTGGGCCGGTCAGGAACAGGGGTCATTGGCTGAAGATGTCGGGAGTACGCTTGGGGTACAGGATCAGGAAGAGCTGCTGGGTGTGGAGAATCGCTACGTGGTTACACCACGAGCAGGGCGGCCGTTGCAGCCAAAACTGGCGGCCAGCATTAACCACCTGTCCCTCAAACCCCTACAAGATCAGGTACTTAATGAGGCACTAGAAATCTACTCGCCTCCGGAGCACTGCAGTTCGCTTAATGTACTGGCCGTTAACAGCCAAATGTGGGGGTATGTTGGACAGAGGATCCGGAGCCAGGAGCTAAAATTACAACGCATCCTCAAGCTCCTGACAACAGGGATAACATCCTATGCTCGTTCCGTGGATGGGGCGGATATGACCACAAACCAGCAAGACACTCTGGCTCTGCTGTGCAACACCCAATATGAGATAAGCAAGCTCCGCAAGGAGAGAATAAGACCTCAATCCCAGGTATGCAGGACTGTGTAAAACACCGGCCTCAGAGTCGCAGATCCTGTTATTTGGAAAGGACAAGTGAAAGACCTGGAGGAAGAGTCCAAAGCATTTGGCCTCATGAGGGCAGGCCCCGGAACGAGCAGACCCACACAAAAAAACAGACGGCAGTACCCCACCGCGTCCACCAGTCGACGTCAAATTTATGGGACTGATGAAAGCTCGGGGTCCGTATACCATCCCCGAAAGCCTTTTTAGGCCAGGGCCCAGAGCGGACCCCATGGAAAATGCTCAACCCCCAATCAGCAGTACATCCAGCAGTACAACGACGGATGAACAAACCGAAGAAAGGAACACTACCATAACTATGGAGGTAGGTGGGTCTGGTTCCTACCAGCATGTAAAAGTGGGGGAACTGTACTAACAGGGGGGAGATTACACCTGTTCATTGAAGCATGGAGGTCTATCACGAATGATAGTTATATACTTAACAGTATTCGTGGATACAAAATAGAGTTCATTCAAGAAAATATGCCACCAGTTCAACATGTACCTCAAAGGGTCTGTACCCTCTCAGTCAAAGAAAAACTAGAGGGACAAGCAGAACTGGTGAGGTTACTTACAAAGGGTATCATTGAGAAATCCAAACATGAACCTTTGGAATTTGTCTCAAATATATTTACCAAACACAAAAAATATGGTGGATGCCGCATCATCATTGACTTAACTTCACTAAATACCTTTGTTAAGTATGTACATTTCAAAATGGAAACATTTGTAACTGCCAAACAACTGATTTCCAACAGGCCAGGCCACCATCTCCAGCACCATCACCGACTTCATCAACTCCCACGCCCTGCCCGACCGAGCCTCCAACCTCATCGTTCCCCAGCCCCGCACAGCCCGCTTTTACCTTCTCCCCAAAATCCACAAACCTGACTGTCCCGGAAGACCCATTGTCTCTGCCTGTTCATGCCCCACCAAACTCATCTCCACCTACCTCGACTCCATCCTATCCCCCTTGGTTAAATCCCTCCCTACCTATGTTCAAGACACCTCAGACACTCTCCGTCATCTCCGCGCATTCCACTCTCTAGGCCCTCACCCCCTCATCTTCACCATGGACGTCCAGTCACTGTACACCTCCATCCCCCACCAGGATGGTCTCGAAGCCCTCCGTTTTTTCCTCGACCGTAGAAGCAATCTATACCCGGCCACTGACACCCTCCTAGCGGAGCTGGTCCTTACACTTAATAACTTCTCATTTGACTCCTCCCATTTCCTCCAAATACAAGGCGTAGCTATGGGCACACGCATGGGCCCCAGCTACGCCTGCCTCTTTGTCGGGTACGTAGAACAATCCTTGTTCAATGCGTACCAGGGCCCCATCCCCGACCTCTACCTCCGCTACATCGATGATTGTTTTGGTGCCACATCCTGCACCCACACACAACTGACTGACTTCATCCGCTTCACCACCAACTTCCATCCGGCACTCAAATACACCTGGACCATTTCCGACACTTCCCTACCATTCCTTGACCTCACTATCTCCATCGCAGGTGATAGACTCCTTACCGACATCCACTACAAACCTACCGACTCCCATGGCTATCTGGACTACACTTCTTCCCACCCTGCTTCCTTTAAGGACTCCATCCCCCACTCCCAATTCCTCCGTCTACGCCGCATCTGCTCACAGGATGAGGCGTTCCACACCAGGGCATCTGAAATGTCCTCATTCTTCAGGGAATGGGGGTTCCCCTCCTCCACCATAGATGAGGCTCGCACCAGGGTCTCTGCCATACCCCGCAACACTGCTCTCTCTCCCCATCCCCCCCCTCGCACCAGAGTCCCCCTAGTCCTCACCTTTCACCCCACCAGCCGTCACATACAACAAGTGATCCTCCGTCAGTTTCGCCACCTCCAACGTGACCCCACAACTCGCCACATCTTCCCATCTCCCCCTATGTCTGCCTTCCGCAAAGACCGCTCCCTCCGTAACTCCCTTGTCAATTCTTCCCTTCCCTCCCATACCACCCCCTCCCCTGGTACTTTCCCTTGCAACCGCAAGAGATGCAACACTTGTCCCTTCACCTCCCCCCTCCACTCCATTCAAGGACCCAAGCAGTCGTTCCAGGTGCGACAGAGGTTCACCTGCATCTCCTCCAACCTCATCTATTGCATTCGCTGCTCTAGATGCCAGCTGATCTACATCGGTGAGACCAAGCGGAGGCTTGGCGATCGTTTCGCCGAATACCTCCGGTCGGTCCGCAATAACCAACCTGAACTCCCGGTGGCTCAGCACTTCAACTCCCCCTCCCATTCCGTATCTGACCTCTCTGTCCTGGGTCTCCTCCATGGCCACAGCGAGCAACACCGTAAATTGGAGGAAATGCACCTCATATTCCGCTTGGGCAGTCTACATCCTGGTGGCCTGAACATTGAATTCTCCCAATTCTGCTAGCCCTTGCTGTCCCCTCCCCTTCATCAGCCATCTGGCTGTCTCCTCCCCTCCCCCAGCCCTCGGGCTCCTCCTCCGCCTTTTTCCTTTTTTCCTTTCTTCTCCCCACCCCCTATCAGTCTGAAGAAGGGTTTCGGCCCGAAACGTTACCTATTTCCTTCGCTCCATAGATGCTGCTGCACCCGCTGAGTTTCTCCAGCATTTTTGTGTACCAACTGATTTCCAAAGGATACTTTATGGCAAGCATTGATTTAAAAGATGCCTACTATACAGTACCCATTCAAAAGGGTCATCGCAGATACCTGAAATTTAACTGGATGGGGCAACTATGGCAGTCTAAGCCGTTGCCTAATGGGTTAACATCAGCCCAAGACTATTTACCAAGATATTAAAACCAGCCTTGGCAACATTAAGAAAACAGAGACATGTTGTTATGACATATCTTGATGATATTCTAATAGTAGGCAAAACCATGGAGTTGGCTAAATCAGCTGTATTAGCTACCAAACAATTGTTTGAAACCCTGGGATTTGTCATACATCCAGATAAATCTAAGTTGACACCATCCACAACTATGGACTATCTGGGATTCACAATTAACTCAGTCCACATGTCCGTAACATTGCCAAAAGATAAAGCAGCAGAATTGGCACAGACGTGTTACAATTTAATGGTTAGTAATCGACCAACCATCTGACAAATGGCAAGAGTAATTGGCAAAATGGTAGCAGCATTTCCAGCTACACAATTTGGACCCTGCACTATTAAAACCTACAAAGGGCAACAGTACAGGCGTTAAAACGACATGCAGGTCACTTTGACCGAACAATGAAATTGCCCATTGAAGCAATATCAGAGTTACAATGGTAGATAGAGCACATTTGGCATAGTCCCAGCCCTATCATCATCAATAACCCAACGTTAACTATACAAACAGATGCCAGTGCTCAAGGCTGGGGAGCAACTAATACCATATCCAGCACAGGTGGTAGATGGACTAACCTAGAATCATCTTTACTACAAACACTGGGCATAAATTATTTGGAAATGTTGGGTGCGTTTTATGGTTTAAAAGCATATTCTATGAAAATGCACCATTTGCATGTTCGTTTACAAATTGATAATATCACGGTGGTGGCCTATATTAACCATATGGGCGGAATAAAATCGATATCATGTGACAATTTGGTCAACAAAATCTGGCAATGGTGTGTCGATAGACATATTTGGCTATCAGCAACTTACCTACCAGGTAAGCTAAATACAGTGGCAGACACCAGGTCACGCAAATTCAATGATAACACCGAATGGATGTTAAATCCTAGAGCTTTTGCTAAAATTACAAAGCAATATGGCACACCAGATATCGATCTCTTTGCATCCAGACTAAATCACCACGTACCAATGTATGTCGCTTGGGAACCAGACCCTGAGGCAGCAGCGATAGATGCATTCGCGCTGAACTGGGGGACCTATTTATTCTATGCTTTTCCCCCCTTCTGCCTCATCAGCAGGGTACTACGCAAAATACAGATGGACTCTGCTTCAGGTATTTTGATAGTACCAATTGGCCTACACAGCCATGGTTCCCAGTGGTCCTCGACATGGTCATCGAAACTCCTATGACCTTTCCCAGTAGCCCAGACCTATTGACGCACCCGGTATCAGGCATAAGTCATCCATGCCATGACAAAATTAACCTACTGGGTTGCAGATTATCAAAAGACCACTGCTGGGACTGGGATTGTCTGACAGGACCATCAACACGATGACACCGTATGTCCACCAGGAAACAACACCTATCGAGCATCAGGAAGTGGGAAAGATACTGCTCGACTACTGGGACAACGTACTCATCTGCAACCATAACGAATGTACTGGAGTTCCTGGGGGGCATTCACCATAATGAAGGACTGAGCTACAGCGCCATCAATACTGCCAGAAGTGCTCTGTCAGCCTACTTAAAACAGGTGCCAGGACAACAGGCCATAGGGTCTCACCCGCTGGTGATCAAACTCATGAGGAGTATATTCAACATCAACCCTCTTAGTCCTAGGTATACCCAAATCTGGGATGTCAGTGTGGTCCTGACATACCTAAGGGGATGGTCCCCAGCCAGGTCTCTCACCCTGGAACAGCTAACCCTGAAAACGGTCATGCTAATGGCACTAGTCTCAGCACAAAGAGTCCAGTCCCTCCACTTACTATGACTGGACAACATGGTTATAACACCAGACCGGGTCTCATTCACCATTCAGGAGCTGCTAAAGCAGAGCAGGCCAGGAACTTGAGCTAGTTATGGATTTCCGGGCATACTCACCTGACCTACAGTTGTGTGTCATGACTCACTTATTCACTTACATCAACACAACAAGAGATTCTCGAGGGAGAAAAAAAAAAGAAGGAAAAAAAGCCTTATGGGTCAGCCACAAGAAACCTCATGGTCGGGTGTCGAGCCAAACCATCTCAAGATGGCTCAAGCAGGTACTGGGAGCTGCTGGAGTAGATACTGATGTATATACATCTCACTCCACCAGGGCAGCATCCACATCGGCGGCTAAAAGGATGGACGTACCACTGGACCACATCCTGGCTACAGCGGGGTGGTCCATGGAGAAAACGTTCCAAACGTTCTACAACAAGCCGCTAGCAGAACCTGTGTTATTTGCAGCAAGAGTTTTAGAATCTGCAAATATATAATTTAAGCCCTGGGGGAGCATTTTGTCTTTTGTTATTGTTTAATAGATACCATTCTTGTTTACAAACAGATTATGGTTGATTACGATAACATACTTCCTCCCTTGAATGACTTCGGCAGCGAGTGAAGTATGAACTGTTACACGGTTTGAAATCACAGAGCTTTAAAATCTTCACGTAGTCACTCACGTGACTCCGAAGTAAAATAGTAAGATTAAACGAGAATTTACCAGTTTGAAGTTTGATCTGTATTTTATGAGGAGTTACGATGAGGGATTACGTGCCCTCCACTCCCACCCTCAAATATAGAGATCAACTGGTATCTTAGTTCTCCTTTTCTTTACTATGTTTATTTCAATTGTTGTGTTTCCTGTGATTCCACACCGCTGCTTTGAAGAATGTCGCGCATGCGTGCTGGACGGGCTCTTCACGTAATCCCTCATTGTAACTCCTCATAAAATACAGATCAAACTTCAAACTGGTAAGTTCTTGTTTAATCTTACTATTAATAGTTCTTGTTTAGTTTAGCTTAGAGATACAGCGCAGAAACAGGCCATTTGGCCCACCCCGACCAGCGCTCCCCGCACATTAACACTACCGTATGCACACTAGGGACAATTTACACTTATACCAAGTCAATTAACCTACAGACCTGTATGTCTTTGGAGTGTGGGAGGAAACCGAAGATCTCAAAGAAAACCCACACGGTCACTGGGAGAACATACAAACTCCGTACAGACAGCACCCGTAGTCAAGATCGAACCCTGGCCTCCGACACAACAAGCGCCATAAGGCAGCAACTCTACCGCTGCGCCACCATGATGTATAAAAACTAGGTCTTGATACTTTTGTTGAGGCCGTTACAGCACCTAAAGACAAACACATGGCTCGTCACATGGTATAATTCCTCCTACCATTGATTAATCTGCGCTCTACTGAGAAAAATACTCCTTTGAGCCAATGTACCTTCTTACTTCACTCTCGCCACTTCAGATAGCTTAATTTCTCTCCTCAACCCACCACATGATTAATGTCCTCCCTCCTGAAACTGCAGAGCTGCAGGATTGCAGCACATTAACACGGATGGATCGCAAACCCAACAAAACATGCAGAGGAAGCTCCATGCTCTGCAGCCTCGGCTACAGTCACCAGAGGTGATAAACCTTCTGCTGCATGCAATGCTGCACCTTTCATCTCCTAGACGTTACAGCAACAACTTTCCTCAGAGTGCTCGCGACATCAGATCAGCGTATCCTGCACTCACACCCATTTTCAACTGCTCTCTTTCAGTTCCCTCTGTCAGGCTTCCCCCACTCTCGCTTTCAGTGTGTCTATCTTCGTTGTCTATCTGCAATTTGGTGTCTCTGCCTCTCCCTCTGTTTCTTTCCCTTGGTCTGTCATTACTGTTTAGATATTTTCAAGATACAGCGTGGAAACAGGCCCTTGAGCCCACGCTGAACACTGATCACCCGTACACTAGTTTGTACGTTTCACCAGTTTCGCATCCTACATACTAGGGGCAATTTACAGAAGCCAATCCAGTGCCCAGCAGAATATTGAAAGGATGGGCAGGGGATGGTCACACGAGAGCGCATCACCAGTTCAATACACCTTTTAAAACACAGAATAAATTCATGCTGTATTGCCGATTCCAATTTGATAGATTCATGCAAAAATACCTAAATGCTGTACTGCAGTGCCCAAGTCATATAGAGTCATAATCATAGGGTCATACACCAGTCGTAATAGAGAAAACTATCTCAAGTTGCAGATACCAATGAAGATACGGGTTCCCACCAATGAAGATATAAATGAAGTCACCAATGAAGTTGTAGATATCAAGGCGCAGAGAGAAGACTACGTGAAGTTGCAGATATCAGTAATGCAGTGATTAAATGCAGGGAGGAGTGAGGTTCAGAAGCAAATTGGTGCAGACATCCCAGTGGAATTTGAAGGTAGAGGAGACTATAGAAATGGGGAAGGTACACAAAAATGCTGGAGAAACTCAGCGGGTGCAGCAGCATCTATGGAGCGAAGGAAATAGGTAACGTTTCGGGCCGAAACCCTTCTTCAGACTGATAGGGGGTGGGGAGAAGAAAGGAAAAAAGGAAAAGGAGGAGGAGGAGCCCGAGGGTTGGGGGAGGGGAGGAGACAACCAGATGGCTGATGAAGGGGAGGGGACAGCCAGGGCTAGCAGAATTGGGAGAATTCAACGTTCAGGCCACCAGGGTGTAGACTGCCCAAGCGGAATATGAGGTGCATTTCCTCCAATTTACGGTGTTGCTCGCTGTGGCCATGGAGGAGACCCAGGACAGAGAGGTCAGATACGGAATGGGAGGGGGAGTTGAAGTGCTGAGCCACCGGGAGTTCAGGTTGGTTATTGCGGACCGACCGGAGGTGTTCGGCGAAACGATCGCCAAGCCTCCGCTTGGTCTCACCGATGTAGATCAGCTGGCATCTAGAGCAGCGAATGCAATAGATGAGGTTGGAGGAGATGCAGGTGAACCTCTGTCGCACCTGGAACGACTGCTTGGGTCCTGGAATGGAGTGGAGGGGGGAAGTGAAGGGACAAGTGTTGCATCTCTTGCGGTTGCAAGGGAAAGTACCAGGGGAGGGGGTGGTATGGGAGGGAAGGGAAGAATTGACAAGGGAGTTACGGAGGGAGCGGTCTTTGCGGAAGGCAGACATAGGGGGAGATGGGAAGATGTGGCGAGTGGTGGGGTCACGTTGGAGGTGGCGAAACTGACGGAGGATCACTTGTTGTATGTGACGGCTGGTGGGGTGAAAGGTGAGGACTAGGGGGACTCTGCCTTTGTTGTGAGTGGGGGGATGGGGAGAGAGAGCAGTGTTGCGGGGTATGGCAGAGACCCTGGTGCGAGCCTCATCTATGGTGGAGGAGGGGAACCCCCGTTCCCTGAAGAATGAGGACATTTCAGATGCCCTGGTGTGGAACGCCTCATCCTGGGAGCAGATGCGGCGTAGACGGAGGAATTGGGAGTGGGGGATGGAGTCCTTACAGGAAGCAGGGTGGGAAGAAGTGTAGTCCAGATAGCCATGGGAGTCGGTAGGTTTGTAGTGGATGTCGGTAAGGAGTCTATCACCTGCGATGGAGATAGTGAGGTCAAGGAATGGTAGGGAAGTGTCGGAAATGGTCCAGGTGTATTTAAGTGCCGGATGGAAGTTGGTGGTGAAGCGGATGAAGTCAGTCAGTTGTGTGTGGGTGCAGGATGTGGCACCAAAACAATCATCGATGTAGCGGAGGTAGAGGTCGGGGATGGGGCCCTGGTACGCATTGAACAGGGATTGTTCTACGTACCCGACAAAGAGGCAGGCGTAGCTGGGGCCCATGCGTGTGCCCATAGCTACGCCTTGTATTTGGAGGAAATGGGAGGAGTCGAATGAAAAGTTATTAAGTGTAAGTACCAGCTCCGCTAGGCGGAGGAGGGTGTCAGTGGCCGGGTATAGATTGCTTCTCCGGTCGAGGAAAAAACGGAGGGCTTTGAGACCATCCTGGTGGGGGATGGAGGTGTACAGTGACTGGACGTCCATGGTGAAGATGAGGGGGTGAGGGCCTAGAGAGTGGAATGCGCGGAGATGACGGAGAGTGTCTGAGGTGTCTTGAACATAGGTGGGGAGGGATTTAACCAAGGGGGATAGTATGGAGTCGAGGTAGGTGGAGATGAGTTCGGTGGGGCAAGAACAGGCAGAGACAATGGGTCTACCGGGACAGTCAGGTTTGTGGATTTTGGGGAGAAGGTAAAAGCGGGCTGTGCGGGGCTGGGGAACGATGAGGTTGGAGGCTCGTTCGGGCAGGGCGTGGGAGTGGATGAAGTTGGTGATGGTGCTGGAGATGG
>CM075982.1:20203994-20371276 GCA_038087875.1 Malacoraja senta
TGAGCAAAGTTTGACTAGGCAAGGCCTCTGCTCTTTAGTTTACACCTCATCCTGTTTGGTTGTCCGGCATAAAAAGTGATGCTCGCTCATATGAGGAAGTTAGGACAGAGGAAGCAAAGAGGAAATGTACAACATCAAGCACATCATCAACTACAGCATCTCTACACCTGTCACCTGTGTGGAAGGAACTTTCAAGCCCAGATCGGTCTCATCAGCCACTTCTCTGCATGCTGTAACATGGTAGACTGGATGTTGTAGTCTTACTCAAGAATCAGAGACGAACAACAATAGCTCTTAAATTTAGAAGAGAAAGAAGCAACCTCAATGCAGCATGTAAACATTTACTTTAGTCCTCTTGGATTTTGCAATCACAGTGACGAAAGGCGTTGTGCCTTTTGCATCAACAGACGCACTATTTCCATTATTTAAGTCTGTCCTTAGTTTAGAGATACAGTGTGGAAACAGTCCCTTCGGCCCACCAACTCCACGATGACCATCGGTCACCCATACACAAGTTCTATGTCCTACACACTTGGAGCAATTTACAGCAGCCTACTAAATCTGCATGTATTTGGAATGTGGGATGAAACCGGAGCACCTGGAGAAAGTTGTCACAGGGAGGACGTACAAACACTGCACAGATAGCACCTGTGGTCAGGATTGAACCCGGGTTTCTGGCGCTGCGAGGCAGCAACTCTACTGCTTCTGGAGCTCCCGCAACTACAGCTGCGTCCGCTGGACTGGAGGGCGGCAGCTTCGGCAGCTTCGGCCACCCCGGGTTTGAACCAGCCCGTCGTGGAGCACGGATTCAGCCGCGGGATTGACTTACCATCACCCGGCGGAGTCACAACATCAGAAGCCTGGATCGCCTCAGCGCAGAGGGAGAACAAAGAGGGAAGAGACAGAGACTTTAAGACTTTTGCCTCCATCACAGTGAGGAGGTGCCTGGTGAACTCACTGTGGTGGATGTTAATTTGTGTTTATTGTGTGTTTTGTTATTTATTATTATATGTATGACTGCAGGCAACGAAATTTCGTTCAGACCGAAAGGTCTGAATGACAAATAAAGGAATCTCTAATCTCTCTAATCTCTTCTTATGAAGTTGTAGCAGCGTCAATAACACATTCTGCTGCGGACTGATCTGGCAGCCCCTGGCAGAATGTGTTATCGACACTGCTGGTGGAAGCACAACCAAACAATTGTTAAGGGAGTGGGTGTAGTTCCCACAAATAGATAGATTGGTTCACACAAAATCAACAAAAGACCAGAATGTTAAACAACCATGATTACAAACCTGCAACTGAAACGAACCACCAACGTTATAGTCTGTTGATCATTTGCATGTAATTATCCACAACTATAGTGGATTGCCACTGGCAGAAATAAATAGTTCTCGTCCTGCAGCAGGTAGTGCTCTTGGCATGATCCTCTCTGTGTGTGGCACAGTGTATTGCCAACCGCAAGGACAGATGTCAGGTACTGATCAGGTACTGATTCTGGATGATCAGCCATGATGATATTGAATGGCAGTGTTGGCTCGACGAGCCGAATGGCCGACTCCTGCACCTATTTTCTCTGTTTGTATGTTTCTACGTTTCTCCATTTAACCATTAAAAAAAGATACAAGGTGCTGGAGTAACTTGGCAGGTCAGGCAGCATCTCTGGAGAACATGGATACATATTGCTTCAGACTGATGGTGGTGGGGTGGGGGTAGAATTCTCCAATTTTAGATAACTAATCTACTAGCCCCTTTCCCTTTAACCTCCCTCCCTCTTGTACACTGGGAATAACATCCCTGAGTTTGGCACCACTGTGCTCTTAGTGGATTGGCACCAAGATTAAATCACGGGCAGGAAACTATTGCCCAATGGAATTAAGGGTTGATCTGCCTGTAGCACCAAACGTAGTTCAGAACTTAGCAATCACACTGTTGACCTATGTACAAAATGATCAAATTCTATCCATGACATTTAAAACAACCCCAAATGAACCAGATAAGATACACACAAAATAACTCAGCAGGACAGGCAGTATCTCTGGAGAGAACAAATGGGTGACGTTCCGAGTCGAGACCCATCTTCAGAATATTATTCAATAACAATTATATCCCTAACTGCACCAGATCCCCCTTGAAGTTTAAAAACGGGCATATTTTGCCACCAAATCTTTTGAATCTCCTCCTCTTCCACTAATGTCAATAGCCAAAAATCTGCAACTAATTCCAAACAGTGAATGGTGTTTTATTTTGGATGGGAGCGGCTCAGGGTTTCAATTAGGAAATTAACTCACCTGGGAGTCACCCATATTGACCCGACTGGAATCAGACGTTGGCCGCCTGCCTGACGACGGTGGTCCTGTTGCGTAGGGACCATAGCTGGGTAGGTCCCCGCGGGCAGAGAGGCTGTTTCCGGAGGAACGTTCTTGCAGTGACAGCTTCCTGTTGGAGAGCTTGGGCCTCGGGCCTACTTTCTTTGCCACGCTGCATGCGCTCCCGTGGGTGCTGGCAGAGTCCTCAGCAGGGTGACCCACTCCGTTTGTTTGAGCATCTTCTCCCTCCTTTGCTCGGCCCAGATCCTTGACTTCCGAGGGCTGCTTGCCACTGTCCATGTTGGCAGAAGCAGATTCCTCGGAGACCTGCACGGCAGCCACTTGCAGAGCCAGGTCTTCCTGCTGAGGATCTCCAACAATGTCCGTCTCCATGCCTTCGCGCCCAGAGCTCCTTTCTGCCGCTGACATCACCACGTTTCTCGGACCCAGCAGATGGAAACCACTGCAAATCTCATGAGATTCTCTTTCTTAATAGATATCCCACGCCCTAAAGAGCTGAAATAAAGAAACAATTAGAATTGTAAATAAGGAATTTGGACAAGAACACATTAGAAACATCGAAACATATAAAATAGGTGCAGGAGTAGGCCATTCGGCCTTTGAGCCAGCAACACCATTCAAAATGATCATGGCTGATCATCCAAAATCAGTACCCCATTCCTGCTTTTCCCCCATATCCTTTGGTTCCTTTTGCCCGAAGAGCTAAATCTAACTCTCTCTTGAAAACATCCAGTGAATTGGCCTCCACTGCGTTCTACAGATACCACAGATTCTCAACTGTCTGGGTTTTAAAAATATCCTCATCTCAGTCCTAAATGGCCTACCCTTTATTCTTAAACATTCTGCAACATCTACCTAACTACAATCTACTTCATTGAATTGTCATTCTTTTATATAACACAAGAGGAGCTATTTGCAGCTTTTAAGTCTCTAGTTAAGAAGTCCCACTACCCTTCTCCTTATCTAAAGGCTCCCACACTGGGGTGGTAAAGAAAGTGAATGGTACATTTGCTTTCATTAGTAGGGGCATTTAATCTAAGGCTCAGGAAGTCATATTGCAGCTCCATAGGACTTTGGTAAGGCAACATTTGGAGTATTGCGTGTATCTCATCATCCCATTATAGGAAAGCTGTGGAGGCTTTGGAGAGGGTGCAGCGAAAGTTTACCAGAATGTCTGGATTAGAGGGATAGACTTGGATTCTTTTCTCTGGAACGTCGGAAGTTGAGGGCACTTTGATAGTAAAACAATTAGGAGAGGAATAGATAGGGTAGACAGTCAGAACCTTTTTCCCCCAGGGTGGAAATGTCCAACACTAGAGGACATAGCTATAAGGCTAGAGGGAGAAAGTATAATGGAGATGTGCTGGACAAGTTTATTTAACATAGAGAATAGTGGTGGCCTGGAACGCATTGCCAGAGGTGGTGACAGAGGTAGATGCAACAGTTGCATTTAAGATGCTTTTGGATAGACACATGTGTCTATCCAAAAGACAGTCTGTGGAATTCTCTGCCTTAGAGGGCGGTGAAGGCCGGTTCTCTGGATACTTTCAAGAGAGAGCTAGATAGGGCTCTTAAAGATAGAGGAGTCAGGGGATATGGGGAGAAGGCAGGAACAGGGTACTGATTGGGGATGATCAGCCATGATCACATTGAATGGCGGTGCCGGCTCGAAGGGCCGAATGGCCTCCTCCTGCACCTATTGCCTATTGTCACATGGAAGTGCAGGGAACAGAGGGATATGGATCATGTACAGGCAGTTGAAATCAGTTTAGCTAGTTTTATTCGGCACAAACATTGCAGCCGAAGGGCCCATTCCATGCTGCACTGTTCTATGACTTCCAGTCAGAAAAACACTATCCACCACTGCCCTCTCTGACCATGATTTCAAATATTTATCCAATTCTTTCTATAATATTAGGATTGATTCTGCTTCCACCACCATGCAGTCCCTCCCCAGATTACGAACACCCGAATTATGCACATACAGACAAGATCCCCACAAATATAATTATGTTTCAATTGTACCCAGTAGTGAAAAAATCCTCTTTACATGTAACCTCCCTGCAGTCGTCAGACACCATTGTATCTTGAGATCACAGGCTGCTCGTATCACCGCCTGAGGCCACTCAAGTAAGTTGTTTTGGAAATTGACAGTGGTCCTTGACATTCTATTGAAGAAAGTAACAGCCAAGATACCAAGCCCACCGATATCAGCCATTGAGCATTGGACAAATAGATTCTGCACCATTGTAACAAGGCAGGGGAAGATAGTAAATAAATGTTCGTGGATGGCGGGACTGTCATATGTTGAAAGAATGGAACGACTGGGCTTGCATACACTGGAATTTAGAAGGATGAGAGGGGATCATTGAAACATATAAGATTATTACGGGATTGGATACGCTAGAGGCAGGAAACATGTTCCCGATGTTGGGGGAGTCCAGAACCAGGGGCCACAGATTAAGAATAAGGGGTAGGCCATTTAGAACGGAGATGAGGAAAAACTTTTTCACCCAGAGAGTTGTGAATCTGTGGTGTTCTCTGCCTCAGAAGGCAGTGGAGGCCAATTCTTTGGATGCTTTCAAGAGAGAGTTAGATAGAGCTCTTAAAGATAGCAGAGTCAAGGGATATGGGGAGAAGGCAGAAACGGGATACTGATTGTGGATGATCAGCCATGTTCACAGAGAATGGCGGTGCTGGCTCGAAGGGCCGGAAGGCCTTCTCCTACACCTATTGTCTATTGTCTATTGTCAACATCATACTTTACAATCCTGGGGAGGTGTGGTTATGACTCTGTAAAGACGGAAGCTGATCATAACTCAGGGAGATTAGGCAGTGTACAGCAGATCACATTGACTGGAGAGAGAAAAATCTCTTACATTTCTCTATTCTTTTGCCCAATTATGATATATCATTTTAACATTGTTTGTCTATTTACACCTCAATGAATCACGTGATGTTAGTCAATATTAAAAATACTAAATAAATGCACTTTTTTTAGATGAAAGTTGAACTATGCTGAGTGGACATCCATTTCAAGACCAACTCACTTGAATCAGTCCTACATTTAAAGATTAAAGATGCAGAGTTTTGTAAATTTGCAGCAGAATATTTGTTAATCCTGGCCCATTGTTGAAATCTCAAAAGGGATTCCATGGGTTTGAAGAGCTAAATTAAGTAAGAGCTTTTAACTTTACACCCTGAAAAAAATCAAGATATGGAATAACAAAAGAAAAATGGAGACACAAGGAACTGCAGATACAGGAATCTTGAGTAAAGTACAAATACTGTAGTAACTCAGCGGAAATATAAAATAAATATATTGGGTCAAAGCGTCTGCTCCCGTCAAAGACCCTTCCAGTTTTCCGCACGGAAGTGCCAATATCAGTAGCGACAGAGGTTGCTGACTAAAACCCAATGTCCCAGGGCCCAGTTTTTCAAAGTTACTTTGAACCCAAGCTTTTCACAGCTAAATGGCTGCCCCACCCCCACCACGAAGAGGTTCCCACTAGGTACCCAGTTAGAATGCCAAGAAGAATTCCAACCCCCAATGGCATCTCCACCTCCAGTGTTGCATCAGATGGAGTGAGCAAAGGGTTAAAATAGTCTGGAACATCGCAGATCATTGCTTGCTGAACGGGCCGTACATACTACACCTCCCTCCTGACGCCAGCAGACATGTGGCCAGACACAGAGGTTCCCCCAGCCAGATGTGCTGCTGTGATTTCTGATTGTTGAAGCTGCTGCCTTACTGTGATTTAACTTTGTCTGGCACCAATAATAAATACACATGCGTTCAACCACACTCTTGCTGTTGCAAATTCAAGAGGTTCAGATGAAATTTATGAGCAGTGTGACCCAGCCATATAGAAATACCATTTATTGGGAAAAAAATGTAATAATGCCATAATAAAAACAACAATCCATTAGGCTTAATACCCAGACGAATAGAATTCAAAAGCTGTGAAAAGATGTTGAACCTATATAGAATCCTGGTTAGCCCACACAGGGAGACTGTTTGCAAAGAGCGAGTGAAATTGAACAATTAAGACAATCCATGATAATAATCAGTCATCACACACAGAAATGTTTGCTGAGAACCTTTCTGGAATGAAAGAAGCTTACACATTGAGGATTAAATGAGTTATTAGAAGGCAGGGAAAAGCATCCATGGACTGAATAACCGAAGCGCTGTGCAAGCTCTGCTAATTGGAACAGCATCATGCGGACGGAAAAGCCCTGCTGCATCCAAATGGAAAGGACTATCTTAAAAAGAGATCCTCCAGTATTACCGTCTAAATTGTTCTTGTGACAAAGATGAGGATACCTAGCAACTGTGACTCCAGCTAATTACAAATAATTAAGTGTTATCTACTCTCAGTGACTTTGCATTGCAATTTCAATCCGCACGGCGCTGTCAATGCCACAATAAATGAAACATATTTCCTAAAGCCTTCGACGTGATATTGCCGTGAAGAGACAAAGTCAGGCATTGCAAAGTATTCTAATGACCTTAAGCTTAAGATCTTACCGGGCTTATTCTCCAGCTGGTAGAATAATTAAACACACAAGATCTGTTAGCTCGTGAAGACACTAATCAGTCTTCAGCTCCTCGCGTACAAATGAATTACAGTTCAATTAAAAACATCCTTTAAAATTTACCGCCGGCTGAATGTGCAGCAATGTTTTCTGCCTATTGAGAATAATCGTTGTTCTTCAGTGATCAGCCCCAAGAGAAATTAAGCTTAGTAACAATGTCATTTCAGATATATTTAAATGACGAGCATGCCCAAATGAACCTTCTCTGTTTCATAGAACATAGAAACATAGAAACATGGGTGCAGTAGGCCATTCAGCCCTTCGAGCCAGCTCTGCCATTCAATATGATCATGGCTGATCATCTAAAATCAGTACCCCGTTCCTGCTTTTTCCCCATATCCCTTGATTCCTTTAGCCCAAAGAGCTAAATCTAACTCTCTCTTGGTCCAGCTCCTGCTGTGTCTTGTTGACACAAACCAAAAGCTTCCAATGCTCCTGCTATGCCCATGGCATTTATCCAATAGCACCACGTGCAGCCACCCCGAGTCACATCTACCCTTGGAGGAGACAACGTCCCAGGTGCCTCATGCCTGCTTGTGATGGGGAACTATAAGAATGCATGGTCCCCGAGTTAGTTGCAACATTCAGTTCAGGTCCTGACTGAACTGTATCTTAACCCCAAATCTCCTGACTCTATTATGCAAAAGACAACTAAACTTCTCAGACATGAAAGTCTGAATTTTCTTGCAAGATTTCCATCATATTTGTACCTCTCTGCACTGTATATCAGTCTAAAAAACGGGTCCTGGCCCTAATCAAGAGGTGTCCCGACCAAAAACGTCACCTATCTGTGTTCTCCAGAGATGCTGACTGGCCCACTGAGGTACTTCCAGCACTGTCTCTTTTTTTGTAAACCTGCATCTGCAGTTCTTTGATTCTCCTAAACATCCTTCCATTTCCCTCCTGAGATGCCATCTGGCCTGTTGAGTTCTTCCAGCACTTTGTTCTTAGCTCAGGATTCCAGCTTCTGCATTTTGGGGGACTCCTCTCATACTCTACCCCACTTTATTGTCCATATGACTTGACTAAACTTGACTTGACTTGAAGTTGAGGCGATTCCCGGGTGCCGTCTGTGTGGAGTTTGCTCGTTTTCCTTGTGACTCTGTGGATCTTCCCCAGGTGGCGCAGCAGTAGATTCTGCTGCCTTACAGTGCCAGAGCCCCAGGTTTGATCCTGACTACGGGTGCTGTCTGTATGGAGTTTGTACGTTCACCCTGTGACCTGCATGCATTGTCCCCGGGATCTCCTGTTTCCTCGCACACTCTAAAAGATGCACAGGCTTGTAGGTTAATTGGCTCGGTATAATTGTAAATCGTCCATAGTGAGTGTAGGATAGTGTTAATGTGCGGGGATCGCTGGTCAGCAGACTCGATGGGCCTGTTTCCACGCTGTATCTCTAAACTAAACAAAGGTGCTCCAGTTTACTCCCACATCACAAGGACTTGCAAGCTGGTAGCCTAATTGGCCGCAGTAAATAGTCCCTGGTGGTAGGTGGAGCTTCCCATCAACTTCCAGGAAAAATTACAAGTGATGTAATTTTTCCTGGAAGTTGATGGGAAGCTCCACGATCCCATTGCTATTAGTTTAAAAAAACAGCATGGAAACAGGCCCTTCAGCCCACCAAGTCAGTGCCGACCAACGATCACCCATACACTAGTTCTATCCTACACACTAGGGACAATTTGCAGAAGCCAATGAACCTATAAACCAGCAGATCTTTGAAGCGTGGTAGGGAACCAGAGCTCAGAGAAAACCTGTGTGGTCGCAGGGAGAATGCGGAAACCACACAGAAAGCCCCCGTGGTCAGGATCGAAGCTGGGTCTCTGGCACTGTAAGGCAGCAGAATCTACTGCTGCGCCACCATGCTGCCTCTCTATCAGGAAACAATGCTTCCCCTTCACTGTGGTTGATGGAGCCCTCACCCAGTTCTCCATACTTTTGTCCATACTTCCACTCTCTTCTCACCTCCCCACAGACAGAACAGAGGTAGGGTTCCCTTAGTCCTTACCTTTCACCCCACCTTGGGCAGCAGGACCAGCCATATGGATCTGGTGCAGATAGATTTGGAGCAATGGCTCCGAGTGGCACGAGTGGCAAGTTGGGCAGTCACCCACCCCAGGGGCACGATGCTGAGTGCTGTCTCAGAGCAAGTAGCTGCACAGACCTCCACAACTTGGAACCGTTTTTCCGCTATACGATTTAATGTGCTTGTACTCATTCACTGTCCCACACACACTGTGGAACGTCCCCCTCATCATGAACCCATGGCCTACTCTGTTGTTAGGCTGATAATGAATTTCTCCAGCAGACACGAAAATTATCTTAATTATGCCTGTGCGAGTTGAACTACTGTCAAGGAATACAGCTGATTATTTCCTTTCTACATTTTAACAACATTAAGGTTTCAAGTAAAAACATGAAGGCCTTTGAAATTATTAACTTATCTTTCAGTTTTACAGTTCTGAAGTGAGATATTGAAGACAAATGAAGGGAAACACAGGGAAATAAATTTTACCTCAAAATAAATTTGCATTTTAAAATGTGTTTCTATTTTTTAAAATGATGTGAACACCAATGTAGATCCATCTTTCATGCACATTAATAAGCTTTTTAAATTAATATGTAAAGATTTGCAAACTATCAGATGTAATTTGCAACCTATCATTTGACAATTTAACCAGAATTCTGCCACGAATAGAGGGTTTCTAATCCAAACTTTTGATTTTACTTTTGTGAGTTTTCATTTCACTAACGATTAAAAAGAGATTTTGGAACCATCCTCTGTCTTAAAATAATATTTTGAGCAGGAACAGCAAAACACAGGGTCTTAAGCTGTTTTTATTTCTTGGACATTAAATAGACATAAAGCAGAATAATTCAGCAATGGGATAGATTGCTTCACTTCTGCGTGAGTTTATGCAGAGACTTGGTGGAAAGGTCCTACCTCGGTGTTAACGCCAAGAATGTTAGGAGCCTTGAAGCTAATAAGGGCAACTATCACAACATATAAATGAGAATCAGGCAAGCTACTGCTGCCTAAAGCATGTTTGTTCAAAATAAGCTACAATATATTAACGAAAACTAACCAAGCTCGATATGATCGGATCTCCCCTTCAATCTGCTAACCATGGCGTAGAATGCATCTTAAGGTATCCATTACATCACAAGTAGACCAAAGGGACTGCAGAAGGTGAAATCTTGAGCCAATACTTAGATAGATAACGTTTCAGGTCAGGACCTTCTTCATCAGCCTGAAGAAGAGACACAACCCAAAATATCAATAGTCCAAATATCTTCAGATATTCCCTGACCTGCTGAGATCATCCAGCAGTCTGTTCTTTTGCTTGTTAGCCAATGTTGTCAACAAGTGTGAAATTCAAGGTTTCAAGGTCAGTTTATCGTCACATGTACCAATTAAGGTACAGTGAAATTTGAATTATCATACAGACATTCTAAGTGAAAAGCAACAAGACACACAGCCACATAAAATAAAATTTATCAAAGCTCCCGCAGCCGGCGATCCGAAGTACGGTGCTGGAGGAAACTTGCCTCCAGGACAAACTTTCAGGCTAATATATTCCAGTGCATCTTCTTCTTTTCGTGTCCATCTTGAAACAAATGTTGACCTCGCTGTCATCGTCCGTCCGGCGCCAATCAGTGGAAGTCATCACTTGTCGCAATAGATGATGGTGGTAGCAGAATTAGCTCAGGATACTTCCAGTTTCCAGCCCCGCGACGTGGACGCTTGTGCTATGGGGCCATTCCAGTGCTGTTGTTTAACATTCAGGTGTATCCCTTGTATTCTGGTCTTACTTCAAGTTTGCTTAAGCAGTACATTTAAAATATAATAAGCGTGATTAACAATACAATTTATTTGTCTTTTTTCTTTTTGTCTTTTGGACAAATTTGTCATTTGTCACACACACACACAAATTTGTCATTTGGACCCCTTGAGGTCCAAACAAAATGTCGTTTCTGCAGCCATACATTACAAAATGAAAAAAGACCTGAGACACGACACAATTTACACATACATCCATCACAGCGCTGTGATGGAAGGCAAAAAAACGTATCTCTCCACTGCACTCCCCCCCCCCCCCCCCCCCCCCCCGATGGTGGTAGCAGAAACAAAATACAAGCAATAAAAAAGACAAAAATACTAAACAAAAAGTTCAAAAGGGAGGTTTTTGCTTTCAAACAAGGGGGGGGGGGCTTACGCTGCTAGAAATAAAAAGTTATTAAAGGTCAGGGATGCACCATCCAGGCACCTGACCAAGCCCGTGCAGGGTTTAACTTGCCAATGAGCAGTAATGAGGTCTCAGCTTGACCATGGGTTTTAGACAGATTTGGTGTGGTGCAGGGTGAAGAACCCAACTATACAGCTGTCATTTCACTTCACATGCAAGCACCTACACACACTTTCACACACACACTCTTTTCCTCTTACACACACACAGTTTATTTCTCTCACACACACACACACACACACACGCAGTAGAGCCAAAGAAGGCTGAGTCACCTTTCTCTGGAATAGTTAAGGACAAGGGATGATCTCATAGAGGAAGCTTGGGAGAGTAGGTGTGAAGTTGTTTCCACTTGTGGGGGAGTTGAAGACCAAGAGTCATCAATAAAAGCCTGGCACGAATAAATACAATAGAGATTTCAGGAAAAACTATATCTATATCCAGTGAAGAGAATGTGGAATTCCCTCCCACGTGGAGTGGTTGAAGTGAACAGGCTGGATATAATAAGCAGGGGAAATATGTAAGAGAGAAATGCATGAAAAAATGTGTTCAGGGAAAATGTGATAATTAGAGCAGTAGGAAGCACATTTGGACCATAAACCAGCATGGTCTCACCTGGTGAATGGCCTGTCCGAACTGAGTCATTGTACACAATTCAACACAGACACGCAGACGCTCAATGGAACTTCACCCGGACACAAACACACATGCGCAAACACGCACTCACGTACAGATAGGTGTGTGTGTGTGCACAAACATGCACATTCATCATACATGCACAATACATGTGATCATACATGCACAAACGCACATTCACTCACGGCTGAACACACCACATCTCTTTGTCACTCACACAAACATATTTGGGATTAAAAATATTTCCTTAGTTCCTTGGTCCCACAAATAATGTAGCAAACATCATCAGGACGATCTTAAGAGACAAAGAAAAGTTCAGGAAAGGAAAATAAATAAACTTTGGATATAACTGTTTTTGGTCAGGTAATAGGAGACAGGAATTGAATGTGTAAATGAAGAAACTTGGTGGGTGTCTACATGGAAGGAGATTAAAGGAATAAGGATTGGGGGGAGGGTGCATGCTTGAAGGCCTGAAGAGGAGTTTGAATTGCAGGTCTTGGTGGGCTGGGACCCGATGCAGGGTAGTTAATCTGTGGAACTCATTGCCGTAGAGGGCTGTGGAGGCCAAGCCAGTGGATATTTTTAAGGCAGATATAGTGAAATTCTTGATTAGAACGGGTGCAAAGGGTTATGGGGAGAAGGCAGGAAAATGGGATTAGGAGGCAGAAATCAGCCATGATTGAATGGCAGAGTAGACTCGATGGGCCGAATGGCCTAATTCTACTCCTGTAACTTGTGAATGCAACCAGCTGGCCAGGATAGGCCTGACGGACGAATGTGGAGAGAAGCTTACTGCACCCATTTGCCGATCAACCCACCTCACCTATGTCCACCTATCGCTTGCCAGGCTTTGCCCCACTAGCGCATCTCTTTTCCAACTTCCTTCCCCTTACTCCATCAGTCTGAAGGGGAGTCCTGACCCGAAAGGACGTCTGTCTAACCCGGCCACAGATGCTGCCTGTGCCGCTGAGTTCCTCCAGCACGTTGTTTCTTGATCAAGGCAACGGTTGCAGACTTCTTAATGTTGAAACAGAACAAAATAGAAGGTATCATCCCCACTAAATATCAGATGAGCAGTGTGACAACACAAGAGTCGGCAGAGGAGTGGTGGGGAAACGGAGCTGGAGCTCGTCAGCGTACGATGTGTAGCTCGGCTCTGTGTCGGGGTGGTACCTCCCTGTGATCGGAGAAGGCTGCGGAAAAGCCTCGAAATGGCACCCTGGTAACACAGACTTGGGTGTGAATGATAATGTGGGGATAATCAAGTTTCAGGTGCCATCCACCTACAGCAAGCAGAACTGGTTTAGCAATTTTACTCAATGTTTAGTTTAGATTAGTTCAATTTAGTTTAGTTTAGGTTATTGTCACGTGCACCAAGGTACAGTGAAAAGCTTTTGTTGCAATTTATACAGTCAGCAGAAAGAGAATACATGCTTACAATCGATCCATTTACAGTGTGTTGCTACATGATAAGGGAATAACGTTTAGTGCAAGGTGAAGCCAGCGAAATCCGATCAAGATAGTCTGAGGGTCACAAAAGATAGATAGTAGTTCAGGACTGCTCACTAGTTGTGGGATGATTCAGTTGCCTGATAATAGCTTGGAAGAAACTGTCCATGAATGTGAATGTGTGTTTTCGCACTTCTACACCTCTTGCCCTGACGAGAGAGGGGAGAAGAGGGAGTGGTCAGCGTGCGACTCGTCCTTGATTATGCTGCTGGCCTTGCCGAGGAAGCGTGAGGTATAAATGGAGTCAATAGAAGAGAGGTTGGTTTGTGTGATGGTCTGGGCTGCGTCCACAATTCACTGCAATTTCTTGCGGTCTTGGATGGAGCTGTTCCCAAACCAAGCTGTGATGCATCCTGATAAAATATTTTCTATGGTGCATCTGTAGAAGTTGGTGAGAGTTGTAGGGGACATGCCGAACTTCCTAAGCCTTCGAAGGAAGTAGAGGCGTTGATGTGCTGTGGGTTTGGTGTATGCAGCGGATACTTATTTGGGCTTTTTCTAAACACAGATCTCAGCTCAGTAAATGATCCCTTCACTCAACCACTCCGCCACCCTACCAGACGGTTTGAACCCAAAATGGGCAAAACATTCCCAGGAACGTGCAGGGTCAGGAGGCTGGGAACCATTCTGAAGCACATTTTTAATCGGCAGTCGCCCACTACCATCCTACTGACATGGCCACATCTGCGATTGTGCCAAGAACAGGGGGAAGTGAAGTTGTGCGGGAGGGAGGGCAGTGTGATGGTTCAGATGGAAAATGAGGGCTGTAAATACCCGGTGGAAAGACCACTGTGAAGATGTGCCAGCAAGCAGCATTATTGTCAAATAATGTAGCAGGCACGGGAATCTTTCTACGTCATGGAGCTCAATCGAAAGCAATAATATGCGAATATTCCTAGAAAATTATTTGATCATAAATAATTTAACAAAATAAAATGTCCACAGTCAAATTAAGATTTACCCACATATTGCAAATTCTTGACTGGCTACTATTAACCTCTTTTTGTCCATATTTTTTACATTATTAGGACTAATAACATCCAATAGAAATCAATGGCAGACCGCAATGTCGCTATGGCAACTGCTCTAGTCACACGCACAGTATTCATAGTAAAACACCTTACACATAATGGAGGACTGTAAACGCTGGAATCTTGAGCGAAGATTTTATTTAATTATTCACTTTCAAGGTGGTGGTGCTCCTGGCAAAGCCAGTATTTATTGGCAATCCCTAATTGTTCTTGAGATGTTGGTGCTCAGCCGGCGGGGGGAGGGGGCACGGGCCGAGAACGAAGGGGGAATCTGGCGGGGAGGGGGAGGGGAGGGGAGGGGGGGGGCCGAGAACGAAGGGGGAATCTGGCGGGGAGGGGGAGGGGAGGGGAGGGGGGACGGGCCGAGAACGAAGGGGGAATCTGGCGGGGAGGGGTAGGGGAGGGGAGGGGAGGGGGTGCCTGCTGCCACGTGCTGCGGCAGGCAGTGGATAGGACTGTTTGGGTACTTTGTAACATTGTCGGCGCCAGACAAGTGTAGACACTTGTGTAGTGCCTAGGTTGCATGCAAAACAAAACATTCTGCCGTACCTAGGTATCCACAGTACATGTGACAATAAAGTATCATTCATTCACCTTTGATAACCATTCATTGAAGACCCTCTAGTGAAGACACTGCTGTTAGGAATGGAGTTCCAGGATTTAAACCCAGCATAGATATTGGCTACACATTTCCAATACACATTTCCATTGATTAGTAAGGGTTTCAGAGGTTATGGGCAGAAGACAGGAGAATGGATTCAGGAAGGAGAGATAGATCAGCCATGAGTGAATGGCGGAGAAGATATTGATGGGCCGAATAGCCTAATTCTACTCCTGCCTCTTATGTTCTTATGAAGTCAGAATGGTGAGCCCGAGGTGATGGTATCCCATTGAACTGTCCTTTTTGGTAGGAGAGGTTGTGAGATTGGGAGTTGCTGTCAGAGTCTCCAGGCCTGTACTGCAGTGTATTTTACAGATGGGGTTCTATCCTTCTGCCAACAAATCCAACAAGGGCCCTAACCAGAAATACTACCAGGCCATTCCCTTTACAGATGCTCATGGTTCACAACACACAATATATGTTTGCTTTACTTCAATGTATGTGGAATATTGTGAGGGAGATACATCAGACATTTGCTTGTTAATCACCTTTATCAATCTTTAACCAAAAAGACATAAAGTGCATGCTGTGACTTCAGAAGCTGTTGAACTGGGAATAATTAGTTTAGAGATACAGCATGGAAACAGGCCCTCCAGCCCACCGAGCTCACCGCAACCATAGATCACCCATTCACACTAGTTCTATTATTCCATTGCCTACAAACTGGAGGGGCGGGGGTTTAACGGAGGCCAATTAACCTAAAAAACTGCACGTCTTTGGGAAATGGGAGGAACCCGGTGAACCCGCAGGAAACCCAGGCGGTCACTGGGGGAACGTGCAAACTCCACACAGGCAGCACTCGTGGTCAGAATCGATCCCATTGTCAGACATTTCTTTTGTATCTTTTGTATTCACTGCTGCCGAGCCTCTTGAGGTCCAGCCACTGGCCACATACAAGGCTGAGATCAAGAGTTGTTAGATATTTAGTGAATCAAAGGATATGGGGTTAGTGCAGGAATATAATGTGGAGGTGAAAGATCAGCCATGACCTTAGTGA
The DNA here is from genome assembly GCA_038087875.1 of Malacoraja senta. NCBI lineage: Eukaryota > Metazoa > Chordata > Chondrichthyes > Rajiformes > Rajidae > Malacoraja > Malacoraja senta. The sequence continues at coordinate 20,220,002 of CM075982.1, forward strand.
GGAGTGGGAGAGGGCGGCAGATGTGAGGAGCCAATTGGACAGCTCCTGCTTCTATTTTGAGACATATGAAACTGCAGGTGCCAGAATCATGAGCAAAGTACAAAGTGCAGGAGGAACTCGGGCGATAAGGCATTACCTGTGGAGGGAAGGAATTGAAGAAGGTTCCTAACTAGAAACACCATCAGTCCATTCCGTCCTCAGATGCTGCCTGACCCGTTGAGATTCTCCAGCACTTTGTGTTTTGCTCATGCTTCCATTTATTACATTCATGCACACGAATAATTCACATGGTTAGCATATGCATTGATGCACGCACACGCACACACACACACACATGCACATGCAAAGGCATTGAAATTGTAGGCAGAAAGCGAAAGTGACAGGATAACTGCAATATGTTTTATGGCTGTTCAAACTTCTACGACAGCTGACCATTCTTTGCTCAGTGCCACTTTAAATATTCATAGACCGCAGACAAGAATTGGCTTTCTGTCTTCTAACCTCTTACAGTCCCTGCACTGTGTGGGTCAACAAAATGAAACAAACACTTGGATGGAGGCACGATAAACGAATGGATGATTGAGGATACTGGCAGAGGTTGGAGCCTCTCGGTACCGGCACTTCATTCTCCAGTTGCGCTGCAACTGGCAGGAGAGATTTTGCAAAGATCAAATTACCTCTTTTTAATCAAGATATTTTTCTGGCTGAAGCTTTTCAGTCATAAATTTCCATGGAATTAGCACAGATTTACTGCCAGCCTATCTGACAATGTTTACAGATTTTGTTGCTAATTGGTTTCTACATCCTGTCCCAGGGTGACGGCACATTATGTTGGAATACAACTAATCAAAGAGAACTGGCTTGTATTTACATAAGGTAATACGTTGGAAGTGTGGCATCTCTCGCAAGGAAAGTAATGGCGCAGGGCCAATTTGGACGTAGCAACTCAGAACCCTTTGGCTGGCCTGAAACCATTCATCTCCAGACTGCGAAGAGGGACACTACAATTGTCCAGGGCTCATTCCAAACTCTTCAAGGTCCCAACAACTTTCATAAATTATCAGAAACTCTGGATCAAGTCTACAGTTTTGCTTTGTTTAGAAATACAGAATGGAAACTGGCCCGTTGGCCAACCAAGTCAATGCCGACCATCAATCACCCGTTCACACAAGTTCTATGTTGCTCCACTTTCTCATCAACTTCCACTGGAAGCTATTATACAATTCACTAGACGTAATTTTACAGAGGGCCAACTAACCTACAAACCAGGGATGTGGGAGAAGGCCAGAGCATCCGGAGGAAACCCACACTGTCACAGGGAGAAAGTGCAAATTCCCCACAGACAGCACCCGAGGTCAGAATTGAATTTGGGACTCTGGTGCTATGAGGCAGCAACTCTACCAGCTATGGAACTTTGCCATTTTTTGGGTTTGCAGCCATATTGGATGAGAATTAATAAATTACGACCAATTTTCTCCTATTGGCAATGAATGAATACCAATGAACACGAACTTTTGAACTACTGAACAATAGATTCATTTGACTCTTTCGATTCTTAGTCATTCAAATGAAGAATTGTGGAATATTAAAAAGGACACAAAGTGCTGGAGGTCAGGCCGCATCTCTGGAGAACATGGAAAAGTGACGTATTGGATAGGGACCCTTCTTCATGCTGCCTGACCCACTGACTTACTCCAGCACTTTGTGTCCTTTTCTGTACAAACAGATTTTGTTAGTTGAACGTTATTCCCAAATAAATTAGCCCCCAATTCAGAAATGATCATGGAATACTTAAAATGCATTCAATTCATTATACAAGATATTCACACTAAAATTTTAATGAAACCAAAAGATGTGATTTGAGTCCAGTATCAGAAGTCTGCGCCAAGAACATAATTAACAGTTACCGCAGCTGCGCTAATTTAATTCTGACAGATATTTTCTCAACTAACTACTGTAAATGTATTTACAAATGATCTTTTATTTTGGAGTCAAGTGAAAGTGGTTGTCAGTTATTATACAATTTATGCTTCTTTATCTTCTGATTAGGTTTAACTACTACAAATGAAATAACAGAGTCAAGAGTGATTGAGGTACAACTGCAAGGCTGTTAAATTCTATTGTGTGACACGATTTTCGAGAGAGGTCTGCCAATGCAAATGGAAAAGTATTCATCATGGAGTGAGATGTGACTTGGCTACCCAATGCTAAGTTCCAACACGATCTGCACACATCAAATTGCATCATTCTTCACACAATTATGCTTTTGAAAACTGGTGGGCAAATTAGAACATACAGGGTTCAGAGAAGATTTACGATGATGTTGCCAGGACTAGAGGGTCAGAGCGATAGGGAGACGTTGAGTAGGTTGGAGCACAGGAAGATGAGGGATGATCTTATAGAGGTGTATAGAATCATGAGAGGAATAGATCGGGTAGATGTACAGAGTCTCTTGCCCAGAGTAGGTGAATCGAGGACCCAAGGACATAGGTTTAAGGTGAAAGGAAAAAAAGAGGGGTAACTGGGGGGTAACTTTTTCACACAAAGGGTGGTGGGTGTATGGAACAAGCTGCCAGAGGGGGTAGTTTAGGCTGAGACTATCCCAACATTTAAGAAACAGTTAGACAGGTACATGGATAGGACAGGTTTGTAGGGAAATGGACCAGAAGTATGAAGGTGGGACTAGTGCAGCTGGGACATGTTGGCCAGTGTGGGCCTGTTTCCACACTGTATCACTCTATGACTCTATACAGTCTAAGGAATGGCCATGGTTGGGCTGCTGGCACACATCTGGACTGTAATCCCTCTAAGGTCAGCACCATGATCAACCTTTCGTCCTTCACTTCTGCCCCCACCCCTCCCACTCAAACTGAATTCCACCCTGATTCAGTGACTGCCCTAGCCCCAAGGCCCAGCTCACGATCCCAAAGTTGTCCAGATGCTAAAACCCACATTGAAATACACAACTGTTAAATTCCCATTAGACCTGAGAGAAAAGGATTTATTTCAATCCCTCAAAGCTTGGAACATTTTGCAAGATGTTGTAAACTAGATTGCTGAACGAGCTGGAATAGTAAGATTAAACGAGAACTTACCTAAGTTTGAAGTTTGATCTTTATTTTATGAGGAGTTACGTAGGTGATTATGTGAAGAAGCCCGTCAGTGCGCCTGCGCGTCAATCTTCAAAGCAGCGGTGTGAAATCACAAAAAACAAGAACCGAAGTAATATAGTCTCATACTAAAACGAGTAATACAAGAACTTCCATCTGACCTTTATGATAGAGGGTAGGGTCGTGGCGGGCACGTAATCACCTACGTAACTCCTCATAAAATAAAGATCAAACTTCAAACTTAGGTAAGTTCTCGTTTAATCTTACTATTTTACTTCGGAGTCACGTGAGTGACTACGTGAAGATTTTAAAGCTTTGTGATTTCATGCCGTGGATCAATCCCGGCTTCTCACTGCATAGATTGACTCGGAACGAGAATAATCAATCATGCATTCATAATAACATTTGTACCACAAATGCAGTAATTCATTTCAAGAATGAAATGAATCAGATCCCCTTTAAACCAGAGGAATTTACACAGAACTTAAAATAGTTTCTGCAAACAACCCCGCATTAACAATAGGCCGATGGTAAAAATGTTGAAACATCAACTCATTGGACCACCCGGCGGCTGCGAGGATATAGTCGACGGGGCCGTCTTTTGCCCTGGCCGCCGACATTTCTGCTGCCATAGTCGAGTGAGACGTAAAAACATAAGTGTTAATACCAGCAGCTGTTAAGACTTATTTTATCCATCTGGAAATAGTCTGTATTGAAACTCTCTTGTGTGGTTTCTTGTGTGTGATCAAAAACCCAGTTTCCGTATTCTCAAATTCTTTGTGACCTCAATGTATTGTAATAAATATGTCTTAATACAAAGACATGGATCATTTGGATATGCTGCCAGCATAATTTTAAATCCTGTCACACCTGGCCTAATTTGCTTTATTAGGTCATAGATATAGAATGTAACCTTGTCTTCAGTTACTTCCATACTATCTATTTGTAATTTTCCAAGTGTTTGCACTCGTTGTGCTGTCACTCATGCCATAAACATGAATACTTTCATACTGAGCTTGACCAAAGGTAAAGACACACTTGATAACCATCACGAAGTAGTTTCAGTACCACACTTACATCCCAGATTGTCACGTACCTAGGTTTCGGTGGTTTGGAATTAAAGATTCCTTTCATTAGTCTGGAAACAATTGGGTGTGACCCAATTGAGTTTCTTTCTGAATCCAGAACCAAATATGAGGACAATGCACTTCTGGCTGAATTAATTGCACTACAACTCAGACCTTCATCATAATAAAGTTTTGACAGAAATTCTAAACATTTGAAATATCTGCAGTACTTTATTGCACATTCTTTTGTACCCAGAACTTTTCCCATTTCTTAATATAAGAAAGGTACTGTTTTTGAGTGCTCTTCCTCCAGGCTGCCGTAAGCATGTCCACAGTATGCTCAGACAGTCCTCGTCCCAGAAAAGGCATTCTTAAAACCTGCAAATCAACAAATCCAAACGATCATATAATGGATGTTGTTCCCCTGTACAGGGAGCAGCAATAAATTACTCTTTTTTGGGACTTTCATCAACATTTGTGTTGTTAATTCTAATATCAACGGATACCATGGCTGTGTAGGCCAATCTGGTACTACCAATACCCTTGAAGCAGCATCTTGCCTGATTTTAAGCAAACATTGGCTTATGAGGCAGAAAGGTGGAAATATATATGAAAACATACCACCCCAATGTAGCGAGAAAGCATCAATCGCCACTGCTCCTGGATCTGGTTTCCATGAGACATATCTCGATAGCTGATGATTCAAGTCGATGTCGGTCATTCCAAATCTGATGACTATATCATTGAATACCTCTTGATTCAACATCCATTCTTTATTATCATGGAACTTTTCGTGACCTGGTGTCTGCTATCGTTCATTCTACCTGGTAGATAGATAGCTGAAATCCAAATGTTCTTTTCAATACACCAAGCCCAAAGTTGATTAACCATTTTGTCACAAGACACCGACTTAATTCCATATCATTAATATAAACAACTACTGTTGTGTTATCAATTTGAACTTGAACATGCTTATTAGTTGTGTTAGAACAATAAGCTTGGAGCCCATAGAAACATCCTAGAAGCTCCAAATAGTTAATTCCCCATATCTGCAGTAACAATGACTCTTCCTGATTCCATCTGCCTCCTCAGCTAGATGTTAAGTCAGTTGCACCCAATCCTGGTGCACTGGCATCAGTTTGTAATATCATGGAAGGTTGTTCAATCAGCACTTTGCTGGAACTGCTTGAGACATGTAGAATCCACCACTGCAGATCAGAAACAGCATTTGTTGTTAGTTGCATGGTTCTATCAAAATGACCAACATGCATTCTCGGTGCCTGTTCTTTAAGTCTCTGCAGCTGTTGAGAATGTAATGGTCCAAATTGGACTGCTGGGAATGCTGCTACTAATTTTCCCAGTACACGAGCCACCTGTCTAATTGAAGGTTTTTTTTTTTTTTTGTGTGAATATTCTGGGTGCAGATATTAACCCATTAGGCAGAGCTTTGAACTGCCACAACTGGTTCATCCATTTAAATTTAAGATACTTCCTATCTTCTGAATGAACAGACACGGAATAATATGCATCTTTCAAGTCTATAGTTGCCACCGCTGTTTGGCAGTCACCACAAAAGGATTCAGATTTATCAAATCTACAAGAATCCTACATCCTCCATCCTTTTTTGATCGAGGGAATATATTTGACACAAATTGGTGACTTTGGTAGACTGATTTTTCAATAACCCCTTTTTTATATAGGGTTTCAATTGCAACCTGAACCTCCATCACTTCTTTTTGTACAAAGTGCGGAGTTCGGCTAGGAACATGCTGAACAGGCAAATCATAATTTGGATTGAATTCAATTCGAAATCCTTGTATATTATTCAGGATTACCACATCTGAAGTAATTTTCTTCCAATTATTATAGAAGAAATGTAACCTGCCTCCAACTTTTGGACTTAATCCAGTCAGTATGTTCCCATGAGAACCAGGTCCACCTACCTCTTGAGTCATTTGAGTACCCTGAGATTCCTGGATTCTCCCGGAAGCACGCCCACTGGTTCTTGCTTCCGCTGCAGGCCGCCAACTACGTCCCTGCGTTGATGAGCGACTTGGTCCAGGATTCGTATGACGTCTGAAAGGATACTTCCTCTTTACAGACTTCACAACCATTGATGTCTTCATCAATCCTGTTTTCGCTTCATCTTCCAACTCTTTAATACATCTCCCGAGATCTCTCCAAAGAGTAAGTTGGGTAATTTGTATATTACTTGGTTTGCAGAGTGCTGCGAATTTCGGATTCATAGTAGACCGTATAGCACTCTCGAAGTGGGTGCTGCATAGCAACCCCAGTGCTTGCTGATGCAACTTCGTCATCTTTTGGTTGTTACCTGCTATTCTGGTAAAAGCAGTTATTCCAGAACCCAGCAGCTTTAATATTCTCTGCAACTGATTCCAGATACTCTTGCAGTCTCATCCATTTCATGCTGTTCCAGCTAATGGTAAACCAAGTAATTTATTAAGGAGGCCAGTTCTTCCTAATGGCTCTCCTGACCCTGACGGGGCAGCGAATCCTACTACCAGGGGTGGAACATCTGGCAGCTGCCTTTCATCGCCTTGTACAGCCTCACGTCAGAGTCGGGGTCTGAAATCTCATGACCCGTAGCACGCTCCTCATTCCTGAGGGTGCATTCCATCAGCCCTGAGCCAGGTGCTGTTAAGCTGCTCCTGCAGCCTGGATTATAGTACACTCCTTCCTGAGTGAACTTTTGCTCCAACAACCTATGAAAAAGGCTTCTATTTAGGCAATACGCTCGAAAGCAGTATCTAGCCCTGTACCAGGAGCTGTTTGAGCTGTTTCCAGCAGCTTGGCTTTCAGAACACTCCTTCCTGAGTGACCTTGCTCCAACAGCCTGTGTAAAAGGCTTCCTATTTGGCCAATACGCTCTAAAGCAGTATCTAGCCCTGGAGCTTCTTCATTGCCTGGGACTCCCTCCGTTGGGATTTAAACTTTGTCTTTTGCCCGACAGGCGCTGACTGTGTTTTCACCAGCCCCCAGGTCCACAGTCGCTATGCTCACCGCTGGCGACTGTACCGGGGTTTAGAGGCGGTTGGTCTCTAACCGCGGACTCCCGACTTTCCCGACTTCTGTCGGCTATGTCGCTCGCCTCTTCCCCCTGTCCGTTTTTTTCCCATGGCGCTGGTGGAAAAAAATCACCATAGACCCACAGTAAACGGACCTGGAAAACCTGTAAAAAGTTTTTACTTACCTTGTAGTTGAAAAACTACAAACCACTCGAGGAGCTCTGCTCCTCACGTCCGTTTGCGTCAAGGCGTCTGACGTAATGACGCGCAGGCGCACTGACGGGCTTCTTCACGTAGTCACTCACGTGACTCCGAAGTAAAATAATAGATTCAACAGTTACTTCTAAAGGAAATTGGATAAATATAAGAATATCCCAGGGGAATGGGGCTTTAAGGCTGATGGGTTGGATCTCTTAAATGTATTTCTAAAGATAAATATATCCCTGCATCTGCAACATTTCTATAACCCTGCATTCCCTACATATCTACAGTATGTGCCTATCTAAAAGCCTCTTAAATGCCACTATCATATTTGCCTTCACCACCATCCCTGCCAGAGCGTTCATCAGTTTGACCAGTCAAAAGCAGGGTCCAGACATAAAACATTATCTTTCCATTCCCTTACCGGATGCTGCCTGACCTGCTGTATTAATCCGGCACTTTGTGTTAAGGCATCAGTACCGCCTCTATTTTGAGAGACTTGCGATGGACTTCTACCTTCCCCTTTGCTGAATCCTCCAACCAAAGTCAATTTTTCTTGTGAACACTGATGAAAGGACCTCACCTTTGCGTCCACCACCGTTTGCCATTGTTGTCACTAATAGGCTCCATTCTTTGATAGAAACATAGAAAATAGGTGCAGGAGGAGTAGGCCATTCAGCCCGTTGAGCCAGCACCGTCATTCAATATGATCATGGCTGATCATCCAAAATCAGTACCCCGTTCCTGCATTTCCCCCATATCCCTTGATTCCATTAGCCCTAAGAGCTATTTGCATTGCTTTTCTTACATCCTTAATAAAATTATTTTAAATTGCCCTGGATTTAATAGTCCTTTTCGCCAGAGATATTCAGTGACCCCTCCTTATCGTATCTGACTCCATCACCTCTTCTGACATCGAGCTCCAGAAATCACCCATCCTGTGTAAAAAATTGCACCTTGGATCCCCATTAAAACGTCTTCTTTTCACCTTAAAACTACACCGTCTTGTTTTTGATACACTAATCATGGGGAAAGGATTTCAACTATATACCCTACCTATGCATCTTATAAACGTATGCATTTTAATTCTGTCACCCCTCTGCCTCCTTCAGTCTAGGGAAAAGAACCCCAGCATATTCAATCTCATCCCTTAACTAACGTCCTCTAATCTGGACAACATCCTGGTGAATCACCTCCATACTTTCTCCAGCATAACCCAGAGTGACACGATCAAAACTGCACGCAACACTCCAAGGGGCAGCATGGAGTGCAGCGGTAGAGTTGCTGCCTTGCAGTGCTTACAGCGCCAGAGACCCGGGTTCAATTCCAACTACAGGTGCCATCTATACAGAGTTTGTACGTTCTTCCCGTGACCGTGTGGGTTTTCACGGAGCTCTTCGGTTTCCTCCCACACGCCAGTAACGTACTGGTTTGTTGGTTAATTGGTTTGGTGTAAAAATGCAAATTGTCCCTAGTGTGTGTAGGATAGTGTAAGTGTGCGGGGATCACTGGTCGGCGCGGACTCGGTGGGCCGCTGTTTCCGTGCTGTATCTCTAAACTAAAGTGCAGCCCAACCAGTGTTTTGTAAAGTTGCGATATAACATCCCAACTTTTAGATTCACCTTTGTTCGACCTCCCAAAATGCATCATCTTGCGCTTGTTGGGATTAAAATCAATCCACCAACACTGCTCCCAGCTTTTCAGCTAATCTATATCTTGCTGTATCCTGTGACAACCTTGTTATCCATAACACCACCAATTTTCATTTCATCTGCACACGTACTTATCATACCTCCTACTCCCATCAACGTCCTCCACATTTTATCACTCATTTAATTAGGCACAAGCCACAGTGGCTAATTAACCTACCAACCCCGAACATGTGTGGGATGTGGGAGGAAACTGGAGCACCAGCAGAGAAGATGCAAAAGCCCACACAGAGAGCACCGTTGTTGTACCACAGTCCTGTTGTCTCACTGGAGCCTCTTCCCAGCACCGAGGGACATCAACATCACAATGTTCACAATATTCACTTGTGTCTTCAGAGCCCTAGCACAACCCTTGGTCGTTTGTGGAGAAGTGTGTTTGGCGATCCTGGATTCGAACCGGTCACCCGACTCATGATCTAACAGGCAGCAATAATCCCTGTCCTCCTATTTGCCTCAGAGAACTGGACTCTATAGTTAGCACCTCAAGCCATACAAAAGATTCCACGAATACTTTCTCCTCAAAATCCACTGGAAAGATAAACAGTGCAACATCAATATGCTCTACCCAAGCCAACATCCCCAGTACTGAGGCCTGTGGTTACACTAACTAGGTCATACCTCTTGCTATCCAGGCCCCAGCCTTTTGAAATAGGCACTCTGTTCTGAGCTTGGTCAAAGAAAGAGATTACCAGGCAGACAGAAGGAAATGTTTGTGTCTGCACTTAAAGCTTCCTTCTAAAAGTAAACCATTGCCAATAACTTCTGGAAAATTCTGACTCAAAGTGAAGAAGGAACATCCAGAACTATTAAGAACCTCCTGGGAGTCAGTAGCAACAAATGCTTTGTGCTAGTGGGCAAAGTTCCTCACAAAGCTCCCATCCACCTGCCTCAATGACCACCTCCTACACCATCTATGGAAGGATCAGTGATTCTAACACTGACCTGATCTGACCTGATCACTGGCCAATCTGACTGTCACCCTGATTAAATTTTATCTCTATATGCTTCGTTGTCACCTTCCCCTAGCTAACAATGATCTATTCTAAATGTTCCTTAAACTTCATTCCCTTCGTTGTCTCGTTTTCACACCTTACCCTTCCCTATCTGTTTCTCCCTCCGCCCTGACTCAGTCTGAAGATGGTCTCTACCCAAAATGTCACTCATTCCTTCTATCCAGAGATGCTGCCTGGCCCGGTTGAGTTACTCCAGAATTTTGTGTCTACCCTCACTGACCTGATCAAAGGTGGCATGGGAGCAATCATTCAGAGGGACAGCCAAGGAGAAAGTATAGACGAACTGACTTGCTGGTTATAGGTAGGCCCCAGCAGGAGGAGGTCTTGCAAAGGAGATGGAGTAGGTTGTCCACCCATGCAACAGTCTTTCATCATGTCGGGTGTGGACCTTGAAGGGAATCAGGTAAATTATAACCTCACATTTATCCAAGTTGAACTTCATCGGCTGTGCATTTGTCTAGTCACCCAACTTGTCCGAATCACATTGGAGATTCTTTGCATTCTTCTTGCAGCTCACACTCTGCTCTCCTTCCTAATCGTTCCCCTTTGGCCCAAACACTGATCACATTGGCACTCCGGTTCTCACCGCATGCCATGCAGATAAAGATCTGTTTGTACCTAATCTTTAATGCATTCCTAATACATGCCACAATTTTACCTGATTCCCTTCAAACAATCAGAGTAAATATGATTTGGCGTCTGCACGATTCCGGCAGCGCTGTACACCATTTAGTACGTCTCTCATAATGACGGGGGTCTGGGAGTCAGGACAAGAGGAGCAGCAGGGATGTGGCAAAAGAGAGAGGTAGAACGAAAGGGAGAGAGAAGGGGGAAGGAAGCCTGCACCAGTTAGTGCGTGCATTTGTCCATGAGTGAGTGTAGGAATGATGTTAGGGGTGCGCCAATCCAGGAGAAGAGAAGAATCGTAAGGATAATGAGAAAAGCTTAAATTGTAAGGACTCACCCTGACAAAACTTGTGACAAGTTAGCCAGCAGTCCGTAATTGTTTATTTGCCACATGCACGAGGACCACAACAATGAAATTCATCCTTGCTGCAGCTTAAAAGGCACTAATGCAACAACAACAAACAAATATACAGTCAATTATCAACTGTTCAAGGAGAGCCAGACCATGATAGTGCAAGTGAAAATATGGAGAGCAATAGTGTTGGGGGCAACAAAGTGGTGCAGCGATAGAGTTGCTGCTTTAATGCGCCAGAGACCCAGGTTCGATCCTGACCTCAGGTGCTGTCTATACGGAGTTTGTATGTTCTCCCTGTGACCGCATGAGTTTCCTCCGCGTGCTCCGGATTCCTCCCACATTCCAAAGACGTGCGGGTTTGTAGGTTAATTGGCTTCTGTAAATTATTCCGAGTATGTAGAATAGAACCAGTGTATGGGTGATCGTGGTTGGCACAGCCTCGGTGGGCTGAAGGGCCTCTTTCCACCCTGTGTCTCTAAAACTAAAAACCAAATACTAAAACCAAAACTTTAATAGTGCAACGTCCATAGTAGATTGGTGCTGAGGGAGGGTTGTGGTTAGGGTTGTACAGTGAGGTCCAAGAGTTTGATGGTTGATGGGAAGATGCTGTTCTTGATCCTGGAGGCCATGGTTCTCAGACTACTGCACCTGCTTCCTGAAGGTAGCAACAAGAAGAAAGCCAGAACCGGGAATAGCTCCTTTAACATGAGCTTGGGGAGGGTGGGGCATTTAAGCAAAGGGTGGCTCATTTAAGAGGCGATTCCTTTTGGTCGAGCTGGAGGTGGAGAGGGAGGGTCTGTTGGGAGATGCTCCTTCGGGGCTCGGCCGGGGTCTCGTGGGTAGAAGCCTGGGTTGGGCGAAGCGGCTGACATAGCCCGCGGCTGGAGCCCAGATCGGCACCACGGAGGCGTGAAGTGGGACGTCGACAGGGGTCCGGCCTCGGCGGTGGCAGCGGTGAAGCCTCGTGACGATGGGGCCTCAGCGGTGGTGAAGCTTCGTGGCGGCGGCAATACCTCGTGGGTCGACCCGCGGCCAATGGTCGATGAGAGCGTGGAGGACCACCGTGAGGGGGAAGGAGGAGAACAATGGAGGACCCGGCATGGGGGAACTGTTGGGGGAGGGATAAAAGGGGGAACCGGCGTGCTTTGTAAGCGCCGTAGGTGGCTGCTGTTTGTATACATTGTGTATGCAAGCAAAGAATCTCACTGTGCTTAGTCACATGTGACAATAAAGTATTCCTATTCCTATAATAATAATAATAATAATGGATTTATATAATCACTGCAGAGGGCGGTTCCTTAAGGGCCTGTCCCACGAGCATGCGACTGCATGCGGTAAGCGCAACCTAACGTGGTCGCTTGAGCCGTACGGCCTCGCGGGGCCGGTCCCACTTCGATCGCTGGAGCCGTATGGAGTTGTGCGGAGCTGGTCCCGAAAAACTGACACTGTTCAAAATTTCCGCGCGGCAACGGCATGCTCGTGGGACAGGCCCTTTACAATAGTGTGGTGAGGGAGAGGGAGAGGACACATTTAAATAGAGCAAATACTCCTGAAAGCACAGCATGAGTTGGCTAGTGGTCTGGGTTTCCGAACTACAGCCACAGCTGAGTAATTACTGGAGCAACTCAATCAGTTAACATCTTTTAAAACTAAATAGAACAGCAGCATCCTGTTATGTTACCATACCAACCAGACTTTAAAAAGTAAGTTTGAAAAATACTGTCCCAATGCCTCATTCAGCTTCCAATGTATCGCCCATTGCACAGGGCAATAACTTCCAACTCCCATGGCAGTACATAGCAGCCTTAATGATCTTTGCCACATATCAGCCAGGCTCAGCGAAGACCCTATTCCGTGTGTTACAGCTGTGGACCACTGGTGTGGCTTTTATTAGCTATTACATAAATCGGATATAAAGAAAGCAGATCCCTTAACAAAAGCAAGAGGTGACACGTTTACCTGGAACCCACAGCACGCTATTAACCTTTCCAAGGAGATGTCTCTTTATTTACTTTAGTTTAGTTTAGAGATACACTGCGGAAACAGGCCCTTCGGCCCACCAAGTCTGCACTGACCAGCAATCCCTGCACATTAATACTTTCCTACACACATTAGGGATAATTTACACATATGGCCAATTTATAGAAGGTGGTAATGGGTACAGCTTTAGGACAAACCTGAAGATGAACATTGTCTTCACATAGTAAGCTTTGCTATGAAGAATGAGCTCATCTGGCCTCTCAGTAACTCTTTCTAAACTATTTGTCATTGTTTTATTGCCCCATTGGCTCCGTCTACCATGGAACCAAGACATGATGAGCATCAGGACACTTGCCCAAACCTCAAAGTTTCAGATGAGGCTGAGAACGACTTCTACTTTCATCTCAAGAAAACTCTGGCATTTATCCGAAAGGGAAACAACTGATTCTCTCAACAACTTCAGCCCCAGTATCGTAAATGACAATATCCTCTGGAAGGGCATGATTGGCAAAGAAGAGGTCGGCCTCCTGACCACAAGTTAGCAATGTAGTCTTGACTAAATCAACCCTCTTCATCAAAAGTTGAGTTCCCCAGCAACACTCTGATCCAGGCATATTGGCGCATGTTATATTATATCACCGGCCAAGTGCGAGATGCTGCTTCACCAATTGGCGTTGATGTCGGACTGACCACTTGGTAATCTGGCCCGGTATCTCCTTGCTGGCAACAGAAGCACTGCCTCAACAAAATCCCATGAGAGGTCTCAAGAATCCCATCAAGGAAGCTCCTTGTGAACAACCAGATGGCTCTCTAATCAGTAGAAGCCACAGGGTGCCAAGAGCACATGGACAGTTTTGAAGTCCACTATAGCTGGCACCTCTGAAGAAATGGTTGGATCTTCCACTAGTAAATCCAACGCTTGTTGGAAAAAACAATCAGGAGATCCAGAAACGAATTAACTGGAAACACAAGGTGTTCCTGGATTGGAAGCTCCACATGCCTCAAGGGAAAAGAAACAGCTTGCTTGGTCCAACTTCAAAAAACATGATGTAAGGAACAGATTTTAGGAAGGTTCGGTTCCAAAATTAGGAGGTTCAGTTCCACTCAGGAAGGAAAGATTCGGCTCAGATACAAGTGCATGACACAACTATTAAGGGAAAGATAGGTGAAGGATAGTGGAATTAATTGATTAATGACAGAAAGTGGCAAAAGGTCAACACAAAGAACCCACTGTTAGTTCTACAGTATTGTGGGTAAATAAATGGGATTTCTGCATGGAGCTCGAAGGTTAGCAAAAGTGATGGTCTAACTTTCAAATTGCTATGGCTCTCACACCTGCCTGGTACACTTGGCTCTCACACCTGCCTTGGACACCTGGCTCTCACACCTGCCTGGTACACCTGGCTCTCACACCTGCCTTGGACACCTGGCTCTCACACCTGCCTGGTACACTTGGCTCTCACACCTGCCTGGTACACCTGGCTCTCACACCTGGCTCTCACACCTGCCTTGGACACCTGGCTCTCACACCTGCCTGGTACACTTGGCTCTCACACCTGCCTGGTACACCTGGCTCTCACACCTGCCTGGTACACCTGGCTCTCACACCTGCCTGGTACACCTGGCTCTCACACCTGCCTTGGACACCTGGCTCTCACACCTGCCTGGTACACTTGGCTCTCACACCTGCCTGGTACACCTGGCTCTCACACCTGCCTCGTACACCTGGCTCTCACACCTGCCTTGGACACCTGGCTCTCACACCTGCCTGGTACACCTGGCCCTCACACCTGCCTGGAAGTGTGAAAGTTAATCTAATCCCATTAATATTCTTTCCAAGTTAATCTCATTGTCTCATAACTCCTCCAACTCTAACTCATATTATCCTTTAAAGATCCAGCCCATCTCGTTTAACATTACATACCCATTAATATTTTGTCCCATCTAATCTCACTCAAACTACACTCCCAATGTCCTTCAAATATCCTGAAATATCCAAAGTCAAAGTCAAATTTATTCATCACATGCACCAACTAAGGTACAGTGAAATGAACTTTCCAGCAGCGATACAGTTGAAAAAAAGAACACACAATACACAATAAGATTTAACACAAACATCTACCACAGCATTCTTCACCGAAGCCAATTAATCGACAAACATGTATATCCTTGGAGTGTGGAAAGAAACCGGAGCACCCAGCGAAAATGTACAAACTCTGTATAGACAACACCTGCAGGATCGAACCCGGGTTTCTGGGGCTGTAAGGCAGCAATTCTATAGCTGCGCCACTGTGACAACACTTTGTGTCCTTTTTTCCTAATACCTTACCCAGTCTAATACCATTTAAATATACTGCAATGTAAACCCATCCTAACATCTAATCCTACTCTCCTGATACACTTTGCATCTCGATATTCCACTCCCCTCCTCACATGCCTTTTGTTCTCCTGCCCAGTCTTATCCCACTCGCCTTTCATATTCTTCAAAGAACAATGTAATTCAGTTGTGGAAACACTTTGTGCTGGAGAAATCTAAATTCTAGGCCTTGTAGTGGCCTCTACATAATGCTCTTCACAGCTCCCAAACATCCCCAAATGCTGCAGACATTGAAGGTATTTAAAGTGTGTTCACTGTTGTAATGTGGGCAATACAGCAGCCATGTAGACCACAGTAACTCCTACAAGCAGCACCGAGATAAATCCTTTCCACAAAATTGTGGGAGGTTACAGGTGGAACCAACGATAATTCTGTCTGGCTTCTCTCAACACCAGGTTCCAACAATTTGTCACCTTTAATGTTTTTTTAGCATCATCCCAGTTTGAGTAATGACCCCACAAGTGCCTCATAGGCAGCAGGTCCAGCAGTCCAGCCTCTAGCCCTGTTGTGAAAGCGTAAGGCTGACGTGTACCTGTAGTAGTTGGACGCGAGGAGCAAGGACTAGTAGGAAGGTGAACCAGAGTAATGCCTCCAGCACCTACAGGTAGGCTGCAAGAGGCACCTCTGGGACACAAAGATGACTGGACGAGGAGAGAGGAGAGGGACATTGGTTCGCAGGAATTGCTCTAGTACATCGAGCGCGTAAGCCGTCTGGACTCTGAATAATGGCAGCACCCTCCTGTGGTATATATGCAGAAAGAATTTCACTGTACAGTCGCATATGTGACAAATAAAGCACTATTGAGCACTGATTTAAGGTTACTAGCCACATCATTGCCAGTGACCTTACCTTTACTGTGAAGATCCTCTTATTACTAATGTTCTTACAGGAAGCGGTCACATCACCATTTCATGCTTTATATTATTTTGCTCATTCCTTCTGTTCTCCCCTTTAAGTGACTTTGGGGTTCCTTGTACATCAGTCTATGAAAGTAAGCATGCAGGTACAGCAGGCACTGAAGAAAGCGAATGACATGTTGGCCTTTATAACAAGAGGAATCGAGCAAAGAGGTCCTTCTGCAGTTGTACAGAGCCCTAGTGAGACCTGGAATATTGTGTGCAGTTTTAGTCCCCTAATTTGAGGAAGGACATTCTTGCTATTGAGGGAGTGCAGCGTAGGTTTACAAGATTAATTCCCGGGATGGTGGGACTGTCATATGCTGAGAGAATGGAGCAGCTGGGCTTGTACACTCTGGAGTTTAGAAGGATGAGAGGGAATCTCATTGAAACATATAAGATTGTTAAGGGCTTGGACACGCTAGAGGCAGGAAACATGTTCCCGATGTTGGGGGAGTCCAGAACCAGGGGCCACAGTTTAAGAATAAGGAGTAAGCAATTTAGAACGGAGACGAGGAAACACTTTTTCTCACAGAGAGTGGTGAGTCTGTGGAATTCTCTGCCTCAGAGGGCGATGGAGGCCGGTTCTCTGGATGCTTTCAAGAGAGAGCTAGATAGGGCTCTTAAAAATACTGGAGTCAGGGAATATGGGGAGAAGGCAGGAACGGGGTACTGATTGGGGATGATCAGCCATGATCACATTGAATGGCGGTGCTGGCTCGAAGGGCCAAATGGCCTACTCCTGCACCAATTGTCTATTGTCTATTGACTTCTGTTTAAAAAAAAATTCTGTTATTGTCTGAACATATAAATAAATAAGTTAACAATGTGTCAGTTTATTATCTGTACTGAAATCACTTTGCCATGGACTTACTACGGAATCACATGGTCCAATAGATTATTCAGTCAACTGCTCTTTGAGGGAGGTGACAAACTTCTCATGCATGCAATGAACCGCCAAAGGCACAGTTAAAGTTCATGTTGAAGTGGATTTTGTTAAAGGAGGGGAGAATACCCAGACTGGGCCTGTACTAATAGCAAAGAGGCAGACACACTGTACCGGTGCTGGCAAGGTGCTTACATCAGGATGAAGGTGCAGGAGCCTGGGAGCCATGACCTCCAGATTCAAGAGCAGCATCTTCCCGTCAACCATCAGGCTCTTGAACCACACTGCACAACACTAACCACAGCTCTACCTCAGCACCGAGATGATTTGTTGTTGACCAAAGGGCCAGGAGAGTGTGCAGTTTCATAAAGAGGACCAGCGGAGTAGAGTGTTAGTAAAAATAAATTGGATGGTTTTGTAGTCGAGGAAGAAACGAGGGCTTTAAGGCCTTCCTGGTGGGGGATGGAGTTTTAAAAAGAGTAGATTTTAACATCTGAACAGTCTGAAGAAGGCTCTCGACCCGAAACGTCACCCATTCCTTCTCTCCAGAGATGCTGCCTGTCCTGCTGAGTTACTCCAGCTTTTTGTGTCTATGTTCGGCCAGGAGATTAGATTGATAAATTCGGAAGGTTGCAGGCCATGGAAGGGGAAGGTCTCAGCTTGCCTCTGCAAGGCCCAGGATGTAAAGAGAAAGAGCTCTCAATTTCTGAGGCGTCCTTAACAATAGTCTCCATGGTGAGACAAGGCCAGTAAGCACTGGCCTTCCCAGGAGCTGCAATCGAGTCAGCACACCCTCAAAGGAAAATACAGACTAGCATCATATTATTTGCATTACTCTGCCACCTCTTTGCTCTCTTTTAGCTACTTTTCACCTGGGCCTGGAAATCTAATTTCCTAACTTTCAAAATTTGAAAATATAATTGCTTATATTCAAAGTGGAGCTCCCACTTTGCACAGTTTTGTCTGCTCAGTTGGTCCGAAGTAGGGTCTCAACCCGAAACGTCACCCATTCCTTCTTTCCAGAGATGCTGCCTGTCCTGCTGAGTTACTCCAGCATTTTGTGTCTATCTTCAGTTAATTAATAATATATTTTTGTAGTTTTCTGCTCCCAATAGTAGTTCACTGTGCTGGCTTAAAGTCGTGAGAAGCTGGATAATTGGTTGGTGGCAGAGTAGGGATACTAAACAAAAGGTTACTCAATTTCCTGTCCAGGGCACCTCTGGACAATGAGTGTGTTACAGTTCTACAAATATCGATTTGTCTGTGTCGGAAAATAGACAAAATTCAATCGATATTGTAATCATACTTCCACGGTCTTGTAATGAATGGCATCAAAAGCACATCAGACTGATAAGAAAGAACAATTACCAAGAGTGAAGAAAGAAAGGTAGCTAGTTCTGCCGTGCATAAGGCCAAACCTGTGTAAATATATTGGACCTTTGAATTTAATAATATGATGGGCGCTGGATCTAATGTGGGGGTGTCGATAAGATGGGCATTTGTGATCCATGGACAGATTATACTCAATTTGTTAACAATTTCTTGTGCAATTTTGTCAAAAAATGCATTCTTGAAGTCTATATAAACCACATCCTCATATGCTCCCTCATTGACAATGTTAAAACTACAAACAAGTGATGTTGTGAGACATGACCTACCCTTTCCAAATCTGTGTGGGGTCATAAAGTCATAAGTGATAGGAGTAGAATTAGGCCATTCGGCCCATCAAGTCTACTCTGCCATTCAATCATGGCTGATCTATCTCTCCCTCCTAACCCCATTCTCCTGCCTTCTCCCCTTCACCTCTGACACATGTGCTAAACAAAGAATCTATTTACCTCTGCCTTAAAAATATCACCTGACAGCCTCCACAGCCTTCTGTGGTAAAGAATTCCACAGATTTACCACCCTCTGCCTAAATAAATTTCTCCTCATCTCCTTCCTAAAAGAACGTCCTTTAATTCTGAGTCTGTGA
Source organism: Malacoraja senta (assembly GCA_038087875.1). Lineage (NCBI taxonomy): Eukaryota > Metazoa > Chordata > Chondrichthyes > Rajiformes > Rajidae > Malacoraja > Malacoraja senta. Next base: position 20,239,225 of record CM075982.1, read on the forward strand.
CCTCTAGTCCTAGACTCTCCCACTAGTGGAAACATCCTCTCCACATCCACTCTATCCAAGCCTTTCACTATTCTGTATGTTTCAATGAGGTCCCCCCTCATTCTTCTAAACTCCAGTGAGTACAGGCCCAGTGCCGACAAACGCTCATCGTAGGTTAACCTACTCATTCCTTGAGCTCCTGCTGATCCACTCTATCCGTCCTGAGTACAAATTGCAGTGAGATGCCCAAAGCAGATACCATCCGGCTTTGCGTAAGATAGACACAAGATACTGGAGTAACCCAGAGGGTCAGGCATCATCCCTGGAGAAAATGGACAGGTGATGTTTCGGGATCTTCAGGCTTTGAGCTTTTTTTCTTTGGGCTTTGTGCAAGCTCTGCGGGGCATTATTCCACCTCCTCGTTCGTCTTTGTAAAATACAACAATCTGCCAGTGTACTTCAGCGAAGGAACCTTTCACATCCAGCAGATGGGGAAAAAAGTATTGGTTCATTGGGATTGATTTGGTATTGGTTTATTATTGTCACATGTACCAAGATACAGTGAAGACCTTTGTTTGCATGTTATGCAGTTAAATCATATCTTCCATGATTAAAGTCAAGACTGCGAGAAAATGAAGTATTGGAGTTTCCAGCATTAACAGAAATGGTTTCCTCGTGCTGTAAGCCACGTTGGTTTGAAAAATCCTGGGGTTTACTTACAAACCATTGGTTGGTAATGGCTCTTGCAGTGCCGAACTTCCATTAGCACCATACTTAACAAGTGGATTGTCAATACTTTGGATAGCAATTTAGAAAACTTTTGAGCGGTATCTAGCTGCAATTCAGTATCATCAGAGAAAAGCACCTGCACCAACCAAAGGTTTCCAATCACAAGGAGATGTCACACCCAAATTAGAAGGGGAGTTGGGATGGTCACGTCCACTTCTCGGTTAGTACTGGTGTCAGGGATTATGGGGAGAAGGCAGGAGAATGGGGTTAGGAGGGTGAGATAGGTCAGCCACGATTGAATGGCGGAGTAGTCTTGATGGGCTGAATGGCCTAATTCTGCTCCTATCACTTATGACCTTATGAGCTTCTCCATCTGTTACCCAAACCTGCCCTCACTGTGTAATGTTTGACAGCACCAAGTAAATCGGAGCAGAGCCCGAGCAGAATGTGACCGCTGCCAGCTCCCTTGCCCATGGCTGTACTGGTTACTGCTGCTGGCCAAGGTCATGGCTAGCCCTCTCCTTACCCTGCTACCCTTGACTCTGTGGATGGAATAATCTGCTTTTGCTCATCCCCCATGGGTTAATCCTTGCTCTATTTATTCCTGCTGAATGTACATATAAACAGCTCTAGTGCACTGTGCACACAGCAGCCACTCGCTACACCAGGCTGATGCAATGCAAAGCACTATGGCTGGGCATCTATTGGCCTGATGGCAATTGACATTGACTAGAATCCCATTATTTTGGTGACAGAGAGCTATCCTGCATCTGAACATCATCGAGTCCCCCTGCAGTGCCTTTCATGGCACAGAACTTCCCAAGGCAATGAAAGTGAGAGGCAATTCAACATCAGGTCCCTACGCACGTGCAAAGATCAGAATGGAGTTTTGATTGATTGATTTTTATTGTCATTTGAACCTCAAGAGGCTCAAACGAAATTCCATTTCCACAGCCATACAAACAAAACAATTCCTACACGACTCACAAACAATTCAATTTACAGAAAAACATCCATCACAGTGAATCTCCTCCTCACTGTGATGGAAGGCAAAGTCTTCTCTCTCCCCTGCACCATTTTTCTCCCGATGTTGAAGCCCCAGGCGGGCGATGGTAAGTCCCACGGCCGTTGAGGCCGCGGCGGGGCGGTGTACGGCCCCGCTCCAGTCCAAAGTTGGAGCCCCCGGCGGGCGCTGGAATGTCCCGCGGCCATTAAAGCCGCGCCGGGCGATTTACGGCCCCGCTCCGGGTCGTTCCAACCCCGCGACACGGGCGGGAGAAGTTGCGTTGCGCGAGCTCCGGAAAGCGGTCTCCCACCCGTACCCGCGAGCTCCCGATGTCACAGTCCACCGGTCTGCAGCTGCAGCTAGAGCTCCGGAGTCAGGCCGCAGCAGCGAGCCACCACCGCTCCTCACGCTCCGAGGCCGACCAGCCCCACGATGGTAAGTCCGCAGCTCCGCAGGCTCCGCGACTGGAGCCCCCAGGTCGTCCCGGTCGGAGGCCGCTCCACGGAGCTAGGCCCCAACGACAACGGAGACCCAACAGGGAAAAGGTCGGGTCTCCCGTGCAGGGAAGAGCTTTTTAAAGTTTCCCCCGCCCCCCACATATACACAGTTAAAAACAGTATATTTTTTTTTAAAAGAGATATGGAGAGATATGCATGTCCACATTGTGTGTAGGGCACATTGTTGGAAAGGTGACAGAGTAAGGACCAGCAGCCAGAGTAAGGCTCTGACTGATAGTTAACATGCCTAATAGACCACATTTAACATGTTAAACCCCATTCTGCTGGTGGTACTTCCATTAATGACCTTTCAGCTGAACAAGTCCATGCTGAGGACTTCTTGCCCTTCCTGAAGGGCAGCTCAGTTTTCAGCCTTCACAGCAACTGAGATCAGCTGACCAGCCGCATTTGAAAAGCATTTCTAAGGCACTGGAAGACTTCCTGTAGCACTGTGTAAAAAATTCATCCGAACCTTACAGAACAATGAGAGCACAGGAACAGGCCCTTCGGCCCACAATATCTGGGTTGAACATGATGCCAAGATCAACTAATTTCCTCTGCCTACACACGATCCATTCCCCTCCACCCCCTGCATATCCAAATGCCTATTTAAAAGCCTCTAAACGCCACTATCGTATCTGCCTCCACCACCACACATGGAAGCGCATTGAGATATGGTCTCTTCTGCTCCTGATGCATGGACCCCACTTCTCAAAACCATCCTAATTCTTTCTCCGTTTAGAGTAGTCCTAGGCCGAAGATTCCCAACTGCCAATAGGAATTTGCATTTCTTTGCAGAGAACTTCAGCGTGTAATTGGGCATCTTCCTTGTACTCCCGCTAACTCACGGTAGCGGGAGTAATTTATTTAAGAAGACCATCGATTCCATCTACACTTCACACTGCCTCAGTAAAGTAGCCAACATAATCAAGGACCACTCACATCCCAATCATTCCCTCTTCTCCCCTCTCCCGACAAGCACAGGATACAAATCTTGAAAGCACGTACCACCAGATTAAAAGACAGCCTCTTCCCTTCTGTGATCAGTCTATTGGAAGGAACTCTCATGTGTTAAGGATGTAGCCCGATCTTCCAACCTACCTCGTTGCGGCCCGTATGGTTTCTTTTAATCTGCACTTTCTCTGTAGCTGTAACGCTATTCTGCACTCTGTGTCTTCTCTATTTTTTTCCACTACCGGTTGTACTCATGTATGGTTTGATTTTACTCATGGATGGCGTGATTTGGCTGAATGGCACTTATAACAAAATTTTCATTGCATCTCAGTACATGTGGCAATAATGGCCAATGTCAATACCAAGTCATGCCCGATCTTCATAAAATTATTTGTTTATGAGCGGCACGGAGGCGCAGAGATGGAGTTGCTACCTTACTGCGCCAGAGACCCAGGTTCGATCCTAACTACGGGTGTTTCTGTACCGAGTACGTACGTTCTCCCCGTGACCTGCGTGGGTTTTCTCCAGGTGCTCCTTTTTCCTCTCACACTCCAAAGACATACAGGTTTGTAGGTTAATTGGCTTCGGTAAAATTTGTAAAATTGTCCGTAAAAGTGTGCATAGGATAGTGTTAGTTTGTGGGGATCGCTGGTCGGTGCGGACTCTTTGGGCCGAAGGTCCTGTTTCCGCACTGTATCTCTAAAATAAACTAAGTTCCACCCATAACAATGTGCTCAGTTCCTGCCATTGTACTTTAAGAATGAAGGAGAGGGGTGCAAGTGGAAGTATCATGAAGCTACAGGGATGAGGAGCATCCATTGTTAACAAGTTAGTTGTGGTATCTCCCTGAATCTCACAGGAGGAGATTTCAGGGAGATAGAAATGTTCAAAAGAATAAATAGTTTCACAGGTAGACAAAAATGTTGGAGAAACTCAGCGGGTGAGGCAGCATCTATGGTGAGAAGGAATAGGCGACGCTTTGGGTCGAGACCCTACTTCACAGGATTGGTAGAGATAGTTTACCCCATCAGTAAACCAGGTGACACTGATATCAGAAAATGAACCAGAGTGTGAGATGAGAAGAATCTTTTTCACACAATGAGTTACAACGATCCACAACATACTGACTGCAAGGAGGAAGCATATTTAACTTTCAAAGGGAATTCGGTCAAGGAAAATAGTGCAGGGTCCTGGGGAAAGTGCAGGGAAGCGGGATTAAGTAAATGACTCTTTCAAAGAACCAGGATAAGTATGGTGTTGCAATGGTCACCTTCTGTATCCTAAGATGCTATGATCAGCACACTCATCTCCTGTTCCATGATCAGCAGAAAATCTCCGTGCCCAACCAGAATTTTTTTTTTTAGTTTAATCTAGAGATACACAGAAACATAGCCTTCGGTCCAATGAGTCCGCACCGACCAGCGATCCCCACACGTTAACACTACCCTACACACACTAGGGACAATTTTACATGTATACAATTATACCAAGCCAATTAACCTACAAACCTGTAGATCTTTGGATTGTGGGAGGCAACCAAAGATCTCAGAGAAAACCCATGCAGGTCTCGGGGAGAACGTACAAACTCTGTACAAACAGCAACCGTAGTCGGGATCGAACCAGAGTCTCTGGCACTGTAACGCAATAGCTCTACCGCTACGCCACCGTACCGTCCTTGATGGATCAAGAAAGAGAATCAATGATCGATATTGTTTATATGAAGCACTTCCTTCATGAACTATTAATATATGGATTTAAATCCATAATAATTGCATTAACTTTAAAATCAGTCTCGACAAACAAAACCACCATTCTCAAATTTGCCCACACCACTCTGCATAATTAATTGTGCATGCTCTGTAATTCATCCCACAGCCAAACAATCGCAATAAAAATTTAATCGACTTACAGAATTCAATTTATGTCTGGGTACAACCTTACAGTCGAAATTCAGCTCTGCAAGAACACAAATTACCCATCCCCTTCCAACAGTATTTAGTCCTGCAGTATTTACACTGCGACTATAATGAGCAGTTAGTTTGAGTTTGTAACAACAGCCAAAGTTCACGCTGAATTTTAAATGAAGTGTCAGCTGTGGCTTAGCTGGTTGTTTACCGCCAGGGAGCACTGAGATCTGGGTCCTGTGTAACCAGCTCCACAACACTTGAACATATGTTGTAAAAAGAGGCCACGTGAGCGACATTGGTGTAGGAAGGAACTGCAGATGATGGTTTAAACCGAAGATAGACACAAAAAGCTGGTGTGACTCAGCAAATACTGTTGCACCAGCTTCTCATTTTCACCCAACAAGCAGCTAACAATGGCCTGTTTCCTTTATCATCATTACTTTTTTGCATATCGTTCAATCATTGTTCTTTATCTCTCTACATCATCGTCTATATCTCTTGTTTCCCTCATCCCTAACTAGTCTGAAGAAGGGTCTCGACCTAAACGTCACCCATTCCTTCTCTCCAGAGATGCTGCCTGTCCTGCTGAGTTACTCCAGCTTTTTGTGTCTATCTTGAGTGACATCGGGCTTTGTACCTAGAATGTATCAACCTAATGATACAATGAATTTATACAGTGGACAACACCAAGGATGTAAAGAACACCATGCCATGTTTTGTATTTCTTGTATATATATATATATATATATATATATATATCTTTTATGCATAGTTTATTTTTTGAAATAAAAAATTGTCTGTGCTCTTGCCTTTAAACCAAAGCTCGGTGGGCTTGTGACTCACCTGTGCTCAGGAAACAGAAGTACAAACAAGGAACTACAGACGCTGATTTACCAAGGCAGGACACAAAATGCTGGAGCAACTCAGCAAGTCAGGCACCAACTCTGGAGTGCAGGGAAGGTAATGTTTTGGGTCGGGACTTCTCAGACTGAAGAAGGGCCCGGACCTGAAACATCACCTGTCCATGCTCTTTGTTTTCATGGCAACAAAGCTTATCAAACTGACCCCCCCCCCCCCCCACGAAAGGAGACATTTATTGCATCCACCACTGACTCAGATTGGCAGCATCTACACCACTAACCCCAACCCTAATGCATTGCACTTATTTGCAAGGTTATTTTAATAGCACTTCCCAAACTTTTAACCTCTACCATCAAAAGCCTAAGGACCCAAGAAAATAATCTCGAGCAGGTGTAGGCTAGTTGGCGTCTCATGCCTAATCCACCATCATGGGTGATCTGATCTTGGTCTCAGCACCACCTACTCCCTACACCCCTTTTCCTCTCCTGTAGTGTGTCAGCCTCCATTTTCAACGTATTCAATTCTTCCTCCACAGCGCTCTACGGTCGAGAATGCCAAAGATTCATGACCCTCTGAGAAAATAAAACCACCCTCACTTTTATGTGATATAGACGGTCCTTTATTCTGCAACCTTGCCCCCTCGACCCAGGTACCCCCTTTAGGGGAAACATGCCCCGATCGTAGTGCAACAATCTCCCCGCAGAATCTCGCACGTCTCAATAATGTCTAGGGACAGTCTAGGACCAGAGACCATAGCCTCAAAATAAAAGGACGGACCTTTAGAAAGGAGGTGAGGAGGAATTTCTTCAGTCGGTGGGTGGTGAATCGGTGGAATTCATTACTACAGACAACGATGGAGGTCAAGTCAATGGATATTTTTAAGGCGGAGACTGACAGATTGTTGATTAGTACAGGTGTCAGGGGTTATGGGGAGAAGGCAGGAGAATGGGGTAAGATAGATAAGCCATGATTGAATGGAAGAGCAAACTTGATGGGCCGAATGGCCTAATTCTGCTGCTATAGCTTATGAACTTACGAATTTATCATAAGATTCAAAGATTCTCAATATAAACTTCGACCTCGACAGCTGGAATCTTTGAGCAAAAATCAAAGTGCTGGGGGAGTTCAGACAGTCAGGTAGGATCTGTGGATGATTTATTATTGTCACATGTACCGAGATAAAGTGAACATCTTCGTGGTGCCTCGTATCCAGGCAAATCATACCATTCATGAGTACATCAGGCAGTGCAAAAGAGAACCTAAAGAGAGTGCAGAATCTATTTTTGCAGCAGGAAAGAAAGTGCAGATAAAAGAAAATGCAACGGCTGAAGTAAGGTAGATTGGAAGATTGATAATTTATCTCTGACAATTGAGAAGTATGTTCGAGTATCTGATAATAATGTGGAAGAAACTGTTCTTGAATCTGATGGAAGAGACACAAAAAGCTGGAGTAATTCAGCAGGTCAGGCAGCATCTCTGGAGAAAATAGGTGACACTTTGGGTCGAGACTCTTCTTCAGAAGGAGGGTCTCACCTATTCCTTTTCTCCACAGATGCTGCCTGACCTGCTGAGTGACTCCAGCTTTTTGTGTCTACCATTGGTGGAGACCAGCATCTGCAGTTCCTTCCTCCACACCTTGAATCTGATGTTATGTTCTTTCAAGCTTTTATACCCTCTGCCTGATGAGAGAGTGAAGAGGGTGGTCCTCAATTACTTTGGCTGCTTTCCCGAGGCAACGTGGAGTATAGATGGAGTCGATGGGGGGGGGGGGCAGTTTGTGAGATGGACTGGGCTGCTTTCACAACTTTCTGCAATCCCTTGTTTTCTTTGGCAGAGCACTTGTCTAAAGAAACTCTGATGCCTCCTGATAGGATGCTTTCTACTGTGCATCAGAAGAAATTGGTAATAGTCATTTGGTAGATAGTAACATATCTAACCCTTCGGAGAAAGTAAAAGTTTTGGTGTGCTTTCTTAATATCTAAAAAATGTTAAAAGATGCCATTAATCTATTTATATCATTGGCGGAAGTATAATTTGAGGAAACTCGTGGAAGGCTATAAATTGGCACAATTAGCAGAAACCCAGAAGGACTGGATTATCATAGTAGGCGCAGCACAACTCTTGAGTGGGTTAGCTACCTGTATATCAGCGCAGGATGTCTTGATTTGGGAGACTTGTAATGAACTTGTGTATGTGCGCCAGAAACCAAGCACAACCCAACTTGAAGAATCACAATCACAATAATACTTTATTAGCCAAGTATGTTTTGCAACATACGAGGAATTTCATTTGCCACGTCCGTCATACAAATAAAAAGCAACAAAACACACAAAACACATTTTAACATAAACATCCACCACAGTGACACCTCCACATTTCTCATTGTGATGGAAGGCAAAAAAAAAGTTCCCGACCTGAAAAGTCGCCTATCCATGTTCTCCAGAGATGTCACCTGACCCGTTGTTACTCCAACATTTTGTGTCTTCTTTTGTAAACCAGCATCTGCAGTTCCTTGTGTCTACAACCCCCAGTGGAAATTCTGCTAACCCTATCATCACAGAACTGACCAGTCTGACCTTCTTTCCTCATTATCTTCTTCATCTTTCCCATAACAACCTCTACCTGCACTACAAATCCATTCCACACTAAATACAATCTTGAGCTGACGTCCAGATCCATGTTTTAGACATTCTGAATCGGTGTGACTCCACTCCTTTTCTCGATCAAAACAAGTTGTTTGCTTGCTAATCCATCGCACTAAATTAACTCCTCTCACTAACACCTAATCCTCTTCAGGCAAGCTGCTTCCAGGGATAATAAATAAATTGTCATTTTAAAACACCACCTCTCTAATCAGTGCAAGCAACACATTCCTCAGAGGAAAGGAGAGATCTTTCTGCCCTGCAAACATGCTAAAGAAACACATGCCCCGCATGTTTATCTGTTCGTCTCTCCTGCCGTGTAATAAAGGTCACGCACAATTGGAAAGCTCGGAGTTGAAAGGTCATGGGTTCAAGCCATGACCTCAAGAAAAGAAGTGAGAGTTCTACACTCTCCGAGATGCTACCCATCAGATTAAATGGATTAAATGTGAAACTCAGAACCAGTCTGCCTTCCTCGGGCACAAGAAAGAGAACTTCCAACACCAGGCAAGTACAATACAATACAATAATACTTTATTAGCCGAGTATGTTTTGCAACATGCAAGGAATTTCATTTGCCAAGTCAGTCATACAAATAAAAAGCAGAACACACAAAATACATTTTAACATAAACATCCACCACAGTGACTCCTCCACATTCCTCACTGTAATGGAAGGCGAAAAAAAAGTTCAATCTCTTCCCTTCTTTGTTCTCCCGCGGTCGGGGGCCTTGAGCTTTCCGTTGATGGGACGATCTTGACACCCGTAGCTGGCGGTCGAGCCCTCCGCATCGGGGTGATCAGCTCCTGCATCGAGGAGGAATCTCAGCTTCCCCCTCGCCAGCGATCGGACCCCGGGTTGGGGCTGGTCGAACCTCTGCACGTTGGAGCTTCCTGAATCGGTCTCTCCTGAGACTGCAGGCCCTTGATGGTAAAATCCGCAGGCCGATCCCAGGCAAGGGATCGGCCCGATGGTAAGTCTACGCCCCGCGGTGGGGCTCATAGTCAGTCCTGAGGAGGCCTCCAACTCCAAGATGTTAGGCCGCAGATCGACTGGAGATACGACCCGAAAACCAATCGCATCTCCAGCAGGGTACGATACTGAAAAAGTAGGGGAGTATCCCCAGTGCCCGGCCACGATTTGTCCCTTGACTAACATTAGCTATTTGGCATTATCACTTAAGACTTTAGAATTTAGAGATACAGCGCGGAAACAGGCCATTCGGCCCACCGAGTCCGCGCCGACCAATGATCCCACCGTACACTTCCCCTCATGAGCCCCAGATCCAGGTACCACTCCAGGAGGCTTCAGTGCAGCAGAAAGGCCTTTCCCTGCACAAGGACAAATTCAATGTTACATCAGGCCTTGAGCATGAGCTACTGTGCAGTTTCCTGATGGTGGGCCGACAAACTAAACACCAACTGATTCACTGCACAACAAAGTCCAATGTGCCTTTGTACATGTTGACCAATCTCTAGCAACGTACATTTTTCTTATGAAACTATTTCAACATATTAAAACCATGATCCATCACATTTGTCCAAATTCACTATTCCAGGTTTGGCTGCAATTAAAACCACTCACGTGAATGCAATAAACTCTACTGCCAACATCCTAATCGACACCAGGCCCATTCAATCACCATGCCCATATTTGCCGCACCATAACCCCCCCCCCCCCACCCCACCCTTCCTCCAGCAATGGTTCAAAATTTAAAATGTTAAACAATTATTAATGCATCCAAATCCTTCTACATGCTCCGTCCGCTTCCACTATATGAGCTACTTCAGCCCTGTCTGCCTTCATGGTGGCAGTTCCTCCAACTGTGGCCCAACGGACATCAATCTGTCAATGGTTTCTGCTGCCTGAGTCTTTAGTTCTTCCCTGAAGCGGTAGGTGGTCAATACTCGTTCAAATGCTTCTCAAACCCTTAAATGCTCCTTTAAAATACTCCCTATTTTTACCTGCGTAAGCGTCTCCTGGTTGTCAGTTTTCACGATTCCGCCTGCATGGTTTGCTGCGTTGAAGTAGCTACCCGAATGCAGACTGTTTCAGGCGAGGGAAATGTTTGCCGGTGCTTGGCATTTAGTATACCGTACATTACGTGTACTCCACAGAAATGAAAATCTTCCAGAATGCAACTTGATTCGTTTATTTATGTCACAACAGCAGTTTACTTCCTCAATTCTCAAACAATTTTTGCTTGGTCAAAAATAAGGAACTTGCCCCGGCACACACTTCCTGGTGGTGCAGCTGTCACTCAAAGCTATCTCCAGTGAACAGGCAGCCAATAAAGATGTTCTTTGGTTAGGAGGCATTTACGTAGCAGGTGTGAAATTCCCTCTTCATTTCCCTCCTCAGCTACTTCTTCCAGTCTGCCTCCCCTTTATATTGTTGCTCTGGGATCTACTGGCTTCTGGGGCCTAGAAAGGCCTTGCTGCCTGCACAGACAAGGTTGTCCAAGGCTCTGCGTCTACCGCCCTCTAGCATCTGAGCGGCACCTGATGCTCCAATTTAACAGGTCATGTTTTGGGAGGACATGTTGCAGTTTTATAAGACATCGGTGAGGCCACAGTTAGAGTATTGTGATCAGTTCTGGGCGCCATGTCATAGAAAAGATGCTGTCAAGCTGGAAAGGGTACAGAGTAGATTTACAAGGATGTTGCCAGGGCTAGAGGTTCTAAGATATACAGAGAGGTTGAATAGGCTGGGACTATTCCTTGGAGCACAGGGGGATGAGGGGTGATCTTATAGAGGTGTATCAAATCATACGACAATATATATAAATTATACAATTTATGCTTCTTTATCATCTGATTAGGTTTAACTACCACAAATGAAATAACAGAGTCAAGAGTGATTGAGATTCCTCCTAGCAGGCAAATCAGACCATTTCCAAAAGATTTGGTCTCCATTTATCGACTTATTACAAGCATAAGGTGCAACATAACTTTGAAAAAAAATGGTTTCAGGACCTGGTGAGGGGTGTGTAAAGATACGACGTAGGTACATCCCTTTTATCTTATCTTATTTTACTTTCTTATATCTTCTGTTCTCTATTTTTCTCTTTCTTTTTCTTTGGTTTTCTTTTTAACTCTTTCTCGTGGTTTACTCCTACGGGTTTCTTCTGATCACTCTTTCACGCACTCACTATCTTATCTAACTCTTTCTATTTTTCTTCTTTTTAAAGTTTAAAATAAGAAGTGGTACAGGAAGTGTATTATGTTATTTTTGGCTGATATCACTGCAATGTACAATACTTCTAATAAATAAAATATTTAAAAATAAATAAATAAAAAGAGTGATTGAGGTACAACTGCAAGGCTGTTAAATTCTATTGTGTGACACAATTTTCGAGAGAGTTCTGCCAATGCTGGGGAGCCGGCGTGACCTGCGTGGGTTTTCTCCAAGATCTTCGGTTTCCTCCCACATTCCAAAGACGTACAGGTTTGTAGGTTAATTGGCTTGGTTTAAATGTAAGTGTCATTAGTGTGTGTAGGGTGGTGTTAATGTGCGGGGATCGCTGGTGGGTACTGACTCGGTGGGCCGAAGGACTGTTTCCACACTGTATCTCTAAACTAATATGGGAGCCTACTGGAGGAAACCCACACGGTCACAGGGAGAAATGCAAACGTCTCGGATTGAGCCCATGTCTCTGATGCTGTGAGGCAGCGGCACTACCAGCTGCACCACCGTGCCAGGCTGCGAGACAGAATCACACCCGAATCACAGTGAACTCAGCGGGTCAGGGAGCATGCATGGAGAGAAATAGACAGGTGACGTTTCGGGTCGAGGCCCTTCTTCAGTCTGAAGATGGATCCGGTCCAGAAACATTGTCCATCAATTTCCCTGCACAGAAGCTGCCCGAGTCACTGAGTTCCCCCAGCAGTTTATATTATGTTCAAAATTACAGCGTCTCCAGGCTCATGTGCCCCATTTTAAAGCCTGAGTTTAGGAATGAAGACACTCTATGATCAAGTTAGACAGGAGAGTCACGTGATGTGCCTTCTTCAGAACGATGTGACAATGATTAGAACATTCAGTCTGTTGCAGGAGCTTTAGACTTAATATGTACAGTGATCTAATTTTTCCCAGTTAGGATGAAAATTCATCAGTTTGAAACATTAACCCATTTCACTGCCTAGAGGTTCTGCGTGATCTAAATATTGCCAGCAGTATTTTATATATGATTAGGATTAAATGTTCTGCCATGATAATAAATGTTACTTCGGAGTCACGTGAGGGACTAAGTGAAGAGCCAGTCCAGCACGCATGCGCGACATTAGCGTTCACGCAGTGCAACAGCGACGAACGGGAGTACACGCGCTCCCGCTACAAGTTTAAACGGACCATCAGGTAAGTACTTACTCTGAGGTCGTATTCAAGAACCTTTGCTCTGCTTTGTAAATTCCAGGGAAGAAGCTGGGGAAACTGAACAAAGCACGGCAAGGGAAAAAGACCGCCCCCGTTCGACTCCAACAGAACGGGAGTGTCCCATCAGTGGGGGGCGAGAGGCGGCACCTGGACCGCACATGCTGCGGCACACCCTCATTGAGACCGAGCCGAGCCCAGTACCGCTAGCGCAGCCTGACCAACAGCAGCGGACTGGAGGCAAATCAACACAAAAAACTGACCGGCCGGTTATTTCTCACTCCAATGAGGAGGACTCTCCGCCTTAGAGCGGCAGAGCTAGCCGCCTGAGCCGCATGGAAAGGCTCATGGAGCAAATGCTCCAGCGAGACTTGCTTCGGGAGCTGGAGCAGTCTCGCCAAGGGAACTCAGGCACTCCCACATCAGTGCTCTACAATGCACTGGCCATCGCTTCCCCCTCAGCCGAGGGCAGCATTGGCGACCAGGGCTGGGCCGGTCAGGAACAGGGGTCATTGGCTGAAGATGTCGGGAGTACGCTTGGGGTACAGGATCAGGAAGAGCTGCTGGGTGTGGAGAATCGCTACGTGGTTACACCACGAGCAGGGCGGCCGTTGCAGCCAAAACTGGCGGCCAGCATTAACCACCTGTCCCTCAAACCCCTACAAGATCAGGTACTTAATGAGGCACTAGAAATCTACTCGCCTCCGGAGCACTGCAGTTCGCTTAATGTACTGGCCGTTAACAGCCAAATGTGGGGGTATGTTGGACAGAGGATCCGGAGCCAGGAGCTAAAATTACAACGCATCCTCAAGCTCCTGACAACAGGGATAACATCCTATGCTCGTTCCGTGGATGGGGCGGATATGACCACAAACCAGCAAGACACTCTGGCTCTGCTGTGCAACACCCAATATGAGATAAGCAAGCTCCGCAAGGAGAGAATAAGACCTCAATCCCAGGTATGCAGGACTGTGTAAAACACCGGCCTCAGAGTCGCAGATCCTGTTATTTGGAAAGGACAAGTGAAAGACCTGGAGGAAGAGTCCAAAGCATTTGGCCTCATGAGGGCAGGCCCCGGAACGAGCAGACCCACACAAAAAAACAGACGGCAGTACCCCACCGCGTCCACCAGTCGACGTCAAATTTATGGGACTGATGAAAGCTCGGGGTCCGTATACCATCCCCGAAAGCCTTTTTAGGCCAGGGCCCAGAGCGGACCCCATGGAAAATGCTCAACCCCCAATCAGCAGTACATCCAGCAGTACAACGACGGATGAACAAACCGAAGAAAGGAACACTACCATAACTATGGAGGTAGGTGGGTCTGGTTCCTACCAGCATGTAAAAGTGGGGGAACTGTACTAACAGGGGGGAGATTACACCTGTTCATTGAAGCATGGAGGTCTATCACGAATGATAGTTATATACTTAACAGTATTCGTGGATACAAAATAGAGTTCATTCAAGAAAATATGCCACCAGTTCAGCATGTACCTCAAAGGGTCTGTACCCTCTCAGTCAAAGAAAAACTAGAGGGACAAGCAGAACTGGTGAGGTTACTTACAAAGGGTATCATTGAGAAATCCAAACATGAACCTTTGGAATTTGTCTCAAATATATTTACCAAACACAAAAAATATGGTGGATGCCGCATCATCATTGACTTAACTTCACTAAATACCTTTGTTAAGTATGTACATTTCAAAATGGAAACATTTGTAACTGCCAAACAACTGATTTCCAACAGGCCAGGCCACCATCTCCAGCACCATCACCGACTTCATCAACTCCCACGCCCTGCCCGACCGAGCCTCCAACCTCATCGTTCCCCAGCCCCGCACAGCCCGCTTTTACCTTCTCCCCAAAATCCACAAACCTGACTGTCCCGGAAGACCCATTGTCTCTGCCTGTTCATGCCCCACCAAACTCATCTCCACCTACCTCGACTCCATCCTATCCCCCTTGGTTAAATCCCTCCCTACCTATGTTCAAGACACCTCAGACACTCTCCGTCATCTCCGCGCATTCCACTCTCTAGGCCCTCACCCCCTCATCTTCACCATGGACGTCCAGTCACTGTACACCTCCATCCCCCACCAGGATGGTCTCGAAGCCCTCCGTTTTTTCCTCGACCGTAGAAGCAATCTATACCCGGCCACTGACACCCTCCTAGCGGAGCTGGTCCTTACACTTAATAACTTCTCATTTGACTCCTCCCATTTCCTCCAAATACAAGGCGTAGCTATGGGCACACGCATGGGCCCCAGCTACGCCTGCCTCTTTGTCGGGTACGTAGAACAATCCTTGTTCAATGCGTACCAGGGCCCCATCCCCGACCTCTACCTCCGCTACATCGATGATTGTTTTGGTGCCACATCCTGCACCCACACACAACTGACTGACTTCATCCGCTTCACCACCAACTTCCATCCGGCACTCAAATACACCTGGACCATTTCCGACACTTCCCTACCATTCCTTGACCTCACTATCTCCATCGCAGGTGATAGACTCCTTACCGACATCCACTACAAACCTACCGACTCCCATGGCTATCTGGACTACACTTCTTCCCACCCTGCTTCCTTTAAGGACTCCATCCCCCACTCCCAATTCCTCCGTCTACGCCGCATCTGCTCACAGGATGAGGCGTTCCACACCAGGGCATCTGAAATGTCCTCATTCTTCAGGGAATGGGGGTTCCCCTCCTCCACCATAGATGAGGCTCGCACCAGGGTCTCTGCCATACCCCGCAACACTGCTCTCTCTCCCCATCCCCCCACTCACAACAAAGGCAGAGTCCCCCTAGTCCTCACCTTTCACCCCACCAGCCGTCACATACAACAAGTGATCCTCCGTCAGTTTCGCCACCTCCAACGTGACCCCACAACTCGCCACATCTTCCCATCTCCCCCTATGTCTGCCTTCCGCAAAGACCGCTCCCTCCGTAACTCCCTTGTCAATTCTTCCCTTCCCTCCCATACCACCCCCTCCCCTGGTACTTTCCCTTGCAACCGCAAGAGATGCAACACTTGTCCCTTCACCTCCCCCCTCCACTCCATTCAAGGACCCAAGCAGTCGTTCCAGGTGCGACAGAGGTTCACCTGCATCTCCTCCAACCTCATCTATTGCATTCGCTGCTCTAGATGCCAGCTGATCTACATCGGTGAGACCAAGCGGAGGCTTGGCGATCGTTTCGCCGAATACCTCCGGTCGGTCCGCAATAACCAACCTGAACTCCCGGTGGCTCAGCACTTCAACTCCCCCTCCCATTCCGTATCTGACCTCTCTGTCCTGGGTCTCCTCCATGGCCACAGCGAGCAACACCGTAAATTGGAGGAAATGCACCTCATATTCCGCTTGGGCAGTCTACATCCTGGTGGCCTGAACATTGAATTCTCCCAATTCTGCTAGCCCTTGCTGTCCCCTCCCCTTCATCAGCCATCTGGCTGTCTCCTCCCCTCCCCCAGCCCTCGGGCTCCTCCTCCGCCTTTTTCCTTTTTTCCTTTCTTCTCCCCACCCCCTATCAGTCTGAAGAAGGGTTTCGGCCCGAAACGTTACCTATTTCCTTCGCTCCATAGATGCTGCTGCACCCGCTGAGTTTCTCCAGCATTTTTGTGTACCAACTGATTTCCAAAGGATACTTTATGGCAAGCATTGATTTAAAAGATGCCTACTATACAGTACCCATTCAAAAGGGTCATCGCAGATACCTGAAATTTAACTGGATGGGGCAACTATGGCAGTCTAAGCCGTTGCCTAATGGGTTAACATCAGCCCAAGACTATTTACCAAGATATTAAAACCAGCCTTGGCAACATTAAGAAAACAGAGACATGTTGTTATGACATATCTTGATGATATTCTAATAGTAGGCAAAACCATGGAGTTGGCTAAATCAGCTGTATTAGCTACCAAACAATTGTTTGAAACCCTGGGATTTGTCATACATCCAGATAAATCTAAGTTGACACCATCCACAACTATGGACTATCTGGGATTCACAATTAACTCAGTCCACATGTCCGTAACATTGCCAAAAGATAAAGCAGCAGAATTGGCACAGACGTGTTACAATTTAATGGTTAGTAATCGACCAACCATCTGACAAATGGCAAGAGTAATTGGCAAAATGGTAGCAGCATTTCCAGCTACACAATTTGGACCCTGCACTATTAAAACCTACAAAGGGCAACAGTACAGGCGTTAAAACGACATGCAGGTCACTTTGACCGAACAATGAAATTGCCCATTGAAGCAATATCAGAGTTACAATGGTAGATAGAGCACATTTGGCATAGTCCCAGCCCTATCATCATCAATAACCCAACGTTAACTATACAAACAGATGCCAGTGCTCAAGGCTGGGGAGCAACTAATACCATATCCAGCACAGGTGGTAGATGGACTAACCTAGAATCATCTTTACTACAAACACTGGGCATAAATTATTTGGAAATGTTGGGTGCGTTTTATGGTTTAAAAGCATATTCTATGAAAATGCACCATTTGCATGTTCGTTTACAAATTGATAATATCACGGTGGTGGCCTATATTAACCATATGGGCGGAATAAAATCGATATCATGTGACAATTTGGTCAACAAAATCTGGCAATGGTGTGTCGATAGACATATTTGGCTATCAGCAACTTACCTACCAGGTAAGCTAAATACAGTGGCAGACACCAGGTCACGCAAATTCAATGATAACACCGAATGGATGTTAAATCCTAGAGCTTTTGCTAAAATTACAAAGCAATATGGCACACCAGATATCGATCTCTTTGCATCCAGACTAAATCACCACGTACCAATGTATGTCGCTTGGGAACCAGACCCTGAGGCAGCAGCGATAGATGCATTCGCGCTGAACTGGGGGACCTATTTATTCTATGCTTTTCCCCCCTTCTGCCTCATCAGCAGGGTACTACGCAAAATACAGATGGACTCTGCTTCAGGTATTTTGATAGTACCAATTGGCCTACACAGCCATGGTTCCCAGTGGTCCTCGACATGGTCATCGAAACTCCTATGACCTTTCCCAGTAGCCCAGACCTATTGACGCACCCGGTATCAGGCATAAGTCATCCATGCCATGACAAAATTAACCTACTGGGTTGCAGATTATCAAAAGACCACTGCTGGGACTGGGATTGTCTGACAGGACCATCAACACGATGACACCGTATGTCCACCAGGAAACAACACCTATCGAGCATCAGGAAGTGGGAAAGATACTGCTCGACTACTGGGACAACGTACTCATCTGCAACCATAACGAATGTACTGGAGTTCCTGGGGGGCATTCACCATAATGAAGGACTGAGCTACAGCGCCATCAATACTGCCAGAAGTGCTCTGTCAGCCTACTTAAAACAGGTGCCAGGACAACAGGCCATAGGGTCTCACCCGCTGGTGATCAAACTCATGAGGAGTATATTCAACATCAACCCTCTTAGTCCTAGGTATACCCAAATCTGGGATGTCAGTGTGGTCCTGACATACCTAAGGGGATGGTCCCCAGCCAGGTCTCTCACCCTGGAACAGCTAACCCTGAAAACGGTCATGCTAATGGCACTAGTCTCAGCACAAAGAGTCCAGTCCCTCCACTTACTATGACTGGACAACATGGTTATAACACCAGACCGGGTCTCATTCACCATTCAGGAGCTGCTAAAGCAGAGCAGGCCAGGAACTTGAGCTAGTTATGGATTTCCGGGCATACTCACCTGACCTACAGTTGTGTGTCATGACTCACTTATTCACTTACATCAACACAACAAGAGATTCTCGAGGGAGAAAAAAAAAAGAAGGAAAAAAAGCCTTATGGGTCAGCCACAAGAAACCTCATGGTCGGGTGTCGAGCCAAACCATCTCAAGATGGCTCAAGCAGGTACTGGGAGCTGCTGGAGTAGATACTGATGTATATACATCTCACTCCACCAGGGCAGCATCCACATCGGCGGCTAAAAGGATGGACGTACCACTGGACCACATCCTGGCTACAGCGGGGTGGTCCATGGAGAAAACGTTCCAAACGTTCTACAACAAGCCGCTAGCAGAACCTGTGTTATTTGCAGCAAGAGTTTTAGAATCTGCAAATATATAATTTAAGCCCTGGGGGAGCATTTTGTCTTTTGTTATTGTTTAATAGATACCATTCTTGTTTACAAACAGATTATGGTTGATTACGATAACATACTTCCTCCCTTGAATGACTTCGGCAGCGAGTGAAGTATGAACTGTTACACGGTTTGAAATCACAGAGCTTTAAAATCTTCACGTAGTCACTCACGTGACTCCGAAGTAAAATAGTAAGATTAAACGAGAATTTACCAGTTTGAAGTTTGATCTGTATTTTATGAGGAGTTACGATGAGGGATTACGTGCCCTCCACTCCCACCCTCAAATATAGAGATCAACTGGTATCTTAGTTCTCCTTTTCTTTACTATGTTTATTTCAATTGTTGTGTTTCCTGTGATTCCACACCGCTGCTTTGAAGAATGTCGCGCATGCGTGCTGGACGGGCTCTTCACGTAATCCCTCATTGTAACTCCTCATAAAATACAGATCAAACTTCAAACTGGTAAGTTCTTGTTTAATCTTACTATTAATAGTTCTTGTTTAGTTTAGCTTAGAGATACAGCGCAGAAACAGGCCATTTGGCCCACCCCGACCAGCGCTCCCCGCACATTAACACTACCGTATGCACACTAGGGACAATTTACACTTATACCAAGTCAATTAACCTACAGACCTGTATGTCTTTGGAGTGTGGGAGGAAACCGAAGATCTCAAAGAAAACCCACACGGTCACTGGGAGAACATACAAACTCCGTACAGACAGCACCCGTAGTCAAGATCGAACCCTGGCCTCCGACACAACAAGCGCCATAAGGCAGCAACTCTACCGCTGCGCCACCATGATGTATAAAAACTAGGTCTTGATACTTTTGTTGAGGCCGTTACAGCACCTAAAGACAAACACATGGCTCGTCACATGGTATAATTCCTCCTACCATTGATTAATCTGCGCTCTACTGAGAAAAATACTCCTTTGAGCCAATGTACCTTCTTACTTCACTCTCGCCACTTCAGATAGCTTAATTTCTCTCCTCAACCCACCACATGATTAATGTCCTCCCTCCTGAAACTGCAGAGCTGCAGGATTGCAGCACATTAACACGGATGGATCGCAAACCCAACAAAACATGCAGAGGAAGCTCCATGCTCTGCAGCCTCGGCTACAGTCACCAGAGGTGATAAACCTTCTGCTGCATGCAATGCTGCACCTTTCATCTCCTAGACGTTACAGCAACAACTTTCCTCAGAGTGCTCGCGACATCAGATCAGCGTATCCTGCACTCACACCCATTTTCAACTGCTCTCTTTCAGTTCCCTCTGTCAGGCTTCCCCCACTCTCGCTTTCAGTGTGTCTATCTTCGTTGTCTATCTGCAATTTGGTGTCTCTGCCTCTCCCTCTGTTTCTTTCCCTTGGTCTGTCATTACTGTTTAGATATTTTCAAGATACAGCGTGGAAACAGGCCCTTGAGCCCACGCTGAACACTGATCACCCGTACACTAGTTTGTACGTTTCACCAGTTTCGCATCCTACATACTAGGGGCAATTTACAGAAGCCAATCCAGTGCCCAGCAGAATATTGAAAGGATGGGCAGGGGATGGTCACACGAGAGCGCATCACCAGTTCAATACACCTTTTAAAACACAGAATAAATTCATGCTGTATTGCCGATTCCAATTTGATAGATTCATGCAAAAATACCTAAATGCTGTACTGCAGTGCCCAAGTCATATAGAGTCATAATCATAGGGTCATACACCAGTCGTAATAGAGAAAACTATCTCAAGTTGCAGATACCAATGAAGATACGGGTTCCCACCAATGAAGATATAAATGAAGTCACCAATGAAGTTGTAGATATCAAGGCGCAGAGAGAAGACTACGTGAAGTTGCAGATATCAGTAATGCAGTGATTAAATGCAGGGAGGAGTGAGGTTCAGAAGCAAATTGGTGCAGACATCCCAGTGGAATTTGAAGGTAGAGGAGACTATAGAAATGGGGAAGGTACACAAAAATGCTGGAGAAACTCAGCAGCATCTATGGAGCGAAGGAAATAGGTAACGTTTCGGGCCGAAACCCTTCTTCAGACTGATAGGGGGTGGGGAGAAGAAAGGAAAAAAGGAAAAGGAGGAGGAGGAGCCCGAGGGTTGGGGGAGGGGAGGAGACAACCAGATGGCTGATGAAGGGGAGGGGACAGCCAGGGCTAGCAGAATTGGGAGAATTCAACGTTCAGGCCACCAGGGTGTAGACTGCCCAAGCGGAATATGAGGTGCATTTCCTCCAATTTACGGTGTTGCTCGCTGTGGCCATGGAGGAGACCCAGGACAGAGAGGTCAGATACGGAATGGGAGGGGGAGTTGAAGTGCTGAGCCACCGGGAGTTCAGGTTGGTTATTGCGGACCGACCGGAGGTGTTCGGCGAAACGATCGCCAAGCCTCCGCTTGGTCTCACCGATGTAGATCAGCTGGCATCTAGAGCAGCGAATGCAATAGATGAGGTTGGAGGAGATGCAGGTGAACCTCTGTCGCACCTGGAACGACTGCTTGGGTCCTGGAATGGAGTGGAGGGGGGAAGTGAAGGGACAAGTGTTGCATCTCTTGCGGTTGCAAGGGAAAGTACCAGGGGAGGGGGTGGTATGGGAGGGAAGGGAAGAATTGACAAGGGAGTTACGGAGGGAGCGGTCTTTGCGGAAGGCAGACATAGGGGGAGATGGGAAGATGTGGCGAGTGGTGGGGTCACGTTGGAGGTGGCGAAACTGACGGAGGATCACTTGTTGTATGTGACGGCTGGTGGGGTGAAAGGTGAGGACTAGGGGGACTCTGCCTTTGTTGTGAGTGGGGGGATGGGGAGAGAGAGCAGTGTTGCGGGGTATGGCAGAGACCCTGGTGCGAGCCTCATCTATGGTGGAGGAGGGGAACCCCCGTTCCCTGAAGAATGAGGACATTTCAGATGCCCTGGTGTGGAACGCCTCATCCTGGGAGCAGATGCGGCGTAGACGGAGGAATTGGGAGTGGGGGATGGAGTCCTTACAGGAAGCAGGGTGGGAAGAAGTGTAGTCCAGATAGCCATGGGAGTCGGTAGGTTTGTAGTGGATGTCGGTAAGGAGTCTATCACCTGCGATGGAGATAGTGAGGTCAAGGAATGGTAGGGAAGTGTCGGAAATGGTCCAGGTGTATTTAAGTGCCGGATGGAAGTTGGTGGTGAAGCGGATGAAGTCAGTCAGTTGTGTGTGGGTGCAGGATGTGGCACCAAAACAATCATCGATGTAGCGGAGGTAGAGGTCGGGGATGGGGCCCTGGTACGCATTGAACAGGGATTGTTCTACGTACCCGACAAAGAGGCAGGCGTAGCTGGGGCCCATGCGTGTGCCCATAGCTACGCCTTGTATTTGGAGGAAATGGGAGGAGTCGAATGAAAAGTTATTAAGTGTAAGTACCAGCTCCGCTAGGCGGAGGAGGGTGTCAGTGGCCGGGTATAGATTGCTTCTCCGGTCGAGGAAAAAACGGAGGGCTTTGAGACCATCCTGGTGGGGGATGGAGGTGTACAGTGACTGGACGTCCATGGTGAAGATGAGGGGGTGAGGGCCTAGAGAGTGGAATGCGCGGAGATGACGGAGAGTGTCTGAGGTGTCTTGAACATAGGTGGGGAGGGATTTAACCAAGGGGGATAGTATGGAGTCGAGGTAGGTGGAGATGAGTTCGGTGGGGCAAGAACAGGCAGAGACAATGGGTCTACCGGGACAGTCAGGTTTGTGGATTTTGGGGAGAAGGTAAAAGCGGGCTGTGCGGGGCTGGGGAACGATGAGGTTGGAGGCTCGTTCGGGCAGGGCGTGGGAGTGGATGAAGTTGGTGATGGTGCTGGAGATGGTGGCCTGGTGCTCGTCAGTGGGGTCATGGTCCAGGGGTAAGTAGGAAGAGGTGTCCGAGAGTTGGCGCGTGGCCTCAGCTTTGTAGAGGTCGACGCGCCAGACTACCACGGCACCTCCCTTGTCGGCGGGTTTGATAACCCAATCTAGGTTGTTGCGGAGTGAGTCGATGGCAGTGCGTTCAAGGGGGGAGAGATTGGAGTGAGACAGGGGAGTGGAGAAGTTGAGGCGGTGGATGTCACGGCGGCAGTTTTTAATAAAGAGTTCTAAAGCCGGAAGGCTGCGAGGGGGGTTCCATGAGGATGGGGTGCGTTGGAGACGGGAAAAGGGGTCATCAGTGGGGAGCGAGGACTGCTTCCCATGGAAGTGAGCTGTGAGGCGGAGGCGACGGTAGAAGCGTTCCAAGTCATGGAGGGCACGGAACTCATTGAGATGGGGACGGAGGGGGACAAAGGTAAGACCTCTGCTGAGGACAGACCGTTCGATGTCGGAGAGGGGGAGGTCGGGGGGGATGGTGAACACCCGGCAGGGATGGGGGTTGGGGCCGGAGGAAGGCAGGTGGGTGTAATGGGGACGAGGCGATGTGTGGTGGGGGGGTGGTGGGTGGTCAGGGGGTGGGGGGGGTGAGAGGGCAGTGGTGTGGGTGTGGAAGAGAAGTGGTCCCATAGTTTTTTTTTTTTTTTTATTTTTTTTTATTTTTTTTATTTTAATTTTTTTATTTTTTAGAAGTACGGTAGATTACAGTAATGTACAACACATATATATTAATACATTTTTTGTACCGCTTCACTTTTTTAAACTTTAAGAAAGAAAAAGAAAGAAGTAAGAAAAGTGAAGAAAGTGCGCAAAGGTTGTGAAGTGCAAAAGAGTGTTGGGAAAAGAAAGCCCCTTAGAAAAGAGGTTAGAGAAGGAAGTAAAGTTAGAAAATAGACCCTAGAAAAAAAAGAGAAAGAAAGAAGGAACAATCGCTCTATTATAACTCTTATACCATACTTCATAGAGAAGGAACTACCAACTACCAACCAAGTCTATTTTTATTTTACCTCCCATTACCAGGTCCAGATACCTTTTATTTATTTATTTGTTTTTCTAAATTACTATTGCACCTCATGCTTGTAATAGGTCCAAAAACGTAGACCACGTCTTTTGAAATTGATCTACTTTGCCTACTAGGAGGAATCTCATCTCTTCCAGATGTAATGTTTCCAACATATTTGATGTGGTCCCATAGTTGGAGAGGGATGGGGAAGAATCAGTGGAACTGCCACTGAGATAACCAGGGCTAGGCAGACTAGCGCTAGGACCCAGTGGAGTCAAACCCAGGAGAGTGGGAGTGAGCAGCGTGGAGGCTTCAGGCCCAGTACAGAGGTCTGTACTGGGGAAGTTGGATTTAGAAATGGGGAAGTTGGATTTGGAAAGAAGAATAGGAATTCTTAACTCAAGCAATTGCTTAACCTAGATCATTCTTCTTCTTCTTGCGAATGAAACATAAATAAACCAAAGGAATAGTTAGATCTCAAGCCGGGTGTTGAGTAGCCAGGTTGTTGTATCTGCGTCAATGACTTCCAGGCCCTGAGCTCCATTTGGTGGGTGGTAGAGCGGGCACCCAGAGATGACATGGTTGGCTGTCTGTTGTTCTGCTCTGCATTCACAGGCTGGGCTCTGGCGGATCATTGAATCATCAAGTGTATGGACCAGGGGAATGAGTCGGTGCCGGTTACGATACACACGGCAGATACAGCGCATCTCCTAATCAAATCACCCAGAAGACCCAAAAGCAGCTGATGGTCCACTGGTTCCAGGCTGCCCTCCCTGTCTCGCACCATCACTATTCTGTAATCACCGCTGAGCCAATAATCTGGGATTCCCATCCAACGTTGGCAACACCTTCACAAGGGATGTCAAAGTTCAAATTCACTGCCACCATTTCACTGTATCGAGGACGGGCGAAAACAAAAGAAAGCCTTGACATAGATATCATGTGACATCTGAGTTCCAGAACATTGACCATTTTGCATCTATTTTTTGAGGTGTAAATTGTACAAATGTACCAAAAGAAACCTCTTTTCTTAAGAGTTTGCGTGCATTGGGAAACTGGATCATGCATTTCGCCCTAAGGCGGGATACGTTTCCTGTCAGCTTGCATGGCTTATTTCAATTAATTAACAACAGAAATTGGATCAAAAAGTAGTCTCCGGTGGGATTTCGCTGACACATTGTAGAGCTCAACCCCATTGTGGCTGATTTATAACAAAGAGGGAAGGTATATGATTTGTCCTGTGGGTGCTTGCTAAGCCGTAACATCCTCAGCTCCAACAGGAGCACAGCGGTAGAGTTGCTGCCTTACAGCGCCAGAGTTCTGGGTTTGATCCTGCCTACGGGCGCTGCCTGCACGGAGTTTGTGCATTCTCCCCGTGACCTGCGTGAATTTTTCCCGGATGCTCTGGTTTCCTCCCACACTAGAAAGACGTAAGGTTTGTAAGTTAATTAGTGTGGTTAAAATGTAAATTGCCCCTAGTGTGCATAGGATAGTGTTAGTGTGCGGAGATCGCTGGGCGGTAGGGACTCGGTGAGCCGAAGGGCCTGTTTTCTCGCTGTATCTCTAAACTGAACTAAAAAGGGGTGGAGGCCTGTGTCGACAAAATATCACAGGCAAGCAGCCTTTCCAGCTTCTCCTCCCTCTTCGTCAGTCTGTTTGCTGGGACAGGTCATCATTGTGGACAACTTTCGATCGCAAATTAAAAGGGAAAGATAAGATCTGAATGACCTGCTCTTTATAGCTCAGATGTTGTGTGATGTGTGCTTTGAGCTCAGATGTTCAGAGAGGCTGAGATATCATTGAGAATAGATTGGCTGCTTTTCATTCCATTTTGGGGATCTGGATGCCACTGAGGAGACCAACATTTATTGCCCATCCCCAATTCCCTTGAGAAGATGGTGGTGGTCCTCCTGCTTGAATTAGTTGAGTTGCATTTGAGTTTAGTTTAGTTTATTGTCACGTGTACCGAAGTACAGTGAAAAGCTTTTATTACATGCTAACCAGTCAGCCGAAAGACAATACATGATTACAATTGAGCCATCCACAGTGTACAGATACATGATAAAGGGAATAACGTGAATAATGTTTAGTGCAAGATGAAGTCAGTAAAGTCCAATCAAAGATAGTTCAAGGGTCTCCAATGAGGTAGACAGTAGTTCAGTACTGCTCTCTGGTTGATCGTGCAGTTCCCTGATAATAGCTGGGATTAAACTGTCCCTGAATCTGGAGGTGTGCATTTTCACACTTCTATACCTTTTGCCGATGGGGCAGAAGAGGGAGTGGCCAGTCCTTGTTGCAGTCCTTCTGGTGATGGTAGTCTCACAGCAAGGGATTTCCAGGATTTGGCAGTGATGGAGGACTGATGATATATTTCCTCGTCGAGTTGATGCATGAATTAGAGGGGTACTTGCTACCTGCTGCTCTCGACCTTCTCAGTGGCAGAGATCATGGGCTTTTGAGGGCTGTCCAAGGAGTCTAAATAAGGTGAAATATCTACCCATACACTTAAAAACATGCTGACAAACTGAAAGTGCATTTGATTGCGATACATCACCTAGCTAAGGATGCTTCTTGCACCGCACATGTATCCTTTTAACAAAAGGCCATTTAACAAAACATATCTCTGTCCTTGGATCTACTCTCGTGCTTGGTATTAAAATAAGAGGGTAGACACAACATGCTGAAGTAACTGAACAGGTCAGGCAGGTCGGGAGAAAAGGAATAGGTGACGTTTCAGGTCAAAACCCTTCTTCAGACTAGTATTCAAATGTTGTGTGATAATCCTGTGGATGTAATGTAGCGAATATAAAGACAGGCAAAGCTGGAAAACACTGGGTATGTCAGATGGAATCATGGTTCATGTGAAAGGTCCTGCGGCTCAATCATGTCAGATTCATTCTCCACTGATGCAGCCTGGCCTGCTAAGTTTGCAAAGTTGAGTTGGCTTCTGTAATTTGTCCCGAGAGTGTAGGGTAGAATGGGTGATCACTGGGCAGCACAGACTAGGTGGACCAAAGGGCCTGTTTCCACATTGTATCTCTAAAACTAAACTCAACTAAATGGGAGCAACCCAATAATAATAATAATATAGATGGCAGGAACCATAGGCAGGGAGGACCTTAATATAACCATCACTCGGGAAAAGGGGCTCAACAAACTAAGGAGATTAAGAGTTCATAAGTTCATGTGATAGGAGCAGAATTAGGCCAATTGGCCCATCACGTCTATGCCATTCAATCATGGCTGATCTATCTTTCCCTCTCAAACCCATTTTCCTGCCTTCTGACATCCTTACTAATGAAGAATCTGTCAATCTCTGCCTAAAAAAATATCCATTGATGTATCAAATATCTCTCATAGAGATATCAAATGCCAACACAGCAACTGAGGGAATTTAAATTAAATAAGACTGCAATTTAACAGAATGCCAATCTTGGCAATAGTACCCCTGAAGCTAGTGGATTGTCATAAAAACTTATCGAGTTCACAAACGTACTTGATGGAAATAAATCTGCCATCCTTACCTGGTCTTCTGTTATACGTGACTCCAGACTCCAATTGAAGGATAACTAGAGATTGGGAACAGTCACCGACGTTGCCACCGCTGGCCACATCCTGTGAACTAAATTTTAAAGAAAAATTAAAGGCTGAACATTTCTCAGGACTTGATCATTTGCAACTTGGTATCTTAAAGGTCATGGTTACATCGATGGCACAAGTAGTGGTTTCATTCTGGAGAGGTCCCAGAGGATTGGAAACTGGCAAATATAGTGACACTATTTGGGAACAGAAGGAGACAAAACGCAGGGAATTAAACACCAAATAGCCTGACATCCATCTTTGTGAAAATGTTAGAATCCATCATCATGGAGTTATTGCAGGACATGTAGAAAAACACCATACAATCACACACAGTCAGTGAGTTTTAGAAAGGGAAATCAGGTGGGGAACCTCATTAGAGCTCTTTGACAAAGCTCTCCTGCCTTATGGCTGCACTGTAGTGGAAAGGTAGAGTTGCTGCCTTACAGCGCCAGAGACCCAGGTTATATCCTGACTATGAGTGCTGTCTGTATGGAGTTTGCACGTTCTCCCAGTGACCTCTGTGGGTTTTCCCCAGGTGCTCCGGTTTCCTCCCACACTCCAAAGACGTACATGTTTGTAGGTTAATTAGCTTGGTACAAGTGTAAATTGTCCCTAGTGTGTGTAGGATAGTGTTAGTGTGCGGTGATCGCTGGTCGGCGCCAAAGGGCCTCTTTCCACGCTGTATCTATAAACTAAACTAAACTAATGAGCAGGATGGATTAGGGGTAGCTGTAGATGCAGTGTATTTGGATTTCCAAAAGGCATATCATAGCAAGTGTTCATGGCAAGGGGTATATATTAACACGGATAGAAGATTGTCAATCTAGCAGGAAACAGAGCTTTGGGATGAAGAGCCATTTTCAGGTTAGCAAACTGTAGCCAGTGTGATGGCACATCAATCAATGCAAGGGCCTCAACTATACACGGACCACACTAAGAACTTGGCTGAAGGGATCAAATTGGGCTAATGCTGATGATACAAAGACAGGTGGGACAAGGACACAAAAAACCTGCAAAGAGATAAATAAGTGAAAACCAAAGGGAAAACAGCAGATGCGGGAAATGTGAAATAAAAACAGAAAATGCTGGAAATAAGCAGAACATTGGACAGCATCTGTGGAGAGAGAAATAAAAGAGTTAATATTGTAGGTCAATGATGCTTCACTTGAATTGGGTAAGAGATAAAAACAGCTGAAGTTACAGACAAGGTGAGGGGGAGATGGACATGAAAAAAGGGTGTATCTGTAAAAGGATGATGCCAGGTTAGCCCTCTAAACAAGGTACACAAAAATGCTGGAGAAACTCAGCGGGTGCAGCAGCATCTATGGAGCGAAGGAAATAGGTAACGTTTCGGGCCGAAACCCTTCTTCAGACCCTCTAAGTAATGTGGCTACAAGGCTACAAGGTTAGCCCTGAAAACAATGTGGCTACTAGGTCAGACACTAGCAATCCTGTAGCAAGTAACTCACCTTAACTCCCCAAAGCTGCTCTACCATGTACAAGGCTCAAGTCAGGATTGTGATGGAATACACCCCGTTTGCCTGGAAGAGTGCAACTTCAACAAGAAGCCCAGCAGCATACAGGACATCGCAGCCAGCCTGATAGGCAACCTATCCATCACTATTCATTCACTCCACCCACCGACAGCAGTTTGTACCACCTACAGGACACAGTGCAGCAACTCACCCAGATTCCTTAGGCAGCACCTTCCAAACCCACAAGGACGAAGGCCAGCAAAAGCATGGAACCCCACCACCTGGAATTTGTCCTCCAAGCCACAGACCACCCTGACTTGGAAACATATTCCATTCCCTCATCGTTTATGGTTCAAGATCCAGGAGCTCTCTCCCTAACAGCATTGTGAGTATACCCACACCTCAAGGACTGCAGCGGTTCAAGAAGGCAGTTCACCACCACCTTCTGAAGAGGAACCTGGGATGGACAATTAAATGCTGACTCAGCTGACAAAGCCCACACCCCTTGAAAGAATGCACCTGATCATGCAGTCAATGGGTTAACGGAGGCAGTTAGAGATGGAGAATGCAAACAAAGGAGCACTGTGAAATACAGGCTCTGCTAATGGAGGGAGAAGAAAAAACATGGCAACATTACAGATGGATGACTTAAAGTAGAAATGGTCCGTTCTGATATGGACAGAGAAGGAGTTGCCTTATGCTGGAGAATACAATTTGAGTTCAAAAGACTGCAATGTATGCATACGGATGTTCGAGTACTGTTCCTCAAGCTTCAATTCAGTACATTTTTAAATTACAATATTTCACAAACAGATGGGACAGATTGGAAGAGAGAATAGTGGCAAGCAACAGTAAGCACCGCGATGCCAATGTGGAATGATACGCAGGTGCATAACCATCCCGCAGTCTGTGTTTGGTTTCTCAAAAGCAGAGGAGACCACATTGTGAAGAGTAACTGGAGCAGAGGGAGTGCAGGTGAATCACTGCTTTACCTAGAAGGATTGCTTGAGGCCCTGGATGATGGGAAGGGGAGTTTAGTTTAGTTTATTGTCACGAGTAACGTGCTTCTTGATAAACAAGGAGGTGAGTGGGTACACAGGATTTTCAGATTAATGCCATACACTATTAAACATGGTATGGGGGGGGGGATATACATGGGTGTGGTTAGAGAATTGGTTAAAAGAGAGAAAAAAAAGAGTACAAATAAATAGGTACTATTGGGAGGTGGTGACGAATGTTCAGTTCAATTTAGTTTATTGCCACGAGAACCCGTGAAAAGTTTTTTTTGCGTGCTAATCAGTCAGCAGATTGACAATACAAAGTGAACAGACAAGTGGGAAAAAATGAACAAATGGAATAAAATAGAATATGGGTAAATACATGGATCATCTTGATCAAAAAGGCAGAATATTGTTTAAATGGAGACTAGCGGCTGTGTGTGCAGAGGGATCTGAGGATCCTCACATACTGAAGTGCAGCACGTAATTTGGAAGGCAAATAGAAAGTTGGCATTAATTGCACTGGGTGGATAAAAACAGTGAAGCTTCACTCCCAACGCACACTTCATTGCAACCCCACGTCTGTGATGCTGCACACAATTTTCCTCTCCTTAAGTCAAGGTAGGGTATTGTAGACTGTATGTATTCAAGAGAGAATTAGATATAGCTCTTAGGGCTAACGGAATCAAGGGATATGGGGAGAAAGCAGGAACTGCACCTAGTTTCTATGTTTCTAGACTGCTAAGAGAAGATTCACAAGATTGATTCCCAGGGGGGAAAGAGACCATTTAGAAGGGTAGAGATAAGCTTATAAGACCATAAGTCATAGGAGCAGAAATAGTCCATTCAACCCATCGAGTGTGCACCGCCATTCGATCATGGCTGAACTATTTTTCCCTCTCAACCCCATTTTCCGATCTTCTCCCATAACCTTTGACACCCTTACTAATCAATAACCTATCAATCTCCACTTTAAGAATACCCAATGGCTCGGCCTCCACAATTGTCTGTGGCAATGAATTCCACAGATTCACCATCCTAACAAAATACCTCCTCATCTCCATTCTAAAGGTACGTCCATTTATTCTGAGGCTGTGCCCTCTGGTCCTTGACTCTCCCACTACTGGAAACATCCTCTGCACATCCACTTTATCCTAGCATATGGCTGACAGAGAAGATGCTTAGAGAATGTTTCTTCCAGTGCAGGGATCTAACATTAGGGTGCATTACTTCAATGGGTTGTCCAGATAAGACAGAGGTATGAAGGGGGATGGTGATATTGGAAAATGTCAACATCAGGGAGCTGTAAAGGCTGATGAGTTGAATATTTTCAAGACAAAGATTTTGCACTATTGGGCAGTGAAGGGGACAGGTAGAAGACTGGAGAGGGAGCCAAGACATGATCAGCCATGACGTTAAAGTTCTCATGTTGCTGGGACTACCCAATTCTATCTTGTTTGGACCATTAGCCTCTCTCAGTTGTGTAAATCTCAAAGTATTTTTGCCATGAGATGCTGGAGCTGCAACTATAACTACTGTAACTAAATACTCTAACCGAATAGTGAAAGGCCTGGATAGGGTGCATGTGTTTCCACTAGCGGGAGAGTCTAGGACCAGAGGCCATAGCCTCAGAATAAAAGGACACACCTTTAGAAAGGAGATGAGGAGGAAGTTCTTAAGTTAAGGAAGGTGAATGAGTGGAATTCATTGTCACAGAAGGCTGTGGAGGCCAAGTCAATGGATATTTTTATGGCGGAGATTGACAGATTCAAGTTCAAGTTCATGTTACATTTACCATCACATGCACCAATTGGTACAGTGAGATTTGAGTTACCCTACAGCCATACGAATAAAAAAGAACACAATACACGATAGAGTTTAACATAAGTAATAGTAATAGTAATAGTAATAGTAATTTTATTGTCAATTCAAATAATGTAACAAGTAGTTACACAGAGGATTGAAATTGCGTTTCTCCATACTCCAATGTGCAAGTAATATTTATAACACAGACAGACAGTGTACCAATAAAAATAGACAATGGACATATACATTATATAAAATATTCATTAATAAAAGGTGCAATATAGCATAATGTGCAAGTAGCATACTGCAGACATTGGGTTAAAGTTAATTTGGCAGTAAGTTGGTCTTTGTGTAATGTTCATGGAATTTTCTTGAGTGTGTTGAGTAGTCTGATGGCCTGAGGGAAAAAGCTGTTTTTGAATCTTGTGGTTTTGCTCCGCATGCTGCGGTAGCGCTTGCCGGATGGTAGGAGGGTGAACAGTTTGTGTGCTGGGTGGGTGGTGTCTTTGATGATATTAGTTGCTCTCTTGCGACAGCGAGATGTGTATAAGTCTTGAATTGCTGGTTGGGGTGATCTAGTGATCTTCTCCGCTGTCCTCACCACTCTCTGTAGGGCCTTCTGGTCAGCAGCAGAGCAACTGCCATACCAGACTGAGAGACTGCTGGTAAGAATGCTCTCAATGGCACCCCTGTAAAAAGTTGTGAGGGCAGAAGGGGGGAGGTCGGCTCTCCTCATCCGTCGAAGGAAGTGGAGGCGTTGCTGTGCTTTCTTGACTAGGGAGATGGTGTTGGTGGACCATGTCTGATCATCTGTGATGTGTACTCCCAGGAACTTGGTGCTTTTCACAGACTCCACTGCACTGCCATTTATGGTGAGTGGGGTGTGTGCTGCCTGTTTCTTCCTGAAGTCCACAGTTATTTCTTTCGTTTTGTTGACATTGAGTTGAAGGTTATTGATGTCACACCAGTTGATGAGTTGTTGTACCTCCTCTCTGTAGGCTGAGTCGTCATCGTGGCTGATGAGGCCCACCACTGTTGTGTCATCTGCGAACTTGATGATGTGGTTCGAGTTATGTTTGGCATAAACATCCCCCACAGCGGAATCAACGTTTTCCACTGTGAGGGAAGGCAATAAAGTTCAGTCATCTTCCTCATTGTGCTTGATTCTTGATTAGTTTGGGTGTCAGGGGTTATGGAACGATGGCAGGAGATTAGGGTTGAGAGGGAGCGATAGATCAGCCGTGATTGAATGGCAGAGTAGACTTGATGGGCCGAATGGCCTAATTCTGCTCCTATAACTTATGAACTTATGAACTTATGAACTTAGAGTACTGTAACTCTAGCCAATTCCCGCTAAATTTTAATTTGTTACGGTTGCACTCTGCATTGTGCTTGATTCTGTAACCAGAGATCCCATACCCAATTCTGTGTAAAGAGCACAAAGTGCCTGACATCAGTCATTCAGCACACTGCAATTAATTACAGGCATTGCATGCAATGCTGATATTGTAGAAACAAGGAACTGCAGATGCCGGTTTACAAAAGAAGACAAAAAGTGCTGGAGTAACTCGGCGGGTCAGCCAGCATCCACGGAGAACATTGATCAGCGACCTTTCAGTTTGGGACCCTTCTTCAGATTGATGGGGGAGGGGGGAGGAAGAAATCTAGAAGAGAGCAGGGGTGGGACAAAGTACGGCAGGCAATAGGTAGAGGGGGGGGGGCAGGACAAAGCATGGCAGGCAATAGGTAGAGGGGCAGGGGGGTTGATAGGCAGATGGTTGGACCAAGGCCAGAGATGGAAAAAGGTGTGACAAAAGGATTGAAGAGTTGTGAATTATAATGCCAGAGGAAGGAAAGAGAAGAGGGGGGGGAGGGAAAGGGGAGAAAAAGATGCAAGTCCAAGTGGCGCACAGGGGAGAGGGTTCGAGGGAGAAAGGGGCGGAGTGAGGGGGTTAGAAGTTACTAAAATTGGAGAGTTCAACGCTCAAAGCATTGGGTTGTAAGCTACCTAACCAGAATATTCCGCTTAGTAAATGTTCTAGCAAACTTATAACTGTAAAGGGAGCATGAGAAACAGTACCAGGTGAATTTCGAGGGAGTGTGGGGATTGAACCAGATGAGTTTCAAGGGAGAGTGGAAACTGGGAGTCCATGAGTGAAGGGAAGTGCAGGAAAAAACGCCCAATAAACCAGATGTCAAACCAGTGAAATTTCCCCACGATCAGATAGCAGATTTGGAGATAGTAGAAGAGACTTCCTACTAAACACACAGTCGGTGATTGTTATTAGACAGCGTAACATTTCCTTTATTGGCCACAATGTAACTAATTTCTATTATTAGATGCAATGTTGGACACAGAAGAATGGACTTCAGTTACTGAACTGTTACAGAGGGCGATTTCTCATATCGCGCACAATGTGGGTAATTTCTGCTGTTCTACACACAGTCACCCACCCGCTGCTGTTACTGGAAACACTGCAGCTGGTTTCTGTTATTAGGCACAGTAGCCGGCTTCTGGTCTGAATTTGGGAACTAAGCTGTGCAGGTGAAAGAAATATCGGTGGAAGAGCGATGCTGCGATAATCATCATCGTTCAGTTTAATTTAGCATAGTTATGGAAAAATGACAAATATAAAACAAGATTAACGTTTCCTAATTGGGTTATGGCCAATCTTATGAGACCGCAAAGTGATTTAGCAAAATGGATTGGAAACAGCTGCTTGAAAAGATCAATCCTGGAGTGATGGATAGCAGGCCAGCAAAGAGGAAATTCAAGTGGTTGAGGTAAACAAGGTCTCTCACAAAATTGATAGGACGGCCAAAGCTATACCCCCCTGATGTCACGGTGCATGCAGGATAAACATTCTGTCAGACAATGAGATCTTATTACAGCAGTGAACTTGAAAGAGTACAGAAAGTGTGATGGTAAAAATGTTTTAAATATTAAGAAAGCATAGAAATGGTACCAAAAACTATAGATTGACAAGTAAAATCACGGAAAATCCAAGAGAGACACAAGGATCTGCAATAACTGGCTTACAAAACACAAAGTGCTGGTGTAACTCAGCGGGCCAGGCAGCATCTGTGGAGGATGTAAATAGGTGATGTAAATTGTTACCAATCCACGTCCTCCAGAGGTGCTGCCTGCTCTGCTAAGGTACTCCAGCACCTTTTTAATAGAAAATCCTAGAGGTGTTGTAACAATTATTAGATACAATATAGCCACTTGCTGTTATTGGGCATATAGTAATGGAGTTTATAACTGGGTGGTTTCTCTAATCCATCACAATGTGGCTTTACACACAATCACGCGTTGCTGTCATTGTGGGAGTGCAGCTGGTTTATGTTATTAGCAAGAGTACAACGAAGGAAAGAACAGGGATCATAGAGACAAAAAAAAAGTTTGATGGATGGGGGGAAAAAATTCTTAATGAATATTTTGTAGCCACTTTCACGATGCAAGAGATGTGTGTTGCAGTTAAAAAAGTGACCTTGAAATATTGGCTAAGATGGAAATCGTTAGAAAGGAATATTAAGGGCTTAGCTTCTTTGGAAATTGGATCATTTGCCTGGTCCAAATGAAATAGATCCCAATTTTCTCAAAGTAACAAGGCAATAAACTGCAAAAGGTTTGACTGATTCTATGAAACAGGGAGCTACAAAGTACCACTGTTAGAAAAAAAAGAATAAATTGACTAATCTCAAGCCAATTAATTTAACTGGTGGTGTTTTTTTGTTGTAAAAACCACCGAGGCAAAATATAACCTCTATCTAGAAAGGCACAGATTAACCCGGGGACTCAGCATGGACTTATTTAGGGAAGGTACAATTTTACCCAAAGATTTGGATTATTTGAATGATTGCACTGAAGCCATGTATTTGATGCAAGGATTTTAGCAAAGCCTTTCACCAGATCTCACATTGGATAAAATTTGGCAAATTAGATACAAAACTGGCTCAGTAGTGGTTCATGGGTATGTAGTTGTTGTCAGTGTGGTTCAATGAGGCACAATGTTTGAAATAATTTACATTTAAGTTGATAGAATGTGAGAAAGAAAAAAGGTTATGTTTGAAATGTAAATACATCGCATTAGAACAAGGGGTGAGTGCAACACACACGTTCTGGTCACCACCTTACAGCAAGATATGGCTGCACTACAGAGGAGATTTGCAAAGGTTTTGCTGGGACTGGATGATTATGGCTACAAGGAAAGATTTAATGGAAGGTTGATTTTCTTTGAACGGAGAACCCAAGGGAAGATTTAACTGAGGTGTATAAGCTCTTGAAGAGCTTACATAGAGAAGCACAGAGAGAAGTCCTGAACTACTACCTATGTTTAAGAAGGAACTGCAGATGCTGGAAAATCAAAGGTAGACAAAAATGCTGGAGAAACTCAGCGGGTGAAGCAGCATCTATGGAGCGAAGGAAATAGGCAACGTTTCGGGTCGAAACCTGAAGAAGGGTTTCGGCCTGAAACGTTGCCTATTTCCTTCGCTCCATAGATGCTGCCGCACCCGCTGACTTTCTCCAGCATTTTTGTCTACCCTGAACTACTACCTACTTCATTTGTGACCCTTGGACTATCCTAGATCGGAATTTGCCGACTTTATCTTGCACTGAATGTTATTCCCTTATCATGTATCTATACACTGTAAATGACCCGATTGTAATCATGTATTGTCTTTACACTGACTGGATAGCACACGACAAAAGCTTTTCACTGTACCTCAGTACACGTGAGAATAAACTACACTAAAATGCTGAAGGCCTATTTCCTTTAGCATAGCTTGCAGAAGGATTAGAGGAAAAAATATCCAGAGGGTGGTGGGGTTTAGATCCCACTGCCTGGAAGTGTTAACGAAGTGTAAATGAACGTAGCGGGTACCGTGGGACAGGGCTTTAAGTGATGGAACATTGGTTAAAACAGGGGAGCCATTTTTGACCACCAAAGATATAATGGGATGAATAACCTCCTTCCATCTCATCATTTGCTGTATCTATGATTCCTGTTACTTAGTGACACAGTAACTGAGTGCTATTATTTGAAACACAGCAGTTGACATTTGTTATTCAAAAAATATAGTTCATATTTGCTTTGAGATGGTCATAACTGATTCCTGCAATAAGAAATCTTTGAAATTGTTTCTGCATCTGGTCACCTTGTGGTTCATTGGCCACATTGTCAATACATACTGACAGCTTTCTTTGTTATTGCAACTAATTTATCATCTCAGACTCAAAGGCTAATTTGTGATACTGGACACACTACACCCGACTTCCTTCATTAAACACACGGCAGACGATTTATTTTACTGGAAACGCGAGAGGATGCTTCAGAAAAGACATAGAGTAGTGGTTACCAAAAGCATTGAAACTGATTAATGTAATGAGACACACTGCAACCTACTTCCTGTTACTAGAAACACAGCGGGTGATATTTCTTAAAGAAC
This sequence comes from Malacoraja senta, assembly GCA_038087875.1. Lineage (NCBI taxonomy): Eukaryota > Metazoa > Chordata > Chondrichthyes > Rajiformes > Rajidae > Malacoraja > Malacoraja senta. Next base: position 20,276,473 of record CM075982.1, read on the forward strand.
GACACAAAAAGCTGGAGTTTTTTCTTATTTTACACACGTAAACTGATTGTCTCATTAAAAACGTTACCACTGATCTCATTCGTGGGCACTGTAGCCAATTTTTTCGGACAGTGACAAACTGTCAGGGTCTCAGCATCGATCCCCGAGGTGCACCGTTGGTCAAAGGTTTCCTCCCTCAGAATCGGAATGGTACCATTCGGCGCCGCCGTTTAGGCACCACCGTTTCGGGGTGTTAGGGTTAGGGTCAGGGTCAGGGTTAGGGTTAGGGTCAGGGTCAGAGTTAGGGTCAGGGTTAGGGTCAGGGTCAAGGTTAGGGTTAGGGTCAGGGTTAGGGTCAGGGTCAGGGTAAGGGTTTGGGTTAGGGTTAGGGTCAGGGTTAGGGTCAGGGTCAGGGTTCTGATGAGTACAGATATTATAAACGGAGGCGCCGAACCAGCGGCGCCGAAAAGTACCCGACCCCTCAGAACAACCCTCGACCATCACTCTAACTATTACCAAGCAAACCATGGGCTCTAAGCTTTTGGACCAACCTCCCATGTGGGACCTTGTCAATGGCCTCACTGAAGTCCACGTCGACTCTATCAACCGAAGATGGACACAAAATACTGGAGTAACTCAGCAGGTCAGGCAGCATCTCTGGCGAAAAGGAATAGGTGATTCAGGGTCTGAAGAAGGGTTCCGACCCGAAACGTTTCCTCCAGAGATGCTGCCTGGCCCGCTGAGTTACTGAGTTTTGTGCCTATCTTTGGTGGAAACCAGCATCTGCAGTTACTTCCCATTATCAATATCAATATAATTTATTGCATCTTCAAAAAAACTCAACCAAATTAGTCAGACAGGATCTCCCACCGACAAAGCCCTGCTGACGATGCCTGTTCAACTCCTGCCTTTCCAAATGAGGATAAATCTCTGCCAGAGTCTGAGCGATTTCCTCCCTCACCTCATGAGGCCTTGGGGATTTATGCACCTTTGTGCCTGACATCTAATAAATCCACTTAACATTTGTTTTACATGTTATAAAATTACCCGTACCCCCTCCTCCATGAAATTTCTCCCCAGTGAATACAGATGAGAAGTATTAATTTTAAGATCCCTTCCACGTCTTCCACACATAAGCTCCTCCTTAGGTCCGTGGTGGGCCCTAATCTGTGTACCTCTTGGGATTTTCATACATTTTGTCTGCAGTTAATATTCTGTGTTTCCCCTCCATTTTTTTTTAACTACACCCTTACATATTCTATGCTCTTGAAGGGTCTCCCTGTTTTCAATGCTCTAGACCGGCCATGTGCTTTTGCTTTTTCCTTTATCATATCCTCACAATCCTTCAGCGTCTGGCCTCCCCTACACTTGCCTTCCTTTACTACCACACTTCCAGGAGCACAGTTTGTCCTGAACTCTCACAATGTCATTTATAAAGGGCTCCAATGGTCAGATGTAGATTTACCACAACGAGCTACTCCCAAACGATTTTTGTCATGTCCCATTGAGGTTTTGAAGTTGTCCTTCCTCAAATTCAGCAACATTGGATAGAGGCATGGATAGAGTGAATGTGGAGAGGATGCTTCCACTAGTGGCAGAGTATAGGACTAGAGGCCATAGCCTCAGAATAAAAGGATGTACTTTTATAAAGGAGATGAGGAGGAATTTCTTTAGTCAGAGGGTGGTGAATCTATGGCATTCAATGCCACAGAAGGCTGTGGATGCCAAGTCAATGGATATTTTTAAGGTTAAGATTGACAGATTCTTGAATATAAAGGGTGGCATGGATTATGGGCCAAAGGCAGGAGAATAGGAGAGTATGGCCAAGTGTAATAGGAATCGATCTGAATGGTGAGATGCGTAAGGAATTAAAAGTATTGTATTTGAATGCGCGAAGTATAAGAAGTAAAGTAGATGAGCTTGAGGCTCAGTTAGAGGTTGGTCGATATGACATTGTGGAGATTACCGAGACGTGGCTACAGGAGGATCGGGCCTGAGAACATAATATTCAGGGTTATACATCCTATAGATAGATAGATAGATAGATAGATATGCCTTTATTGTCATTCAGACCGAAGTCTGAACGAAATTGCAGCAGTCAAACATATAATACAATAAAAACAACAATAAACACATATTAACATCCACCACAGTGAGTCCACCCAGCATCTCCTCACTGTGATGGAGGCAAAAGTCTTAGGTCTGCAGTCTCTTCCCTCCTCTTCTCCCTCTGCGCTGAGGCGATACCCCCCGGGCGATGTTTAAATCAGTCCCGCGGCTCAAACACCGCGGCCCGGGGTGGTCGAAGCTGCCGCCCACCAGTCCCGCTGGCCCGCGGCCGAACTCCGGACTCAGGCCACCACCGCCAGAACACCGTCCCAGCCACTCTCATGTGAGTACCGTGCCGTCTTCAGCCTCGAGCTGGGCCGCCCCGACATGGGCGCCGAACCTCCCCCGGGCCGGGCCGCCCCGACATGGGCATCGCTTCTTCCCCGGGCTGGGCCGCCCCGACTTGGGCGTCGCTTCTCCCCCGGGCCGGGCCGCCCGACTTGGGCGTCGCTTCTCCCTCCGGCCGGGCCGCCCCGACATTGGCGCCGAACCTCCCTCGGGCAGGCAGAAAGGACAGGCAGGTGGGCAGAGGAGGGGTAGCTCTTCTGGGGAGGAATGGAATTCAGTCCCTTGGAGGGAAGACATAGGGACTGATGAGGTAGAGTCACTGTGGATTGAGTTGAGGAATTGCAAAGGCAAGAAGACACTAATTGGTGTTATCTACAGACCCCCAAATAGTAGCCCGGATGTAGGGTGTAAGTTGCAGCAGGAGTTAAAACTGGCATGCAACAAAGGTAATGCCACTGTGGTGATGGGGGATTTCAATATGCAGGTAGACTGGGAAAATCAGGTTGGTTCAGGACCCCAAGAAAGAGAGTTTGTAGAGTGCCTCCAAGATGGATTCTTAGAGCAGCTTGTAATGGAGCCGACCAGAGAAAAGGCAGTTCTGGATTTAGTGTTGAACAATGAACCAGATTTAATAAGAGAGCTCGAGGTAAAGGAACCGCTTGGAGGTAGTGATCATAATATGATTGGTTTTAATCTGCAATTTGAGAAGGAGAAGGTTAAATCAGAAGTGTCAGTGATGCAGTTGAACAAAGGGGACTATGAAGGCATGAGAGGGGAGCTGGCCAAGGTAGACTGGAAAGGGATTATAGCAGGAATGACGGTGGAACAGCAATGGCAGGAATTTCTGGGCATAATCCAAAAGACGCAGGATCATTTTATTCCAAAAAGGAAGAAAGATTTCAAGGGGAGTAGGAGGCAACCGTGGCTGACAAGAGAAGTTAGGGATAGAACAAAACTAAAAGAAAAGATGTATAACACAGCAAAGAGTAGCCGGAAGCCAGAGGATTGGGAAACTTTCATAGGACAACAGAAGGAAACAAAACGGGCAATATGGGCTGAAAAGATGAAGCACCAGGGGAAGCTGGCCAGGAATGTAAAGAAGGAGAGTAAAAGCTTCTTTAGATATGTTAAGAGAAAAAGAATAGCAAAGTCAAATGTGGGTCCCTTGAAGGCAGACACGGATGAAATTATTATGGGGAACAAGGAAATGGCAGAAGAGATGAACAGGTACTTCGGATCTGTCTTCACTAAGGAAGACACTAACAATCTCCTAGAAGTACTGGAGGACAGAGGATCTAAGGGGGTCGAGGAACTGAAATAAATTTTCATTAGGCGAGAAATAGTATTGGGTAGGCTAATGGGACTGAAGGATGATAAATCCCCTGGGCGTGATGGTCTGCATCCCAGGGTCCTCAGGGAGGTGGCTCTAGAAATAGTGGACGCATTGGTGATCATTTTTCAATGTTCAATAGATTCAGGATCAGTTCCTGTGGATTGGAGGATAGCTAATGTTATCCCACTTTTCAAGAAAGGAGCGAGAGAGAAAACAGGGAATTACAGACCAGTTAGCCTGACTTCGGTGGTGGGAAAGATGCTGGAGTCAATTATTAAAGAGCTAATAATGGGGCATTTAGATAGCAGTAAAAGGATTAGTCCATCAGCATGGATTTATGAAAGGAAAATCACGCTTGACTAATCTTCCGGAAATTTTTTGAGGATGTGACAAGTAAAATGGATGAAGGGGAGCCAGTGGATGTAGTGTATCTAGACTTTCAGAAAGCCTTTGATAAGGTCCCGCACGGGAGACTGGTGACTAAAATTACACATGGCATTGGGGGTAGGGTGTTGACGTGGATAGAAAATTGGTTGGCAGACAGGAAGCAAAGAGTCGGAGTGAACGAGTCCTTTTCAGAATGGCAGGCAGTGGCGAGTGGAGTGCCGCAAGGCTCGGTGTTGGGGCCGCAACTGTTTACCATATATATTAATGATTTGGAAGAGGGAATTAGGAGCAACACTAGCAAGTTTGCGGATGACACAAAGCTGGGTGGCAGTGTGAACTGTGAAGAGGATGTTAGGAGGTTACAGGGTGACCTGGACAGGTTGAGTGAGTGGGCAGATGCGTGGCAGATGCAGTATAATATAGATAAATGTAAGGTTATCCACTTTGGTGGCAAAAACAAGGGGGCAGATTATTATCTCAATGGGGTTAGGTTAGGTAAGGGGGAGGTACAGCGAGACCTGGGTGTCCTTGTACACCGTCGCTGAAAGTTGGCGTGCAGGTACAGCAGGCAGTGAAGAAAGCTAATGGAATGTAGGCCTTCATAACAAGAGGATGTCAGTATAGGTTCTTCTGCAGTTGTATAGGGCTCTGGTAAGACCACATATGGAATATTGCGTTCACTTTGGTCTCCTAATTTCAGGAAGGACATCCTTGTGATTGAGGCAGTGCAGCGTAGGTTCACGAGATTGATCCCTGGGATGGCGGGAATGTCATATGAGGAAAGATTGAAAAGACTAGGCTTGTATTCACTGGAGTTTAGAAGGATGAGGGGTTATCTTATAGAAACATATAAAATTATAAAAGGACTGTACAAGCTAGATACAGATAAAATGTTCCCAATGTTGGGCGAGTCCAGAACCAGGGGTCACAGTCTTAGAATAAAGGGGAGGTCATTTATGACTGAGGTGAGAAAAAACTTTTTCACCCAGAGAGTTGTGAACTTGTGGAATTCCCTGCCACAGAGGGAAGTGGAGGCCAAATCACTGGATGGATTTAAGAGAGAGTTAGATATAGCTCTAGGGGCTAGTGGAATCAAGGGATATGGGGAGAAGGCAGACACGGGTTATTGATAGGGGACGATCAGCCATGATCACAATGAATGGCGGTGCTGGCTCAAAGGGCCGAATGGCCTCCTCCTGCACCTATTTTCCATGTTTCTATGTTCTAATGGGGTTGAGAAGGAAAGATAGATCAGCCATGATTGAATGGCAGAGTAGACTCAATGGGCTGAATGGCTTGGTTCGGCTCCTAAAACTTATGAACATCGCTTCCTTATTCCATTACCACCTTGAACCTTAAAATCATTGTCACTGTCCCCCAAATGCTCATCCACAGACCATTTAACTATTTGCCCAAATTAGATCCAACACTGTTCCATTCCCTAGTCCAATTATCCACACACTGGCTCAAAATGTTTTTCTGGAGGCACATTAAAATTCTGTCTTGGCCTTTCACACCGAGGCGATCCCAGAAACTGAAATCCTCTACTACTATAATCCTATTGTTCTTACACCTCTCTGTGATTTGTCTGTTCATCTGCTCCTCCACCAGGTTGAAGACCTGTGCTATAGTCCCCACAAAGTGAGTGATTCCCACTATTTGATTTCCAAGCTCTACACAAATGGCATTCATTTCTGAAGAATGCCATTTGTGACCCGAAACGTCACCCATTCCTTCCCTCCAGAGATGCTGCCTGTCCCACTGAGTTTCTCCAGCATTTTGTGTTTTTCCTCAGTTGAAGAGCCTTCCAGGACATCTTCCCTCATTACAGGAGTGATGGTCAACTGTGATCCTCTTTTATTACCTCCCATGTCATGCCTAAAGCATCTACACCCTGGAACGTTGAGTTGTCAGTCCTGCCCCTCTTTTGACCATATTTTAAAGTTTAGTTTAGTTTATTGTGACATGTACTGAGGTACAGTGAAAAGCTTTTAGTTGTGTGCTATTCAGTCAGCGGAAAGACAATACATGATTATAATCGGGCTGTCCACAATGTACTGTGTACATATTACGGCTTTATATGAGCTGATTAACATTGTTAACTTTATTTGCCTTACCTGTCGGGCTCTTTGCATTAAATTCATGCACTGACCCTTCTAATCCTCCCCTACACCTTTCCATGTCGTATCGTCTGCCTGTTGGTCTGACTTTGTTTTTCTTCTTTGTGTAACAGTAGCTCCACTCCAACTGTACAGCCACTCTGAGTCCATCCCCTGCGAAGTTAGTTTAAACCCTCCCCAAAATCATGAGTGAATCTCCCTGGAAGATGTCAGACCAGTTCTGTTTGTGCAGACTGGTCCAGCACTGGAGGTCCCTCCTCCGCCAGAAACAGTCCCAATGATCCAACGCACTAAAGCCCTCCCTCCTACGTATACCTTCCCATTCGCCACTCATTTATCTGAGTTATTCCTCAACTCCTATACTCACTAGCAAGCCAGAGATTACAATCATAAAGGTCTTGCTCTTTAACTTTAATCTAACTCCCTAATTTCATGTTAGAACATAGAACAGTACAGCACATGAATGGGCCATTTGGCCCACAATATTTGTGCTGAACATGATGCCTAGTTAAATTCTGCTCGTCTGCCTACACATGATCCATCTACCTTTATTCCCTGCACTTTCACATGCCTATCTAAAAGCCTCTTAAACAGCACTATCATATCAGCCTCAACCACCACACCAGATAATGCATACCAAATGTGAAAAATAATTGCTCCACATATCTCCATTAACCCCCCCCCCCCCCCCCCACCTTATAGATACGCCCTCTAGTGTTGGGCATTTCCACCCTGGGAAAAAGCTTCTGACTGTCTACTGTATCAATGCCTGTCATAATTTTACATACTTCTATCATATCTTCCCTCAACCTCCAATGTTCCAGAGAGAACAATCCAAGTCTATCCTACTCAGCCCTGCAGCTGAAACACTCTAATCCAGGCAGCGTTCTGCCAAACCTTCTCTGCACCCTCTCCAAAGCCTCCATGTATTTCCTGCAATGGGAGCTACCAGAGCTGCCACAATACTCCTGACTTCCTGATATTGGTGCACCTCATCTCCCTTACCCAAGTCATTGGTACCAACACGGACCATGATCTCTTGGCTGTTTAGCCTCCCCTCTTAAAATATGAGTGGACATATTTTAGAAGATTTCTGCTATTCAGGACTGAGGCAGAATTGTGTTACCGGACAAGCTGTATTTAAATAACTAGCTGACGGGACAGACTGTAACTGATGATGTTATTGGACACATTGCATTTGATTACAACATTTGGACACATTGTAGCTGATTACACTATTGGACATATTGTAGCTGATCAGTGATCACAATATTGGACACATTGTAGCTGATTACACTATTGGACACATTGTAGCATATTTCAATAATAGACACATTGTAGCTGATTTCTGTTATTGGACACACTATGGTTCCTGGACACATTGTGCCTGATTCCTGTTTTATACACACAGTTGCTGATTTCTGTCATTAGACATTGTCGCCACTACCAGCTCCACCGTCGCCTTCCCTCCTCCAGCACCTACTCTCCCCGGGTTCTCCTACCTGAGCTGCCCCGTCTCGTCTGGTCACGTCCACGCCGCCGCTTGCTGCTTGCTGCCGCAGTGTGGCTCTGGTTCCGCGGTCGAAATGCCCGCGCTGTCCAGCCAGCCCACCGCCGCCGCCGCAGCTTGCAGTGCCCCTGTGCCGGAGCTCCGACTCGGCAACGCTCGGATCCCCGATCGCTCCGAGCCGAGCGTCTGCGGGCACCAGGCGGACTCAGTCTCGGCAAGGAGCCACCGGGTCCTAGCGCTCGACGACTGCATAGCAAACACGGTTTTCCAACAAGGCAGCAAAAGGAGGGACACAAATACTGGAGAAGCTGGAACCCCGAGCAAAAAAAAAAGCAAACGGCTGGAGGAACTCAACGGATCAGGCAGCATCTGTGGAGGGAAAATTAGATTTGAGACCCTTCTTCAGGCTGATGGTGGGGGGAAATAGGTGGTAGGGAGAGATGAGGGGAAGGGGTGGGCCAAGAACTGGCGAGTGATGGGTGGATAGGTGGATGCAGCTGAGAAGGGATTAATGGAGATGGGTTAAGTGGGGGAGAGAAAGGTGGAGAGAGTAACTGAGACCGGAGGTGATAGTGCACAAGACAAAAGGGTGCAGATGGTGGAATCTGATAAGGAAGGATGGTGGGGAGTGAAATGTAGAACCAGAGGGAGTGATGGTGGGGGGTAGAAAGGAAAGTGTACAGTGGTGTACATAGTTTTAGAGATACAGAGTGGAAACAGGACCTTCTGCCCACTGAGTCCATGCCGACCACGATCACCCCGTACACTAGCTACACAATAAGGACAATTTATAATTTTTAACAAAGCCAATTAACCTACAAACCTGTACATCTTTGAAGTGTGGGAGTAAACCGGAGCACCGAGAGATAACCCAAGTGGTCACAGAAAGAACATACAAACTCCACATAGACAGCATCCGTAATCAGGATCGAACCCGGTTCCCTGGTGGGAATCTCAGGGAGAAGGGTACCTGATATTGGAAAATTCAATGTTCATATTGTGTAGGAAGGAACAGCAGATGCCGGTTTAAACCAAAGATAGACACAAAATACTGGAGTAACTCAGCAGGACAGGCAGCATCTCTGGAGAAAAGGAATGGGTGATGTTTCGCATCAAGGCCCTTCAGACTGGGTAGGGATAAGGGAAACGAGAGATATAGTTGGTGATGTGGAGAGATAAAGAACAATGAATGAAAGATATGCAAAAAAGTAACAATAAAGGAAACAGGCCATTGTAGGCTGTTTGTAGGGTGAAAATGAGAAGCTAGTGTGACTTGGGTGGGGGAGGGATAGAGAGAGAGGGAATGCTGGGGCTACCTGAAGTGAGAGATATCAATGTTTATACCACTGGGCTGTAAGCTGCCCAAGCGAAATATGAGATGCTGTTCCTACAAATTGCCTTTATCCTCACTCTGACAATGGAGGAGACCGAGGACAGAAAGGTTTGAGAATGAGAAGGAGAATTAAAGTGTCCAACGACCGGGAGATCAGGTTGGTTCATGCAGGCTGAGCGGAGGTGTTCTGCGAAACGATCACCCAGTCTGCGTTTGGTATCGCCGATGTATAAGAGTCCACATCTTGAACAACGGATCCAATAGATGAGGTTGGAGGAGGTGCAAGTGAACCTCTGCCTAACTTGAAAGGACGGTCGGGGTCACTGGACAGAGTCGAGGGAGGAGGTATAGCGACAGGTGTTGCATCTTCTGCAGTTGCAGGGGAAGGTACTGTTCTGTTAATCTCAAGAATCTCAATCAATAAATATACTGCAATAAATCTCAATCATCTGTCACACTCTAAGCTTTGGTGGTACCGATTTTCTAAGCTATTGGATGTTAGACCAAAAGACATACGAGCAGAAGTAAGCTGGTGGCCATCAAGCCTCCTCCGCCATTCAATCATGTCTGATATGGGTGTAAGGAGAAGGAGGAAAATATTGGACTCAGGGATGAGAGATGTGCGTACAGAGGAGGAGGAGTAGTGACTGAGGTGTTGGGGAAGTGTGTACACCAGGGTGGGGGTGGAGGGTAAGAGGGAAGTTTCCATCAGTATGCTCATCTCCCTCGCAGAGTCCCATATTTCCCCTTTTACCCCCTTCACCCCCATCCTGTCCCATTACACCCGTATACCTCCCTCAAGCTTTACATTTCACGCCTCCTCTCCTTCTGACACATTCTCACCTTTTCATATCTAGCCTTTAATAATAATAATAATAATCGCTTTTATTTACGGGCGCCTTATACCGAGGTCTCAAGGACACCTTACAGAGATTGACAAATAGGAAACATATAATCGGAATAAAATAAATTATAAAGACCAATACACAAATTAAGGACAGAATTCTTTCCAAAGACACAAAAAAAGAAAATCAGAAACACAATTTGAGGAGAGAGCAGCGGCAGCTAAACCGCGCCAGCGTCCACTCTCCCCTCCGACCGCCATCTTGAACACAGACTAACAAAGACACAGCACACAAAAATCATCCCCCCACAATGATTACCACTGTGGGGGAAGGCACAATGTCCAGTCCCCAACCCCAGTTCACCCAAAAGTCAGGCCAAATGAGGCCTCCGCTATTGCCTCTACGGAGGCCCGATGTTCCTGGCCGTTCTCACCGGGTGGAGTTGCCCCGGCATCGGGAGAGTCCACGCAGCGGCTGGGACGGCTGGAACATTGTCACTTACTCCACAATCACCCCCTCACCTTGTCCACCCATCACTTGCTAGGTTTTCCCAGCTTCCCCCCCCCCCCCTACTCCAGTCCGAAGGATTTCAACTGGATACATCTACCCATTTGCTCCACAGATGCTGCCTGACCCACCTAGTTCCTACAGCTCTGGTGTTTTTGTTCAAGATTCCAGTGCCCTGAATTGAAAGAACCCTGAATTAAAAAATAATAATTTAGTTCAGAGATATAGTGTGGAAACAGGCCCGCTGAGTCGACACAATCCACCAATCACCCCATACACTAGCACTAACCTACACGCTAGGGATGGTTTGCCGATTATTAGTCAAGTGTCCAACAAGGCAAATAGAACTCTCGGCCTTCTCAAGCGAAATTTTCAAGCATGTCGTACATTCGTCAAAGAGAATGCCTACAAGTCCTTGGTCAGGCCCAAATTGGAGTATTGTGGAGCCGTATGGGATCCTTTCAACAACAACAACAACAACAAGATCACCCTGGAGAAAGTACAACGCCGAGCAGCCCGCTTTGTATGTCATGACTACAAGCGCAAATCAAGCGTGAATGATATGCTGACTTCTCTCGGATGGGATACCCTGGAGCTCTGCAGAATCAGGCTGACTTATTGCAATTTACAAGGAGATTCACAATCATGCCATCAAATCTCCCTTCATCCCAGAGCACCAACGGCCATGATATAAGACCAAATAACGGTCCCTACATCATCAACTCGCTAAATTTCAATAAACTTTGCTACCAATATTCCCTTTACCCAAGGACGATAAGGGAATGGAATAGGTTACCACCCAACACACGCGCTGCTCCCGATGTTAAGTCATTTAAAAAAGGGATTGAGCAACTAGATCTCCTCAACTTGGTCAAAAAGGCCCACTTCAAAATTTAATCACTACTCTACTCACGCCGACCTGCGCGAGATAACCACTGATGAGGTGTTTGCGCAGTAATCAACCAGAACCAGAACCAGACCATAACAGACCAGACTCCACAAAAAATAATGTTGAATTAAGTGAAACGTGTGTATCAAGAGAACAGCAATGGGGAACAAGTTTATTTCATCTTACGCCAACATTTGGTAGAATGGGAAGAGACAGTCTAACCCCAGTAGACACTTCCAGCAGCACAGGTCCGGTCCTTGGAGATCCTGGGTGGAAATAAACACAAATTATTCAGGGGATTAAAGCAGAAAGGAAACAGATTGCAGCAACGCAGACTCTTGCCAAACCTAATATAGATTTAGATCAACTCTAAAGAACTACAGTAGGGTTAATGGAAGGGACGGGATTAGTAGATGTTAACAAGACTCGACCCATGACTATTAAACTCACTTTCCTTAGGATTACTTTAACCAAGAAATATCTAGGTTAGAAACAGTGCTGGAGGTACTCAGTGGGTCAGGCACCATCTATCTGACTGCAAGGTGAATGGACAGATGGGATTGAGATGGGATCCTTCAGACTGATGGAGTTGGATGAAGTAAAAAAAAGAGATGGGAGCGAGTCAGTCTTGTAACTGATAGGTGGATATAGTGGAGGGGGTTATTCTGAGAGGGGTGCAGTGGGTGACAGGGGCTGGATGTGAAAAGTAGACAGAAAGGGGTCAGATAAGCGGAGAAGAGGTTTGAAATGTAAAGCTGGAGGGGTATGGATGGAAGGGGAAAGAGGGAAGTATGGAACTTGGGGTTGGGAGATGAGTGTGCAGAGGAAGGGAGAGGAGCAGAGTGACTGGGGTGGTGGGAGAAGAGTGCACACCAGGGTGGAGATGCAGGGAAAGAGGGAGTTTTTCCTTCCTCAGTACACTCATCTCCCATCTGAGAGTCACGTTTCTTTCTTCGCTCTTTCCCCTCCCCTGGACCATTACACCCATACACCTCCCTCTGGCTTACATTTCACTCCTCTACTTATCCAAGATTGTCACCTTTTCATCTCTAGTCTGCGTCACTTGCTCCACCCATCTGCCAGTCACCAACCCCCCCCCCCCCCCCACCTGTATCCACATATCCCTCGCCAGGCTTTGCCCCAACTTGCTCTCAGCTTTCTCCCCCTACTCCATCAGTCTAAAGGTTACTGACCCGACATGTATCCATTCCCTCCACAGTTGCTGCCCGCCAGAGGTTCCTCCATCACTGCTTTCTCAACATTGAAATTACCCCACTGAAATGCAAGAGGTTCCAAACAGGGGCCTTACCTTCATACCATCTCCATAAACATCAGGTAGACTTGACAAAGGTAGAAAGACAAATCTAACTAATGCCAGTTACATTTGAAATGTCCTGACAATCAGTATACCAAGTTGACAGCCCAATTATCATGAAACTAATCAACTTGGAGATACTTTACAAGGGCTCTGAAGATCTTGGTGCATCAACTTGAAACAGAATAACAGAAGGGGAATCACAACATAGGTGAGAAAATTAAATGTTCCCTTCAAAAAAAAAAAAATGTTGACAGTAGCTGGAGAAATAGCTCTAGTAAGGCCCATTGTGCAGAGTCAAGGGATATGGGGAGAAGACAGGAATGGGGTACTGATTGTCTATTGATCTATTTTTCGCTTCTTCTTGCGTATGGTGTGCACAGCATAAAGATGTAGGTCAAGGGTAGACATCCAGGCCAGGACAGCATCAGTTACTGGGTGGATGGCTTTGATGCCACCAGGGAAAAGCCTCAGTGAGCAGTCATTCACGATGTGTCGGATGGTCTGGTCTGGATGTCCGCAGTTGCAAGCAGGGCTGTCTGTCATCCCCCACTTATGCAAGTGATGGCTGTTCTTGCATGGAGGGTGCGGATTCTGTTCAGGGTTAGTCATTGCTTGCGATGGAGGTCAAATCCCGGTGGTTTCACTGTGGGGTCCGTGATGACCTCTCCGTTGTTGATGTTGGCAATCTCCACTTTAAAAATACCTAGTGTCTTGACCTCCATAGCAATCTGGGCAATGAATTCTAGAGGATCACCACCCTCTGGCTGAAGAAATTCCTCCTCATCTCCATTCTCAAGGGAAGTCCTTTTATTCTGAGCCTGTGCCCTCTGATTCTAGACACTCCCATTCCTGGAAACACCCTTTCCACATCCACTCTATCTTGGCCTTTCATTATCTGGTAGGTTTCAATGAGATCCCCCTCATCCTTCTAAACTCTAGCGAGTACAGGCCCAGAGCCTTCAAATGCTCCTCATATGTTAACCCAAATATCCCTGGCAAGTTATTCTCCAATTAATATCAAACATATTTTTATTCACGTATTTAAAAAGTGTTAGATAGTTTTATAATAAGTGTAATATTGAACCCGGTAACGCTAAAAGGACAGTGAAGAATGAGATCCTGATCAGTTTAAGGAGAGCATGAGAATCAGGACTCTCGTGAGTCAGAAGGAAGACTGGGAACTGGGAACCTGGCGAGTCGGAATAGGAAACAGACACAAAATGCTAGAAACATAGAAAAATAGGTGCAGGTGTAGGCCATTTGGCACTTTGAGCCAGCACCGCCATTCAATATGACCATGGCTAATCATCTAAAATCAGTACCCCATTCCTGCTTTTTCCCTATATCCCATGATACCTTTAGCCCCAAGAGCTAAATCTAACTCTCTCTTGAAATTGAGACTGCATCTCTGGGGAAAATGAAAAGGTGATGTTTCGGGTCGAGACCCTACTTCAGACTCGAAACGTCACCTATTCCTTCGCTCCAGAGATACTGTCTGACCCCCTGAGTTACTCCAGCTTTTTGTGTCTATGTTCGATTTAAAATAGCATTTGTAGTTCCTTCCTACACATGGAGTCAGAATAGGATGTGGCAACCACTCTCTGGTGTATAAAACATCCGGCAGATAAGTGGTGGAAGAAATACTCCCTGTCAGTCTTTGCACACTCTGTGGACTTTGGAAGGTGTCCCACAGTGTGATCTGGAGATGCTCAGTCAGAGCTCCCAATGTCAACAGAGTAAACCCTTACGCAGCAACAAGCTCATGCAAGGTCCCAGCATGACGTACAGGTTTGTAGGTTAATTGGCTTGCTATGTGTAAATTGTCCCAAGTGTTAGTGTGTGGGGATCTTTGGCCAGTGCGGACTTGTTGGGCCGAAGGGCCTGTTTCCGCGCTGTATCTCTAAACTAAACTAAACTAAACAGTCTAAGAAAGAACTGCTCATGCTAGTTTAAATCGCAGGTAGACACAAAATTTGCTGGAGTAACTCAATGGGTGAGGCAGCATCTCTGGAGAGAAGGAATGTGCGACGTTTTGGGTCAAGACCAGTCTGAAGAAGGCTCTCGACACGAAACGTCACCCATTCTTTCTCTCCAGAGATGCTGTCTCACCCGCTGAGGTTTTGTGTCTACCTCACCAGCATTTTGTGTCTACCTAAACAAAACTGTCAGTGTGAAGCTCTGATATTGTTTGGTGCAGGTGGAAATGGGCATTGTGTGGAAAGTAAAGATGACTTGATGTGTATCTGCTGTCAGGGACTTGCTAAGGATTGCAACTGTGAGCGCCTGAACCAACTTCACAGTGGGTACCGTTTCACCAGAAAACAATCCTGCTACTCCTACATGGGAGGAATAGATTGAGTAGACGCACAGGGTCTCTTGCCCAGAGTAGGGGAATCAAGAACCAGAGGGTGTAGGTTTAAGGCTATGGGAAATGATTTAATAATAGGAACCTGAGAGGTAGATTTTTCACACAGAGGGTGAAGGGTGTATGGAATTCTGGAGGGGGTAGTTGAGGCAGGAAATATTGCAACGTTTAAGAAACATTTAGACAGGTACATGGATAGAACTGGTTTAGAGGGATATGGGCCAAATGCAGACAGGTGGGACTGGTGTAGATGCTACCGTTGGTCGTTGCAGGCAGGTTGGACTGAAGGGCCTGTTTCCACACTCTATGACTCTAAGACTCTACTCTCGGTAATACAGGGCTACATTTAGCAGTTCCTATGCAGTGATATTAACTGTCATATTGAAAGAAGACAGTATAATTTAACATCTAGATCCTCTGCACTAAATCCAGAAAATTAAAAAGCTCAAACTGTCAAAGGGAGAATAAATCTCACAATTCCCTCTGCGCCTTGTTAATCAATCTGTCATGGCCTGATGCCAAGAAGAGTGTTTTATGGATTCATGCCAGAGTATTATGTGCCCAAGAGAAGCATTACCTTTTTGTAGACAAGTTTGCCTGTGAATAAGTGCATCGCGTAAACCTTGGTTTCAGGAGCTGCAATATCTTGCCAATTTGTGACTCTAAAGATCATTTGTGAGGCCTGTGTGAGGGGCAATGGATGTTTGACCAACAATTCTTCTCAGGGAATTAATTTTTATATTCCAATTTAACCCAGAAACAAGCAGGTTTGAATCACAAGCTTAGGGTGCATAAGAAACTCAGCATTTCCTGCAACATTTGATTTTTAATTAGCTCTGTTGTTAGATTTTCTGCCGACAGAAAGGTTTTAATTCAGTCTCACGCCATCAGTAATAAGTTGGATGTAAAAGATCTGATTGTCCTATGATAGAATTTTATTCAAGAGTCAAGAGTGTTTTATGGTCATATATCCCAGATAGAACAGATGGTGCGGCACGGTGGTGCAGAGGGAAAGTTGCAGCCTTACAGCGCTAGCAGCGCCAGAGACCCAGGTTCGATCCCGACTATGGGTGCTGTCTGTATGGAGTTTGTACGTTTTCCCCGTGACCGCGTAGGTTTTCTCCGAGATCTTCGGTTTCCTCCCACACTCCAAAGACGTACAGGTACAGTATGTAGGTTAATTGGCTTGGTGTATGTGTAAAAAATTGTCCCTAGTGTGTGTATGATAGTGTTAATGTGCTGTGATTGCTGGTCAGCGCAGACTCGGTAGGCCGAAGGGCCTGTATCCACGCTATATCTCTAAACTAAACATTGAAATCCTTACTTGCAGCAGCACAACAGAAAATGTAAACATAGCACTCTGTGAAGAATATAATTTAAAAAGTTCAGTGTGTATATGTCCCTGTTATAAACCTGGAAAACATCGCTGTCATCAAGTACTTCTCTAACCCTTCCCATTTTCCAGCACCTTGACCCACCCCATGGCCTTCAAGTGCCCATCTAAGTAAGTCTATAAATACATCTCAATATCCATGGTGGAGGTATCCAGAGGGAAGCTTTTTTATCTCCAACACCTGCAGATTTCTCTGCATGCTGAGACTACAATACAGAAAGAAATGGAGATGAATATCATGCAGTAAATCTCCACTAATGTTATTATTGTTATCGGTTCAGATACAAATCGATTGTCTGCTTGTAGGAAACAGCATGGAAACAAGCCCTGTGGCCAATCAAGTTCCTGCCGACCATCAATCACCTGTTTAGTCCTATGTTATTCCACTTTTGCATCCATTCCCGGCAAACTAGGGGAAATTTACATTGGCCAATTAATACGCACATCTTTGTGGGAGATGTAGGAGGAAACCAGAGTACCTGGAGGAAACCCACACAGTCACAGTGAACAAGGGGTGGGAGATTGCAACCTTCATGTGGTCTACCCGGTTTCGACGAATGCAATCAACCTGGCGTGCACAAACAGAAGATCAAACAGATGCACGCCATAAGCAAGAAGAAGACTGCAGAGAGCACTCGAGGTCAGGATCAAACCCGGGTCTTTGGTGCCATGAGGCTGCAGTTCCACCAGATGTGCCACTGTGCCACCCAAATAATTTGTCGGCATTGTGTTGAATTATACTCTTTACTCTGTGAGCTTCATGTGAACAAGAAATTTCACTGCACTCTGGTGGATAAGACAATAAACTAATCTGGATCTGAATGTGCTCAGTTCAGCACTATCTTCCCATCAAAAGCACTACCAATTCAAACTATTTGCAATAATTTATACCATAATTACTCTGGGCAAATTAAGGAAGCAAAATATGATGCAATTGAACCATGTACATTTGCAGTGTAGTCCATTAGTCACCTTACAATCAGTAAATAGGCAGCTATAGATAGACAACCAGTCCATGTCCAAAATGTGGCTTGAATTTCTTTTGCGCTTAGGATGTCTCCAAGAGCTTCACAGCCAATAAAATAGTCAGTTATAGGTACAGAAAAATGCTGGAAACATTAAGCAGGTCATGCAGGACCTGACCACGATGGTCCAGGCAGCAGGCAGTCGAGGGTTCTGCCCAAGTCGACTGCCTGTCCCTCTTCCAGTCCAATGTCCATGCCCGTGTGTCCCTGGAGAGGGCACACCCGGTGTCCACGGAGATATTGAAGGTCTCCTTAAACGCTGGTCACTGCGGGGTCTCAAGGGCATCGTGGATATGGATTACAATGTTGTAACTTAACGACTGAGGTCTACAAACTGTACAAGCAGTTTTGATTTACACAGTACTTTGTAACTGTAAGATTATGTAATAAAAACAAGGCAGGGGGGAAAAAGGGCAGGTGGTGAGGCAAATATGGAAAAAAACAAACAGGGTCAATGTTTCTGATCAAAACACTGTAATAACTGCAAAGAAAAATTGCAGAAAGGGCACAGCTTAAAATTGATTTTTAAAATTTTTTGCTCAAGATTCAAACACCTGCAGTCTTCTTTGTCCCCCTCTCTCAGTTCCCACTTAATGTGGTGTGGGAACACCTGCCTACAAAATACCTCTGGGTGGTCGCGAATTGTAAAAGTTAAATATTGTCTTTGGAAGTGGGCTAAATCCAGCATGTTGGGAAGTGCAGTCATCGCATTGCACAACAAATAATCCAGAGTACAAATCTTACCGCGGCAGAAATCAGTTTTAAAGATCTGGAATTATAAGTGGTCGCAGTGAGAGGGACCGTGAGGCTGTCACAGCAGCATTAGGTCTTGGCTCTTTCACCAACTCTCCCCAAGAGGGATGTCTTCCATCATTGCCCATTCTGTCCTGAACGTCTTCCTAGGCCTTCAGCAGTAAGAACTATTTTCTCTCTTTCCCAGATCATGAAGGCCAGGTACGATGAAGACCAGTTATCCCATTCCTATCTACATCCTGAAACGTCACTTAAGCCATGGCAAGGAGAAATGTTGAAATATGCCTTCTTGGGCCATCTAAATCATGTATAAATCTTGAGGGGAATAGCTCGGGTGAATGCAGTGAGCCATTTACCTGGGATTGGAGAATCAAGAATCAGAGGACATATGTTTAAGGTGGGAGGGGCAAGATTTAATAGTTTATAAGGGGTAACTCGGTCGGCATGGATGTTGGGCCATTTTCCGTGCTGTATCACTCTATAACTCTACGGGTCAACCAAAACAAACAGTGACTTTCCAATCACACCCAAATCCTACAAATTAAATTTAGAAACACAGCTACTGCCTCTTGTTGTGGATTTGCGGACAGGAATCCTCAGTAAGTGGAGTGCGAGGGAGGAAGGCAGATACGATAGTGGCGTTTAAGAGGTTTTTAGATAGGCACATGGCAGTGCAAGGAATAGCAAGATATGGATCATTTACAGGCAGATCAGATGAACTCGGCATCATGTTCGGCACAAACATTGTGGGTTGCTGGGCCATATCTGTGCTATACTATCATGTACAAGCAGATCAGATTAACTTAGCATCATGTGTAGGAAGGAACTGCAGATGCTGGTTTAAACCAAAGATAGACACAAAATGCTGGAATAACTCAGCGGGACAGGCAGCATCTCTGGAGAGAAGGAATGGGTGACGTTTGAGGTCGAGACCCTTCTTAAGTTTGAGGGACAGGCTGCATCTCAGGAGAAAAGGAATGGATGACATTTTGGGTCAAGAACTTTCTTCAGTCTTCATTCCTCTGCTAAACTGTTCTGCGTTTCTATGTTCTATTTGTGGAAGGAAATGGACAGACAAGATTTTGGGTCAGGACCCTTCTTCCAAGCCCCCCCAGCAGTTCATTTTTTTGCTCAAGAATCCCGCTCCTGCAGTCTCTGGTGTCTCCAATTATCTACTAACCCCAGTTTACGGGGGCATTCAGATCAGCGGACATACAGGAGGGTTTATCTTCATTATATTTTCAAATAGATCCATCGCTAAGAAGGACAAGCTCAAGCAAACATTGTTGGTTTATTCATCTTGACGTGGATGATGCCTGCAGTTTCAAACAAATAAATTAATCCCTTGTGGATAATGTCTAGAACTTGAAAATCACAGCTGGTGTTACAAGCAACACCTACATGTGCTTCCCATGCATTCTGTCCCAGTAATCACTTGCAGAGTGCTGGGTCACTGTGGGGAGGAAGGAGCTTGTTGTCACCTTAGCACTGATGATGTGACTTAGGCTTGTTCAGCTCGTTAATGCTGTGCTAATTACAGTTACGTGTCAGTCGTATCATTGCCTAAGGCTCTTGCTTTGTAAGTGCAATCTGTTCTCCTTGCACATTCCCCTGGGGCCTTTAAAGCAAAGAGAGGAAACTGTGTGAAGGCAGAACTGCAACTGCCTCATGTGATCCATGGCCATAGCCGGGTTTGGTCAGCGGTACAGTGGCGCGGAGGCACAGTGGCGCAGCGGTACAGTTGCTGCCTCACAGCGCCAGAGACCCGGGTGCAATTCTGACCTTGAGTGCTCTCTGTACGGAGTTTGGACATACTTCCTGTGACCACATGGATTTCCTCTGGGTCCCCCGGTTTCCTCCCAGGTTTGTAGGTTAATTGGCTTCTGTAAATATTTGTCCCCAGTGTGGACTGGAACTGGTATATGGGTGATCGTTGGTTGGCAGCGACTCAGTGGGCCTAAGGGCTTGTTTCCTCGCTGCATCTCTAAACTAAACACTAAACTACAATAATAGAGACACAAGGAGCTGCAGATGCTGGAATCTTCAACAAGAAACACAATTAATGACAAAGAAACACAAGGTATTGGAGGAACTCAGCAAATCGGGCAGCATCTCTGGAGGACAGGACCCGTCTTCTGGGTGAAATATCGCCTCTTGGTAATGGCTACCTTCTTGACTGCTGTTATCCTTCAGGGGAAGATGCTCCCACCATTCTAATGTAGAGAATGTTACTGATCTCCCCACCATGAAAGGGATCTATAGGAGGCGCTGCCTCAAAAAGACAGCCAACATCAGCAAGGACCCACAACACCCTTTCCTTTCACTCCTGCCATCCAGAAGAAGCTATTGGAATCTGAAGAACTGTGATATCCTGTGATAGGTTCAATCCTGACATTGGATGCTGCTTGTGTGGAGTTTGCATGTTCTCCTTGTGACTGCAGGGGTTTCTTCTGGGTGGTCCGGTTTCCACCCAGACTGTGCAAGTTAGTGGGCTAGTTGGCTGCTGTGAATGACCGCTAGTGTGTAGCTGAATGGAAAAATATGGGGAAGTAGATGTGAATTTGGGGTTGATAAAAAATTGAATTTATTTAGGGTTAGTGTAAATAGGTGTCTGGTGTTTAGCATGGACTCAATGGGCAGAAGGGCCTATTTCTCTGCTGTTTCTTTGACAAGAGTAGTTCAAGGTGACCTGTACATTGAGTTTAATATACTGGAACACTATATTATATGTTTAGTTTAGTTTTTTTTTCAGTTTTTAGAGATCCCTGCATATTAACATTATCCTACACAATTTTTACATTTATACCAAGCCAATTAACCTACAAACCTGTACGTCTTTGGAGTGTGGGAGGAAACGAAAGTTCTCAGAGAAAACCTACAAAGGTCACGAGGAGAACGTACAAGCTCTATACAGACAAGCACCCGTAGCCAGGATCAAACCCGGGTCTCTGGCGCTGTAAGCGCTGTAAGGCAGCAACTCTACCGTTGCGCCGCCGTGTCATCCTGTTATTCTGTGATAGTGCACAGTTAACACTGGAGATAAGGGTGTGAGGAATGATGTACGCTAAGGTTTAAGTTAGTATAAACATTGTTCATTTAATATGAACAGACAAAACAGTAACCCTCTCTTAATTCCAAAGCTGCTGCATTTGCTTCCAGAACAGGAGCAATGAGTTTAAGCAAAGCTCTTGGGACAGCTCTACAGAAGGTAAAGATGCATAGAACATACTGCACGTAACCAGTTCCTATTCAAATCAGGTTTATCAAGTTTGTTTGGTGAGGTACAGGTACATTGACAATCTTGATTTTAGCAGACACACACATTATACTAATGTACAAACTGCCCACAATGTCTGAGCTGAACATGATGCTGATTTAATCTTCTCCATATCCCTCCATTCCCTGCATATCCACGTGCCTAACCAAAAGCCTCTTGGACGCCACTATTGTATCTGCTTTCACTCCTGTCCCTGGCAGTGCATTCCAGGCACCCATCACTCTATGTAAAAAACCTGCTCTGCACATCTTTAAACTTCCCCCACTGACCTTAAAGCTAAGTCCTGTCATCTTTTCCCTGAGGAAAAGGTTCTGTCTGTTTACCTTATCTTTGCCACTCAGAATTGTATATACTTGTATCAGGTGTCCCCTCAGCTCTGACACTCCAGAGAAAATAATGCAAGTTTGTCCAACCTCCTTTTATAATTAATACCCTTTAATACAGACAGCATTCTTGTAAACCTTTTCTGCGCCTTCCCCAAAGCCTCAACATCCTTTTGGTGATGGGATGACCAGAACTGCACACAATACTTCAATGCGACCTAACTAAAGTTTTATAAATCTGCAATTTTATGCAATTGCCATTAACTGTATACTTTCCCCTTATGTTCGACCTCCCAACACCCCACTTGTTTAGATTAAACTCCAGCTGCCATTTCTCTGCCCATATCTATAATTGATTCATATCCCACTGTCAGCTTTCCTCACTGTCCACAATTCCACCAATTTTGGTGTTGTTTGCAAACTTACTAACCAACCCATTTACATTTACGTCCGTCATTTTTATATAACACTAAGTGCAGTCTGCTCCCCCAACGCAATATTCCATCACTTACCTGTTCCCCCAACGCGACCCATTCCCCCAACGCAATATTCCACCACTCACCCATAGCCCCCAACTGCGCAGGCATAGCTCATTTTCCCTCATCCCCCAACACTCCACTCCCTCTTCCTTCCCCTCACCTCTCCCTCCCTCTCCTTTACCCTACCCTCACTCCCTCCCTCCATAACTCCTCTCCC
Organism: Malacoraja senta; assembly: GCA_038087875.1. Lineage (NCBI taxonomy): Eukaryota > Metazoa > Chordata > Chondrichthyes > Rajiformes > Rajidae > Malacoraja > Malacoraja senta. The sequence continues at coordinate 20,298,923 of CM075982.1, forward strand.
CTTCCTACCCCACCCTCTCCCTCTATCCCCCCTCCTCCCCCACCCTCCTTCCTCACCTCCCCCACTTTCCCCTCCCTCTCCCTCCTTACCCCTTCCTCTCCCTTAATCCCCCCACTCTCCCTCCTCACCTCCCCAGGATCTCTCCTTTCTTGCATGTCCCGGAGGAGCATCAGCCGTCGGCGCCCTCAGAGCCAGGCTCAACACCCAGGCCTCGAATCCTCGGTGCGGCCCCAGAGCACCAGCAGCTACGGCCATGCACCAGCAGAGGCGGGTGGGTGCCGGTGACTGACAGCGGACGCGGCCAATCAGTGTGGCGATGGTGCAGGAAGGGGCATCGCCGTCCCGGTGGTGACTGACTGGAGAGGAGATTTTAAGATTTTTAAACCTTAATAACTTTTAAAATATACCATCGATCGGAACAAAACCCATTGCACTCGCAGCACACGAGAATGGTGAGTAAGGTGGCCAAATATCGTAGTGCTATCTTGTACCATTTTTGCGCAAACAGAAAAACCGCGCAAACCGGAAGATAACAAGATCAGAGTTTTAGTTATGTATAGATAGATAGATAGATAAAAGATAGATAAGCAACAGGGATCCCAGCACAGATCACAGAACTTCACTGGTCACAGACCTCCAGCCAGAATATACACCATTCCATCACTACTCTCTGTATTCTAGTGGTAAGACAGTTCTGAATCAAAACTTCTAATTCACTGTGGATCCGACGCATTTTAATCTTCTGGATCAGACATGAGAAACTTTATCAAATTACTTACTAAAATCAATGGCAATAACATCCACTGCCCTCATTGATCACTTTAATAAACGTAATCCAGTTCATAAGATATGACCTACCACGAACAAACCTCTCCAGACTATCTCTATTAACCCATTCTCTTTCAATTACAGATACATCCAATTCCAAAGAATCCTCTCCTGAAGCTTCCCTTCCACTGATGTGAGATTCACTGGCCATTAATATCCCCGATTATGTCTACTTCCCTTCTTTAATGAAGGAACGATGTTGGCAACGCTTCCCCTTATCCAGGACCTCGCCTGTGGCTGGGAAGAATACAACAATCTTTGTCAAGGCCCCTGCAATCTCTTCTCTGTCTGCTCTCAATAACATGGGATGGATGCCATCAGGTCCTAGGCATTTATCCACCTTAATGCTTTTTCAGAGACCCAATAGGCATCTTCTCCTTGATCTCAAACTGGCCAACACACTCCCCCCCCCCCCCCTTCCCTCCTCATTGCCCCTTTCCTCCTTCATAGTTTATTTTTACCAGTTCCACAGTTCCCCACATTGTTTCCCTCTTGAGATCACTCTTTCCCCAGCCAATAATGGGCTTACCAGGCACGGCCCTGCCTGAGGTAATTTGGGACCGGCTCTCATTGATCCTGGTCTTTTCTTGCCTCCAGATTCATACAGCACGGAAACAGTCCCTTCAGCCCAACTTGCCCACACCAGCCAAAATCTCTCATCTACACTAGTCCCACCTGCCTGTATCTGGCCCATATCCCTCTAAACCTGTCCTATCCATGTACCTGTCTAAATGTTTCTTAAACATTGCATAGTACCTTCCTCAACTACCTCCTCTGGCAGCTCATTCCATATACCACCACTCTTTGTGTGGAAAAAGTGACCCCTCAGGTCTTCATTAAATGTTTTCCCTCACCTAAAACCCATGTCCTCAGCTTCTCGATTCCCTTACTCAAGATAATAGAGACCCAGTCTGCCTGATCTCTCCTCATGAAACAAACTTAATCACTCTATCACATTATACATATCCTTCTTTAGGTTGGAATAAAATACCAGATATGGACTCACAAGGGCCTTATATAATTAGAGCAAAGTAGCTCCACTCTTGTACTCAAATCTACTTGCAATAAAGGTCAAAACCACTAATAGACTCGGCAACCATTTTGCCAAACACTTTTAGTTTAGTTTAAAGATACAGCAAGGAAACAGGCCCTAAGTCCGTGCCGACAAGCAATCCCTGAACAGATAGATAGATAGATTCCTTTATTGTCATTCAACACTAGCCCTATCCTACTATATACTAGGTGATGTTTTGGGTCGAGACCCTTCTTCAGACTGAGAGTCAGGGGAAAGGGAAACAGGACATACAGATGGCACATAGAACAAATGTATGAAAGATATGCAAAAAGCAATGATGATCAAGGAAAGGTGGAGCCCACAATGGTCCATTGTTGGCTGTAGGGGTAGAGGTAATGAATTATAGGGACAGTGAGACTCAACAGGACAACAGTGATACTAGTATGATGACTATGGTGGGGGAGGGACAGGGAGCGAGGGGACGCAAGGGTTACTTGAGGTTAGAGAAATCAATAATTAAGAAATCAAAGTCTTACCAGGCTTTTTGTCCCCACCCCCCACTTCTCTTCCAGCTTTCTCTTCCCACCCCCACTAGTCTGAAGTAGGGTCCTGGCCCAAAACCATCTATTCATGTTCTCCAGGGATGCTGCCTGACCCGCTGAGTTCTTCCAGCACTTTGTTTTTTTTTAAATCACTATTTGCCTGCTATATTTGTACATTAATGTTCTGTGTTTTTGTACGACAACCAGGTCTCTCTCACACTGATGTCTTTCAATCTCTCTCCATTTAAAAAAATGCTCTGCTTTTCCATTTGTTCCATCAACGTGGTTGACATCATACATTTTGCACATTATATTCCATTTGCCACATCCTGGTCCATTCACATATCCTCCTCACAGCCCACACTGCCACCTAGCTGCATATGTTGCACTTGGTTCCTCCATCCAGATCATCAATAGAGATTGTGCACATTCATCGCTGTAGCTCCTCATTGTACCTGTCACCTATCATGTATCTGCACACTACGAATCGCTCGATTGTAATCACGTATTGTCTTTCCGCTGGCTGGTTAGCGCGCAACAAAAGCTTTTCACTGTACCTCGGTACACGTGATAATAAACTAAACTGAACTGATTTGTCACCACCTCCCAATTGTACCTATTTATTTGTACTCTCTTATCTTTTAATTAATTTTCTCACCACACCTATATATATATATATATATATATATATATATATATCCCCGTACCATGTTTAATAGCGTATGGCATTAATCTGAAAATCCCATGTACCCACTCACGTACTTGTTTTTATCAGTAATTCATTTTAAAAGGATCCCACACCTTGTTTCAAGCTCCCTTGAAGAAGGGGGTTCCAAGCACCCTGTGAAAAGGCCTCACGCCTGACCAACATATGGGTGACCCCGATTTTTTAATGTAAGAAGGTTTTGTTTGCGTGCCATTCAGTCTAATCATACCATACATGTGTACAATCATGCCATATACAAGTACAACAGGTAGTGTAAAGAGATAAGTACCAGAGTGCAGAATATAGTATTACAGCATTATGGCATTACAGTTGCAGAGAAAAAGTGCAAGGTCTGCAATTATGTAGGTTGGAAGAGCAGAACTACACCCTAGCTATGTTAGAACCATTCAGTGATCTGATAACATTACCCCAATTAATCTCCTTTAAGCAGCCTCCAACACTACTGTAAAAATACATAAAATGCTGAAGTAACACAGGGTCAGGCAGCATCTCTGGAGGACGTGAATAGATGACCTTTCAGGTTGGGACTCTTCTCCAGATGGATTGTAGTCATCACTAAATCAGTCCAAAGAATGGCCCTGACCTGAAAGGTCGCCTGTTCACCTCCTCCAGAGATACTGCCTGACCCACTGAGTTACTCCAGCATTTTGTATCTTCCTTTGTAAACCAGCGTCTGCAATCCCTTCTGTCTCCGATGCTGCCATGTCTTTTTTGTTTTAGTTTGGAAGCCAAAACTGTGCACAATATTCCAGGTGAGGCTGCACCAACACCCTGTACAGCTGCAACAAATCCTCCATATTCTTAAACTCTAACCTCTTCACAATAAAGGCCAACATGTCAGTTGCATTCTTAACTTTTTCTTGGACCTGCCAGCTAACGTATCCATCCGTAATTGCCCCTGAACAGTGGAGGCAGTTGAGAACCAACCATATTGTTCCTTTTCCTTCAGTCCGACCCATTCCTGCTGAAGTCTGCCTTGGACCTCAACTTCCTCTGCTTTGTTGACTGCCTTCAGGTTACACATACAGTAGCTTGCCTTGAAGGCAGAAGGCAATAATAATGGACCATTAGATACTTGCATATCTGATATATACCAGGCAGGGATAGAACCCTAGTTGCCACAGTATCTATAAAATGAGGTAGACCCTCTTCTCCAGCCTGTTGAGCTGTTGGGTCACCTCCAGGATGTTGCTCCAGCTGCTTGATGTTGATAACTTTAGTCTGGAAAACATAGGGAACTGTTGTTTTCAAACAGCTGTGATGGTGAGAGTGCAATGTTCATGCACGCAAGTGGCCGAGAAGTGAGAATGTTTGGGTGCAACTGAAACAAAGACTGCCACAGTACAATGGGTTTGTACGTGTAAATTGGTTGAGGCTGTGAGTGTGGACACAAGTTCAGTCTGAATTGACCACATCTTACATGTCTCACAGCGGCAGAGACCCGGGTTCGATCCTAACTACGGGTGCCGTCTGTACAGCATTCACACATTCTCCCTGGGACAGTGTGGGATTTCTCTGGATGTTCCGGTTTTCTCCCACATCCCAAAGACGTGCATGTTTGTAGGTTAACTAGCTTCTGTAAATTGTTCCCAGTGTGTTGGATAGAACTAGTGTATGGGTGATCACTGGTCAATGCAGAAAGGCCTGTTTCCATGCTGTTTCTCTAAAACTAAACAAAAACTAAAAGATTCAGAGTATTAAACACGTACAAATTGATGTGGGCTAACTTCAAAGCAGATTTAGTACAAAAATCTGGGCTCAATCAAATTTCTAGCCAGTTGAATGTTTCAGTTGTGAGTGCTTATAGACAGAGAATGTGGCTACATGAGTGGCTACATGATGCTTTGAATAGTACCAGAGGCTATAGTCAGCATGATATGCCATTAACCCTGGCCACAGTACAAACAAGAACCTGGAGTGTTGCTCCAGAACTTATAATCCCAGTGTTTGGAAGCTTTCCAATTCATCCCTCAAAATGTTTTCAATATCATGTGGCATATCCTACCAATGATACCATGGGAATGGTTCTTTTGAATGATAACCTATTCAGCAACGTGTTTGGGAAACAGCTTTAGAATCATAAAAAGAAACAGCATAGAAGATTGCCCGTGCCTGTTTATTGGCCTAATAACCCTCGCCCTTGCAATTTCTCAGTGGAGTTGTTAACTTTCTCTCCAAGGTTGTTCATTTCAGTTGTTTAGTTTATTCTCACGTGTACCGAGGTACAGTGAAAAGCTTTTGTTGCGTGCTGATCAGTTAGCAGAAAGACAATACATGATTTCAATTGACAATGTATAGATAGATGATTAGGGGATAACGCTTAGTGCAAGGTAAAGCCAGTAGAGTCCGATCGAAAATAGTCCGATGGTCACCAATGAGGTAGATCGTAGTTTAGGACTGCTCTCTGGATGTGGTAGGATGATTCAGTTACCTGATAACACCTGGGAATGTATAACATTCTCTTTGTAATGTTAGTACTCAACCTGGATACATAGCCAATCCATGCACTGCAGAGATACACATACAGATATACAGCGCAGAAACAAGCCAACGAGTCCACGCCGACCAGCGACCCCCCTGCACTAACACTATCCTACACACAATGGACATTTTACAATTTTTACCAAAGCCAATTAGACTACAAACCTGCACGTCTTTTGGAGTGTAGAAGGAAACCGGAGTACCCGAGGAAAACCCATGTGGTCACACGAAAAACGTACAAACGTACTCAATACAGACAGCACCCGTAGTCAGATCGAACCAGGTCTCTGGCGCTGTGAGGCAGCGACTCTACCGCTGCCCACTGTGCCGCCCTGTGGTCACACTACACACAGCTGTGGTCACAATACAGAGAATACAAATGGCTTCCCAAGTTACTCAGGATCTTTACCCTTAAACCCACCTTAAACCCCTGCCCACTGGCCCTTCACCAATTAGTTCTTTTGATTTAGTCATTAAAGCCTTTCATGGTACACTGAAGAAAAATTGCGGGAAAATTGGACAGTATTTTTTAAATATATATTACAATAGTGACTATCTTTTAATTAGTGGAGTTGTTGCCTCACAGGTCCGGTGACCCAGGTTGAGCAGAGAGTCGAGGAAGACGGAGCCGCTGGTGACGATGGATAAGAGGAGTGAGCTGATAGGAGAGAGAGCCGGTAGGGTACTGCCTCCAGCGCCTTCAATGTCGGCTGAAGGAGGCGCCACTGGGACACACAGCGGTCGAGGATGACAGAGGCAGTCTGGAGCATACCTGGATCGGGGGCACTGCAGTACCTCCAGCATGTGGACCGGACTTAGGACCTTTTCGTAAATGGTGCCAAAATATCGCAACTCGTACGGGCAATGCAGTGTTTACGTGACAATAGTGTACCATTGGGTGTACGTGGAGTTTGCACTTTCTTGCTATGATTTATAGTTTGCCCTGTGTGTTCCAGTTCCCTCCCACACCCTAAAGATTGCAGTTTGGAGGATTTATTGGCCACTGGAATGAAGGTAAATGTTGATGGAAATGTGCGGAGTAATGGAAAAAACAGTTGGGGTTTAGCATCGAGCTAAATTAGCCTGATTGTGAAATGGCCTCCATTTACATCCTGAAAAAATATAACATCAAATTAAGAGTCTTTGTTTGTCCTGTAATATCCGAACATTTACAATGTATGAAGGAACTGCAGATGCTGGTTTACACTGAAGATAGACTCAAAATGCTGGAGTAATTCAGCAGGTCAGGCAGCATATCTGGAGAAAATGAACAATTGATTTTTCGGGTCGAGACCCTTCATCAGACTCCTTTTCTCCAGGGATGCTGTCTGACCCGTTGAATTACTCCAGCATTTTAAGTCATAAGGTTATAGTGGTAGGAGGCGGAGCAGATTTAGGCCAGTCGGCCCATCGTCTATGCCATTTAATCATGGCTGATCCATCTCTCCCTGCTAACCCTATTCTCCTCCCTTCTCTCCATAATCCCTGAGACCCATACTAATCAAGAATCTATCTATCCCTGCCTTAAAATTATCTATTGACGGCCTCCACTGCCTTCTTTGGCAAAGAATTCCACAGATTCACCACCCTCTGACTAAAGAAATTCCTCCTCATCTCCTTCCCAAAGGAACGTCCTTTAATTCTGAGGTTATGACCTCTAGTCCTAGATACTCCCACATCCACTCAATGCAAGTCTATCCGAACATTTACAGTACGTGTACAATCTAGAATCCTGCTCCTGGTTTCTGCTTTAAAATGGTCCCATTCATTTATTCTGCCTTCTTCACTGTTCTCAACAAAATGTATTGCTCCACAATCTACTGCTGAATTTCTTCACCCCGGGCCCATTTTACTAAACTGTACATTATCGGCCATCTGTTCGCATCGTCTATAAAGTTTACGATAGGCTATGTGTACCCAGCACCTTCTGCCTACAGCCTGAACATACCAAAAACACCTCACAGAATTCTATTTTGTAAGAGTTATATTAATCATGCCTTCTTTATCATCAATTAATATTTCCCGATGGGAAGCTCCTGAATCAATGGATAATTCTTTTGAATAGCTTTCTAGCTGATACTAAGAGAATTAACTCTTAAAAATCAGAGGAATCACACCATTAAGAGTTAGCTGTTCACTTTCACTTGGGACTGTTTACCGATTGTGATTGATCCAGATTTAACATATTTGTGTTTCTCAGTTTGGGCTGGTTTACACAGTGCCCTTAGTCAGGCCCATCACATTGAATGCCCTTATTGGGTTAGTGGGATACGGTGTGGAAGCAGGCCCTTCGGCCCACCAAGTCGGCGCCGTCTAGCTATCACCCATACACTAGTTCTATCCTACACACTAGGGACTATTTACAGAAGCCGATTGACCTACAAACCTGCATGTCTTTGGACTGTGGGACGAAACCGGAGCACCCAGAGAATACTGCGGACACAGGGAGAGCATACAAACTCCATACAGACAGCACCCGTAGTCAGGATCAAACCCGGGTCTCCAACGCTGTAAGGCAGCAACTCTACCGCTGCACCACTGTACCTCCCTAGCCTGATTCCAATACGTGTGCCTATTAGAAGAAGAGTAAAGATGATACCGGGATTCGGAGATCTTCAAGGGGATCACAAGGTAAATATGAAATTTCAACTGATTAGCATTTAGATTTGGTGACCTCTGATGCCTAATTTGTTGTTAATAAACAATTGAGTTGAATACTCACAGCTGATACTCAAATCGAGCATCAGTATTTCACTCATAATTCACCTCAGGAGGATCACGACATGGAGAGAACCAACCTCAAGCCACAATTAACAGTTAGTTTATTGAAAGCCTATGGTTTATACAAACATATTTGAACATGGAAAGATAAAACTGTCAATAATATATTCAACCGTTCAGAATTAATGTATGAGTACAATGAAATAAACAATTTCTTGAATATAATGCTTGATTGGAAAGTTCATTATGCAAGATGACACACAACATTGTGCATAGACCAAATGCAGCAAAAACATTTAAATCAAAATAGGAAGCAATATATTTTTGGATAAAATGGTTACTAACGATATATACTCCACAATGGAAAACATGGGTTTAGCTCTGCGGACAATCCCATTAATTAGCTTTGCTCCTCAGAGAGACATCATAAAAAATTACTTAATAATGAAATTTATTACAAATTAAATGGCACTAGAGGCCGTGCAGATTTTGCTGTTCTTCGTAAAAGAATCCCATCTGTCCCATTCCCTCCCTCTTTCTAAATAATCCTGCATATCATTCATTCACAACCCCATCTAATTCCCTTCGGAAAGACTCGATTAGCTCCGTTTTCACCATCCGAACAGGCAGTGAAAGCTAGATCACATCTGCTCACTGCATTAACATGATTGCTATATACAGATATATAAAAACAATGGTTATGGCAGGAACTCCTGGGAACACCTATCATCCTCCTGTCTGATAAACAACCATTCACCTCTACTCTCCTCCTGCCTTCAGCTAATCTCCTGTGTTTGCATTTACTGGTCTTTTAATTCCAAACCACAGTCTGGCCTTTGGATGTACTTTCTCGTGTCTCCTGAAAATCCATGTAAATGGCATCGGCTATTCTTCTTCATCAACTTTCCCTATTACCTACTGCCATTATTTTCCGCCGACATTGTGGGCCGAAGGCCCTGTTCTTGTGCTCAACTGTTCTATGTTCCAAAGAAATTTAATCAGATTAGACAAGAAATATTTGCCTTTAACAATCCGTGATGTCTCTTCATTAACAAATTTTTGGGTGTTTAATTTTAACTTTGACTAGTTTCTAAGAACTTTGTCGCCATCAGGATTAACCGAACGACCTGTAGTAACTGGGCATGTCCTTGCTTCCCCCATTTTTAGGGGAAAGCTGCCTTCTGACCAGGTATCTGAAAGTTCTCTCCTACTTTGTCCTTTATTCTAAAAATAACTAACAGTAACGCAAAATCTAATTTTACTCTAACATTGGAGGTGGATGGTCTAAGGCCAAAGCTTGATATTGATTAGCTGGGCGGAGTGTTGGAAATTTTAATTTAATTCACATAAGTGCAAGGTTATGCATTTGGGAAGCTAAACAAGGACAGGACTAAAACAAGTCAATGGTTGTGCACTAAGAAATGGTAAATAAAGACTTTGAGGTACAAGTTCATAGGTCCCAAAAAGTGGCAACACAGATATTTAGGGTGGTTACTATGGTGAGTCCCTTGCCTTCATCAGCCATGGCAGAGAATAAAAGAACATTGGCATCATGTAACATCTTCATAAAGCATTGGTTAGACCACATGTGAAATATTGAAATCAGTCTGGACAACACACTGTAGTTCAAATTGAGTGCGCTGGAGAAGGTGCAGAAGAGATTTACCTGGATGTTATCTGAATTACAGCAGTTCAATTATAAAGGATTAGATAGGATGGGGTTGTTTCCCTGGACTGGGGAAGTTTAATGGGAATGATGCGACATAGATATACAAAATTATGATAGTAAGAATCTATTTTACTGATGAAGGCCAATGTGCCAAAAGCCACCAGATCTACCTGCAATTCCACCTTCAGGGAGCTATGCACCTCCACTCCTAAATCCCTCTGCTCTACAACACTACCCAGAGCCCTACCATTCAGTGTGTCCTGTCACCAGGGAGGCACCCCGTCAGGCATGAAATACAGATAGTTAGAGAAACACTGCTCTGAACCCCTGACGATGCTATCCTCCAAGGCCATTACATTTCTACCCTTCCCTGTATCTCTGCGGGAAGTCCTGTATCAACGGTTCTACTGTATGTTCCAGCCTACCTCTGTCAAGTAATCGTCATTCACCACTGGATTGAGAAAAATACACACCCTCAATATTCCCAAATTTCCTGTCTTTCAAATGTGGAGGCTACGAGATAGCCGTTGCTGGAGTATGCAACAGACAAAACTCCCGGCTTCCCTGACCCTGCAGCAACTTCAGTTATTTCTCAAGCTTCAGAATCCTGATGTCAAGTTCATGCAGCTGAAGGCACTTTAAGCAGACATTGTCCCCAGGACTTGTGGTGTCCTGAATAACCACATGCTGCAGAAACTGTAGGTTTCAGCCATCCCCCACAATGTAAATAAATTGTCTATTAATTCTAAGAAACATTTGTTTTCCGGTTTAAACTATAAATTTCAGAGTACAGCACTGCCTTCTCATTCAGGGACTTAGCACTGTCCTAATCTACACTCTGTTCAAATGCAGCTGTTTATTAATTTAATCCTGCTTTAATTAAAATACCAAAGAAGCAGCTCTAACCTCCCACTTTAAAAAGTCCAAACTTTTGCATTCTGTTAGAAACTGCACTCTTTGAAGCAACACCCACCCTGTACTACCACCCCCATGTTAATTGTTAAGAATTGTCTTGTTGTATCAATAATTATCCCACCCCTTTAAATGCACAGAGTCTGAAGCAACCAATTTAATTATTATGCTTAGTGCCAAAAGGGAACTTCATAAAATATATGAAGTTTTGTCCTTGCTCGCGAAGCCACACAGACCACAATGTTAGGAGTTAGTTTGCTCTGTGTTGAATGAGGTACAGGGTTGATGGCAAATACAATTCTCCTCTCTAGGCCTGAAAATCGACGCAAACTATCTAGGACAATAAAATTTTCCTGTATATTCTCTGCTTTTACAATTTGTAGTTCAAGCTTTACCTGTAGAGAATCATGGTACTTTTCACATTCTTTTTTATTACTGCACAGGATGGCTATATCTTCAGGTGCATAGCCTTCCTTAATGTACGATTGTATTTGCCCTGCTATGTTGCTGACAATCTCCATATGTGTCATTTCATTATTTATTTCAGCCTTCCCTGCAAATGAGTGAGTGCATGTGGTACTTTGAGCTAGCCTTTTCAGAAATCTAGATCCTTCGATCCCAGATTTTAAACTCTTATTGACATGTTCAAGGACAACATTGTGTATTTTCTTTGCATTCCGAACCACTACAGTCAACTCCTCTTTCGGATCCTGATCATCAATTGTGGGTAATCCAGTCTTAAAAATGTGGGAAGTTTGGAAATGATCCATAAAAATCCAGAAGGCTCCTGGTCCATTAGGATGTGTTTGTTTGTTTGTTCTGAGATCCTGAGCCTTTTTATACCAGGCACCATCTTCAATGCGGAAGTTTTGAGCCTCATCAACAACGATATGTTTCACATTTGGAAATTCATCTTTCACAAACGTTGTCCTTGTAACACACATACATTCCAATCTTCGGCTAAAATTGAAATTGAATAAAATATTATTAGAAATTCAATAAAATATTATTTAAAAAACATGATCTGCGTCATAAATACAATTTCAGAAGCAATAAATGGTGTAAGTCGTCATGCATCTGGGCACATTGTTTAACACTTGTGTAAATGTTCTAGCAGGACTGCAATGGAAAGCTTGCCAGCTGTGGCTTTGTCTCATCTCAGTTTGTCGATTCAACTCCAGAAACCTGAACAGCAATGTCCAGTGATACTCCAAAGCAGTTGCAACATCTTTTGGATGAGATGTGAAGCCAGGACCCATGTGTCATGAGGCAAACTCAAAGGACAAGGGCTGGAGTCTCTGTGGTCCTGGCCAACATTTGTCCGTCACAAATGGACTAACTGATCGTCATCGCATTACTGCTTCCTGATCCTTGTTCAGTTTATTTGGACATCCAGAAGTAAAGGATTAAACAAAAACATTTCAGCCCACAAGGATGATTATAAACATAACAAGGTAGAGAGGCCAAGATAAAGACCAGACTGATGAGGATTATCAAATCTAAATTGATAGTTCCCATAGGGAACTCGCACCATAACTATTTTGGTAACAATTTATTTTTGTTATTGTTGTTAGGTATGTTACTAGTTCTAATGCAGAAAACACAGAGAAAATCAGACAGGGACAGATCTATTCAGGAAGACCGAACTCTTGTGGATAAAGACACCCCATATGATACACAATTAGGATGCAAAGTAACGTAAGTAATGAGACTGGCACGAAAAAAGGTTTGAAATTCGCAAGTTGGAATACTAGAGGAGTAAACAACCCAGTCAAAAGAGGCAAAGTACTGGCTCGTTTGAAATCACTGAATTCAGATATAATGTTTTTGCAAGGATCACATCTAAAGAATGACTCCCACAATAGGGCAAAATGGATAAAATACATATATCATACAACCTTTTCCACAAAGGCAAGAGGAACAGCAATATTAATAAGAAAAGGGATACCCTTCATTCATAACAAAACAATTGCTGATATATCTCAAACAAACCTAATAATAGGAGACTTTAACTGTTTTGGATCCATATCTTGACAGATCATCCACCAAAAAGATCCCCAGAAACAATTCAAGTGAACTTCTAAATACGTTCTTCAAAAATATGAATCTTTTAGATGTATGACGGATCGAGAACCCTGCTGGTAGAGACTCTTTTTACTCCTCAGTACATAACTCATACATTGGAATCGATTACTTCCTGGTAAATACAAAATTAATACCCTTTACAACAAATGTTAAATATCACAATATTGGGATCTCAGATCACAGTCCTCTCACTTTTTCGCTGTACTTGGAAAACATGACCTAATTATATAGAACCTGGAGACTGAACCCGCAGCTACTAACTGAAAAAGAGTTTTGTGAATATTTAAAAACCCAAATTAATACTTATTTTGAAACAAATGATATCCCAGAAACCACCCCTGCCACATTGTGGGAGGCCTTTAAAGCCTATTTGAGGGGATGTATAATCTCATTCGAAATTGCAAGAAAAAAAAACAATAAAATAAAAATAGAAGAATTAGAAAAACAGATCCAACAATTGGACAGGATTAACGCACTCTCTCCCTCCCCTGATTTACATAGGAAAATAGCAAATTTGAGATATCAATATAATTAATTACTCCCTGCAAAAATAAGCAAGGTGTTTTTATACACCAAACAAAAATACTTCAAATTCGGAGAGAGACCGCACAAATTATTGGTACGGCATCTAAGAAAAATGGAGACTGACCGAACAGTACATAAACTTAAGAGTAACAATGGAACAGCACTAACAAAATCCAAAGACATAAATGATAGATTCCTAGAGTTTGATTCCAGCCTATATATGCCCAGATGCACCGCAATCTCCTCTGTCATGAATGACTTTCTTAATAAATGTAACCTCCCTAAATTGAGTGAAGAAGAATGCAATGGTCTTAATTTGATCTCTGTGTTATAGAGATTCAAAAAGCCATCTCGTCTCTTAAAACTGGTGAAGCACCAGGCCTTGATGGACTTCCAAGGGAATTATCCAAGAAATGTAATGATACTCTAACACCGTATATATATATATATATATATATATATATATATATATATATATATATATATCTAGACAAGCACAATCGGACGGCGCCCTACCACCAACACTAACTGAAGCAACAATTACAGTGACTCATAAGAAAGGAAAAGGTGTCCAAGAAGTAAGTTCATACCGTCCGATCTCACTGCTAAATATAGATGGTAAGCTATTTGCTAAAATCTTAGCCAATAGATTAAGCCCATTAATAAGTAAATTAATACACAAAGATCAAACGGTGTTCATACCTAATAGACAATCCACCTTTAACATGAGACGTCTGTTTAATATCATGTACACAAAAAGAGAAGGAAACAATGACTTGGCTATACTAACACTTGACACGGAAAAAGCATTTGACCAGGTTGAATGGCCATACTTATTCGAGCTCCTCAAGAGATGTAACTTTGGATACAGCTTTTTGGAATGGATTAAGCTTCTGTACAAAAATCCGACATCATGAACTTTCACAAACCAAATGCTCTCATCTTCCTTTAATTTGTTCAGGGCAACAAGACAGGGCCGCCCTCTATCAGCATTAATATTTGCCCTTGCTATAGAACTTCTTGCTCAGAGTATTCGATTAGATCCCCGTATTCATGGTTACAACACGAAAGAGACTACAAATAAAATCTTTGTACATAATGGAACCTCAAACCACTATTCCAGCGATACTGGAAAAATTAACCTGTTTGGTACATTTTCAGGCTACAGTATTAACTGGAATAAAAGTATACTGTTGCCAGTTCATACCATTCCCTCAGATACATTGGAGAATATTCCTTTCAGAGTAACAACAGATAAATTTACCTATCTAGGGATTGAGGTTACAAAGAGTTACTCTTCCCTTCTAAAGGCCAATTTCCTTCCCTTATTAGAAAACCTAAAAAGCACAATACAATTCTGGAAAACTCTTCCAATTTCCTTATTCGGAAGAGTGAATACCATTAAAATGATCTTGTTACCCCAGCTACTATATCTAATTCAGAACATTGCTATTTCTTACAAAACATTTTTTAAGAGATTCGATTCGATACCTTTCTTGTGGAATTACAAAACTCATAGGATAAACAAAAATAGTAAGATTAAACGAGAACTTACCAGTTTGAAGTTTGATCGTTATTTTATGAGGAGTTACGATGCGTGATTACGTGAAGAAGGCCGTCAGCACGCATGTGCGTCAATCTTCAAAGCAGCGGTGTGAAATCACAGATAACAGTAGTTGACCTGAACATAGTAAGATTGGAGAGAACTAGAACTACCAGATGACCTTTATAATATGAGGGTTGGGAGCGGTGGGCACCTAATCGCTCATCATAACTCCTCATAAAATAACGATCAAACTTCAAACTGGTAAGTTCTCGTTTAATCTTACTATTTTACTTCGGAGTCACGTGATTGACTACGTGAAGACTTTGAAGCTCTGTGATTTCATGCCGGATACGAGTCCAGGCATCACACACTGCATCAATTGACCATGGATGAGTGAAAAAGATTAATGCATTCAGCCATGACATAGTTTGTTAAAAATGCTGATGCTTTAATCATCAAAGGAAAATAATAGTGACCCCTCCCATCCTGGGGGAACCTATGAAACAAAACATAAATGGAATTTGGCAAAAAAAATCGGTCTGGCAATGGGTTATTATAAAATGTTGGAAAGTTCATTCGTTTGACCATCCTGCAGCCGCTAGGATGTGGTCCAGTGGAACGTAGATAACCCTTGCTGCTAATGTTGTAGCAGCCCTAGTGGAATGAGATAGAAAATATTAGTATCTACTCCTGCATAAGCCAAAACCCATTTGACCACCTGAAGATGGTCTGGATTGATACCTTTTATGAGGTTTTTTGTAACTAACAAACATTGCTAGTGCTGAGCCTCTAAGGCTCTTGGTGACCTTGACGTATTGTTGTAAATGTGTGACCACAGACAACCAAAGGTCCATGGGGTATGCCATGAGAAATTGTTTGGGACCTGACACCCCTGGTCTGCTCTGCTTAACTACATCATAAACATAAAATATTATATTATTAGCAGATGTAACCATCCTGTCCAGTCGCAATTTAAGTAGTGGCTGGACCCCTTGCGCTGAGACTAGCGCCATGAGCATAACCACTTAGTAAGTGAGTTTGACCAGGGATAGATATGTAGCTGGGCCCTACTGGCGAAGCAGTTTTAGAACAATGCTAACATCTCATATCTCCGAGTACCTGGGCCTGGGAGAATTTGCGTAAAAGATATCCTTTATAAATCTGGATAGCAGAGGGTGAGACCCGACAGAGTGGGTCCCGATCGCTGCAGCAACTATGATGAGAAAGCACGTTGACACAGTTAATGGTACTATAACTTAATTAATTGTCAAAGACCCGTCTGAAATGAACTCCGAGACGTTAGTTATCCGTGCCGTTTTATATGTAACATTGGCATTAAAACAAAACATTTCCCATCTCCTGATGAGGAAAAATGTGCTGCTCATTCGGAGCTATCCCTGCACTCTGCAGTGAGCACTATATAGATCAGTCTGGCAAACCGAACCGCCGGAACGGTTTCTCAGAGTCTGCAAGTCTATAAATTGATTTTATCATGCAGAGGATGGTTTCCCGGGTCACGGGGTTAATCCACCAAATTTTAGTGTTTAGGATAACCATATAAGGTCCTATATTATTCCCAACATTTAGCGGGAACCATGGCTGCATAGGCCAGTCAGGCAGTACGAAATGCCTGAGGCGAGATCTTGCTGGATTTTGTGCAAAACCCGACTGATGAGACAAAACGGAGGAAAGACATAAAGAACATTCCTCCTCAGTGTAGCTAGAATACATCTATTGCCACTGTGCCACATATTTCTAAAGTGATTGAGCCTGGATGTAAACATATTGATATTCGGTGTTCCATCGAACCACAATGTCATTAAATACTTTGTGATACAACATCCATTCTGTGTTGTCATAGATTTGAACGTGATGATATACCAGTGCCAAATGAGGTTAGGTAAATTATCACAAGATATTTAACTTGACTACACCCTTGTAATTAACATATGCCACCACCATAGTGTATCAACTTGGAGTTGAGCATGCAGATTATGCATATTCGCACAATAAACTTTTAACCCATAGAATACACCTAGTGTCTTATAGGTAGTTGATACCATATAACTGAAAAATGGTAACTCATGCAAAGCCCATCCGCCTGCGTAACTAGAGATGGTATTCGTAATTTTTCATCTTTGAGTACTAGCAACAGTTTGTAATATAACTGAAGAGTTACTGACCAAGAGTTACAGGAGCAATGTTGAATACTGATCGTCCACCATTGTGACTTAGATAGCATAGGTCTGTTAACAATGACCTATATGGTACTTGAGAGGTTACTACTTTGCACGTTGTAAGATCAGATAATGCAAAGGCCCAATTGCACAGCTGAAACACAGCTGCTATATTGCCAATTACACTTGATGAATAGAAGACTGCTTGATAACAAGGTTGTTACATGCTTCTATTGATTCCAATCTCTTGCCCCAGGGCGGAGTCACAGATAAATTTATAGTTAAAGGTAAAATCGAATAATCAGTAACTGTAGTTGGTATCAACTTAAATTAACTAGATGGATGAGGAACCTCAATTTCTCAAATATAGTTGCGGCTGAAACAGTTGATTTTAGCAAAACACAGTGTTTAGAATATCATCCAGTTAAGCCATAACAAGTGTTTTTGAGCTCTGAGCAGTCCCAGCACCGGTTTAGTAATTTGGAAGATGACCTGAGAGCTGAAGTAGCCCATTTGCAATGCATTAACTGTTATCATTGCCCCATCCAGATAAATTCCAAATGTCTCCTGGGATCCCTGTGAATGGGACCTCCTAAGGAAGTAGGTTTGTTAGTTAGTAATGAAGTTCCATACTGAAAATCTATGTTGCACATGCAAGTTAAATCAAGTATAAAACGACATCCTCCATCTTTCACAATGAACAGGCCACGCCTGCCACAATTACATGCCTGCCTTGAATGACAACTCTGGCCAGATTCCCGAGCCCGTCTCGAAAGGTGATCCTGGCCATAATACTGAGCCTGCTTTGAAAGACATCTCTGGCCATAATACTGGGCCTGCCTTGAAAGGCTACTCCGGCCATAATTCTAAGCCTGCCTCGAAAGACAACTCTGGCCCTAGTTCCAAGCCATGCTTGGCACCTTGTATACTGTGCAAAAATAAACCAATCACATGTTATCAATGAATCTGAATCTTATCGTTGTCATTTGTACAAAAACAAGCATAAATATTACCAACTTGTAAATGGTCCACATACCCCATTTTTCGGAAGAACCAGACCCACCTACCTCCATGGCTACCGGTGGTCTTATGGTAAGCCCAAAGGCCCCTGATGTGGGTTCTATTCCCGTCCTTGATTGAAGAGTAGGACTGGTAGGGTGTGTGGTTTCCATATTTCCTGAGACCGGCTTGGACCTTGGCCAGCTTTCAAGCTGCCACCAGCTTCAGTGAACTGCTTACTGCCAATGAGGCGTGGGGTGTGTTGTCGCTGAAACGATGAAGCTTTGCTTGATTAGTCCAACAGCTTTTGCTTCCTCATCCAGGTATACCTGTTGGATAAGTCTTACCTGAAGAGAAGTTTCGGCGGCTGGTTTCTTTTCTCCAATGTCACACCTGATAGCGCTGTTCACTGCCGGCCGTGAGGGGAACTCTGGCCCCACGGCAGTAACCCTTTTGTTTGCGAGAATTTCCTTGGAGCGATATGCATGTGCTCCAGTATGTTCCACGGACATACTTCGAATTTGAAGTCAGTTAGACACTGACCACTCGCACTCCCCTCCACAGAGAGGGAGATTCGTAGGCAGCCCTGAAAACAGGTGCTGCCGCAGGCCCCTGAGGATACCTGCGCTGACATGGCCCCTCCTACGGACCTACATCAGGATTTTTGCTCGGAGTCAGACAGGAACTGACCCCAAATGCTCCCCTCCTAAGAGAGGGAGACATTGTGCAGCCTTGTAACAGGTAGCCACAAAATTATATCTCCCGCTCTGAGGAGGGGAGTGTAGGGAAGAGGCCCCGAGGTGATAACTCCCTCCTTTGGAGTATATCATTGTGGAGCACCTCTCCATCAGGTGCTCCATGTGGGTTTGAACGTTCAAAGACGTTACCCATGAAGGAGGGGATCCTCTCCATCAGGAATCCTCCTGGCCCGACTCGTTTGAGTCAACGGGCCTCTTCCCTACACTCCCCTCCTCAGAGCGGGAGATATAATTTTGTGGCTACCCTCCAAACGGGGTTGCCTAGGTGCTACCGGCACCAGTCTGAAGCCGCTGGCTCCACCGCCAGCGACTCGGAAGGCGAATTTGGCCGCCGCCCGCTACCCGCACTTCCACTGTCTCCGTAGCGGGTACCTCCGGTCCGTGGCCGGGATTCCCCGAGGTCATGACCGGGATTCCCTGTGGTCCGTGACTGGGGTTCCCCATAAAGGTTCCCCCGCGGCCCGTCCGGACTTCGCCCCGAATCCAGCAGGCAAACTCTGTAAAGCGTTTCCTGCAATACAAAACACAAAACCTAGAAATAAGTTTTAAACTTACCTTGCAGGTTTAAACTTACCGCTGGCAAGAGCAGCGCGCCTGCCAGTCAGCGTTGCGCAATTCGCCAGACGTAATGACGCGCATGCGTGCTGATGGCCTTCTTCACGTAGTCACTCACGTGACTCCAAAGTAAAATCAGCTGTACAAATCAAAAACTAAGGGCGGGCTTGCTCTTCCAAATTTCAGATTATATTACTGGGCCTCTGCAATCAAGTCCTTTGCTTTCTGGCTTGATACCTCAAACATCCCTCTGAATTGGCTAAAAATAGAACAAGAAGATTGTCACCCATACTCAATGGGTACCATCCTACTAGCTCCTACTTCAATTGATAAATCATATTATGGATTGAATCCTGTTATACACAATTTGATACGTATATGGAAGCAAATCAGAACCCATTTTGAACTTAAACCTATATCTCTTGCTTGCCCAGAACAAACAACCCCACATTCAAACCATCTATTTTAGATAAAACTTTCTCTACATGGAGTGAATTAGGAATCCACCGTGTCAGAGACCTTTATATATCGATGGTACGTTTGCCACCTTTACGAAATAAATCTGAACTCCCAAATAGTAACTTCTTCAAATATTTGCAAATCAGGGATTATATACGAAAGCATCTGTCGGGATTGGAAGTTGAGAGGCAGTCTCAAAGAGATGACTGCCTTAAAACATCACCATATAAAGACAAATTCATCTCTTATTTGTATGGTCTCCTTCTATACAAATTCATCTCTTATTTGTATGGTCTCCTCTCCATCCTCTAGCAAGTATAAGATCAATTGGGAAAAAGACATAAATGTGCAAATACCAGATGAAATATGGGAGGAAAGCCTCAAACTTATACATAGGTGCTCAAACAATGCTAGACACTGCCTCATACAGTTCAAAATTATACATAGACTTCACTACTCCAAGGCAAAAATACACAGTATATATCCAAATGCTTCTCCTACTTGTGATGTCACTCCTCAGATGCTACGCCAGAACCAGGGGCCACAGTTTAAGAATAAGGAGTAAACCATTTAGAACGGAGACAAGGAAACACTTTTTCTCACAGAGAGTGGTGAGTCTGTGGAATTCTCTGCCTCAGAGGGCGGTGGAGACGGGTTCTCTGGATGCTTTCAAGAGAGAGCTAGATAGGGCTCTTAAAAATAGTGGAGTCAGGGGATATGGGGAGATGGCAGGAACGGGGTACTGATTGGGGATGATCAGCCATGATCACATTGAATGGCGGTGCTGGCTCGAAGGGCCGAATGGCCAATTCCTGCACCTATTGTCTATTGACATATTGGTATCGTGCCCTCTTTCTGGTCTGATATATTTAAGAATATCTCAGGCATTCTTAACATCCCATTAAACCCAGAGCCCTTATTAATCATCTTTGGGGTATCTGAAACATTAAGACAACTCACAACTGCTCAACGACAATTCCTCTCCTACTGTCTCATTACGGCGAAGAAACTACTGCTCATGTCATGGAAAATAACAACAGCTCCCAATTCCAGAATGTGGCTTCATGACTTGACCAGTACATTACATTTAGAAAGAATAAGATATGTTCTAAAGGATAGAGTGAACCAATTTAATAACATCTGGCAACCATTTATGTCATTTCTTGCCTAGAAGAATAGAGACACATAACACAAACCTATCTACACTCTAAGCCATCCATTTTAATGAAATTATAAGGGATAGAAGACAAGAGAGTTAGAAGCTTTAGAAACAAGAGTCTTCACAAAGAATTATTGCACTGAATTGCTCCCTCTGTACTGTAGTCACCTTCTGCACTATATTTATGTATTTATTTATTTTTATTTTTTACCCCCACTCATTATTTATATATATTATATAAATATATAAAAAACAACATTAAAAAAATTATATTAATATATATATATTTTTTAATGTTTTTTTAAAATAAACAAGCCCGTCTATATTGTTTGTATAATACTCAAATGTTCTGTTTTGATATGTACATTTGGAAAAAATGAGCTTGGATAAGGCAACATAACCTGTACCCATTTTTTGATGGCTCAAATAAAATTTTTAAAAGAGGCATAAATTAGATTTAGGCCGTCCAGATCAAGCAAATCCCCCCACGAGTATGAAGTGTGGGAGTACACTTAAGAAAGTAATCAGAAGGGCTAAAAGAGGACATGAAATGGATCTGGTCGGCAAGGTAAAGGAAAATCCATAGAGATTCTACAGGTATATTAAGTGTAAAAGGGTGGCTATTGTGGAGAATTAAATGACAGGGTGGTGAAGAAGGCCTTTGGCATGCTTGCCTCCATTGGGAAGGTCATTGAGTACAAATGTTATTGGTGAAGCTACACTTGGGTTGTGTCTAGATCCTATCGGAACAATGTCATCAAGTTGGAAAAAATGGAGAAGAGATTCACCAAGATGTTACCTGGGCTTGAGTTACAGGGAAGGTTAGAGAGGCTGAGACTTTTTCTTTGGAGCATAGGAGGCCGAGGAGCGAACTTGTTGAGGTGTACAATACAATGAAGGGCATGGATAAAGGAAGAACTCACACTTTTTCCCCCAAAGGATGGGATTCTAAAACTAGAGGAGATGAGAAAGATTTAAGAGGAACCTTAGGGACAATCTTTTTTACTCAGAAGGTGGTCCATATCTGGAATGGGCTGCCAGAGGACTCTTTAGAAGCAAGTACACTTCCAACTTTTAAAAAACATTTTGACATATACATGGGTAGGAAGAGTTTAGAGAGTTATGGGCCAAATGCAGGCAAATGGGACCAGGCTGGAATGGTAACTTGGTCAACGTGTACATGTACTGAAGGGCCTGTTCCCGTGCTGTACAGCTCTATGGCTATCAAAGACAACAGTCTATTTTGTAGATAGGGAACTCTGACAGAATAGTACAGCACATCAATAGGCCCTTCAGCCTACAATACTTGTGCCAACCGTGATGCCAAGTAACACAGATCTCATCTGCCTACACATGATCCATATAAAGTGCTCTGTTCCCTGCACTTCCATGTGCCTATCTAAAAGGACCTTAAACACCACCATTGTATGTGCCTCCACCACCACGCCTGGCAATGTGTTCAGTCCGTAATCATTCTATATGTAAAAAATACTTGCCCCGCACATCTCCATTAAATTTTCACCTTATAGCTGCGCCCTCTAATGTTGGACATTTCCACCTGGGGAAAAGGTTCACACTGTCTACCAAATCTATGCCTCTCATAATTTTATATATTTCTATCAAGTCTCCCCTCAACCTCTGACTTTCCTGAGAAACCAATCCAAGTCTATCCAACCTTTGCCAGTAGCTGAAACAATCTAATCCGGGCAGCATTCTGGTAAACCTCCTCTGCACCCTCTCCAAGTCTCCACATCTTTTCACTAATGGAGTGACCAGAACTCCACTCTATACTCCAAATAAATGCTAGAACTTGCAATGGTAGAAATGCAGATATTACCTCATAAATATCTGCAATGGACTATTTTCACAAATGTAAAGAACTTCATCGCTTGTACAGTGGAAGGTGTTGATAATTCTTCTGACGAGATGTTCAGCCATAACTGTTTTGCCAGTTCCAGGAAGACCATGTATAAACAGTTTTTTACATTTCTCAATGTTGTGTTTTGAATGAAGGATCTGAAATTGCTGGAATGATAGTAGATTGAGAAATTCACTGCCAATCTTATCACTTAGGATAGACGTGAAATGTAGTAGGACAATGGTGACTGCTTTCAGCAATTTCGTGATGTCATCATCTGTTAAGTCTTCATAACTTGGTGGGTACCGAACTTGTAACACATGTTCAGTCTGCTGCTGACTGTTTACAATACCATGTTTAGCCATTTCAGGGTCTACATAGAGGATCTTAGGAATGACACAGAGTTTTCCTGCATATCCACCCACATTCACCAGCTTTTGTTTGATGGACATGGCTGTGTTTCTTGAATACTCAGTTATTGTCTCGTCTTCTTCTCCGACAATAGTATAGAGCAGTGGAGCTCCATCCGTGGCCAGGAGCAGGGCATCACATATTACACCAGGGTGCTTTGGTAAGTTTATATCAACAGCCCAGCTTCTGGAGAATATCAAAATCCCCTTTCTTCCTCCAGGTTTCATTCCAGGGAGCAGGTGTTCCAAACCTGGATGACCATTAAATAGTTCCTTACAGACTGTGTCTGGAAATATTTTAATTCCACAAAAGAATTTACAGTCATCTGAAAATTATAGAGTGAAAACTGCATTATTAAGCTGATGATGAAGATACTAAATAGCATTAGAACTTGCTCTAACTAAGTCAGCTCACTGACAACCTCCCAAAGTTTCATCACTATCCTGAATATTCACGAGTGCCCAGTAAATGTGCCAAAGAAAGTTACTTCATTGTATAAGTACCAATTTAATTACATATTTATTTATGACCAAAAATCTTAGACACAAAAATGAACAAACTAGTGTGATATAATTCCTTCACACTAGTGAAATACTATTGATAAAAATGACAAATATTAAATGTACTTTCTTTCATGAAGTAATTCCATTTTTTCCTCTCTCTGTTTATCTTTCAGTATCTGTATGGACAGCAGTCTGAAGTAGGCTCTCAACCCGAAACATGACCCATTCCTTCTCTCCACAGATGTTGCTGACCGGCTGAGTTACTCCAGTACCTTGTGTCTATCTTCTGTTTGGACATGTTCCTATTCAATTGAACCTCTATTTCTTAGTCTCATTAAGTAACATCTCATTACTAGAGATATGCTGCCCCTTCACTCGCCATAATCCTATTTAGTTGCATTATCAGTTGCAACTTACTGGGTTAAGGTAACACTGGGAGCATCCACATATGGATAAGTCTACATCTGTACAATGGCAAGCATTCAGTGAAATAGCGCGACTTCAGGACCAATATGTACCTTCCTGGATAAAAGGCAAGGCTAACAGGTACAGGAAACCTTGGATGTCCAGGTGTGGATAAAGAGAAAAAAGGAAGCATATAGCAGGTGTAGAGAAGTAAAGACAGGGAAATCCATCAAGGATATAAAAAGAGTCGGGAGAAAATTAATAAGGAAATTAGGAAGGCATATTGGGGTCACGGAATGGCAGCGGCAGACATGGTTAAAGCAAATCTGAATCTGAATCTAAATTGCTGCCTTACAGTGCAAGAGACCCGGGTTCCATTCTGACAACGGGTGCTGTCTGTATGATATTTGTACGTTCTCCGTGACCTGCGTGGATTTTCTCCGGGAGCTCCGGTTTCCTCCCACATTCCAAAGATGCACAGGTTTGTAGGTTAATTGGATTGGTAAAATTGTAAATTATCTCGAGTATGTGTAGGATAGTTTTAGTGTGCGGGGGCGGCACGGACTCGGTGGGCTGAAAGGACTGTTTCCGCACTGTATCTCTGCATGTCTAAACTAAACTAAGAAAATTAGGAAGGCAAACAGGTTCACCAAATGTCAGCGGCAAAACAATAACCAGAAAAGAGTAGGATCCATTGGGAAGCCAGAACATATGGGTGAGGATTAAAATGAATTATTTTTGTTGGAGTTCACAGAGCAGCCTTTGTAGTTGGATGGTACAGACACTGGGAAGGAGAAATTCTAGTGCAAGCCTCCACAAACAAAGAGGAGGTACTTGATGCCTTGGCAGGCTTAAATGACTAGATGAGCTGTATCTCAAGCTGCAATGGGAAGCAAGCAAGAAATTGCTGGGACTCTGGATGAGATTTTTTAAATTGTCTTTGTGAGGTACAGCATGACTGAAGGATGGCAAATGTGGTTCCTATTATTTAGAAGCGAGTCAGGGAAAAGCCTGTTAACTATAGACCCATGAGCCTAATATCAGGGGTGGGGAAGATGGAAAATCCTAAATGACAGGATTATTGATCAACTGGATAAGCAGGGGGTGATCAGAGGTAGCCAGCATGGCTTTGTCAAGGAGTGATCCTGTCTAACCAATCTGATTTAATTTTTGAGTAGCTAACATGTAATTATAGATAAAGCTGAATAGATTTGGTATACATGGACTTCAGTAAGGAATTCCACAAAACCCTGCTTTGGTGACTGTTCCAAAAGATTAGTGCCCATTGGATCCAGGGCAAGTTGGTAAATTGGATCCCAAATGGTTTGAAATAGAAGACAGAGGGTGATGTATAGGGTTGTTATTGTGATTGAATACCTGTGACTAGCAGTGATGTATGTAAATAATTTGGATGTGAATGTAGCAGCATGATCAATAAGTTTGCAAATGACTCAAAAATTTGCGAAGTTGTTGATAGTGTACAGGGTAGTCATGGGCCAGAAGAAGATATTGATGTCAGTGAATTGGGTTGAGAAATGGGCAGGTGAAGTTTGATCCTGATAATTGTGAGGTGATGTATTTTTGGAATACGAATGAGGCTAGGACATACACCATGAGTGGTGGAGGTACAGTCAATATTGAGGAACAAAAGGTCTTTGATGAAAAAGTCCAATCATCCTTGTTGGCAACATTGCGGTAAATGACGTGGTTAAAAGGGCATAGGGGATACTGGACTTCATCAGTCATGGTACTGAATACAAGAGCAGGGTGGTTATGGTCCAACTTCATAAAATACTGTTCAGACATCAGCATAAAATACTGTGTGTGTAGTTATGTCATTACACTATAGGTAGGATGTGAGAGAGGATGCAGAGGAGTTTCACCATGGAGTTTCACCAGGAAATTGCCTGGACTAGAGTATTTCAGTATGAGAGAGACTGGAAAGGCTAGGTCTGTTTTCCTGGAGGTTAAGAAGAAATAGAAGAGCGACACAAAATTATGAGATGTAGAGATTGGGATAGACAGCAGGAAACGTTTTCAGAGGCAGATAAAACTCAGTGAAGTCGATTTCCAGTAAGGGGCAAGAGCTCGAGAGGGGATCTGAGAGGGGGGGCTTCCTTCATCAGAGTGGCAAGTAAAAGATTCAGAAAGCAGTGGAAGCTGGTCACTTAGAACATTTAAGTACTGTCTAGATAAGCACTTGAGTTGCCTTGGCATGCAGGCTAAGTACTGGAAGATGTGATTAATATGGAATGGTTCCCACTGGTCAGCGTGGACATGGAGGTCTGTTTCCATGTTGCATGACTCTATGGCATTTTCTAGAGCCCGGCAACACGCCTGGCCCATCCGCCGCAGAAAGACCCAACGACCACGGCCTGTAGGGGGGAAGGTGCCGATCCCAGCCCCTGCTCATCCTCCAGAGACCAGAGAACTGAAGAAGAGGGAGCCAGCAATGATGATCACGAGGAGCAAGGGCCAGTCGGAGAGGAACCGGGGACTTACCTTCCACGCTTTCAAAGTCGGCTGCAGGAGGTGCCCCCGGATAACAAAAGTGGCCAGCCTAGGTTAGAGATATCAGTTCGCTGAACAACCCAGACAAAGACCAAGCATGCGGACAAGACTTTGGAAATGGTGTCAACCTGGCGACTCAAAAATAATTTCACTGTGTTTTGCACGTGACAATAAAGCATAATTGAAATAATGCAAAAAAAATCACTGTTGCTTCAAACCTTTATAGAACTTTTGTACCAGCTTGTCCAAAGAGTCATCCCCTCCAACTGAAAACACAGGCTTACACCTTGGTGGTGATGCAGTCACACTTAATTCATTCTTAAAATTCATACAGAGTTCTTCCATCTCTGCAGGAAAGATAAAATGTTCAAAATTATATCTCACCAGCAATCCAGAGAATTTAACATTGCAGTAGAATATTTCCACTTTGTGGGATGAACTTCAAAAGATTTTAGACAACAGGCACTTACCAGGATCTTTAGCCAACGACATCCCAGCCCATATAGTAGAATCCATTCTGTTAACGTGGTCATTGACTATTGTCCAGCTGTCAGGATTGTCAGTAAACACCACACAGCAGGACTGCTTCACATATAACATTATCAAAGAGCCAACCACTTCTGATCCCTTCATAACACTGGCAACATTAAGTCTGCAATCAATGACCCTTGGAGAGGAACAATAATGTACAATCTTGAGTTTTCTTTTTATAATGTTGGAGATAAAACTATCAGGTTCTTCAAGACGACATCCAACAACTTCCCTCGAATTAGTGACACCTACAAATATAAACCCACCATTTGCATTTGCAAAGGAAGATATTAATGTCGGAATGGCTTCCTTTATCCTCTCTGACATCTTGTTCCCTGAATAATCTTTAAATTCAATGTGTTTAGACTCACCGAAATTCAAAACTTCACCATATTTAAATTCTTTTTGATATAATATATCAAAAGGTAACTCAGTATTCCCACATTTAGGGATTAAAAACAGTTTTTTTGCTGCTGGGCCATTACTAGAATCTGAATCTTCTTCATCACTACTTTGGGATAGAGTGGATTTATTTCTGAATAAATCCTCCACTTCAAGGGGACTTAATTGAATACATTGAGTGCCTGTCCTACGGTAAACATTGCTTGCTATAGAACACAACCGTGGCAAATTCCTTCCTTCATCAATGCTATTGGTCCAAGACTGCACAAAAATCCACATGGTGCTACCTTGCTGCATGAATTCTATGAATGATGGGTTTTTTACAAAATTGGAAATTACTTGCTCAATATCTAATCCAATTGCATCAGTAATCTGGTTGTAACCCTTATTCCCCACTTTCACATGAATGATTCCACCACCAGAATTTAAAAGAGCACATGCTGATATAACTATGTTTCTGCATTGCGCCTTTCTCAAAGAGTGGTCTTTCATTTTATTCCTATGCGTTTCCCCAAAGTCTGCAGTGCCTGCATCCAGCACCTGGTCCGGATATGGGGTCTTCATCAGTCGAATGTTCTCAAGATCCATCCTGGAATAAAACAAAGCATAGGTAATGTATCAGATGGAAACTCAACAGCAATATCCAACTTCCTATTGTGGTTAAAGGTCTCACTCCAGTATGTACACATACAAGGAATTTGCCTTGGTGCTCCGCTCGCAAGTAAAAGCATGACGTACAGTAAACCATTAAGAATAAAACATAAAAACATTAATAATGAAACATTATAGCTTAAACATGTGAATTAAATAAAATACCAGAGCAAAAGGAGGCTACAGACTTTTGGTTATTATTTTTATTTTTTTTAAGTGAAAGTGTAGCAAAATGTGACAACAGAAAAGGACGAAGACCCTATAAGAGCAAAATTAAAAACAAAAGAAAAAGAGTTAAGAAATAGACCCTAGAAAAGAAAGAGAAAGAGAAAGAGGAAAAAGAGAGAAACAAATATTTTTATGAGCATTACGTAAATGGGACATACCAACTCTTCAACTATCATACCCCCTTACCTGACCTCAATTTTTTTTTAAGTACTTTTGCACCAGACTTTTGGTTATTGAGTAAAGTTACTGCTCATGGAAAAAAAAGCTGTTTTTACATCTGTCTGTGGCGGCTTTGACAGTCCGGAGTCGCCTTCCAGAGGGAAGTGCTTCAAAGAGTTTGTGGCCAGGGTGCGAGGGGTCAGAGATGATCTTACCAGTTCGCTTCCTGGCCCTTGTATCGTACAGTTTGCCGATGGGGGGGGGGGGGGGGGAGGTTGCAGCCAACAACCTTCTCAGCTGATCGAACCATTCGCTGCAGCCTCCGGATATCGTGCTTGGTGGCTGAGCCAAACCAGACCATGATGGAGAAAGTGAGGACAGACTGCGATGGCAGTATGGAATTGGACCATCATTGCCTGTGGCAGATTGTGTTTCCTCAGCTGGATTGTGTGTCCCCTGACAGTCTAGGTGCTGGAGGATGAAGTGCAGGCCTAGGTTGACAAGGGGTTTGTGATATTTTTCAGCTAGGCCAGGACAAGTCTTTCAAGGGTCTTCATGACTACTGAGGTCAGTGCGACGGGCTTGGAGTCAATAAGACCAGTAATCCTTGTCTCTTTGGGTACAGGGACAATAGTGGAGGCAGGGACAGTACAGGTTTGCATAGATTGGTTGAAAATATCGGTGCCAGTTGTTCGACACAGAGCTTGAGGGTAGAGGGGGAATACATTGTCCAGAGCAACATATGAAACCAGTCAGCTCCTGCTTTTAATAGACAATTGGCCCCTGAACAATGTAATTAATTGAGAAAAATAAAAAACAGATGAGACACAAGAGATTGCAGATGCTGGAATCTCCAAATTGTAGGAGGAACTCAGCAAGTCTAGCAGCATCTGTGAAGGCAAACATTGGGTAGGAAGGAATTGCATATGCTGGTTTACACCGAACATAGGTACAAAATGCTGGAGTAAATCAGCAGGTCAGGCAGCATCTGAGAAAAGAAATAAGTAGTTTCGGTTTGAGATCCCCTTCCTCGGAGTTTCAGGTTGAAGCCCAACATCACTTTGCGAATCTGCTGTTATGAAGTTCATTGAATGCAGATAGGTGGGGCTATTCAGTTAACTTCCAGCTCCATCCGTCCACTATCTCTGCCAAGAAAAAGGCGCCAACTTTGACCATGAAAATCAATTAAATAAATAAAAGCAGCTAGATTAAAACTGGCCTCTAAAAGAGTTGCCTACAAATTATGTAAGAAATGAATGAGAAATTAGGCACAGAATTAGTGTGAATAAATGATCGATGGTCAGATTGGTGGGCCGAAGGGCCTGTTTCCATTTTGCACCTCCACATTAAAAATAATTAAATATTATTCTATATTTTCAAACCACTTGAGTCACTCAAGTAATTCCCTGCGACCTGAAACTGTCCTTTCTTTCCCTCCGACGCTCAGCTGGCAACGAACGCCTCCCACCCACGCGGCCCCAACAACCTGCTGAGAGTTTCCAGCATTCTCAAAGCGCTTGCACTCGCTGCGTCTCACTTCCAAGAGCGGTCCGGACAGAATGAAACAAGGGGAAAGGCAAGAGCGCCGGAGAGAGTGAAATAAGCGAGTCTGGGCGCCAGCTTTGAAAAGCGGTTTCCCGCGGAGATTCGCTGCTCCTGAACCGGGCCCATCACGACGCGTGGACATAACCCCAAATAGGATCAAAATGCATCGGAAGGAACTGCACCGAAAATAGGCAAAAAATGGTGGAGTGACTGCGGGACAGGCATCATTTCTGGAGCGAATCTCATCTCTCTACAGATGCTGCCTGTCCCGCTGAGTTACTCCAGCATTTTGTGTTTATCTGGGATCTAAATGCAATTGTATTAACACTAACCTTTGATTTTCAAAGGGGGGGGAAATAGATCGCCTTTGGATTTCGATGTTGCGATTACCCGTGCGAATTACTGAACTCCTTAAGCGAAAAATATTCCCCTCCAGTGGTTCCGTTACTTCTCGGCTCCCGCGCAGCGGAAGATCTGTCTCTTACAAGAATGGGAGTGGTTTGGCTTGCAAACAGATTGCAACCTTCACGTGTTCTGCCCTGTTTCGACGAAAGCAATCAACCCGGCGAGCACAATCAAAGATTATAGCAAAGATCATAGAACGGAGCGGTCATCAGTACAGTTGCTGCCTCACAGCGCCAGAGACCCAGCTGCAATCCTGACCTTGGGTGCTGTCTGTACGGAATTTGGACGTACTTTCTGTGACCACATGGATTTCCTCTGGTTCCCAGGTTTGCAGGTTAATTGGCTTCTGTAAATATTTGTCCTTGGTGTGGACTGGAACTAGTATATGGGTGATCGTTCGTTGGCAGGGACTCAGTGGACTGAAGGGCCTGTTTCCTCGCTGCATCTCTAAACTAAACTCCAAACTACAATAATAGACACACAAGGAGCTGCAGATGCTGGAATCTTCAACAAGAAACACAATTGATGACCAAGAAACACAAGGTATTGGAGGAACTCAGCGAATCGGGCAGCATCTCTGGAGGACAGGACCCGTTTTCAGGGTGAAATATCGCCTCTTGGTAATGGCTACCTTCTTGACTGCTGTTATCATTCAGGGGAAGATGCTCCCACCATTCTAATGTAGAGAATGTTACTGATCTCCCCACCATGTAAGGTCATCGGGACAAAGGGCGTGACGCACGGAACAGCTCAATCCGTCTGGAGGACATGGCAGCTTCTGGCATACACTGTTAAGACACGGAATGCGTACTTTCTTACTTGTTAAAAACTGCCGAAATGGTCAATTTTAGCGCTGTAAATAATTGTGGAGGGTGACTGAGCGCTGTGAACCAAATGCTATAGTATCTTTGCTCTGAAGCCGAGCACCAAGGTGTAAACGGCCGAAGGAGCGCATCCCTCGGGACAGCCCCCACTCTCCCCCCGGGGTCAGCGATGTCCAGCCACAGCCGCCCTCCGCCCACCCTCCCTCCCACTGTGCGCTGCACTATCACGGGCTGTGGGTCGGTAACGTCCACACACGGGGCCGGGTGGAGCGGGGCCACAGCTCCCGGCAGCGGACACACGGGGCCGAAAACCCGGCAACGTCCCCGTCAGCTGCGGCAGAGTTGTGGACAGTCTGGTTCCTCCGCCCACCCCGACCTCCTCCCCCACCCTCGGCCGCGGGATAGACGGCCCGGGGTCCGCGAGTGTGGAACCAGTCAGCGTGGAGTCGGGATGCTGGGACAGAAGTCTGTCTGTACTGGCAGCCATAGTAAGTGCTTACCTGACGTTCACCGCGTGTACTCCAGAAGGCGTTGCATGGCAACAGTACGGGTCACGGGTAGTGACATCGACTGCCGTGCAACCTCCCTATAGGAGGCTCTGCATCAAAACGACATCCAGCATCATCAAGGACCCACACCACCCTGGCCACGCTTTCCTTTCACTCCTGCCATCCAGAAGAAGGTATTGGAATCTGATATCCTGTGATAGGTTCAATCCTGACCTCGGATGCTGCTTGTGTGGAGTTTGCATGTACTCCTTGTGACTGCAAGGGTTTCTTCTGGGTGGTTTGGTTTCCACCCACAGCCTGTGCAAATTGGTGGGCTAGTTGGCTGCTGTAAATGACCGCTAGTGTGTAGCTGAATGGAAACATCTGGGGAAGTAGATGAGAATTTGGGGTTGATAAAAAATGGAATTTATGTAGGATTAGTGTAAATAGGTGTCTGGTGTTTGGCATGGACTCAATGGGCAGAAGGGCCTATTTCTCTGCTGTTTCTTTGACAAGAGTTGTTCAAAGTGACCTGTACATTGAGTTTAATATACCGGAACACTATATTGTATGTATAGTTTTAGTTTTTTTTCCAGTTTTTAGAGAAACAGCGCAGAAACAGGCCCTTCGGCCTACTGAGTCCGCTCCGACCAGCGATCCCTGCATATTAACATTATCCTACACAATTTTTACATTTATACCAAGCCAATTAACCTACAAACCTGTACGTCTTTGGAGTGTGGGAGGAAACCAAAATTCTCAGCGAAAACCCACGCAGGTCACGATGAGAACAGACATGCTCTATACTGTCAAGCACCCGTAGCCAGGATCAAACCCGGGTCTCTGGCGCTGTAAGCGCTGTAAGGCAGCAACTCTACCGTTGCGCCGCCGTGCCATCCTGTTATTCTGTGATAGTGCACAGTTAACACAGGAGATAAGGGTGTGAGGAATGATGTAAGCTAAGGTTTAAGTTAGTATAAACATTGTTCATTTAATATGAACAGACAAAACAGTAACCCTCTCTTAATTCCAAAGCTGCTACATTTGCTTCCAGAACAGCAGCAATGAGTTTATACAAATGTCTTGGGACAGCTCTACAGAAGGTAAAGATGCATCGAACATACTGCACGTAACCAGTTCCGATTCAAATCAGGTTTATCAAGTTTATTATCATATACACAAGTTTGGTGAGGTACAGGTACATTGACAATCTTCAATTTAGCAGACACGC
This sequence comes from Malacoraja senta, assembly GCA_038087875.1. NCBI lineage: Eukaryota > Metazoa > Chordata > Chondrichthyes > Rajiformes > Rajidae > Malacoraja > Malacoraja senta. The sequence goes on from CM075982.1 coordinate 20,332,233, forward strand.
ACATTATACTAACGTACAAACTGCCCACAACGTCTGAGCTAAACATGATGCCGAATTAATCTTCTCCATATCCCTCCATTCCCTGCATATCCACGTGCCTAACTAAAAGCCTCTTGGACGCCACTATTGTATTTGGTTTCACTCCCGTCCCTGGCAGTGCATTCCAGGCACCCACCACTCCATGTAAAAAACCTGCTCTGTTCTGGAAGCAAATTAAAAACCTGCTCTGCACATCTTTAAACTTCCCCCTGCTGACCTTCAAGCTAAGTCCTGTCATCGTTTCCCTGGGGAAAAGGTTCTGCCTCTTTACCTTATCTTTGCCTCTCAGAATTGTATAGGGGTCATCGGGTCAAACGGCGTTACGCACGGGGCAGCTCAATCCATGTGGAGGACATGGCGGCCTCGGTATACACTGTTAACACACGAAAGGTGTACTTTCTTACCTGTTAAAAACCGCTAAAATTGTCATTTATTGCGCTGTAAATAATTGTGGGTGCGGTCATTGAATACGGGAAGGTATCAGGTTTAAACTGGTGTTATCTCCTTCCTTGAGGAGCTTAACCACTTCTATGGCCGCTTTGACAGGGACAATCCAGAGATGGCCATCAAGGCGGTGCTCCCTGCCGATCACCAGCCCCTCACACCCACCCCCTACGACGTGTACGTGGCACTGAGTAGGACTAATGCACGTAAGGCTGCTGGCCCTGACGGCATCCCCGGGCGCGTCCTCAGGGCCTGTGCTGCGCAGCTGACAGAGACGTCTGGACTGACATCTTCAACCTGTCACTTGCCCAAGCAGTTGTGCCCACGTGCCTTAAAACCACCTCCATCGTGCCGGTGCCAAAACACTCCACTGCGGCAAGCCTCGATGACTTCCACCCAGTTGCACTTACTCCCATCATCACCAAGTGTTTCGAGAGGCTGGTCCTGGCACACCTCAAAGGCTGCCTACCCCCCACATTGGATCCCTATCAGTTTGCCTACCATAAGAACAGGAGTACGAGGATGCCATCTCAACGGCACTTCACTCGCCCTCTCCCACCTCGACAACAGAGACACTTACGTAAGAATGCTGTTCATCGATTACAGCTCAGCATTCAACACCATCATACCCTCTAAACTGATCACCAAACCCGGTGACCTGGGCATCGACCCCTCCCTCTGCAACTGGATACTGGACTTTCTAACCAACAGACCCAAGTCTGTTAGGTTAGACAAGCACACCTCTTCAACCCTCACCCTGAACACCGGCGTTCCACAGAGCTGTGTGCTGAGCCCCCTCCTCTACTCCCTCTTCACCTACGACAGGTGTTAGTACCTGTACATGGTACTAACACCATCATCAAGTATGCAGATGATACAACGGTGATTGGCCTCATCAGCAACAACGATGAGTCGGCCTATAGGGAGGAGGTCCAGCTCCTAGCAGCATGGTGCGCTGACAACAACCTGGCCCTTAACTCCAAGAAGACCAAGGAGCTCATTGTAGACTTCAGGAAGTCTAGGGGCGGCACGGCACACACACCCCCATCCATATTAACGGGACAGATGTGGAACGTGTTTCCAGCTTCAGGTTCCTGGGGGTCAACATCTCCGATGACCTCTCTTGGACCCACAATACCTCAACTCTGATCAAGAAGGCTCACCAGCGTCTCTTCTTCCTGAGGAGACTAAAGAAGGTCCATCTGTCTCCTCAGATTCTGGTGAATTTCTACCGCTGCACCATCGAGAGCATCCTTACCAACTGTATCACAGTATGGTATGGCAACTGCTCTGTCTCCGACCGGAAAGCACTGCAGAGGGTGGTGAAAATTGCCCAAAGCATCACTGGTTCCTCACTCCCCTCCATTGAGTCTGTCCAAAGCAAGCGTTGTCTGTGAAGGGCGCTCAGCATCGTCATGGACTGCTCTCACCCCAACCACAGACTGTTTACCCTCCTACCATCCGGGAGGCGCTACAGGTCTCTCCGTTGCCGGACCAGCAGGTCCAGGAACAGCTACTTCCCTGCGACTGTTACACTACTCAACACTGTACCTCGGTGACTGCCAATCACCCCCCCCCCCAAACTCCTCCCACCAGGAAAAATACTATGACTGTATGCACGTAAATAGATTTATTTATTGCTCATATTTATGTCGCTCTTCTAGGGAGATGCTAACTGCTTTTCGTTGTCTCTGTACTGTACATTGTACAATGACATTAAAGTTGAATCTGAATCTGATCTCATGGTGTAGCGTCTTTTACAATCTGCGACTAATAGCCGCATTCATTGTCGTGTCCAGACAGTACCATCTTGATAAGCCTTTGCTACATAAAGCAAACTCAAAGTCAAAGCAATTTGATTGCAATATTGTGGGGTACTTTTTTTGAGCGCTCAGAACCAAAATGCTCTAGTATCTTTGCTCTGAACCCGAGAACCAAGGTATAAGCGGCCGAAGGAGCTCATCCCTCGGGACAGCCCTCATTCTCCCCCCCCCCCCCCCCCGGGGTCAGCGCTGTCCGGCCTCTGCCGCTCTCCGCCCCGTCTCCCCTGTGGGCTGCATTGTCAGGAGCTATGGGTCGGCAGCGCCCACACACAAGGGCCGGATGGGGCGAGGCCGGGTGGAGCGGGGCCGGGTGGAGCGGAGCCGCGGCTCCGGGCAACGTCAGCCGCAGCAGAGTTGGGGACGGTCTGATCCCTCCGCCCACCGCAATGCACTGACACCCCGACCTCTTCCCCCCCCCCCCGAACACTCCCCCCCCCGACCACCTCCCCCCGACCCCCTCCTCTCCGCGAGTGCAACGTCCCTATATACTTCTATCGGGTGTCCCCTAAGCTCTGACACTCCATAGAAACAATGCAAGTTTGTCCAACCTCCTCTTATAAATAATATCCTTTAATACAGAGAGCATTCGTCTGTACACCATTCACACATTCTCCCTGGGACAGTGTGGGATATCTCTGGATGTTACGGTTTTCTCCCACATCCCAAAGACGTGCATGTTTGTAGGTTAACTGGCTTCTGTAAATTGTTCCCAGTGTGTTGGATAGAACTAGTTGGGTGATCACTGGTCAATGCAGAAAGGCCTGTTTCCATGCTGTATCTCTAAAACTAAACAAAACTAAAACATGCCTCCAAAGATTCAGAGTATTAAACACGTACAAATTGATGTGGGCTAACTGCAAAGCAGATTTAGTACAACAATTGGGCGCAATCAAATTTCTAGCCAGTTGAATGTTTCAGTTGTGAGTGCTTATAGACAGAGAATGTGGCTACATGAGGGGCTACATGATGCATTGAATAGTGCCAGAGGCTATAGTCAGCATGATATGCCATTAACCCTGGCCACAGTACAAACCAGAACCTGGAGTGTTGCTCCAGGACACTTAACGTGCAGAGGTTGACATCTATTATAATCCCAGTGTTTGGAAGCTTTCCAATTGATCCCTCAAAATGTTTTCAATATCATGTGGCATAGCCTACATGGGAATGGTTCTTTTGAATGATAACCTATTCAGCAACGTGTTTGGGAAACAGCTTTAGAATCATAAAAAGAAACAGTATAGAAGATTGTCCGTGCCTGTTTATTGGCCTAATAACCCTCATCCTTGCAATTTCTCAATGGAGTTGTTAACTTTCTCTCCAAGGTTGTTCATTTCAGTTCAGTTTAGTTTATTCTCACGTGTACCGAGGTACAGTGAAAAGCTTTTGTTGCGTGCTAATCAGTTAGCAGAAAGACAATACATGATTTCAATTGACAATGTATAGATAGATGATTAGGGGATAACGCTTATTGCAAGGTAAAGCCAGTAAAGTCCGATCAAAGATAGTCCGAGGGTCACCAATGAGGTAGATCGTAATTTAGGACTGCTCTCTAGATGTGGTAGGATGATTCAGTTGCCTGATAATAGCTGGGATTGTATAACATTCTCTTTGTAATGTTAGTACTCAACCTGCATACATAGCCAATCCATGCAGAGCAGATACACATACAGATATACAGCGCGGAAACAAGCCCTTCGGGCCACCGAGTCCGCGCCGACCAGCGATCTCCATGCACTAACTATCCTACACACAATGGACATTTTAAATGTTTTACCAAAGCCAATTAGCCTACAAACCTGCACATCTTTTGGAGTGTAGGTGAAAACCGGAGTACGAGGAAACCCCACGTGGTCACAAACTCAATACAGACAGCACCCGTAGTCAGATCAAACCCAGTTCTCTGGCGCTGTGAGGCAGCGACTCTACCGCTGCCCACTGTTCCACCCTGTGGTCACACTACACACAGCCGTGGTCACAATACAGAGAATACAAATGGCTTCCCAAGTTACTCAGGATCTTTGCCCTTAAACCCACCTTAAACCCTTGCCCACTGGCCCTTCACCAATTGGTTCTTTTGATTTAGTCATTAAAGCCTTCCATGAGTTAGAACCTCTATCAAATCTACAACCTTTCTCTGTAACTGAGGTCTTTCATTCCTTCCATCATTGTAGTTATCTCTACTCAGTTGGTGGCATCCTTGTCTCTGCCTCATAAGGTTGCGGGTTCAAATCTTGTGTCTGAGACATACGCATGGAAATGCCATCCAGCACTAAGGGAGCACCACAACAGCGGTGCTGACTTTTGAATAGGACATTAAAAAAGGTTCTCACCTCACTCTTAGGTGGATATAAGATCACATGACTACACTGAAGAATTGCGTGCAAATTGGACTGTATATATTTAATATATATTACAATAGTGACTATCTTTTAATTAGTGGAGTTGTTGCCTCACAGGTCCGGTGACCCAGGTTGAGCAGAGAGTCGAGGAAGACGGAGCCGCTGGTGACGATGGATAAGAGGAGTGAGCTGATAGGAGAGAGAGCCGGTTGGGTACTGCCTCCAGCGCCTTCAATGTCGGCTGAAGGAGGCGAACCGGGACACATAGCGGTCGAGGGCGACAGAGGCAGTCTGGAGCATACCTGGATCGGGGGCACTGCAGTACCTCCAGCATGTAGACCGGACTTTGGACTTTTTTGTAAACGGTGCCAAAATATCGCAACTCGTACGTGCAGTGCATACGTGACAATAATGTACCGTTGAAAGTCGACCTTGGATGTACGTGGAGTTTGCACTTTCTTGCTATGACTCATGGTTTGCCTTTTTTTCTAAATTATACATATACTTTTATTCAAAAAAATATATATAAATTTACAAATTAGCACAATCAAAGACTGCCTATTTTGACAGTTTTACAAACAAACGATCGTCAAATTAATATAACGTCAACTTTATCAACAAAACACCAGCGTTCACGGAAGGCCCTGTGTGTTCCAGGTCCCTCCCACACCCTAAAGATCGCGGTTTGGAGCTTTTATTGGCCACTGTAAATTATCCCTGGAATGAAGGTAAATGTTGATGCAAATGTGCGGAGTAACGGAAAAATTAGTTGGGGTTTAGGATCGAGCTAACGTAGCCTGATTGTGAAATGGCTTCCTTTTACATCCTGAGGAAATATAACATCAAATTAAAAGTCTTCGTTTGTCCTGCAATATCCGAACATTTACAATGTATGAAGGAACTGCAGATGCTGGTTTACACTGAAGATAGACACAAAATGCTGGAGTAACTCAGCAGGTCATGCAGCATATCTGGAGAAAAGGAACAGGTGATGTTTCAGGTCGAGACCCTTCATCTGACTCCTTTTCTCCAGAGATGCTGTCTGACCCGTTGAATTACTCCAGCATTTTATGTCATAAGGTCATAGTGATAGGAGCAGATTTAGGCCAGTCGGCCCATCGTCTACACCATTCAATCATGGCTGATCCATCTCTCCCTGCTAACCCCATTCTCCTCCCTTCTCTCCATAATCCCTGAGACCCATACTAATCAAGAATCTATCTCTGCCTTAAAATTATCTATTGGCGGCCTCCACTGCCTTCTTTGGCAAAGAATTCCACAGATTCACCACCCTCTGACTAAAGAAATTCCTCCTCATCTCCTTCACAAAGGAACGTCCTTTAATTCTGAGGTTATGACCTGCAGTCCTAGATACTCCCACATCCACTCTATGCAAGTCTATCCGAACATTTACAGTACGTGTACAATCTAGAATCCTGCTCCTGGTTTCTGCTTTAAAATGGTTCCATTAATTTATTCTGCCTTCTTCACTGTTCTCAACAAAATGTATTGCTCCACAATCTACTGCTGAATTTCTTCACCCCGGGCCCATTTTACTAAACTGTATATTATCGACCATCTGTTCGCATCGTCTATAAAGTTTACGATAGGCTATGTGTACCCAGCACCTTCTGCCTACAGCCTGAACATACCAAAAACACCTAACAGAATTCTATTTTGTAAGAGTTATATTAATCATGCCTTCTTTATCATCAATGAATATTTTCCGATGGGAAGCTCCTGAATCAATGCATAATTCTTTTGAATAGCTTTCTGATACCAAGAGAATGAACTCTTAAAAATCAGAGGAATCACACCATTAAGAGCTAGATGTTCACTTTCACTTGGGACTATTTACCGATTGTGATTGATCCATATTTAACATATTTGTGTTTCTCAGTTTGGGCTGGTTTACACAGTGCCCTTAGTCAGGCCCATCACATTGAATGCCCTTATTGGGTTAGTGGGATACGGTGTGGAAGCAGGCCCTTCGGCCCACCAAGTCGGGCACCCATACACTAGTTCTATCCTACACACTAGGGACTATTTACAGAAGCCGATTGACCTACAAACCTGCACGTCTTTGGACTGTGGGAGGAAACCGGAGCACCCAGAGAATACTGCGGACACAGGGAGAGCATACAAACTCCATTCAGACAGCACCCGTAGTCAGGATCAAACCCGGGTCTCCACCGTTGTAAGGCAGCAACTCTACCGCTGCACCACTGTGCCTCCCTAGCCTGATTCCAATATGTGTGCCTATTAGAAAAAGAGTAAAGATGATACTGGGATTCGGAGATCTTCAAGGGGATCACAAGGTAAATATGAAATTTCAACTGATTAACATTTAGATTTGGTGACCTCTGATGCCTAATTTGTTGTTAAACAATTGAGTTGAATACTCACATCTGATACTCAAATCGAGCATCAGTATTTCACTCTTAATTCACGTCAGGAGGATCACGACATGGAGAGAACCAACCTCAAGCCACAATTAACAGTTAGTTTATTGAAAGCCTATGGTTTATACAAACATATTTGAACATGGAAAGATAAAACTGTCAATAACATATTCAACCGTTCAGAATTAATGTATGAGTACAATGAAATAAACATGTAATGCTTGATTGGAAAGTTCATTGTGCAAGATGACACACAACATTGTGCATAGACCAAAAGCAGCAAAAACATTTAAATCAAAATAGGAAGCAATATATTTTTGGATAAAATGGTTACTAATGATATAAACTCCACAATGGAAAACATGGGTTTAGCTCTGCGGACAATCCCATTAATTAGCTTTGCTCCTCAGAGAGAGGCATCATCAAAAATTACTTAATAATGAAATTTATTACAAATTAAATTAAATGGCACAAGAGGCCGTGCAGATTTTGCTGCTCTTCGTAAAAGAATCCCATCTGTCCCATTCCTTCCCTCTTTCTCAATAATCCTGCATATCATTCATTCACATCCCCATCTAATTCCCTTCGGAAAGACTCGATTAGCTCCGTTTTCACCATCTGAACAGGTAGTGAACACCTGCTCACTGCATAAACATGATTGCTATATACAGATATATACAGTGGCTTGCAAAAGTATTCATACCCCTTGAACTTTTCCACATTTTGTCACGTTACAACCACAAACGTAAATGTATTTTATTGGGATTTTATGTGATAGACCAACACAAAGTGGCGCATAATTGTGAAGTGGAAGGAAAATGATACATGGTTTTCAAATTTTTTTACAAATAAAAAACTGAAAAGTGTGGCGTGCAAAAGTATTCAGCCCCCTTTACTCTGATACCCCTAAATAAAATCCAGTGCAATCAATTGCCTTCAGAAGTCACCTAATTAGTAAATAGAGTCAACTTGTGTGAAATCTAATCTCAGTATAAATACAGCTGTTCTGTGAAGGCCTCAGAGGTTTGTTAGAGAACATTAGTGAACAAACAGCATCATGAAGCCCAAGGAACACACCAGACAGGTCAGGGATAAAGTTGTGGAGAAGTTTAGAGCTGGGTTAGGTTATAAAAAAATATCCCAAGCTTTGAACATCTCACGGAGCACTGTTCAATCCATCATCCGAAAATGGAAAGTGTATGGCACAACTGCAAACCTACCAAGACATGGCCGTCCACCTAAACTGACAGGCCGGGCAAGGAGAGCATTGATCAGAGAAGCAGCCAAGAGGCCCATGGTAACTCTGGAGGAGCTGCAGAGATCCACAGCTCAGGTGGGAGAATCTGTCCACAGGACAACTATTAGTCGTGCACTCCACAAATCAGGCCTTTATGGAAGAGTGGCAAGAAGAAAGCCATTGTTGAAAAAAAGCCATAAGAAGTCCCGTTTGCAGTTTGCCACAAGCCATGTGGGGGACACAGCAAACATGTGGAGGAAGGTGCTCTGGTCAGATGAGACCAAAATTGAAGTTTTTGGCCTAAATGCAAAACGCTATGTGTGGCGGAAAACTAACACTGCACATCACCCTGAACACACCATCACCACTGTGAAACATGGTGGTGGCAGCATCATGCTGTGGGGATGCTTTTCTTCAGCAGGGACAGGGAAGCTGGTCAGAGTTGATGGGAAGATGGATGGAGCCAAATACAGGGCAATCTTGGAAGAAAACCTGTTAGAGTCTGCAAAAGACTTGAGACTGGGGTGGAGGTTCACCTTCCAGCAGGACAACGACCCTAAACATACAGCCAGAGCTACAATGGAATGGTTTAGATCAAAGCATATTCATGTGTTAGAATGGCCCAGTCAAAGTCCAGACCTAAATCCAATTGAGAATCTCTGCAAGACTTGAAAATTGCTGTTCACAGACGCTCTCCTTCCAATCTGACTGAGCTTGAGCTATTTTGCAAAGAAGAATGTGCAAAAATTTCAGTCTCTAGATGTGCAAAGCTGGTAGAGACATACCGCAAAAGTCTTGCAGCTGTAATTGCAGCGAAAGGTGGTTCTACAAAGTATTGACTCAGGGGGGCTGACTACTTTTGCACGCCACACTTTTCAGTCTTTTATTTGTAAAAAAAATTGAAAACCATGTATCATTTTCCTTCCACTTCACAATTATGCACCACTTTGTGTTGGTCTATCACATAAAATCCCAATAAAATACATTTACGTTTGTGGTTGTAACGTGACAAAATGTGGAAAAGTTCAAGGGGTATGAAAACTTTTGCAAGCCACTGTAAAAGCAATGGTTATGGCAGGAACTCCTGGGAGCACCTATCATCCTCCAGTCTGATAAACAACCATTCACCTCTACTCTCCTCCTGCCTTCAGCTAATCTCCTGTGTTTGCATTTATTAGTCTTTTAATTCCAAACCACAGTCTGGCCTTTGGATGTACTTTCTTGTGTCTCCTGAAAATCCATGTAAATGGCATCGGCTATTCTTCTTCATCAACTTTCCCCATTACCTACTGGCATTATTTTCCGCCAACATTGTGGGCCGAAGGCCCTGTTCTTGTGCTCAACTGTTCTATGTTCCAAAGAAATTTAATCAGATTAGACAATAAATATTTGCCTTTAACAATCAGTGATGTCTCTTCATTAACAAATTTGCTGGGTGTTTAATTTTAACTTTGACTAGTTTCTAAGAACTTCGTCGCCATCAGGATTAACCGAACGAAGTAACTGGGCATGTCCTTGCTGCCCCCATTTTTATTTTGGTGTTACATGTTTGTCAAGAAAGCTGCCTTCTGACCAGGTATCTGAAAGTTCTCTCCTACTTTGTCATTTACTCTAAAAAAAACTCTAACAGTATTGCAAAATCTAATTTTATTCTAACATTGGAGGTGGATTGTCTAAGGCTACAGCTTGATATTGATTAATTGGGCGGAGTGTTGGAAATTTTAATTTAAATTAAAATAAGTGCAAGGTTATGCATTTGGGAAGCTAAACAAGAACATGACTTTAACAGTCAATGGTTGTGCACTAAGAAATGTTGGTGAATAAAGACTTTGAGGTACAAGTTCATAGATCCCAAAAAGTGGCAACACAGATATTTAGGGTGGTGACTATGGTGAGTCCCTTGCCTTCATCAGCCATGGCAGAGAATAAAAGAACAATGACATCATGTAACATCTTCATAAAGCATTGGTTAGACCACATCTGAAATATTGAAATCAGTTCTGGACAACACACTGTAGTTCGAATTGAGTGCGCTGGAGAAGGTGCAGAAGCGATTTACCTGGATGTTATCTGAATTACAGCAGTTCAATTATAAATGATTGGATAGGATTCTTTCCCTGGACTGGGGAAGTTTAATGGGAATTATGCGACATAGATATACAAAATTATGATAGTAAGAATTAATTTTACTGATGAAGGCCAATGTGCCGAAAGCCTCCCGATCTACCTGCAATTCCACCTTCAGGGAGCTATGCACATCCACTCCTAAATCCCTCTGCTCTACAACACTACCCAGAGCCCTACCATTCGGTGTGTGCTGTCACCAGGGAGGCACCCCGTCAGCCATGAAATACACAGATAGTTAGAGAAACACTGCTCTGAACCCCTGACGATGCTATCCTCCAGGGCCATTACATTTCTACCCTTCCCTGTATCTCTGCGGGAAGTCCTCTATCAACGGTTCTACTGTATGTTCCAGCCTACCTCTTTCAAGCAATCGTCATTCACCACTGGATTAAGAAAAATACACACCCTCAATATTCCCAAGTTTCCTGTCTTTCAAATGTGGAGGCTACGAGATAGCCGTTGCTGGAGTATACAACAGACAAAACTCCTGGCATCCCTGACCCTGCAGCAACTTCAGCTATTTCTCAAGCTTCAGAATCCTGATGTCAAGTTCATGCAGCTGAAGGCACTTTATGCAGACATTGTCCCCAGGACTTGTGGTGTCCTGAATAACCACATGCTGCATAAACTGTAGCTTTCAGCCATCCCACAACGTAAATAAATTGTCTATTAATTCTAAGAAACATTTGTTTTCCGGTTTAAACTATAAACTTCAGAGTACAGCACTGCCTTCTCATTCAGGGACTTAGCACTGTCCTAATCTACACTCTGTTCAAATGCAGCTGTTTATTAATTTAATCCTGCTTTAATTAAAATACCAAAGAAGCAGCTCTAACCTCCCACTTAGAAAAGTTCAAACTTTTGCATTCTGTTAGAAACTGCACTTTGAAGCAACACCCACCCTGTACTACCACCCCCATGTTAAATGTTAAGAATTGTCTTGTTGCATCATCAATAATTATCCCACCCCTTTAAATGCACAGAGTCTGAAGCAACCAATTTAATTATTATGCTTAGTGCCAAAAGGGAACTTCATAAAATATATGAAGTTTTGTCCTTGCTCGCGAAGCCACACAGACCACAATGTTAGGTGTTAGTTCGCTCTGTGTTGAATGAGGTACAGGGTTGATGGCAAATACAATTGTCCTCTCTAGGCCTGAAAATCGACGCAAACTATCTAGGACAATAACATTTTCCAGTATATTCTCTGCTTTTACAATTTGTAGTTCAAGCATTACCTGTAATGAATCATGGTACTTTTCACATTCTTTTTTATTACTACACAGGATGGCTATATCTTCAGCTGCATAGCCTTCCTTAAAGTACGATTGTATTTGCTCTGCTATGTGGATGACAATCTCCATTTGTGTCATTTCATTATTTATTTCAGCCTCCCCTGCAAATGAGTGATTGCATATGGTACTTTGAGCTAGCCTTTTCAGAAATCTAGATCCTTCTTCCCCAGATTGTAAACTCTTATTGACATGTTCAATGACAACATTGTGTATTTTCTTTGCATTCCGAACCACTATAGTCAACTCCTCTTTCGGATCTTGATCATCAATTGTGGGTAATCCAGTCGGAAAAATGTGGGAAGTTTGGAAATGATCCGTGAAAATCCAGAAGACTCCTGGTCCATTAGGATGCGTTTCTTTGTTTGTTCTGAGAGCCTGAGCTTTATCATACCAGGCACCATCTTTATTGCGGAAGTTTTGAGCCTCATCAACAATGATATGTTTCACACTTGAACACTCATCTTTCATAAACTTTGTTCTTGTAACACACTTACATTCCAATCTTCGGCTAAAATTAAAATTCAATAAAATATTATCAAAAATTCAATAAAATATTATTTTAAAAACAAGATCTGCATCAAAAATACAATTTCAGAAGCAATAAATGGTGTAAGTCTAAAAATGTCATAGTTGGAAAAAGTGCAGAAGAGATTCACCAAGATGTTACCTGGGCTTGAGTTACGGGGAAGGTTAGATAGGCTGAGACTTTTTCTTTGGAGCATAGGAGGCCGAGGAGAGTACTTATTGAGTTGTACAATATCATGAAGGGCATGGATAAAGGAAGCACTCACTCTTTTTCACAGGGATTAGGAATCTAAAACTAGAGGAGAGGAGAAAGATTTAAGAGGAACCTTAGGGACAACCTTTTTTACTCAGAAGGTGGTCCATATCTGAAATGAGCTGCCAGAGGATTTTGACAGATACATGGGTAGGAAGAGTTTAGAGAGTTATGGGCCAAATGCAGGCAAATGGGACCAGGCTGGAATGGTAACTTGGTCAACGTGTACATGTACTGAAGGGCCTGTTCCCATGCTGTACAGCTCCATGGCTATCAAAGACAACTGTCTATTTTGTAGATAGAGAACTCTGACAGAATAGTACAGCACATCAATAGGCCCTTCAGCCTACAATACTTGTGCCAACTGTGATGCCAAGTAACACAGATCTCATCTGCCTACACATGATCTATATAAAGTGCTCTGTTCCCTGCACTTCCATGAGCCTATCTAAAAGGAACTTAAACACCACCATTGTATGTGCCTTCACCACCACGCCTGGCAATGTGTTCAGTCCGTAATCATTCTCTATGTAAAAAATACTTGCCCCGCACATCTCCATTAAACTTTCACCTTATAGCTGCGCCCTCTAATGTTGGACATTTTCACCTGGGGAAAAGGTTCACACTGTCTACCGTATCTATGCCTCTCATAATTTTATATATTTCTATCAAGTCTCCCCTCAACCTCTGACTTTCCTGAGAAACCAATCCAAGTCTATCCAACCTTTGCCAGTAGCTCACCCTCTCCAAGCCTCCACATCTTTTCGCTAATGGGGCCACCAGAACTCCACTCTATACTCCAAATAAATGCTAGAACTTGCAATGGTAGAAATGCAGATATTACCTCATAAATATCTGCAATGGACTATTTTCACAAATGTAAAGAACTTCATTTCTTGTACAGTGGAAGGTGTTGATAATTCTTCTGACGAGATGTTCAGCCATAACTGTTTTGCCAGTTCCAGGAAGACCATGTATAAACAGTTTTTTACATTTCTCAATGTCGTGTTTTGAATGAAGGATCTGAAATTGCTGGAATGATAGGAGATTGAAAAATTCACTGCCAATCTTATCACTTAGGATAGACGTGAAATGTAGTTGGACAATGGTGACTGCTTTCAGCAATTTTGTGATGTCATCTTCTGTTAAGTCTTCATAACTTGGTGGGTACCGAACTTGTAACACATTCTCAGTCTGCTGCTGACTGCTTGCATTACCGTGTTTAGCCATTTCAGGGTCTACATAGAGGATTTTAGGAATTACACAGAGTTTTCCTGCATATCCACCCACATTCACCAGCTTTTGTTTGATGGACATGGCTGTGTTTCTTGAATACTCAGTTATTGCCTCGTCTTCTTCTCCGACAATAGTATAGAGCAGTGGAGCTCCATCCGTGGCCAGGAGCAGGGCATCACATATTACACCAGGGTGCTTTGGTAAGTTTATATCAACAGCCCAGTTTCTGGAGAATATCAAAATCCCCTTTCTTCCTTCAGGTTTCATTCCAGGGAGCAGGCGTTCCAAACCTGGATGACCATTAAATAGTTCCTTACAGACTGTTTCTGGAATTGTTTTGATCCCACAAAAGGATTTACAGTCATCTGAAAATTATAGAGTGAAAACTGCATTATTAAGCTGATGATGAAGATACTAAATAGCATTAGAACTTGCTCTAAGTCATTGGTTGAGGTAACTTGAGCGTTGCAAATTACCACATGTTTTGCTACATGGAAAAGACAGCTCACTGCCAACCTCCCAAAGTTTCATCACTATCCTGAACATTCACGAGTGCCCAGTAAATCTGCCAAAGAAAGTTACTTCATTGTATAAGTACCATTTTAATAACATATTTATTAATGACCAAAAATCTTAGACACAAAAATGAACAAACGAGTGGGATATCATTCCTTCACACTAGTGAAACACTATTGATAAAAATGTTAAATATTAAATGTATTTTCTTTCATGAAGTAATCCCATTTTCCCTCTCTCTGTTTATCTTTCAGTATCTGTATGGACAGCAGTCTGAAGTAAGCTCTCAACCTGAAACATGACCCATTCCTTCTCTCCACAGATGTTGCTGACCTGCTGAGTTACTCCAGCACCTTGTGTCTCTTCAGTTTGGACATGTTCCTATTCAATTGAACCTCTATTTCTTAGTCTCATTAAGTAACATCTCATTACGAGAGATATAGAAACATAGAAAATAGGTGCAGGAGTAGGCCATTCGGCCCTTCGAGCCTGCACCGCCATTCAATATGATCATGGCTGATCATCCAACTCAGTATCCTGTACCTGCCTTCTCTCCATACCCCCTGATCCCTTTAGCCACAAGGGCCACATTTAACTCCCTCTTAAATATAGCCAATGAACTGGCCTCAACTACCTTCTGTGGCACAGAGTTGCAGAGATTCACCACTCTCTGTGTGAAAAATGTTTTTCTCATCTCGGTCCTAAAGGATTTCCCCTTTATCCTTAAACTGTGACCCCTTGTCCTGGACTTCCCCAACATCGAGAACAATCTTCCTGCATCTAGCCTGTCCAACCCCTTAAGAATTTTGTACGTTTCTATAAGATCCCCCCTCAATCTTCTAAATTCTAGCGAGTACAAGCCGAGTCTATCCCGTCTTTCTTCATATGAAAGTCCTGACATCCCAGGAATCAGTCGGGTGAACCTTCTCTGTACTCCCTCTTTGGCAAGAATGTCTTTCCTCAGATTTGGAGACCACAACTGTACGCAATACTCCAGGTGTGATCTCACCAAGACCCTGTACAACTGCAGTAGAACCGCCCTGCTCCTATACTCAAATCCTTTTGTTATGAATGCTAACATACCATTCGGTTTCTTCACTGCCTGCTGCACCTGCATGCCTACTTTCAAAGACTGGTGTACCATGACACCCAGGTCTCGTTGCATCTCCCCTTTTCCTAATCGGCCACCATTTAGATAATAGTCTACTTTCCTGTTTTTGCCACCAAAGTGGATAACCTCACATGTATCCACATTATACTGCATCTGTCATGCATTTGCCCACTCACCCAGCCTATCCAAGTCACCTTGCACTCTTAGCATCCTCCTCACAGCTAACACTGCCCCCCAGCTTCATGTCATCCGCAAACTTGGAGATGTTGCATTCAATTCCCTTGTCCAAATCATTAATATATATATTGTAAATAACTGGGGTCCCAGCACTGAGCCTTGCGGTACCCCACTAGTCACTGCCTGCCATTCTGAAAAGGACCCGTGTACTCCTACTCTTTGCTTCCTGTTTGCCAGACAGTTCTCTATCCACATCAATACTGAACCCCCAATACCGTGTGCTTTAAGTTTGTTTACTAATCTCTTATGTGGGACCTTGTCGAAAGCCTTCTGAAAGTCCAGATATAACACATCCACTGGTTCTCCCTTATCCACTCTACTAGTTACATCCTCGAAAAATTCTATAAGATTCGTCAGACATGATTTACCTTTCGCAAATCCATGCTGACTTTGTCCAATGATTTCACCACTTTCCAAATGTGCTGCTATCCCATCTTTAATAACTGACTCTAGCAGTTTCCCCACTACCGATGTTAGACTAACTGGTCTGTAATTCCCCGTTTTCTCTCGCCCTCCCTTTTTAAATAGTGGGGTTACATTAGCTACCCTCCAATCCTCAGGAACTACTCCAGAATCTAAGGAGTTTTGAAAAATTATCACTAATGCATCCACTATTTCTGGGGCTACTTCTTTAAGTACTCTGGGATGCAGCCTATCTGGCCCTGGGGATTTATCGGCCTTTAATCCATTCAATTTACCTAACACCACTTCCCGGCTAACCTGGATTTCACTCAGTTCCTCCATCTCATTTGACCCGCGGTCCCCTGCTATTTCCGGCAGATTATTTATGTCTTCCTTAGTGAAGACAGAACCAAAGTAGTTATTCAATTGGTCTGCCATGTCCTTGTTCCCCATGATCAATTCACCTGTTTCTGACTGCAAGGGACCTACATTTGTTTTAACTAATCTCTTTCTCTTCACATATCTATAAAAACGTTTGCAGTCAGTTTTTATGTTCCCTGCAAGTTTTCTTTCATAATCTATTTTCCCTTTCCTAATTAAGCCCTTTGTCCTCCTCTGCTGGACTCTGAATTTCTCCCCGTCCTCTGGTAGGCTGCTTTTTCTGGCTAATTTGTACGCTTCATCTTTTGTTTTGATATTATCATTGATTTCCCTTGTTATCCACGGACGCACTACCTTCCCTGATTTATTCTTTTGCCAAACTGGGATGAACAATTGTTGTAGTTCATCCATGCAGTCTTTAAATGCCTTCCATTGCATATCCACCGTCAACCCTTTAAGAATCAATTGCCAGTCAATCTTGGCCAATTCACGTCTCATACCCTCAAAGTTACCTTTTATTTAAGTTTAGAACCCTTGTTTCTGAATTAACAATGTCACTCTCCATCCTAATGAAGAACTCAACCATATTATGGTCACTCTTCCCAAGGGGCCACTCACAAAAAGACTGCTAACTAACACTTCCTCATTACTCAATACCCAGTCTAGAATAGCCTGCTCTCTCGTTGGTTCCTCTACATGTTGGTTTAGAAAACTATCCCACATACATTCCAAGAAATCCTCTTCCTCAGCACCCCTGCCAATTTGATTCACCCAATCTATAGGTAGATTGAAGTCACCCATTATAACTGTTTTACCTTTGTTGCACGCATTTCTAATTTTCTGATTGATGCCATCCCCAACTCCACTACTACTGTTAGGTGGCCTGTACACAACACCCACTAGCGTATTCTGCCCCTTAGTGTTTCGTAGCTCTATCCATATCGATTCCACATCCTCCAAGCTAATGTCCTTCCTTTCCATTGCGTTAATCTCCTCTCTAACCAGCAACGCTACCCCACCTCCTTTTCCTTTCTGTCTATCCCTCCTGAATATTGAATATCCCTGGATGTTCAGCTCGCAGCCTTGGTCACCCTGGAGCCATGTCTCCGTGATCCCAACTATATCATAATCATTAATAGCTATCTGCACATTCAACTCATCCACCTTATTACGAATGCTCCTTGCATTGAGACACAAAGCCTTCAGGCTTGTTTTTACAACACTCTTACCCCTTATACAATTATGTTGAAAAGTGGCCCTTTTTGATTTTTGCGCTGGATTCGTCTGCCTGCCACTTTTACTTTTCACCTTGCTACCTATTGCTTCCGCCCACATTTTACACCCCTCTGTTTCTCTGCTCACACATTTAAGAAACCCACCACCTCTTATTCTCTGTTTATTATTTTTTTCTTCTTTCCCCCCTACATGTTGGGTCTGAGTGCTTCCCTTCTCTGCCTCCTGTCGCACACACTGTCTACCAGCTTTCTCTATTTGAGTCCCTCCCCTCAACCGTTCTAGTTTAAAGTCTCCGCAGTAGCCTTTGCAAATCTCCCTGCCAGGATATTGGTCCCCCTCGGGTTCAAGTGCAACCCGTCCTTTTTGTACAGGTCACACCTTCCACAAAAGAGGTCCCAATGATCCAGAAACTTGAATCCCTGCCCTCTGCACCAGTCCTTCAGCCACGCATTTATCCTCCACCTCGCTCCATTCCTACTCTCACTGTCGCGTGGCACAGGCAGTAATCCCGAGATTGTTACCTTTGCGGTCCTTCTCCTTAACTCTCCTCCTAACTCCCTAAATTCTCCTTTCAGGACCTCTTCTCTTTTTCTACCTATGTCATTGGTACCTATATGTACCACGACCTCGGGCTCCTCTCCCTCCCATTTCAGGATATCTTGGACACGTTCAGACACATCCCAGACCCTGGCACCAGGGAGGCAAACTACCATCCGGGTCTCCTGACTGCATCCACAGAATCGCCTACCTGACCCCCTAACTATAGAGTCCCCTATTACTACTGCCCTCCTCTTCTTTTCCTTACCCTTCTGAGCAACAGGGCCGGTCTCTGTACCGGAGGCCCGGCCGCTGTTGCTACCCCCAGGTAGGCTGTCCCCCCCAACAGTACTCAAACAGGAGTACTTATTGTCAAGGTGTACAGGTGTACAGCCTCTCTAGTCCCTGCCTCTGCCCCTTGCCCCTCCTAACCGTGACCCACTTGCCTGCCTCCTGTGGTCTTGGAGTGACCACCTCTCTATAACTCCTCTCTATGACTTCCTCGCTCTCCCTGTCCAGACGGAGGTCATCGAGCTGCTGCTCCAGGTTCCTAATACGGTCCCTTAGGAGCCCCATCTCAATGCACCTGGCGCAGATGTGGACATCTGGAAGGCTATCAGATACCTTGAGCTCCCACATCTGACATCCAGAACAGTAAACTGCCCTGGCACTCATACTCCCCCCTTACCCTGGATACAATACAAAGTACAATACAAACTGCTGGAAGATATCAGCAGGGATCTGACTTCCAATCAGCTGCTCCCTCTTGTCCGTTTCCACCAATCAGCAGCTTCTTCAAGCCCATATGCTGTCCCTTCATTCGCCATAATCCTATTTAGTTGCAACTTACTGGGTTAAGGTAACACTGGGAGCATCCACATACGGGTAAGTCTACATCTGCACAATGGCAAGCATTCAGTAAAATAGCGTGAGTTAAGGACCAATATATACCTTCCTGGATAAAAGGCAAGGCTAACAGGTACAGGAAACCTTGGATGTCCAGGTGTGGATAAAGAGAAAAAAGGAAGCATATAGCAGGTGTAGAGAAGTAAAGACAGGGAAATCCATCAGGGATATAAAAAGTGTCGGGAGAAAATTAATAAGGAAATTAGGAAGGCTAATTGGGGTCACGGAATGGCAGCGGCAGACATGGTTAAAGCAAATCTGAATCTAGATTGCTGCTTTACATTGCCAGAGACCCGGGTTCCATTCTGACAACGGGTGCTGTCTGTATGATATTTGTACGTTCTCCGTGACCTGCGTGGATTTTCTCCGGGAGCTCCGGTTTCCACCCACACTCCAAAGATGCACAGGTTTGTAAATTGTAAATTATCTCGAGTGTGTGTAGGATAGTTTTAGTGTGCGAGGGCGGCGCGGACTCGGTGGGTCGAAAGGCCTGTTTCCGCACTGTATCTCTGCATGTCTAAACTAAACTAAGAAAATTAGGAAGGCAAACAGGTTCACCAAATGTCAGCGGCAAAACAATAACCAGAAAAGAGTAGGATCCATTGGGAAGCCAGAACATATGGGTGAGGATTAAAATGAATTATTTTTGTCAGAGGAGGTACTTGATGTCTTGGCAGGCTTAAATGACTAGATGAGCTGTATCTCAAGCTGCAATGGGAAGCAAGCAAGAAATTGCTGGGACTCCGGATGAGATTTTTTAAATTGTCTTTGTGAGGTACGGCATGACTGAAGGATGGCAAATGTGGTTCCTATTGTTTAGAAGCGCGTCAGGGGAAAGCCTGTTAACTATAGACCCATGAGCCTAATATCAGGGGTGGGGAAGATGGAAAATCCTAAATGACAGGATTATTGATCACCTGGATAGGCATGGGGCTGATCAGAGGTAGCCAGCATGGCTTTGTCAAGGACAGATTCTGTCCAACCAATCTGATTTAATTGCTTTGAGTAGCTAACATGTATTGATAGATAAAGCTGAGTAGATGTGTTTTACATGGACTTCAGTAAGGAATTCCACAAAACCCTGCATGGGTGACTGTTCCAAAAGATTAGTGCCCATTGGATCCAGGGCAAGTTGGTAAATTGGACCCCAAATGGTTTGGAATAGAAGACAGAGGGTGATGTATAGGGTTGTTATTGTGATTGAATACCTGTGACTAGCAGTGATGTATGTAAATAATTTGGATGTGAATGTAGCAGCATGATCAATAAGTTTGCAAATGACTCAAAAATTTGTGAAGTTGTTGATAGTGTACAGGGTAGTCTTGGGCCAGAAGAAGATATTGATGTCAGTGAATTGGGCTGAGAAATGGGCAGGTGGAGTTTGATCCTGATAATTGTGAGGTGATGTATTTTGGGAATACGAATGAGGCTAGGACATACACCATGAGTGGTTGAGGTACAGGGAATATTGAGGAACAGAAGATCCTTGATGTAAAAGTCCAATCATCCTTGTTGGCAACATTGCGGTAAATGACGTGGTTAAAAGGGCATATGGGATACTGGACTTCATCAGTCATGGTACTGAATACAAGAGCAGGGTGGTTATGGTCCAACTTCATAAAATGCTGTTCAGACATCAGCATAAAATACTGTGTGTGTAGTTATGTCATTACACTATAGGTAGGATGTGAGAGAGGATGCAGAGGAGTTTCACCATGGAGTTTCACCAGGAAATTGCCTGGGCTAGAGTATTTCAGTATGAGAAGAGACGGGAAAGGCTAGGTCTGGTTTCCCTGGAGTTTAAGAAGAAGCAGCGACATAAAATTATGAGGTAGGGATAGACAGCAGGAAATGTTTTCAGAGGTAGATAAAACTCAGTGAAGTAGATTTGCATTAAGGGGCAATAGCTCGAGAGGGGATCTGAGAGAGGGGTGGGGGGACCTTCCTTCATCAGAGTGGCAAGTTCCTGCAATACATTGCCTGAGAGAGCAGTGGAAACTTAGTCGCTGAGAACATTTAAGAAATGTCTAGACAAGTACTTGAATTCCCTTGGCATGCAGGCTAAGTACTGGAAGATGTGATTAATATGGAATGGTTCCCACTGGTCAGCGTGGACAAGATTGGATGAATGGCCTGTTTCCATGTTGCACGACTCTACGGCATTTTCTACAGAGGGCCTCCCTGGATGCCACGGGAATGCCCGGCAGCAGGCCTGGCTCCAACGCTGCAGAACTGGGAACCCGCAGAAAGACCCAAGAGCCACGGCCTGTAGGGGGGAAGGTGCCGAGCCCAGCCACTGCTCGTCCTCCAGAGACCAGAGAACTGAAGAAGAGGGAGCCAGCGATGACGATCACGAGAAGCAAGGGCCAGTCAGAGAGGGACCGGGGACTTACCTTCCACGCTTTCAATGTCGGCTGCAGGAGGCGTCCCCTGGTAACAAAAGTGGCCAGCCTAGGTTAGAGACATCGGTTCGCTGAACAACCCAGACAAAGATCAAGCATGCGGACAAGACTTTGGAAATGGTGCCAAACAGGCGACTCAAAAATAATTTCACTGTGTTTTACACATGACAATAAAGCAGCATTGAAACAATGAAAAAAGTCACTGTTGCTTCAAACCTTTATAGAACTTTTGTACCATCTTGTCCAAAGAGTTATCACCTCCAACTGAAAACACAGGCTTACACCTTGGTGGTGATGCAGTCACACTTAATTCATTCTTAAAATTCATACAGAGTTCTTCCATCTCTGCAGGAAAGATAAAATGTTCAAAATTATATCTCACCAGCAATCCAGAGAATTTAACATTACATTAGAAAATTTCCACTTTGTGGGATGAACTTCAAAAGATTTTAGACAACAGGCACTTACCAGGATCTTTAGCCAACAACATCTCAGCCCATTTAGTAGATTCCATTCTCTTAACGTGGTCATCGTCTACGGTCCAGCTGTCAGGATTGTCAGCAAACACTACACAGCAGGACTGCTTTACATATAACATTATCAAAGAGCCAACCACTTCTGATTCCTTCATAACACTGGCAACATTAAGTCTGTATTCAATGTTGTTCCTTGGAGAGGAACAATTATGCACAATCTTGAGTTTTTTTCCAATAATGTCGGATATAAAACTATAAGGTTTTTCAAGCCTACATCCAACAACTTTCCTCTTATCAGTGGTACCTATGAACATAAACCCACCATTTGCATTTGCAAAGGAAGACATTATTAATGGAATTGTTTCCTTTATCCTGTCTGAGGTATTTTCCCCTGAAAAATCTTTAAATTCAATGTGTGCAGACTCACCAAAATTAAAAACTTCACCATATTGAAATTCTTTTTGATCTAACATATCAAAAGGTGACTCAGTATTCCCACAGTTAGGGATTGAACAAGGCCTTTTTGCTGCTGGGCCATTACTGGAACTTGAATCTTCTTCATCACTACTTCGGGATGGAGTGGATTTTTTTCTAAATAAATCCTCCACTTGAAGTGGTCTTAATTGAACACACTGAGTGCCTGTCCTTCGGTAAACTTTACTTGCTATAGAACACAACCGTGGCAAATTCCTTCCTTCATTAATGCTATTGGACCACGACTGCACAAAAATCATCATGGTGCTACCTTGCTGCGTGAATTCAACGAATGATGGATCAATTACTAAATCGTAAACTTTTTGTTCTATATCTAATCCAATTGCATCAGTTTTTTGGTTGTAATCCTTATTCCCCACTTTCGCATGAACGATTCCACCACCAGAATTTAAAAGAGCACATACTGATATAACTATGTTTCTGCACTGAGCCTTTTTCAAGGAGTTATTTTTCATGTTATTCCTATGCATTTCCCCAAAGTCTACAGTGCCTGCATCCAGCACCAGGTCTGGATACGGGGTCTCCATCAATCGTATGTTCTCAAGAGCCATGCTGGAATAAAACAAAGCATAGGTAATGTATCAGATTGAACCTCAACAGCAATATCCAACTTCCTATTGTGGTTAAAGGTCTCACTCCATATGTGTCCATGTCATACAATGTGTGTGAAACATACAGTGGGAATCTCAAGACAAAGCATTTATTTAGCACGTGGGTGAACAGGGCCATGAATGCTCAGTTTTCTCTTCACTGCTCACCATCTGGGCCACTCCATCCCCGAGGCAGGGGATGTTCTCCTGTAATTGTTTAATTTTCCACCACCATTTACTAGATCTGACATAACCACAGATTTTTAATCAGGCCTGTAGATTGTGAGGTCAATTAGTTTCTTATTGTATATTGTTTCTTATTGTTTAACACACTCTGCATGCCTTGATGAATCAATGTTAATCTCCTTGTTTGATGGCACTGGTTGAGTGAGCGATATGCCAAGGCATGAGGTTACAGATCGTGGAAGTTTACATTTCTGCTTCTGCTGTGCCTCGTGGACCACCTATCGTCAGCTGGTGGATCTGTTCTGCACCCAAGTCATCTTGTGTGTCTGTAGTGTCACACAATGGAGCGTGTCCTCAGTGCAAAGGGCAGGACAAAAGAAGCACCTGCTGTATCTGTAAATGAGGCAGCAACCTAGTGAAACTAACATATAGGACTTAGATGCTGCCAGCATCTGCAGTTCATTTTATAACATTGTATCTGTTCCACTGTGAAATCTCAAGGTATGCCTACTTTGAAGACGTTTTTCTTTCTCCGACAAAGTCTTGAAGATGGGTCCTGCCCAAAACATCACATATTCTTTTTCTCCAGTGATGCTGCCTGACCCACTGAGTTACCCCAGCATTGTGTCTATCTTTGACATATCGGACTATTGCTGGTAATGCCAATGAGCAGCAAAAACAACATGCAATTGATGGAGCTGCGTGATCTCAAAACCAATGCATTAAATGGTGTGTGCTTTCTCTCATTATTTGTCATTGATGATTCTTGTCCAGTACAATATTTTGACTAGTGTCGGCACAAATTAGCAAGCACTTTGCATTGTGATTAAAGAGGTGCCAACTAGTTTCAAGTACTGTTTGCAAATATAATACAGTAAAGTTCCGATAATCAGAATTCCCAAACTATCGTACATTATTCCTATTATACAAACACACATTCAATTCACCCTTTTTGGATATTATTCAGTGGAGGTGGCAGAGTCACGCCTAAGGCAAAAGGCATTGGTGGGAGTCATGGCAACTGGCAGAGCGGGTTTGGGATACTTCCCTAAGTTGGCAAGGCCCGGGGCAAGGAGAGACCATCTAATCCAGGAAGAGGTCCGAGCAGGTGTGGAGGACGAGCGTGTGAGCAGGACAGTGGGGCTTAGGCAGCAGCGAGCGTGGACAAGGTGGAAGAGCATACCGCAGCGCAGGATTACCTGGTCAAACATCATGCAGGCAGACCTCCAGCGTGTCCGGTTCCTTGTCCAAGCTGTCTACGATGCCCTACCAAGCCCAGCAAACCTCCAAGTCTGGGACAAGAGCGAGACACCTTCCTGCTCACTTTGCTCTGGAAGAGGATCATTAGAACATCTCCTCAGCAGCTGCCCAAAGTCCCTTGGGGAAGGTCGCTATCGGTGGCGCCATGACCAGGTGCTCAAGGTGGTTGCTGAGAGAATAGCCACTGCCGTCGGTAACAGCAAACACCACCACGCCCCAAAGAAATCAATCACTTTTGTCAAAGCTGGAGAGAAGCCTCGACCACAACCAAAAACAAGGACGGGCCTCCTCTACACAGCCACTGACTGGCAGCTGCACGTCGATCTGGGCAAACAGCTGAAATTTCCACAGCACATCACAGCAACATCACTCCGGCCAGGCATGATCATCACCTCTGAAGTGACAAAACAGCTGATCATTCTGGAGCTGACAGTGCCCTGGGAAGATCGTATTGAAGAGGCTAATGAGTGGAAACGCGCAAAGTACCAGGAACTGGTGGAGATGTGCCAGGACAGAGGCTGGAAGACATACTATGAGCCCATAGAGGTGGGCTGTAGAGGCTTTGCAGGACGCTCACTCTGCAAATTCCTCAACCAGTTGGGCATTACGGGGCTGGCAAAGAAGAGGGCCATTTAATCTGCAAGCGAAGCCGCAGAGAAAGCCACTAGGTGGCTTTGGATTATGAGGGCTGATCCATGGGCGGTTACAGCTGTGACGCAAGTCTGGGCTTGATCAACCCCGGCTGGGTCGCCTGGGCGAGGGTGTCTGATGTTGTGAGACCCGAAACACCCGATGAACCCAGGTCACATCATTGAGGATGCATCCCAGCGCATCTAGAAGATGTATCTTTCACACTGTGGTATAACAGATAATGAAACAGTTGATTAAAGGAATCGTGGTATTTGGATTTAAAAAGCATTGGAATGGAAGTTCCAGTTTCAGTTTAGCTTATGGCCACGTGTGCGGAGGGAGTGAAAAGCCTTTGTTGTGTGCTAACCAGCAAGCGGAAAGACAATGCTGTAGCGGCGCCTACAGGCGCACGCAGGTATCGAACCCGGCGTTCGGAAGCCGCGGTCACGTGACGCGGGAGGGGCTGCTAGTTTTTGTGCGGATTTGCTTTCGCGCGTTAGTTCAGCGCTGACCACCGATGTGGCCAGATGTGTCCAGAGACCATGTGTACTGAAATCCGAACTTTCGAATAAAGATCCGTTTAAAAGATCAGTTGTCGTTCTTGAGACCGCCAAATTGGTGACCCCGACCTGTCTAGCCGTCGTTAGACAAGAGAATTATGCAGGAAGACAGCGTTCCCGCAGAATCGGCCAGCACGCGGCAGGGCTCACCGTCTTTCAAATTGCCATCGTTTTGGCCTGCCGTCCATCGCCAAATACGAAGGGCTGAAGGCCCTGCTGCTCCACGCTTACGGTCTCAGCCGCAGAGACAGGGCAGCGAGGCTGCTGCACATGGACTGTGTCGGCGATCGGCGGCCATCCACCATCATGGCGAAGATGTTAGCCCTGATGGACGGGCACTGCCCATGTCTGCTTTTCGAACAGGAGTTCCTGGAGCAGATGCCCAACGAAGTCCAACTAATGCTCGCCGGAGCCGATTTCAGCGACCCCCAACTACTCGCGGAGAGAGCTGATAATCTGTGGGCACACAGACGGCAGGACGTGTTTGCTTTCGCCCGTCCCTGGTCACACAGCGGGTGCAGCCGAACCGACATCGGGAGGAGGCCGCCTCCCGCCCGATAAACTGCGCATTGCACGAGATGAGTTCCAGCTTATGGAGGACATGGGGATTGTCCGGCGGTCGGATAGCCCTTGGGCTTCCCCGCTGCACATGACGCCCAAAGCGTCCGGGGGTTGGAGACCTTGCGGTGATTACAGGCGTTTGAACGCGGTAACCACAGCCGATCGGTACACAGTCCCAAACATCCAGGATTTCTCGGCTCATCTGGAAGGCGCAACCTTCTTCTCGACGGTTGACCTTATTCGCGGGTATAATCAAATTCCGGTCCATCCCGACGACGTCCCTAAGATGGCCACCATCACCCCTTTCGGCCTTTTCGAATGGCTCAGAATGCCTTTTGGTCTGAAGAACGCTGCTCAGGCATTCCAAAGGTTAATGGATCAGGTCGGTCGGGGTTTGCCGTTCATATTTATCTACCTCGACGATATTCTGGTGGCCAGCATCTCGCAGGCAGAGCACGTCAGGCACCTCCGCATGCTTTTCGAACGGTTGCGTTCCATTTCTTTCTTGGGTCACAGCATCACCTGCCACGCTGCCCAAGAAGGTCGACACTATCCGTCGCTTCCCCTACCTGTCAAGGGCCTGCAGGAGTTTATCGGGATGGTTAATTTCTACCACCGATTCGTCCTGTCAGCAGCCGCCATCATGCTGCCATTGTTTCAATGCCTGGCCGGTAAGCCTAAGGACCTGGTCTGGTCCAAGGAGGCGGAGAAGGCATTTGAGGGGGCTAAAGCTGTATTGGCCAACGCCACTATGCTAGAACACCCTAGGGTGTCAGCCCAAACCGCCCTCACCATGGACGCTTCTGGCGTCGCGGTAGGCGCCGTCCTCGAGCAACGTGTAGGTAGTCGCTGGGTGCCGCTGGCATTTTTCAGCAGGCAGCTGCGAGCCCCCGAAGTTAAGTATAGCGCTTTCGACCGGGAACTCCTTGCACTCTACCTCGCAAACCGCCATTTTCGTTATTTCCTGTAGGGGCGCACTTTCACCGCATTCACAGACCACAAGCCACTCACGTTCACATTGACCAAGGTATATGATCCCTGGTCTGCCAGACAGCTACGGCACCTCGCCTACATTTCCGAATTCACATCCGATATTCGGCATGTGGCAGGGAAGCTGAACGTTGTGGCTGACGCTCTGTCCCGTCCAGCGCATCCCGGTTTCAGCATTAAGTCTAGGCGTGGATTATGCGGAGCTGGCCGCTGCCCAACAGGCAGATGCCGGTACGGAGGTTTACCGCAATGCTGAATCAGGTCTCAAGCTGGCCGAGGTGCCCTGCGGCACCGCCGGCCTGTGAGTCCTTTGCGATATCTCTACGGGCAAGGCCCGTCCCAATGTTCCAGTAGCTTGGAGGCATCGGATTTTCGACACTGTCCACAGCCTAGCGCACCCGTCCATTCGCGCCACCTCTGCCCTGGTCGCAGCGAAGTTCGTCTCACATGGGTTGAGGAAGCGGGTCGCAGCATGGGCCAGTTCCTGCATCCCATGCCAGACTTCCAAGGTGCAGAGACATGTGCGCCCGCCGGTGCAAGATTTCGCCGTCCCAGATGGCAGGTTCCTGCACATCCATGTCGACCTGGTGGGTCCCTTGCCTTGTTCCCGCGGGGCTACTCACCTACTGACTATCGTGGACAGGTTTACCAGGTGGGCGGAGGCGATACCGTTAACGGATATCTCCGCTGAGGCGTGCGCGAGGGCCATTCTCGAATTGGATTGCTCGTTTCGGGGTCCCCTCCAATATCACTATCGATCGTGGGGCCCAGTTCACGTCCTCCCTGTGGAGTGGTATGGCGCAGCTGTATGGCGCGAAGCTGCATCAGACCACCGCGTATCACCCAGAGTCCAACAGGTTGGTTGAGCGTTTCCACAGGCACCTCAAGTCGGCGTTAAAAGCTCGACTCACCGGCCCAGATTGGGTCGACCAGTTGGGTCGTCCATTCTTGGGTCCTCCTAGGCATCAGAACCACGCCTAAGGAGAACCTCAACGCCTCCTCGGTTTACGGCTCGGTTTTGCAAGTTCCTGGGGATTTCCTGCCCGTTCCCCAGGATCAAGAGGTCCCGGTTTCGTCTTTGTTAGCGGACCTTCGCGAGCGGGCGCGCGCTTTGGTCCCAGTTCCCACTTCCCGGCATGGTTCGTCTGCGGTGCATGTGCCTACTATGTTACGGGATTGTGCTTATGTTTTTCTCCGTAGAGATGCTCACCGCTCGCCGTTACAGCGGGTGTACGAGGGTCCGTACAAGGTGCTCAGTACTGGTGCCTCGACGTTCACGTTGGACATGGGTGGCAAGGAGGAGTTCGTCTCCGTGAGAGGCCTTAAGCCAGCACACGTCGACGAGGATAGCCCGGTGACAGTGGCCACTCCGCGGCGTAGAGGACGTCCACCGACCGTTTTACCGCCCTCTGCACCCGTTACCTCCGGTTATGTTTCTCCGGTCCCCTTTGTTACGTCCGTCCCTCGTTCGCGTTTTTCGCGTCCCTCCGGTCCTGTTCTGCCGGTCCCTACTGTTACGTTTGCCCCGCGACCTCGGACTACGCATTCGGGTCGAACCGCTGGGGGGGGGCTACATGCCCCACCCCAGCGGATTCTGGGGGGGGCAAGTAGCGGCGCCTACTGGCGCACGCAGGTATCGAACCCGGCGTTCGGAAGCCGCTGTCACGTGACTCGGGAGGGGCTGCTTGATTTCGCGCGGTTTTGCTTTCGCGCGTTAATTCAGCGTTGACCACCGATGTGGCCAGACGTGTCTAGAGTACCTGTGTACTGAAAACGGAACTTTCGAATAAAGATCCGTTTAAAAGTTCAGTTGTCGTTCTTGAGACCGCCAAAATGCATGATTAAAATCAAGCCATACAGTTTACAGATACATAAGGGAATATAGTTTAGTGCAACATGAAGCCACTAAAGTCTCATCAAACATAGTCCAAGAGTCCCTGATGAGGTAGATAGTAGTTCAGGACTGCTCTCTGGTTGCGGCAGGATGGTTCAGTCGGAGGGGGGCAGTGAATTAAAAAGGGGGGTGTGGGAGCGAAGACCCAATTAAATGAAAGAGGATGTGGGAATAGGATCCCGATTAAACAAGTTGCAATGGATAGGAACATACTATAGTCTATATTTGAACAAAACAAATTGAGACTGTCTAGGAAGGAACTGCAATACATCAAAGATAGACATAAAATGCTGGAGTAACTCAGCCGCTCAGGCAGCATCTCTGGAGAAACTGAATAGGTAATGTTTCCGACGCCTATTCCTTTTCTCCAGAGATGCTGCCTGACCCGTTGAGTTACTCCAGCATTTTGTGTCTATCTTGAGAGTAACTGTCATTGTATTAACACTAATCATTAACTCTCAATGACAGAGATTGCTGTGGATTTAAATTCCAATTGTCGCGAATACTTATGAGAAATAGTGCGCTCCTGATGCAAAACTTAGTCCCCGTTAGATGTGTCGTTTTCCAAATCCACTCCTCTTGATTGCTCCAACCTGATTCAGTCCTGTAATAAAAGCATTAAGAATATATTGATGTGAGCCGCCTGAGCACCAGCTTCCATGTTGGATCAGTTTATGCATCACCAGATCTCAATCGATAAACTTTCTTCTTATTAAAAGAACCTAAAACTCTTTAGTGATGACATAACTCATACTTCCTGCAGCTTTTGAAGATGCACAAGCTTGATAGCACATCCCAACAGATTCAGGAACAGCTTCTTCCCTGCTGTTATCAGGCTACTGAACAGTCCTTTCATAAACTGGAGCATAGTCTCGATCTCCCAACCTACTTCATTGTGGACTTTGCACTTTTCTTTATCTGTACCATCTCAGTAACTGTAACAATGTAACATTATACTCTGCACTCTGATATTTTCTCTTTACAAAATCTATTGTACTTGATTGTACTCACGTATAGTATAATTTGACTGGATAACTTGGAAACAAATATAAACCAACACCAACACTTTGTCAACTTGCAGAGACTGCTCACACTAAATTTTTCCAACTTTCCTGTTTCCCCATGTCTCAACAGGAAACAACTGCATACACATTGCTCACTATTCCTATGCACAGCGCAGAGGGGAGAATGCTGAATAAACAGTGAGCTGGTGGCCTTGAAAAAGTTTCTGTAATATTTCTGAACCAAGGATGCCATAAAACATTAAGCATTTTCTCTATTTTAAAAATATTTTGCGTTTCATCATTCATCCTACCAAAATGGCTAATCTCAGACTTCCCCACAATTATACTTCATCTGCCAAACCTTTGTTCACTCACAATAGACAATAGACAATAGGTGCAGGAGTAGGCCATTTGGCCCTTCCAGCCAGCACTGCCATTCACAATCAGTACCCAGTTCCTGCCTTCTCCCCATATCGTCTGACTCTGCTATCTTTAAGAGCTCTATCTAACTCTCTCTCGAAAGTATCCAGAGAATTGGCCTCCAATGCCTTCTGAGGCAGAGAATTCCACAGATTCATAACTCTCTGGGTGAAAAAGTTTTTCCTCATCTCCATTCTAAATGGCTAACCTCTTATTCTTAAACTGTGGCCCCTGGTTCTGGACTCCCCCAACATCGGGAACATGTTTCATGCCTCTGGAGTGTCTAAACCCTTAATAATCTTATATGTTTCAATAAGATCTCCTCTCATCCATCTAAATTCCAGAGTTTACAAGCCCAGCCGCTCCATTCTATCGACATATGACAGTCTCGCCATCCCGGGAAATAACCTCGTGAACATCACAAAACCAGTTTCCTTCTGCAGACCCTGGGCCTCCACACAAATATCCAAAATAATGGTTTCTCTTCACCATAATTATAGTCATACTATGATTTAAAAATTGACAGCATTACAATTGATTGGCGCATCGAAGGAGATTTATGAAAAGTCTGCTTCTGATTTCATGCCAATTAGTTTCCAAACAACATAAATGAGTTGACAAAAGTAAAATGGATCTTTCAAGAATTTGCTGTTCTGAGATATTATATTCAGTAAATGCTGACAGATGGCGCTATTCCGTCATTTCCCACAACATCAGCCAAGAAAAAACGCGCCAAATTTAAATAGGGAAAAGAATCAAATAAAAATCGGCTGCATTTTAAAAAGTGGCATTTGCAACTGAAATTTCACACTGCCTTCATTTTCTTCTGAACTCTATTTCAAACGTTTCATGGTTTCAAATAAAATGAGGGGCGGGAGGGAGAGAGAGGGTAGGAGGGAGAGAGAGGGCGGGAGGGAGAAAGCAGGAAGGAGGGGGCGACGAAGAGGGAAGAAGGGAGGGAGAGAGGGTGGGAGAGAGGGACGGGGAGAGTAGAGAGAGGAAGAGAGGGAGGCAGTGAGAGGGAGGGAGGGAATAAGGAAGGGAGAGAGGCAGAGAGAGGGATGGAAAGGGGGGAGAGAGTGGGGGGAGGGAGTGTATCAGTTTTTACAGTGAATAGGGAAGGAGGGGGTAGAGAGAGGGGGAGGGAAAAAGAGTGGAGGGATATAGGGAGGGGTTGAGGGAGGGGTGGGAGAGAGGGAGGGAGAGTGAGGGGTGTATCAGTGTATAATGAGAGTCTGTGACCCCTCTCTCCCTCCCAACCCCAGTCTCTCAACTGGGTCTCCTTACCCTCCCCCTCTTCCCCCTCCCCTCCACCACCCCAGTGTTGCATCAGTTCGGTCTAGTGATCTCTGGGACTTTCTGGTCATTTCCCACGGGCGTTCAGAGAGGTTTGGCCCGTCCCACCTCAAGTCAGCAGAAGTTTGCACCCTCTAAACATTACCCGGCAGGAGTTTGTACCGTCTAAATGCAAACCCAATGGCCCCTGGGAACCTCTAAATGCACCCAACAGGGGCTTGTACGCTCTAAATGTGAACCAGCGGGGGATTTGACCCTCAACACGAATCCCAAGGGCGGTTGAACCCTCTAAACGCGCCCCAGCTGGCGTCATTTGCATCTAAACGCACTCAGAGGGCGTTAACCCTCTCAACTTCAACCAGCTGGTGTTTGGACCATCTACTCTACACAAGGGTGTGGGGGGGGGAAGCTCGGAGAAAAGACTGAGGAAGAGCCATGGGGGAGAGGAGGGTATCACAGGGGAGGGGGCAGGAGCCAGCAAGGGGGAGCTGAGGGGAAGGGGCTGGAGATGCGGGACATTGCGGTGGCAGTGCGTTTGGGACTCACAGCGGGTGCTGAACACTCTCCTCAGCCGGGATCAGATTCACCGTTTTCCGTTTGGCGACATCCCCGCACCACTTCCGGTCCCTCCAAAAATTGTGTCTGGTTGAGACCTCATCCGGCCACCCACAGCGTCCCTCAGCTCCAGTAAAGACGCGATGGCGCAGGAAGGGGCGGACCGTCCCAGGGAGTGACAGAGGAGGAGACCAAACTGCGCTGCTCTGATGGCAGGAGGAGATCGATCTGCGCATGCGCATTTTTTAAACCTTGCTAACTTTTACAACATACCACTGATCGGAACGAAACTTGTTGAAATCACAGCACAGGAGAACGGTGAGTGAGCTGACGAAAAATCATAGCGCTATCGCATTCAGTTTTTGCACAAATAGAAAAACCGCTCAAACGGAAGAGCACAAGATCAGAGCTTCAGTTATGTATAGAAGGGTTTCGGCCCGAAACGTTACCTATTTCCTTCGCTCCATAGATGCTGCTGCACCCGCTGAGTTTCTCCAGCATTTTTGTGTACCTTCAGTTATGTATAGATTGGCTTCTGAACAATGTAATAACTTGAGAAAAATAAAAAAACAGAGACAAGAGATTGCAGACGCTGGAATCTCCAAATGGTAGGAGGAACTCAGCAGGTCTAGCTGCATCTGTGGAGGCAAACATTGAGTAGGAAGGAACTGCAGATGCTGGTTTACATCGAACATAGGGCACAAAATGCTGGAGTAATTCAGCAGGTGAGGCAGCATCTAAGAAAAGGAATATGTAACGTTTCGGTTTGAGACCCCCTTCCTTAGAGTTTTCTGTTGAGGCCGTACATCAGGTCTTAATCAAAACAGATTTCTTTGCGAGTCTGCTGTTATGAAGTTGAGTGAAATGCAGATAGGTGGGGCTATTCAGTTAACTTCCAGCTCCATCCTCCCACTATCTCTGCCAAGAAAAAGGCGCCAACTTTGAACATGGAAATCAATCAAATAAATAAAAGCAGCTAGATCAAAACTGGCCTCTAAAAATGTTGCCTCCAATATGCAGGGAGTGAATGAGAAATTAGGTAACACAGAATTCGTGTGAATAAATGATCGATGGTCAGATTGGTGGGCCGAAGGGCTTGTTTCCATTTTGCACCTCCACATTAAAAATAATAAAATATTATTCTATATTTTCAAACCACTTGAGTTACTCAAGTAATTCCCTGCGACCTGAAACTGTCCTGTCTTTCCCTCCGCCACTCAGCCCCAACAACCGGCTGAGAATGTCCAGCATTCTCTCACTTCTAAGAGCGGTCCGGACAGAATGAAACAAGGGGAAAGGCAATTGCGCTGGAGAGAGTGAAATAGGCGAGTCTGGGCTCCAGCTTTGAAAAGCGGTTTCCCGCGGAGATTCGCTGCTCCTGAACCGGGCCCATCACGACGCGTGGACATAACCCCAAATAGGATCAAAATGCATCGGAAGGAACTGCACCGAAGATAGACACAAAATGCTGGAGAGCATTACTGGAGCGAATCTCTTCTCTACAGATGCTGCCTGTCCCGCTGAGTTACTCCAGCATTTTGTGTTTATCTGGGATCAAAATGCAATTGTATTAACACTAACCTTCGATTATCAAAGGGGGGAAATAGATCGACTTTGGATTTCGACTGTTGCGATTACCCGTGCGAATTACTGAACTCCTTAAGCGAAAAATATTCCCCTCCAGTGGTTCCGTTTCTTCTCAGCTCCCGCGCAGCGGCAGATCTGTCTCTTACAAGAATGGGAGTGGGTTGGCTTGCAATCAGATTGCAACCTTCACGTGGTCTGCCGTTTCGACGAATGCAATCAACCCGGCGAGCACAATCAAAGATTATAGCAAAGATCATAGAACGGAGCGGTCATCAGTACAGTTGGAATCTTCAACAAGAAACACAATTGATGACCAAGAAACACAAGGTATTGGAGGAACTCAGCGAGTCGGGCAGCGTCTCTGGAGGACAGGACCCGTCTTCAGGGTGAAATATCGCCTCTTGGTAATGGCTACCTTCTTGACTGCTGTTATCCTTCAGGGGAAGATGCTCCCACCATTCTAATGTAGAGAATGTTACTGATCCCCACCATGTAAGGTCATCGGGACAAAGGGCGTGACGCACGGAACAGCTCAATCCGTCTGGAGGACATGGCAGCTTCTGGCATACACTGTTAAGACACGAAATGCGTACTTTCTTACTTGTTAAAAACTGCCGAAATGGTCAATTTTACCGCTGTAAATAATTGTGGAGGGTGACTGAGCGCTGTGAACCAAATGCTATAGTATCTTTGCTCTGAAGCCGAGCACCAAGGTGTAAGCGGCCGAAGGAGCGCATCCCTCGGGACAGCCCCCACACTCCCCCCGGGGTCAGCGATGTCCAGCCACAGCCGCCCTCCGCCCACCCTCGGCCGCGGGGATAGACGGCCCGGGGTCCGCGAGTGTGGAACCAGTCAGCGTGGAGTCGGGATGCTGGGACAGAAGAAGTCTGTCTGTACTGGCAGCCATAGTAAGTGCTGACCTGACGTTCACCGCGTGTACTCCAGAAGGCGTTGCATGGCAACAGTACGGGTCACGGGTAGTGACATCGACTGCCGTGCAACCTCCCTATAAGAGGCTCTGCATCAAAACGACATCCAGCATCATCAAGGACCCACACCACCCTGGCCACGCTTTCCTTTCACTCCTGCCATCCAGAAGAAGGTATTGGAATCAGATATCCTATGATGCTGCTTGTGTGGAGTTTGCATGTTCTCCTTGTGACTGCAAGGGTTTCTTCTGGGTGGTCAGGTTTCCACCCACAGCCTGTGCGAATTGGTGGGCTAGTTGGCTGCTGTAAATGACCGCTAGTGTGTAGCTGAATGGAAAAATACGGGGAAGTAGATGAGGATTTGGGGTTGATAAAAAAATTATGTAGGATTAGTGTAAATAGGTGTCTGGTGTTTGGCATGGACTCAATGGGCAGAAGGGCCTATTTCTCTGCTGTTTCTTTGACAAGAGTGGTTCAAGGTGACCTGTACATTGAGTTTAATATACTGGAACACTATATTGTATGTATAGTTTTAGTTTTTTTTTAGTTTTTAGAGATACAACGCAGATTCAGGCCCTTCGGCCCACTGAGTCCGCTCCGACCAGCGATCCCTGCATATTAACATTATCCTACACAATTGTTACATTTATACCAAGCCAATTAACCTACAAACCTGTACGTCTTTGGAGTGTGGGAGGAAACCAAAATTCTCAGCGAAAACCCACGCAGGTCACGATGAGAACGGACAAGCTCTATACAGACAAGCACCCGTAGCCAGGATCAAACCCGGGTCTCTGGCGCTGTAAGGCAGCAACTCTGCCGTTGCGCCGCCGTGCCATCCTGTTATTCTGTGATAGTGCACAGTTAACACAGGAGATAAGGGTGTGAGGAATGATGTACGCTAAGGTTTAAGTTAGTATAAACATTGTTCATTTAATATGAACAGACAAAACATTAACCCTCTCTTAATTCCAAAGCTGCTGCATTTGCTTCCAGAACAGGAGCAATGAGTTTATACAAAGATCTTGGGTCAACTCTACAGAAGGTAAAGATGCATAGAACATACTGCACGTAACCAGTTCCGATTCAAATCAGGGTTATCAAGTTTGTTATCATATACACAAGTTTGGTGAGGTACAGGTACATTGACAATCTTCAATTTAGCAGACACGCACATTATACTAACGTACAAACTGCCCACAACGTCTGAGCTAAACATGATGCCGAATTAATCTTCTCCATATCCCTCCATTCCCTGCATATCCACGTGCCTAACTAAAAGCCTCTTGGACGCCACTATTGTATTTGGTTTCACTCCCGTCCCTGGCAGTGCATTCCAGGCACCCACCACTCCATGTAAAAAACCTGCTCTGTTCTGGAAGCAAAGTAAAAACCTGCTCTGCACATCTTTAAACTTCCCCCTGCTGACCTTCAAGCTAAGTCCTGTCATCGTTTCCCTGGGGAAAAGGTTATGTCTGTTTACCTTATCTTTGCCACTCAGAATTGTATAGGGGTCATCGGGTCAAACGGCGTTACGCACGGGGCAGCTCAATCCATGTGGAGGACATGGCGGCCTCGGTATACACTGTTAACACACGAAAGGTGTACTTTCTTACCTGTTAAAAACCGCTAAAATTGTCATTTATTGCGCTGTAAATAATTGTGGGTGCTGTCATTGAATACGGGAAGGTATCAGGTTTAAACTGGTGTTATCTCCTTCCTTGAGGAGCTTAACCACTTCTATGGCCGCTTTGACAGGGACAATCTAGAGATGGCCATCAAGGCAGTGCTCCCTGCCGATCACCAGCCCCTCACACTCACCCCCTACGACGTGTACGTGGCACTGAGTAGGACTAATGCACGTAAGGCTGCTGACCCTGAAGGCATCCCCGGGCGCGTCCTCAGGGCCTGTGCTGCGCAGCTGACAGAGACGTCTGGACTGACATCTTCAACCTGTCACTTGCCCAAGCAGTTGTGCCCACGTGCCTTAAAACCACCTCCATCGTGCCGGTGCCAAAACACTCCACTGCGGCAAGCCTCAACGACTTCCGCCCAGTTGCACTTACTCCCATCATCACCAAGTGTTTCGAGAGGCTGGTCCTGGCACACCTCAAAGGCTGCCTACCCCCCACATTGGATCCCTATCAGTTTGCCTACCATAAGAACAGGAGTACAGAGTATGGCATCTCAACGGCACTTCACTCCGCCCTCTCCCACCTCGACAACAGAGACACTTACGTAAGAATGCTGTTCATCGATTACAGCTCAGCATTCAACACCATCATACCCTCTAAACTGATCACCAAACTCGGTGACCTGGGCATCGACCCCTCCCTCTGCAACTGGATACTGGACTTTCTAACCAACAGACCCCAGTCTGTTAGGTTAGACAAGCACACCTCTTCAACCCTCACCCTGAAGACCGGCGTTCCACAGGGCTGTGTGCTGAGCCCCCTCCTCTACTCCCTCTTCACCTACGACTGCACACCTGTACATGGTACTAACACCATCATCAAGTATGCAGATGATACAACGGTGATTGGCCTCATCAGCAACAACAATGAGTCGGCCTATAGGGAGGAGGTCCAGCTTCTAGCAGCATGGTGCGCTGACAACAACCTGGCCCTTAACTCCAAGAAGACCAAGGAGCTCATTGTAGACTTCAGGAAGTCTAGGGGCGGCATGGCACGCACACCCCCATCAACATTAACGGGATGGAGGTGGAACGTGTTTCCAGCTTCAGGTTCCTGGGGGTCAACATTGTATTGTATTGTATATCTTTATTGTCATTTCCTGAGTATTCGCATACCCAGAGGAAACAAAAAAACGTTCCTCAACCAGTGTCCATTTCAGTGCGTGCAGTAAAAAATAAATAGAAGTAAAAATACATATATCATGAACAAATTAACACTCTACTCCAGTAAACATCAACAGGCGTTCCGATCGGCAGCGGCACGACAGTGGCTCTGCTGCAGTGTGTCCAGGTTGGTGGTTGGTGCACGATACTTTGGCAGGGGACAAAGTCCGTTTATCAGTCTTATAACCTGCGGGGAAGAAGCTGAGGAGCATCCTGCTGGTTTTGCACCTAATGCTCCGGTACCTCTTCCCAGATGGCAGGATGGAGAATATGTGATGGGATGGGTGGTAGGGGTCTTTGATGATGGAGATGGCTCTGCTGATACATCTCTTCCTGTATATGTCCAGCAGGAAAGGGAGTGGAGCACCAATAATCCTGCTGGCGGTCTTCACAATCCTGTCTAGTTGGTGCCGTTCGTGCGCCTTGCAGCTCCCGAACCAGGAAGTGATGCCGTAGGTTAATGTGCTCTCGATTGTCCCCCTATAAAAAGTTCGTAGGTGTGTAGTGGGGAGACCTGCTTTACGTAGTCTTCGGAGAGGGTGTAGTCGCTGCTGGGCTCTCTTGACCAGTGCTGTGGTGTTGGTCGTGGACGTCAGGTCATCTGACAGGTGGAGTCCTAGGAACTTCACGCTGTTGACCCTTTCCACATCAGCTCCATCGATGTGCAGAGGTGTATGGTGTTGTTTTCCCGCCCTCCTGAAGTCAACCACCATCTCCTTAGTTTTTCCCACGTTGAGAATGAGGTTGTGGGATTTGCACCATCCTGTGAGCAGCTCCACCTCCATCCTGTACGCCGACTCATCATTGTCACTGATGAGACCCACCACTGTTGTGTCATCAGCGAACTTGTTGATGAAGTTGTTGTTGAGTCTAGCAGTACAGTCGTGTGTTAGCAGACTAAACAGCAGGGGGCTTAGGACACAGCCTTGGGGCGAGCCAGTGCTCACGGCTATGGTTTTTGATGTCCTACTGCCCACCCTGACTGTCTGCTGCCGTTGCGACAGAAAGTTCAGGACCCAGTTACATGTGCCAGCATCTCCCAACATCTCCGATGACCTCTCTTGGACCCACCATACCTCAACTCTGGTCAAGAAGGCTCACCAGCGTCTCTTCTTCCTGAGGAGACTAAAGAAGGTCCATCTGTCTCCTCAGATGCTGGTGAACTTCTACCGCTGCACCATCGAGAGCATCCTTACCAACTGTATCACAGTATGGTATGGCAACTGCTCTGTCTCCGACCGGAAAGCACTGCAGAGGGTGGTGAAAATTGTCCAACGCATCACTGGTTCCTCACTCCCCTCCATTG
>CM075982.1:20371476-20803952 GCA_038087875.1 Malacoraja senta
GAAAAATGCTGAAAAGCAGGACCTCCAGGGTTGTTATCTCCGGTTTGCTTCCAGTTCCTCGTGCTGGCGAGAGCAGGAACAGGGAGATACGGGACCTGAACGTGTGGCTCAGGAACTGGTGCACGGGGCAGGGATTTAGATTCTTAGATCACTGGGATCTGTTTTGGGGTAAGGGGGAACTGTACAAAAGGGACGGATTGCATCTTAACAGGTGTGGGACCAGCATTCTGGCAGGCAGGTTTGCCACTGCTACACGGGTGGTTTTAAACTGAATAAGGGGGGTGGGGTGTCGAATGGGATAGTGGAGGATGGAGTTAAAGGAAAGGGTTCTTAAATGTGTGAGCGTAGAGACAGAGGAGTGTAAAATGAGGGTAGAAGCAATAGGTAGCAAGGTGAAAAGTAAAAGTGGAAGACAGACAAAACCAGGGCAAAAATCAAAAAGGGCCACTTTTCAACATAATTGTATAAGGGGTAAGAGTGTTGTAAAAACAAGCCTGAAGGCTTTGTGTCTCAATGCAAGGAGCATTCGTAATAAGGTGGATGAGTTGAATGTGCAGATAGCTATTAATGACTATGATATAGTTGGGATCACGGAGACATGGCTCCAGGGTGACCAAGGCTGGGAGCTGAACATCCAGGGATATTCAATATTCAGGAGGGATAGAGAGAAAGGAAAAGGAGGTGGGGTAGCATTGATGATTAGAGAGGAGATTAACGCAATGGAAAGGAAGGACATTAGGTGCGAGGATGTGGAATCGGTATGGGTAGAGCTGCGAAACACTAAGGGGCAGAAAACGCTGGTGGGTGTTGTGTACAGGCCACCTAACAGTAGTAGTGAAGTTGGAGATGGTATCAAACAGGAAATTAGAAATGCGTGCGACAAAGCCAAAACAGTTATAATGGGTGACTTCAATCTACATATAGATTGGGTGAGTCAAATTGGCAGGGGTGCTGAGGAAGAGGATTTCTTGGAATGTATGCGGGATAGTTATCTAAATCAACATGTAGAGGAACCAACGAGAGAGCAGGCTATTTTAGACTGGGTATTGAGTAATGAGGAAGGGTTAGTTAGCAGTCTTGTTGTACGTGCCCCCTTGGGCAAGAGTGACCATAATATGGTTGAGTTCTTCATTAGGATGGAGAGTGACATTGTTAATTCAGAAACAATGGTTCTGAACTTAAAGAAAGGTAACTTTGAGGGTATGAGACATGAATTGGCCATGATTGACTGGCAATTAATTCTAAAAGGGTTGACGGTGGACATGCAATGGAAGACATTTAAAGACTGCATGGATGAACTACAAAAATTGTTCATCCCAGTTTGGCAAAAGAATAAACCAGGGAAGGTAGTGCATCCGTGGATAACAAGGGAAATTAGGGATGGTATCAAAGCGAAAGATGATGCGTACAAATTAGCCAGAAAAAGCAGCATACCAGAGGACTGGGAGAAATTCAGAGACCAGCAGAGGAGGACAAAGGGCTTAATTAGGAAAGGAAAAATAGATTATGAAAGAAAACTGGCAGGGAACATAAAAACTGACTGCAAAAGTTTTTATAAATATGTAAAAAGAAAGAGATTAGTTAAAACAAATGTAGGTCCCTTGCAGTCAGAAACAGGTGAGTTGATCATGGGGAACAAGGATATGGCGGACCAATTGAATAACTACTTTGGTTCCGTCTTCACTAAGGAAGACATAAATAATCTGCCGGAAATAGCAGGGGACCGCGGGTCAACGGAGTTGGAGGAATTGAGTGAAATCCAGGTTAGTCGGGAAGTGGTTTTGGGTAAATTGAATGGATTAAAGGCCGATAAATCCCCAGGGCCAGATAGGCTGCATCCCAGAGTACTTAAGGAAGTAGCTCCAGAAATAGTGGATGCATTAGTAATAATCTTTCAAAATTCTTTAGATTCTGGAGTAGTTCCTGAGGATTGGCGGGTAGCAAACGTAACCCCACTTTTTAAGAAGGGAGGGAGAGAGAAAACGGGGAATTACAGACCAGTTAGTCTAACATCGGTAGTGGGGAAACTGCTAGAGTCAGTTATTAAAGATGGGATAGCAGCACATTTGGAAAGTGGTGAAATCATTGGACAAAGTCAGCATGGATTTACGAAAGGTAAATCATGTCTGACGAATCTTATAGAATTTTTCGAGGATGTAACTAGTAGCGTGGATAGGGGAGAACCAGTGGATGTGGTGTATCTGGACTTCCAGAAGGCTTTCGACAAGGTCCCACATAAGAGATTAGTATACAAACTTAAAGCACATGGCATTGGGGGTTCAGTATTGATGTGGATAGAGAACTGGCTGGCAAACAGGAAGCAAAGAGTAGGAGTAAACGGGTCCTTTTCACAATGGCAGGCAGTGACTAGTGGGGTACCGCAAGGCTCAGTGCTGGGACCCCAGCTATTTACAATATATATTAATGACCTGGATGAGGGAATTGAAGGCAATATCTCCAAGTTTGCAGATGACACTAAGCTGGGGGGCAGTGTTAGCTGTGAGGAGGATGCTAGGAGACTGCAAGGTGACTTGGATAGGCTGGGTGAGTGGGCAAATGTTTGGCAGATGCAGTATAATGTGGATAAATGTGAGGTTATCCATTTTGGTGGCAAAAACAGGAAAGCAGACTATTTTCTAAATGGTGGCCGACTAGGAAAAGGGGAGATGCAGCGAGACCTGGGTGTCATGGTACACCAGTCATTGAAAGTAGGCATGCAGGTGCAGCAGGCAGTGAAGAAAGCGAATGGTATGTTAGCTTTCATAGCAAAAGGATTTGAGTATAGGAGCAGGGAGGTTCTACTGCAGTTGT
The DNA here is from genome assembly GCA_038087875.1 of Malacoraja senta. NCBI lineage: Eukaryota > Metazoa > Chordata > Chondrichthyes > Rajiformes > Rajidae > Malacoraja > Malacoraja senta. The sequence goes on from CM075982.1 coordinate 20,374,288, forward strand.
ACAGGGTCTTGGTGAGACCACACCTGGAGTATTGCGTACAGTTTTGGTCTCCAAATCTGAGGAAGGACATTATTGCCATAGAGGGAGTGCAGAGAAGGTTCACCAGACTGATTCCTGGGATGTCAGGACTGTCTTATGAAGAAAGACTGGATAGACTTGGTTTATACTCTCTAGAATTTAGGAGATTGAGAGGGGATCTTATAGAAACTTACAAAATTCTTAAGGGGTTGGACAGGCTAGATGCAGGAAGATTGCTCCCGATGTTGGGGAAGTCCAGGACAAGGGGTCACAGCTTAAGGATAAGGGGGAAATCCTTTAAAACCGAGATGAGAAGAACTTTTTTCACACAGAGAGTGGTGAATCTCTGGAACTCTCTGCCACAGAGGGTAGTCGAGGCCAGTTCATTGGCTATATTTAAGAGGGAGCTAGATGTGGCCCTTGTGGCTAAAGGGATCAGAGGGTATGGAGAGAAGGCAGGTACAGGATACTGAGTTGGATGATCAGCCATGATCATATTGAATGGCGGTGCAGGCTTGAAGGGCCGAATGGCCTACTCCTGCACCTAATTTCTATGTTTCTATGTTTCTATGTTCAAGGACAACATCGTGTATTTTCTTTGCATTCCGAACCACTATAGTCAACTCCTCTATTGGATCCTGGAAATTAATTCCTGGTAATCCAGTCTTACAAATGTGGGAAGTTTGGAAATGATCCATGAAAATCCAGCAGGTCCATTAGGATGCGTTTCTTTGTTTGTTCTGAGAGCCTGAGCCTTTTTATACCAGGCACCGCCTTCATTGCAGAAGTTTTGAGCCTCGTCAACAACGATATGTTTCACACTTGAACACTCATCTTTCATAAACTTTGTTCTTGTAACACACTTACATTCCAATTTTCGGCTAAAATTAAAATTCAATAAAATATTATTATAAATTCAATAAAATATTATTTTAAAAACATGATCTGCGTCAAAAATACAATTTCAGAAGCAATAAATGGTGAAAGTCTTCATGCATCGGGACACATAGTTTAACACTTGTGCAGATGTTCTAGCAGGACTGCAATGGAAAGCTTGCCAGCTGTGCCTTTGTCTCATCTCAGTTTGTCGATTCAACTCCAGAAACCTGAACAACAATGTCCAGTGATACTCCAAAGCAGTTGCAACATCCTTTGGATGAGATGTGAAGCCAGGACCCATGTGTCATGAGACAAACTCAAAGGACAAGGGCTGGAGTCTCTGGAGTCCTGGCCAACATTTGTCTGCCACAAATGGACTAACTGATCATTATTGCATTACTGCTTCCTGATCCCTGTTCTGTGGCACTACATTTTATAGTGTATTTGAACATCCAGAAGTAAAGGATTAAAAAAAACTTTTCAGCCTACAAGGTTGATTATGAACATAACAACGTAGACAGGCCAAGATAAAGACCAGACTGATGAGGATTATCAAAGCTAAATTGATAGGATAGTGACATTTTCCATATGACAGGTTAAAAAGCAGGATCTCAAAGGCGGTCATCTCTGGATTACTCCCAGAGCCATGGCAAGTGAGAGCAGAAATGGAAAGGTAGGTCAGATTAATACATGTCTGAGGAGCTGGTGCAGGGTGTAGGGGTTCAGTTATTTGGATCATTAGGGTCTCTTCAGGGGCAGAGGTAACCTGTACATGAGGGACGATTGCACCTTAGCTGGAGGACGATCAATATCCTGGGAGGGAGATTGTGTTACTTAGCAGAGTTTGAACTAATAGAGATCAAGAACAGAAAGCAGGCAGATGAGGTTGGGGACAATTACCATAGTCTAAGAGAGCAAGATTATTAGATAGGACAGACAGGTACAGGGGAAAGAGAGACGAAAGACGGGTGCTTTAAAGTGTATCCATATTAAAAAGAGGCATAAATTAGATTTATGCCTCCGGATCAAGCAAATCCCTCCAGTAGTAGAGGAAGTATAGGAGTACACTTAAGAAAGTAATCAGAAGGGCTAAAAGAGGACATGAAATGGATCTGACAGGCAAGGTAAAGGAAAATCCATAGAGATTCTACAGGTATATTACGAGTAAACGGGGTTGCTATGGTAAGGATAGGTCCCCTTAAAGATCAGTATGGCCCTTTTTGTGTAATGCCATAAGATATGGGGGAAGAGGAGATAAAGCCCTAGGGCCTGATCCTCGGACCTTGTGGGAAGCTAGGCAGGAAACTGTGCAGAGATATTTGCATCATCTTCCACTGGTGAAATTCAGAAAGACTGGAGGGTGGCTAATGTTCTACCATTATTTAAGAAGGGCAGCAAGGACAAGCCAGAGTACTTCAGGCTGGTAAACCTAATGCCAGTGGTTGGGAAGTAATTGAAGGTGATTCTTAGGGACACAATCTGGCAGCAATTTGGATGGGCACTGATTGGGGATAGTCAGTATGGCTTTATGCAAAGGAAATTGTGTTTCACAAATCTGATGGCGGTCACCAAGAGATTTACAGGACAGGGCATTGCCTATATGGACGCTAGCAAATCCTTTGGCAAAATCCCTCCTTGTAGGCTAGACTAGAATATTAGATCTTATGGAAGCCAAGGTGAGCTATTCAATCAGATTCATAATTGGCCTGCAGGAAGGAATCAAATGGTGGTTGTGGAGGGTTGCTTTTCTGTTTAGAGTCCTGTGTCCAACAGAGTGCTGCTGGGCTTGGTGCTGTTGTTTGATACGTATATTAACAATTTGAATGATGACATTGTTAGTAAATCTACACAAAATGACACTAAAATAGTGGTATTGTGGACTATGATGAACGGTATCGAAGTTTACAAAAAGATCTAGATTAGTTGAGGAGGAAGGCTAAACAATGGCACGTGGAATTTAACTCTGGTGAAGTTTGAGGTGTTGTACTTTCATCTCAAACCAGAGCAGGATTAATACAGTAAACAGTAGAGCCTTGGAGACTGTTGCAGAACAATGTGATCTGGGAGTACATGGTTCCCTGAAAGTGGAGAATTAAATGACAGGGTGGTGAAGAAGGCCTTTGGCAGGCTTGCCTCCATTGGGAAGGGCATTGAGTACAAAAGTTGAAATAGCAGTACAAAATGATGTTGTGTACAAGTTATTGGTGAAGCTACACTTGGGTTGTGTGTGGACCCAGTCACCCAGCTATCGGAACAATGTCATCAAGTTGGAAAAGGTGCAGAAGAGATTCACCAAGATGTTACCTGGGTTTGAGTTACAGGGAAGGTTAGATAGGCTGAGACTTTTTCGTTGGAGCATAGGGGGCTGAGGAGTGAACTTGTTGAGGTGTACAATATCTTGAAGGGCATGGATAAAGGAAGCACTCACTTTTTTTCACAGGGATTAGGAATCTAAAACTAGAGGAGAGGAGAAAGATTTAAGAGGAACCTTAGAGACAACCTTTTTACTCAGAAGGTGGTGTAGATCTGGAATGAGCTACCAGATGACTCTTTAGAAGCAGATACACTTCCAACTTTTAAAAAACATTTTGACAGATACAGGTTTTAGAGAGTTATGGGCCAAATGCAGACGAATGGGACCAGGCTAGATTGGCAACCTGGTCAACATGTACATGTACTGAAGGGCCTGTTCCGGTGCTGTACAGCTCTATGGCTATCAAAGACAAATGTCTATTTTGTAGATAGGGAACTCTGACAGAATAGTACAGCACATCAATAGGCCCTTCAGCCTACAATACTTGTGCCAACCGTGATGCCAAGTAACACAGATCTCATCTGCCTACACATGATCCATATAAAGTGCTCTGTTCCCTGCACTTCCATGAGCCTATCTAAAAGGAACTTAAACACCACCATTGTATGTGCCTTCACCACCACGCCTGGCAATGTGTTCAGTCCGTAATCATTCTCTATGTAAAAAATACTTGCCCCGCACATCTCCATTAAACTTTCACCTTATAGCTGCGCCCCCTAATGTTGGACATTTCCACCTGGGGAAAAAGTTCACACTGTCTACCGTATCTATGCCTCTCATAATTTTATATATTTCTATCAAGTCTCCACTCAACCTCTGACTTTCCTGAGAAACCAATCCAAGTCCATCCAACCTTTGCCAATAGCTGAAACCATCTAATCCGGGCAGCATTCTGGTAAACCTCCTCTGCACCCTCTCCAAGCCTCCACATCTTTTCGCTAATGGGGCGACCAGAAATCCACACTGTACTCCAAATAAATGCTAGAACTTGCAATGGTAGAAATGCAGATATTACCTCATAAATCTCCGTAACGGACTATTTTCACAAATGTAAAGAACTTCATCGCTAGTACAGCGGAAGGTGTTGATAATTCTTCTGACGAGATGTTCAGCCATAACTGTTTTGCCAGTTCCAGGAAGACCATGTATAAACAGTTTTTTACATTTCTCAATGTCATGTTTTGAATGAAGGATCTGAAATTGCTGGAATGATAGTAGATTGAAAAATTCACTGCCAATCTTATCACTTAGGATAGACGTGAAATGTAGTTGAACAATCGTGACTGCTTTCAGCAAATTTGTGATGTCATCTTCTGTTAAGTTTTCATATCTTGGTGGGTACCAAACTTGTAACACATGTTCAGTCTGCTGCTGACTGCTTGCATTGCCATGTTTAGCCATTTCAGGGTCTACATAGAGGATTTTAGGAATGACACAGAGTTTTCCTGCATATCCACCCACATTCACCAGCTTTTGTTTGATGGACATGGCTGTGTTTCTTGAATACTCAGTTATTGTCTCGTCTTCTTCTCCGACAATAGTATAGAGCAGTGGAGCTCCACCCGTGGCCAGGAGCAGGGCATCACATATTACACCATGGTGCTTTGGTAAGTTGATATCAACAGCCCAGCTTCTGGAGAATATCAAAATCCCCTTTCTTTCTCCAGGTTTCATTCCAGGGAGCAGGCATTCCAAACCTGGATGACCATTAAATAGTTCCTTATAGACTGTTTCTGGAATTGTTTTGATTCCACAAAAGGATTTACAGTCATCTGTAAATTATAGTGAAAACTGCATTATTAAGCTGATAATGAATGTACTAAATAGCATTAGAACTTGCTCTAAGTCATTGGTTGAGGTAACTTGAGCTTTGAAAATTGCCACATATTTTGCTACATTGAAAAGACAGCTCACTGCCAACCTCCCAAAGTTTCATCACCATCCTGAACATTCACGAGTGCCCAGTAAATCTGCCAAAGAAAGTTATTTCATTGTATAAGTACCATTTTAATAACATATTTATTAATGACCAAAAATCTTAGACACAAAAATGAACAAACTAGTGTGATATCATTCCTTCACACTAGTGAAATACTATTGATAAAAGTGTCAAATATTAAATGTATTTTCTTTCATGAAGTAACCCCATTTTCCCTCTCTCTGTTTATCTTTCAGTATATGTATGGACAGCAGTCTGAAGTAGGCTCTCAACCCGAAACATGACCCATTCCTTCTCTCCACAGATGCTGCCTGACCCGCTGAGTTACTCTAGCACTTTGTGTCTATCTTCTGTTTGGACATGTTCCTATTTAATTGAACCTCTATTTCTTAGTCTCATTAAGTAACATCTCATTACTAAAGAGATATGCTGTCCCTTCACTCGCTATAATCCTATTTAGTTGCATTATCAGTTGGAACTTACTGGGTTAAGGTAACACTGGGAGCATCCACTTACGAGTAAGTCTACATCTGCACAATGGCAAGCATTCAGTGAAATAGCGAGAGTTCAGGACCAATATGTACCATCCTGGATAAAAGGCAAGGCTAAAAGGTACAGGAAACCTTGGATGTCCCAGGTGTGGATAAAGAGAAAAAAGGAAGCATATAGTAGGTGTAGAGAAGTAAAGACAGGCAAATCCATTAAGGATATAAAAAGTGTCGGGAGTAAATTAATAAGGAAATTAGGAAGGCATATTGCGGTCATGGAATGGCAGCGCAGACATGGTTAAAGCAAATCTGAATCTAAATTGCTGCCTTACAGTGACAGAGACCCGGGTTCCATTCTGACAATGGGTGCTGTCTGTATGATATTTGTACGTTCTCCGTGACCTGCGTGGATTTTCTCCGGGAGCTCCGGTTTCCTCCCACACTCCAAAAATGCACAAGTTTGTAGGTTAATTGGATTGGTAAAATTGTAAATTATCTCAAGTGTGTGTAGGATAGTTTTAGTGTGCGGGGGCGGCACGGACCCGGTGGGCTGAAAGGCCTGTTTCCGCACTGTATCTCTGCATGTCTAAACTAAACTAAGAAAATTAATAAGAACATTATGAAGGCAAACAGGTTCACCAAATGGCAGTGGCAAAATAACCAGGAAAGAGTAGGATCCATTGGGAAGCCAGAACATATAGGTGAGGATTAAAATGAATTATTTTTGTTGGTGTTCACAGAGCAGACTTTGTAGTTGGATGGTACAGACACTGGGAAGGAGAAATGCTAGTGCAAGCATCCACAAACAAAGAGGAGGTACTTGATGCCTAAGCAGGCTTAAATGAGTAGATGAGCACAATCTCAAGCTGCAATGGGAGGCAAGCAAGAAATTGCTGGGACTCTGGATGAGACTTTTTAAATTGTCTTTGTGAGGTACAACATGACTGAAGGATGACAAATGTGGTTCCTATTATCAAGAAGCGAGTCAGGGAAAAGCCTGTTAACTATAGACCCATGAGCCTAATATCAGGGGTGGGGAAGATGGAAAATCCTAAATGACAGGATTATTGATCACCTGGATAGGCAGGGGCTGATCAGAGGTAGCCAGCATGGCTTTGTCAAGGACAGATCCTGTCCAACCAATCTGATTTAATTGTTTTGAGTAGCTAACATGTATTGATAGATAAAGCTGAGTAGATGTGGTTTACATGGACTTCAGTAAGAAATTCCACAAAACCCAGCATGGGTGAGTGTTCCAAGGATTAGTGCCCATTGGATCCAGGGCAAGTTGGTAAATTGGGTCCCAAATGGTTTGGAATAGAAGACAGAGGGTGATGTATAGGGTTGTTTTTGTGATTGAATATCTGTGACTAGCAGTGATGTATGTAAATAATTTGGATGTGAATGTAGCGGCATGATCAATAAGTTTGCAAATGACACAAACATTTGTGAAGTTGTTGATAGTATACAGGATGGTCTTAGGCCAGAAGAAGATATTAATGTCAGTGAAATGGGCAGGTGGAGTTTGATCCTGATAATTGTGAGGTGATGTATTTTGGGAACACGAATGAGGCTAGGATATACACCATGAATGGTTGAGGTACAGGGAATATTGAGGAACAGAAGGTCCTTGATGAAAAAGTGCAATCATCCTTGTTGGCAGCATTCCGGTAAATGACGTGGTTAAAAGGGCATATGGGATACTGGACTTCATCAGTCATGGTACTGAATACAAGAGCAGGGTGGTTATAGTCCAACTTCATAAAATACTGTTCAGACATCAGCATAAAATACTGTGTGTGTAGTTATGTCATTACACTATAGGTAGGATGTGAGAGAGGATGCAGAGGAGTTTCACCATGGAGTTTCACCAGGAAATTGCCTGGGCTAGAGTATTTCAGTATAAGAGACTGGAAAGTCTAGGTCTGTTTTCCTGGAGTTTAAGAAGAAACAGCCTCATAAAATTATGAGGTAGGGATAGACAGCAGGAAATCTTTTCAGAGGTAGATAAAACTCAGTGAAGTAGATTTGCAGTAAGGGGCAATAGCTCGCGAGGGGATCTGAGAGAGGGGTGGGGGGCTTCCTTCATCAGTGGCAAGTTCCTGCAATACATTGCCTGAGAGTGCAGCGGAAACTTAGTCGCTGAGAACAAGTACTTGAATTGCCTTGGCATGCATGCTAAGTACTGGAAGATGTGATTAATATGGAATGGTTCCCACTGGTCAGCGTGGACATGTGGTGGGATGAATGGCATGGCCGTTCGAAGGAGGGGGGGGGGTTGTGTTGGGTGCGACCGCACCCCCCTTTTCCCTTCCAGAGTAAGAAAAAATCATGGGGGAAAAGAAAAAATTGGGGAAAAAATCAGCGTTTCCACTTTGTCGGAAAAGCGCCCAAAATTCTGGTTCCGGCCGCTGGATGATTTGGGAGAAAAAAATGCGACTATCCGTGCCTGAGCAGTTGGGAAAGCGACGCAAAATGACGCTGTCTCTCCGCACGTGCGCAGTGGGCCCGGGCGGGATCTTCCGCCCACGGCACCCCCGCTGGGCCCACGCCACCCCCGCTAACACCCACTGGGCCCACGCCACCCCCGCTGGGCCCACGCCACCTTCATCTTCGCCCCCCCGCCAGAAACAGGGGGGGGGATGTGGGAGGGGGCGAGAGAGAGTGGAAGGGAGGGGAGAGGGGAGAGGGAAAGGGATTACCTTTAGTGAGAAAAATTAAGGTAGGTTTTAGAGATATTATATTTTCTCCTCCATATGAATAATTTAAAACAATATCAAATAATATCAAACAACTGGAACTGCTTTCTTTTCCTTGATAACAATACTGAAAAATATGAATTCCATAGTTTGTGACATAAATATACATTTTAATGGGATCATTATATACAGATGTAACATTTCCATGTCGAGATCGGAGGGAGGGGGGGGGTGGGGGGGGGGGGGGCAAATATGCGTCAAGCCGATAGCCTAATCGATAAAGAGCTGAGAAGAGGAATCAGAGCTGCCAAGGAAAGGTACTCTGAGAAGTTGAGGTGCAAGTTCTCAGCTAGTGACTCTTCTTCAGTTTGGAAGGGCATGCAAGAAATCACCAGCTATAAGAGGAAAGCCCCCGCTCTTTGGACAATCGTCAGCTGACGAACAACCTGAATGAATTTTACTGCAGGTTTGAAAATCAGAAACGTAACCCTGGTATCCCCCTCCCCAACAAACACAGCCAGACCCCAGTCTGCAAAGAATGGACCCTGCACCCTTTCCTTCCCAATCACCACTTCACACCTACTTAAAGCAAGACTCCAGTATGAAAAGAGTGGACCCTTTCCCACCCCAACCAACACTTCACACCCAATTACTCATTTTTAACCAGTCCCTGCAAATATGTACTGTCCCTGCCTGCTTCAAAGTCTCCACTATTGTCCCTGTACCCAAAAAGGTAAGGATTACTGGTCTTAATGACTACAGGCTTGTCACACTGACCTCTGTAGACATGAAGACCGTTGAAAGGCTTGTGCTGGCCAAGCTGAAAAATATCACAATCCCTCTGCACTTTGCATATTGTGCCAATAGATCTGTGGATGACGTAGTCAATCTGGGCCTGCACTTCATCCTCCAGCACCTAGACCACCAGGGGACCTATGCGAGGATTTTGTTTGTTGATTTTAGCTCTGCATTCAACACCATTTCACACAAAGAGTGGTAGGTGTATGGAACAAGCTGCCAGAGGAGGTAGTTGAGGCGGGGACTATCGCAACATTTAAGAAACAGTTAGACAGGTACATGGATAGGACAGGTTCGGAGGGATATGGATCAAACGTGGGCAGGTGGGACTAGTGCAGATGGGACATGCTGGGCCGAAGTGCCTGTTTCCACACTGTATCACTCTATGACTATCTATCTTTCCCTCTCAAACCCATTCTCCTGCCTTCTCCCCATTACCTCTGACACCCATATCAATCAAGAATCTATCAATCTCCTCCTGAAAAATGTCAATTGACTTGACCTCCACAGCTGTCTGTGGCAATGAATTCCAGTTCACCACCCTCTGACTTAAGAAATTCCTGGTCATCTCCTTCCTAAAGGAATGTCTTTTAATTCCGAGGCTGTGGCCACTGGTCCTAGACTCTCCCACTAGTGGAAACATCCTCTCCACATCCACTCCATCCAGGTTTTTACCAGGCCGGGACAGACGGCAACAGCTTCACACCGTGTCCCAAAGCTTGTGTCCTGTCCTGCATCATCCAAGGCAGCAGAGACGTTATAGGAGAGGGCAAGCACCGTAACAAAGTAGCTCACGATGGTTTGGGTAACATTCATGAATGTCTATGCATGTCACATCATGAATATTACTGAAGAACGGTATTGACCCAAAATATAATCTATACCGTTTCTCCAGAGATGCTGCCTGACTCACTGAGTTACTCCAGCACTCTGTGACATGTCATCTATCCATGTTCTCCAGAGATGCTGCCTGACCCGCTGAGTTACTCCAGCACTCTGAAATGTCGCCTATTCATATTCTCCGCAGATGCTGCCTGACCCACTGAGTTACTCCAGCACTTTGTATCTATTTTCCCTTCACCCATCTGCCCAAGCCCACTCTCCCCCCTCCTTTCCTATGTTCCTTTCCACCCATAAACCTCTCTCTGCCTTTACATTTCACCTCTTTCAAATCTGCTCTACTTCTCTACATGCATTTTTCTTCTTAACTTTTTAATCATAGAATGATGCAGTGTGGAATCAGGCCCTTTAGCCCAACTTGCCCACACCGACCAACATGTCCCATCTAAACTAGTCCCACTCACACACGTTTGGCCCATATCCATCTAAATCTGTCCTATCCATGTACGTGTCCAAATGTCTCTTAAACATTAGGATAGTCCCAGCCTTAACTACCTCCTCTGGCAGCTCGTTCCATACACCCACCACCCTTTGTGTGAAAAAGCTACCTCAGATTCCTGTTAATTTCTGAAATATTGGTCATAAATTTGGTGCAAAAATGCTCCAAAATAAGGCTCAGAATGCATCAGAGAGCATCTAGAATCCCAGAGCTTCCAGGGCCCTTAAGCGAGCCCTGGACCCTGGCATCGAGGGACTTCACGCTCGTGATGTGCGCAGCGCGCATATTATTTCACATTAAATTTTTTGTAATCCTGTCATGCCACCCCCCTTTTTGGAAAGCTTCGTACGGGCCTGAATGGCCTGTTTCCATGTTGCACGATTCTACGGGATTTTCTACAGAGGGCCTCCCTGGGTGCCGCGGCCATGCCCGGCAACACGCCTGGCTCCACTGCCGCAGAACTGGGAACCCGCAGAAAGACCCAGCGGCTGCAGCCTGTAGCGGGGAAGCTGCTGAGCCCAGCCCCTGCTCATCCTCCAGAAATTAGAGAACTGAAGAAGAGGGAGCCAGGGATGACGATCACGAGCAGCAAGGGCCAGTCGGAGAGGGACCGGGGACTTACCTTCCACGCTTTCAAAGTCGGCTGCAGGAGGCGCCCCTGGGTAACAAAGGTGGCCAGCCTAGGTTAGACACATCGGTTCGCTGAACAACCCAGACAAAGACCAAGCATGCGGACAAGACTTTGGAAATGGTGCCAAACTGGCGACTCAAAAATAATTTCCCTGTGTTTTGCACATGACAATAAAGCACCATTGAAACAATAAAAAATGTCACTGTTGCTTCAAACCTTTATAGAACTTTTGTACAATCACGTCCAAAGAGTTATCATCTCCAACTGAAAACACAGGCTTACACCTTGGTGGTGCTGCAGTCATACTTAATTCATTCTTAAAATTCATACTGAGTTCTTCCATCTCTGCAGGAAAGATAAAATGTTCAAAATTATATCTCACCAGCAATCCAGAGAATTTAACTTATTACAGTAGAATATTTCCACTTTGTGGGATGAAATTCAAAAGATTTTAGACAACAGGCACTTACCAGGATCTTTAGCCAACAACATCTCAGCCCATTTATTAGAATCCATTCTCTTAACGTGGTCATCGTCTACGGTCCAGCTGTCAGGATTCTCAGCAAACACTACACAGCAGGACTGCTTCACATATAACATTATCAAAGAGCCAACCACTTCTGATCCCTTCATAACACTGCCAACATTAAGTCTGTATTCAATGTTGCCCATTGGAGAGGAACAATTATGCACAATCTTGAGTTTTTTTCCAATAATGTCAGATATAAAACTATAAGGTTCTTCAAGCCTACATCCAACAACTTTCCTCTTATCAGTGGTACCTATAAATATAAACCCACCATTTGCATTTGCAAAGGAAGACATTATTAATGGAATTGCTTCCTTTATCCTGTCTGAGGTATTTTCCCCTGAAAAACTTTAAATTCAATGTGTGCAGACTCACCAAAATTAAAAACGTCACCATATTGAAATTCTTTTTGATCTAACATATCAAAAGGTGACTCAGTATTCCCACAGTTAGGGATTGAACAATGCCTTTTTGCTGCTGGGCCATTGCTGGAACCTGAATCTTCTTCATCACTACTTCAGGATGGAGTGGATTTTTTTCTAAATAAATCCTCCACTTGAAGTGGCCTTAATTGAACACACTGAGTGCCTGTCCTTCGGTAAACTTTACTTTCTATAGAACACAACCGTGGCAAATTCCTTCCTTCATTAATGCTATTGGACCACGACTGCACAAAAATCATCATGGTGCTACCTTGCTGCGTGAATTCAATGAATGATGGATCTATGACCAAATCGTAAACTTTTTGTTCTATATCTAATCCAATTGCATCAGTTTTTTGGTTGTAATCCTTATTCCCCACTTTCGCATGAACGATTCCACCACCAGAATTTAAAAGAGCACATACTGATATAACTATGTTTCTGCACTGCGCCTTTTTCAAGGATTTATTTTGCATGTTATTCCTATGCATTTCCCCAAATTCTACAGTGCCTACATCCAGCACCAGGTCCGGATACGGGATCTCCATCAATCGTATGTTCTCAAGAGCCATCCTGGAATAAAACAAAGCATAGGTAATGTATCAGATTGAAACTCAACAGCAATATCCAACGTCCTATTGTGGTTAAAGGTCTCACTCTATATGTGTCTATGTCATACAATGTGTGTGAAACATACAGTGGGAATCTCAGGACAAAGCATTTGTGAACGGGGTCATGAATGCTCAGTTTTCTCTTCACTGCTCACCATCTGGGCCACTCCATCCCCGAGGCTGGGGATGTTCTCCTGTAATTGTTTAATTTTCCACCACCATTTACTAGATCTGACATAACCACAGATTTTTAATCAGGCCTGCAGAATATGAGTTTCTTAGTTTCTTATTGTATATTGTTTCTTGTTGTTTAGGCACACTCTGCATGCCTTGAAGCAGGGTTAATCGCCTTGTTTGATGGCACTGGTTGAGTGAGCGATATGCCAAGGCATGAGGTTACAGATCGTGGTAGTTTACATTTCTGCTTCTGCTGTGCCTCGTGGACCACCTATTGTCAGCTGGTGGATCAGTTCTGCACCCAAGTCATCTTGCGTGTTTGTAATGTCACACAATGGAGCGTGTCCTCAGCGCAAAGTGCAGGACAAAAGAAGCACCTGCTGTATCTGTCAATGAGGCAGCAACCTAGTGAAGCTAACATATAGGACTTAGATGCTGCCAGCATCTGCAGTTCATTTTATCTGTTCCACTGTGAAATCTCAAGGTATGCCTATTTTGAAGAAGTTTTTCTCTCTCCAACGGGGTCTTCAAGATTGGTCCTGCCCGAAACATCACCTATCCATTTTCTCCAGAGATGCTGCCTGACCCACTGAGTTACCCCAGCATTGTGTCTATGTTTGACCTATCGGACTATTGCTGGTAATGCCAATGAACAGCAAAAACAACATGTAATTAATGGAGCTGCGTGATCTCAAAACCAATGCATTAAATGGTGTGTGCTTTCTCTCATTATTAGTCATTGATGATTCTTGTCCAGTACAATATTTTGACTAGTGTTGGCACAAATTAGCAAGCACTGCATTGTGATTAAAGAGGTGCCAACTAGTTTCAAGTACTGGTTGGCAAACATGATACAGTAAAGATCCGATAATCCAGCACTCTGGTGGTGTCAGAGTTCCCAAACTATCGGACATTATTCCTATTATACAAACACACATTCAATTCACCCTTTTTGGATATTATTCAGTGGGATATCAAATAATGAAACTCAACTGAGTTTAAAGGAATCATGGTATTTGGATTTTAAAAGCATTGGAATGGAGGTTTCAGTTTCAGTTTTGTTTCTGGCCACGTGTGCGGAGGTAGTGAAAAACCTTTGTTGCGTGCTAACCAGCAAGCGGAAAGACAATGCATGATTAAAATCAAGCCACACAGTTTACAGATACATAAGGGAATATAGTTTAGTGCAACATGCAGCCGATCAAACATAGTCCAAGGGACCCTGATGAAATAGATAGTAGTTCAGGACTGCTCTCTGGTTGCGGCAAGATGGTTCAGTTGGAATGGGGGGGGGGGGCAGTAAATTGAAAGGGGGGTGTGGAAGAGAGGCCCCAATTAAATGAAAGAGGATGTGGGAACAGGATCCCGATTACACAAGTTGCAATGGACAGGAACATACTATAGTCTATATTTGAACAAAACAAATTGAGACTGTCTAGGAAGGAACTGCAATACTGGTTTACACCAAAGATAGACATAAAATGCTGGAGTAACTCAGCCGCTCAGGCAGCATCTCTGGAGAAACTGAATAGGTAATGTTTCCATCACCTATTCCTTTTCTCCAGAGATGCTGCCTGACCCGCTGAGTTACTCCAGCATTTTGTGTCTATCTTGAGAGTAACTGTCATTGTATTAACACTAATCATTAACTCTCAATGACAGAGATTGCTGTGGATTTAAATTCCAATTGTCACGAATACTTATGAGAAATAATGTGCTCCTGATGCAAAACTTATGATGTGTCGTTTTCCAAATCCACTCCTCTTGATTGCTCCAATCCGATTCAGTCCTGTAATAAAAGTCATTAAGAAAATATTGATGTGAGCCGCCTGAGCACCAGCTTCCATGCTGGATCAGATAATGCATCACCAGATCTCATTCGATAAACTTTCTTCTTATTAAAAGAACCTAAAGCTCTTGAGTGATGACATAACTCATACTTCTTGCAGTTTTTGTAGATGCACAAGCTTGATTGCACATCCCAACAGATTCAGGAACAGCTTCTTCCCTGCTGTCATCAGGCTACTGAATAGTACTTTCATAAACTGGAGCATAGTCTCAATCTCCCAACCTACTTCATTGTGGACCTTGCACTTTTCTTTATCTGTACCTTCTCAGTAACTGTAACAATGTAACATTTTACTTTGGAGTCACGCAAGTGATTCCGTGAAGAAGCCTCGCCAGTCTGCATGCGCGACATTATCCTTACAGACGAGGAGCAGGGTCCGGGTCTGGTCCAGGAACAAGTCGGCCGTCTACTCAGATGCGCAGTTGGCGCTCTGCAGCATGGACACGGACAAACGTGGATTTTCCCGCCAGGAACCAGGGACAGCAGAACCCACCATTCACCAAGGAGGTAGGTGGGCCTGGTTCTCATGGGAACATATTAACTGCAACACAGCTAAAAATTGGGGGTAGATTACACCTGTTTTTCGAGGAATGGAAGCAATTAACATCAGATCCGTTTATACTGAATATTATCCAAGGGTTTCGAATTCAGTTCGATCCAAATTGTAATTTGCCCATTCAACATGTTCCTAGGAGAACACTCAATTTCTCACAAACAGAGAATATGGAGGTTCAGGCAGAACTTGAAAATTTGTGTAAAAAAGGGGTAATTTTGAAGTAGGTTCGCCAACTCCATCAATTTGTGTCTAATATATTTCCCCGGCCAAAAAAGGACAGAGGATGTAGAATTATTCTTGATCTAACAAGTCTAAACCCTTTTGTACAGTATAGACATTTCAAAATGGAAACGTTTGTTATTGCCAAACAACTGATTTCCAGAGGATGCTATATGGCAAGTATAGATCTGAAAGATGCGTATTACTCAGTGTCTGTTCATTTGGAGGATAGAAGATATTTGAAATTTAGCTGGATGAATCAATTTATGGCAATTCAAGGCACTGCCTAATGGGTTAGCTTCAGCCCCTAGAATATTCACAAAATTGTTAAAACCAGAACTGGGGCTACTTAGAGCCCAGGGTCATGTTGTTATGGCTTATTTGGATGATATTTTAATTACAGGTCGAACTAGGGAAATAGCTGAAGCATCCGTGGCAGTTGTTAAACTCACTTTTGAAAAATTGGGGTTTACCATTCATCCAGAAAAATCTAAATTAACACAAGTTACAACAATTGATTATTTGGGGTTCACTATTAATTCAAATCACATGGTAGTGACTCTGCCCAGGGAAAAAAGGCTGGAGTTAATTGAAGGTTGTATCAAGCTCATTGAGGAACAACACCCTTCAATTAGACAGGTGGCCAGCTTGCTTGGTAAATTAGTGGCAGCTTTTCTGGCAGTCCAGTATGGACCATTGCACTACCAACAGCAAAAGAACAGGCACTCAGGATACATTCGGGTCATTATGATAGGCCCATGCAATTATCAGCAGAAGCTGTTACTGAACTGCAGTGGTGGATACAATATGTCTCCAGTTGTTCCAGCAAAGTTTTGCTCGAACAGCCTTCCATGGTCTTACAGACTGATGTCAGTGCACTAGGTTCGGGTGCCACTGATACGAATTCCAGCTGTGGAGGCAGATGGAATTGCCAAGAGACATCGCTTCTGCAGTCATATGGGATTAATTACTTAGAGCTTTTGGGAGCTTTTTATGGACTTAAGGCTTATTGCTCTACTAAATGTCACCTGCATGTTCAGCTTCAGATTGACAACACTACTGCAGTGGTGTATGTTAATCACATGGGTGGAATCAAGTCAATATCTTGTGACAAATTGGCTAATCAGATCTGGAATTGGTGTATTGACAGAAACATTTGGCTTTCAGCTATTTACCTACCAGGTAGATTCAACATAGTGGCAGTGAGGGGGAATGAGCAGGTGGACCTCATAGCAAAGGAGAGTTTAAGAAGAGAAATAGATATCCATGTATCATTGGGGAGAGTGGAACTGAGAGAAATAATTAAAGAGGGCGTAACAAAAGAATGGCAGAGAGGATGGGAAATGGAAGTCAGGGGTAGACACTACTTTTCTATACAATCTGAAGTTAGGAAAATATGTTTCTGTACATCTCTGTCCCGTAGGGACTCAGTTAAACTGTGTAGATTGAGGTTGGGACACTGTGGGTTAAATTACTATTTGTGCATTGTAGGGAAACATGTTTCTGGCTTGTGTGAATGTGGGAGTAATGAGACAGTTAAGCATGTTTTCCTAGAATGTAAAAAGTATAGGGTAGAAAGAAAAGTATTATTTGTTAGACTGACAGGACTTGGAGTTGAGGCTTTTTCTGTTTTATCTTTGTTTGGACACAATGAGAAACATCAACTGATATCCAGGGCTGTTCTTCAATTCCTGCAAGTTACAGGACTGTATATAAGAATTTAGTTCAAACTTTGACCTGTGGAGGGCAGTAATACGCTTAGCAGCGTCTACACTGCCGGAATCCTACAAGAAGAAGAAGAAGAAGAAGAACATAGTGGCAGACACCCGGTCACGAAAATTCAATGACAACACAGAATGGATGTTGAATCAGGAGATATTCAATGATATAGTTGTTAGATATGGAATGCCAGATATCGATTTGTTTGCATCCAGACTCAACCACCAGCTACTTAAATATGTGTCATGGGAACCAGATCCTGGGGCAGTAGCGATTGATGCATTCTTGCGACATTGGGGAGGTATGTTTTTATATGTATTTCCACCATTCTGCCTCATAAGTCGATGTCTGCTCAAAATTAAGCAGGACTCCGCTTCAGGAGTGTTGGTGATACCCGACTGGCCTACTCAGCCATGGTTCCCTTTGGTATTGGAGCTGATGACACAACCTCTTATGGTTGTTCCTATATGGAGAAATTTACTGGTGCACCCGGTAACTGGCGAACGGCATCCTTTATATGACCGTATTGATTTGTTAATTTGCAGATTTTAAAAGGCCATATCTGGGGCGAGGACTATCTGGGCGAACTGTGGATATGCTCACTGCAGCCTGGAGAAAGAGTACCCAAAAGCAATATATCTCTTATATTAAAAAATGGGAGGAATTCTGTGTACAAAAGAATATTGAATACCATACGGCAGGTATTTCGGATGTTCTAGAGTTCCTGTCGACACACTACTACGACGAAGGGTTGAGTTATAGTGCGATCAATTCAGCTAGAAGTGCATTGTCCTCGTACTTGTTGATGGGGTCAGAAGAATATCCTATTGGGTCTCACCCTCTCATATCTCGATTAATGAAAGGAATTTTTAATTCCAGACTTCCTAAACCCAGGTATATGGCAATCTGGAATGTAAGCATGCTACTTCGTCAGTGGATTCCTGTCACCTCTCTGTCTTTGGCCAAAGTCACCATGAAGGTGGTCATGCTCATGGGGCTGGTATCAGCACAACAAGTGCAGACATTGCAAAAGCTGCAGCTAGACAGGATGGAAGTGGCTGCAGACACCGTTACATTCTACATTTATGATCTACTCAAACAGAGCAGGCCAGAGGTGACAGGGTTTAAGATTGTATTTTCGGCATATCCCATGGATCCATGTCTATGTGTAAGAACACATTTACTACATTATATCGAAGCCACGAGGGCCTTAAGAAATGTGGAAACAGCATTGTTTATCAGTCACAAGAAACCACACAAGAGAGTGTCAGTGCAGACTATCTCGAGGTGGTTGAAGCAAGTGTTGGTTTATGCAGGTATTAACACTGACGTTTTTACATCTCATTCCGCTAGGGCAGCATCAACGTCCGCGGCCAGGGCGATGGACGTTCCCATCGACCATATACTCGCAACCGCCAGGTGGTCAAATGAATTGGTTTTCCAACAATTCTATCATAGGCCGATTACTGACTCGGGGCTGTTTGCCAATTCTGTGTTAAGTTCTGTTTAAGTTTACCCCTGGGATAGAGGGGTTGCTGTTGTTTTTTGTTATTCAAATAAATCGTTACTACATTTAATTCAATGTCGTGATTAGTGCATTGTTGATTATTTTACTCATCCTGAGTCAATCGATGCAGTGAGATGCCGGGATTTGAATCTGCGGCATGAAATCACAGAGCTTTGAACTCTTCACGGAATCACTCACATGACTCCGAAGTAAAATAGTAAGATTAAACGAGAACTTACCTAAGTTTGAAGTTTGATCTTTATTTTATGAGGAGTTACGTAGGTGATTACGTGAAGAACCCCGCCAGTGCGCCTGCGCCTCAATCTTCAAAGCAGCGGTGTGAAATCACAAAAAACAACAACCGAAGTAATATAGTCTCATACTAAAACGAGTAAGACAAGAACTTCCATCTGACCTTTATGATAGAGGGTAGGGTCGTGGTGGGCACGTAATCACCTACGTAACTCCTCATAAAATAAAGATCAAACTTCAAACTTAGGTAAGTTCTCATTTAATCTTACTATTTTACTTCGGAGTCACGTGAGTGACTACGTGAAGATTTTAAAGCTTTGTGATTTCATGCCGTGGATCAATCCCGGCTTCTCACTGCATAGATTGACTCGGAACGAGAATAATCAATCATGCATTCATAATAACATTTGTACCACAAATGCAGTAATTCATTTCAATAATGAAATGAATCAGATCCCCTTTAAACCAGAGGAATTTACACAGAACTTAAAATAGTTTCTGCAAACAACCCCGCATTAACAATAGGCCGATGGTAAAAATGTTGAAACATCAACTCATTGGACCACCCGGCAGCTGCGAGGATATGGTCGACGGGGCCGTCTTTTGCCCTGGCCGCCGACATTTCTGCTGCCCTAGTCGAGTGAGACGTAAAAACATAAGTGTTAATACCAGCAGCTGTTAAGACTTCTTTTATCCATCTGGAAATAGTCTGTATTGAAACTCTCTTGTGTGGTTTCTTGTGTGTGATCAAAAACCCAGTTTCCGTATTCTCAAATTCTTTGTGACCTCAATGTATTGTAATAAATATGTCTTAATACAGAGACATGGATCATTTGGATATGCTGCCAGCATAATTTTAAATCCTGTCACACCTGGCCTAATTTGCTTTAGTAGGTCATAGATATAGAATGTAACCTTGTCTTCAGTTACTTCCATACTGTCTATTTGTAATTTTCCAAGTGTTTGCACTCGTTGTGCTGTCACTCATGCCATAAACATGAATACTTTCATACTGAGCTTGACCAAAGGTAAAGACACACTTGATGACCATCACGAAGTAGTTTCAGTACCACACTTACATCCCAGATTGTCACGTACCTAGGTTTCGGTGGTTTGGAATTAAAGATTCCTTTCATTAGTCTGGAAACAATTGGGTGTGACCCAATTGAGTTTCTTTCTGAATCCAGAACCAAATATGAGGACAATGCACTTCTGGCTGAATTAATTGCACTACAACTCAGACCTTCATCATAATAAAGTTTTGACAGAAATTCTAAACATTTGAAATATCTGCAGTACTTTATTGCACATTCTTTTGTACCCAGAACTCTTCCCATTTCTTAATATAAGAAAGGTACTGTTTTTGAGTGCTCTTCCTCCAGGCTGCCGTAAGCATGTCCACAGTATGCTCAGACAGTCCTCGTCCCAGAAAAGGCATTCTTAAAACCTGCAAATCAACAAATCCAAACGATCATATAATGGATGTTGTTCCCCTGTACAGGGTGCAGCAATAAATTACTCTTTTTTGGGACTTTCATCAACATTTGTGTTGTTAATTCTAATATCAACGGATACCATGGCTGTGTAGGCCAATATGGTACTACCAATACCCTTGAAGCAGCATCTTGCCTGATTTTAAGCAAACATTGCCTTATGAGGCAGAAAGGTGGAAATATATATGAAAACATACCACCCCAATGTAGCGAGAAAGCATCAATCGCCACTGCTCCTGGATCTGGTTTCCATGAGACATATCTCGATAGCTGATGATTCAAGTCGATGTCGGTCATTCCAAATCTGATGACTATATCATTGAATACCTCTTGATTCAACATCCATTCTTTATTATCATGGAACTTTTCGTGACCTGGTGTCTGCTATCGTTCATTCTACCTGGTAGATAGATAGCTGAAATCCAAATGTTCTTTTCAATACACCAAGCCCAAAGTTGATTAACCATTTTGTCACAAGACACCGACTTAATTCCATATCATTAATATAAACAACTACTGTTGTGTTATCAATTTGAACTTGAACATGCTTATTAGTTGTGTTAGAACAATAAGCTTGGAGCCCATAGAAACATCCTAGAAGCTCCAAATAGTTAATTCCCCATGTCTGCAGTAACAATGACTCTTCCTGATTCCATCTGCCTCCTCAGCTAGATGTTAAGTCAGTTGCACCCCATCCTGGTGCACTGGCATCAGTTTGTAATATCATGGAAGGTTGTTCAATCAGCACTTTGCTGGAACTGCTTGAGACATGTAGAATCCACCACTGCAGATCAGAAACAGCATTTGTTGTTAGTTGCATGGTTCTATCAAAATGACCAACTTGCATTCTCGGTGCCTGTTCTTTAAGTCTCTGCAGCTGTTGATAATGTAATGGTCCGAATTGGACTGCTGGGAATGCTGCTACTAATTTTCCCAGTACACGAGCCACCTGTCTAATTGAAGGTTTTTGCTCGTTTAGGAGATTACTGCAATCTTTAATCAAATCCACCCTTTTCCCTGGGCAAAGTAATATTCATTTGGACTGAATCAATTGTGAACCCCAAATAATTAATAGAGGTACATGGTGTTAACCTAGATTTCTGTGGATGAATTAGAAACCCCAAATTTTCAAAAGTTGATTTCACAACTGCAACAGATACTTCTGTTGACTGTTTTGTCTTTCCTATAATCAAGACATCATCCAAATATGCCATTAGTACATGCCCCTGGCTACTCAGCAGGCCCAGAATTGGTTTTAACAATTTTGTGAATATTCTGGGTGCAGATATTAACCCATTAGGCAGAGCTTTGAACTGCCATAACTGGTTCATCCATTTAAATTCAAGATACTTCCTATCTTCTGAATGAACAGACACTGAATAATATGCATCTTTCAAGTCTATAGTTGCCATATAACATGCTTCTGAAATAAGCTGTTTGGCAGTCACAAATGTTTCCATTTTAAAATGTCTAAATTGCACAAAAGGATTCAGATTTATCAAATCTACAAGAATCCTACATCCTCCATCCTTTTTTGATCGAGGGAATATATTTGACACAAATTGGTGACTTTGGTAGACTGATTTTTCAATAACCCCTTTTTTATATAGGGTTTCAATTGCAACCTGAACCTCCATCACTTATTTTTGTACAAAGTGCAAAGTTCGGCTAGGAACATGCTGAACAGGCAAATCATAATTTGGATTGAATTCAATTCGAAATCCTTGTATATTATTCAGGATTACCACATCTGAAGTAATTTTCTTCCAATTATTATAGAAGAAATGTAACCTGCCTCCAACTTTTGGACTTAATCCAGTTAGTATGTTCCCATGAGAACCAGGTCCACCTACCTCTTGAGTCATTTGAGTACCCTGAGATTCCTGGGTTCTCCCGGAAGCACGCCCACTGGTTCTTGCTCCCGCTGCAGGCCGCCAACTACGTCCCTGCGTTGATGAGCGACTTGGTCCAGGATCCGTATGCCGTCTGAAAGGATACTTCCTCTTTACAGACTTCACAACCATTGACGTCTTCATCAATCCTGTTTTCGCTTCATCTTCCAACTCTTTAATATGTCTCCCGAGATCTCTCCAAAGAGTAAGTTGGGTAATTTGTATATTACTTGGTTTGCAGAGTGCTGCGAATTTCGGATTCATAGTAGACCGTATAGCACTTCTCGAAGTGGGTGCTGCATAGCAACCTCCAGTGCTTGCTGATGCAACTTCGTCATATTTTGGTTGTTACCTGCTATTCTGGTAAAAGCAGTTATTCCAGAACCCAGCAGCTTTAATATTCTCTGCAACTGATTCCAGATACTCTTGCAGTCTCATCCATTTCATGCTGTTCCAGCTAATGGTAAACCAAGTAATTTATTAAGGAGGCCAGTTCTTCCTAATGGCTCTCCTGACCCTGACGGGGCAGCGAATCCTACTACCAGGGGTGGAACATCTGGCAGCTGCCTTTCATCGCCTTGTACAGCCTCACCGTCAGAGTCGGGGTCTGAAATCTCATGACCCGTAGCACGCTCCTCATTCCTGAGGGTGCATTCCATCAGCCCTGAGCCAGGTGCTGTTAAGCTGCTCCTGCAGCTTGGATTACAGTACACTCCTTCCTGAGTGAACGTTTGCTCCAACAACCTATGAAAAAGGCTTCTATTTGGGCAATACGCTCGAAAGCAGTATCTAGCCCTGTACCAGGAGCTGTTTGAGCTGTTTCCAGCAGCTTTGCTTTCAGAACACTCCTCCCTGAGTGAACTTTGCTCCAACAGCCTGTGTAAAAGGCTTTCTATTTGGGCAATACGCTCTAAAGCAGTATCTAGCCCTGGAGCTTCTTCATTGCCTGGGACTCCCTCCGTTGGGATTTAAACTTTGTCTTTTGCCCGACAGGCGCTGACTGTGTTTTCACCAGCCCCAGGTCCACAGTCGCTATGCTCACCGCTGGCGACTGTACCGGGGTTTAGAGGCGGTTGGTCTCTAACCGCGGACTCCCGACTTTCCCGACTTCTGTCGGCTATGTCGCTCGCCTCTTCCCCCTGTCCGTTTTTTCCCATGGCGTCTGTGGAAAAAATCGCCATAGACCCACAGTAATCGGACCTGGAAAACCTGTAAAAAAGTTTTTACTTACCTTGTAGTTGAAAAACTACAAACCACTCGAGGAGCACTGCTCCTCACGTCCGTTTGCGTCAAGGCGTCTGACGTAATGACGCGCAGGCGCACTGGCGGGGTTCTTCACGTAGTCACTCACGTGACTCCGAAGTAAAATAGTAAGATTAAACGAGAACTTACCAGTTTGAAGTTTGATCTTTATTTTATGAGGAGTTACGTTGGTGATTACATGCCCTCCACTCCCAACCCTCTCTCACAAGGTCATCTGGTAGTTCTCGTTGCTGACCTTACTATGTTACTTCAATTACTGTTACCTGTGATTTCATACCGCTGCTTTGAAGATTGACGCGCATGCAGACTGGCGGGGCTTCTTCACGTAATCACCAACGTAACTCCTCATAAAATAAAGATCAAACTTCAAACTGGTAAGTTCTCATTTAATCTTACTATTATACTCTGCACTCTGATATTTTCTCTTTACAAAATCTATTGTACTTGATTGTACTCACGTATAGTATAATTTGACTGGATAACTTGGAAACAAATATAAACCAACACCAACACTTTGTCAACTTGCAGAGACTGCTCACACTAAATGTTTCCAACATTCCTGTTTCCCCATGTCTCAACAGGAAACAGCTCCATACACATTGCTCATCGTATCTATTCCTACACACAGAGCAGAGGGGAGAATGCTGAATAAACAGTGAGCTGGTTGCCTTGAAAAAGTTTCTGTAATATTTCTGAGCCAAGGATGCCTTAAAACGTTAAGCATTTTTTCTATTTTAAAATTATTTTGAGTTTGATCATTCATCCTACCAAAATGGCTAATCTCAGACTTCCCCACAATTATACTTCATCTGACAAACCTTTGTTCACTCACAAGAGACAAGAGTTCAAGAGAGTTTATTGTCATGTGTCCCTGATAGGACAATGAAATTCTTGCTTTGCTTCAGCACAACAGAACATATTAGGCACAAATACAAAACAAATCAGTATCCATATACCATTGTATAAATATATACACACATGAATAAATAAACTGATAAAGTGCAAATAAACAGATTATGGGCTATTAATGTTCAGAGTTTGTCCGAGCCGAGTTTAACAGCCTGATGGCTGTGGGGAAGTGGCTATTCCTGAACCTGGTCGTTTGCAGTCTTCAGGCTCCTGTACCTTCTACCTAAAGGTAGTGGGGAGATGAGTGTATGGCCCGGATGGTGTGGGTCCTTGATGATGCTGCCAGCCTTTTTGAGGCAGCGACTGTGATAGACAATAGCGGAAGTGGCGGCGCGGCACTGGCTGCAGCGGCTCATCGGCAGTCCTGTTTGTTTGTGTTTTTTGTGTTGTTTATTTTGTTTTGGTTAGTCTAGTTTTTGGTTTTTAGTTTGTGTTTTGGGGGGGGGTTGTAACGGGGTTTGCAGTCTCTCCCTCCGGGGGAATGCGACTTTTTTGTCGTATTCCCCTTCTCCGCCTCCGTTTGCGCTGAGGCCTAATGGAGCTGATGACCTCGAAGCTCCGGAGGCAGAGCCCGTCAGGACTCGCCCTGAGCTCGCTCCTGTGAGGGCGGTCCGGCTCAGGGCTGGAACAGTGTTCCCGTGAGATTGTGGCGCTCTCGTGAGGGCGGGCGGCCAGCCCAAGGGTGGAACGAGGCTCCTGTTGGAGCAGCCGAGCTCGGGGAGGTGCGGCGCTCACAGCCCGAGGGAGGTTCGGCGCCCATGTCGGGGCGGCCCGGGGGGAGAGGCGACGCCCATGTCGGGGTGGCCCAGCCGGGGGGAGAAGCGACGCCCATGTCGGGGCAGCCCAGACCGATGCTGAAGATGGTACTCACGTGAGGGTGGCTGGGACGGTGTTCTGGCGGTGGTGGCCTGAGTCCGGGGTTCGGCCGTGGGCCAGCGGCTGCGTTTGCAGGACTGGTGGGCGGCAGCTTCGACCACCCCGGGCCGCGGTGTTTGAGCCGCGGGAAACATCGCCCGGGGGTTATCGCTTCAGCGCAGAGGGAGAAGAGGAGGGAAGAGACTGCAGACCTAAGACTTTTGCCTCCATCACAGTGAGGAGATGTTGGGTGGACTCACTGTGGTGGATGTTAATGTGTGTTTATTGTTGTTTTATGTACGACTGCTTCAATTTCGTTCAGACTTCGGTCTGAATGACAATAAAAGGCTATTCTATTCTATTCAATAGGTGCAGGAGTAGGCCATTCGGCCCTTCGAGCCAGCACCGCCATTCACTATCAGTACCCCGTTCCTGCCTTCCCCCCATATCCTCTGACTGCTATCTTTAAGAGCTTTATCTAACTCTCTCTTGAAAGTATCCAGAGAATTGGCCTCCACTGCCTTCTGAGGCTGAGAATTCCACAGATTCACAACTCTCTGGGTGAAAAGTTTTTCCTCATCTCCATTCTAAATGGCTTACCCCTTATTCTTGGCCACTGGTTCTGGACTCCCCCAACATCGGGAACATGTTTCCTGCCTCTAGCGTGTCCAAACCGTTAATAATCTTATATGTTTCAATAAGATCCCCTCTCATCCATCTAAATTCCAGAGTTTACAAGCCCAGCCGCTCCATTCTATCGACATATGACAGTCTCGCCATCCCGGGAATTAACCTTGTGAACCTCACAAAACCTGTTTCCTTCTGCAGACCCTGCGCCTCCACACAAATATCCAAAATAATGGTTTATCTTTATCACCATAATTATAGTTGTACTATGATTTTTAAATTGACAGCATTACAATTGTTTGGCACATCGAAGGTGATTTATGTAAAGTCTGCTTCTGATTTCATGCCAATTGGCTTCGAAACAACATAAATGAGTTGACAAAAGTAAAATGGATCTTTCAAGAATCTGTTCTGAGATATTATATTCAGTAAATGCTGACAGATGGCGCTATTCCGTCGGAGGGAGAGAGGGCGGGAGGGAGAGAGGGCAGGAGGGAGAGAAAAGGCGGTAGAGAGGGAGAGAGCAGGAGGGAGGGAGCGACGAAGAGGGAAGAAGGGAGGGGGAGAGGGTGGGAGAGAGGGATGGGGAGAGGAGAGAGAGGAAGGGAGTGAGACAGGGAGAGTGATGGAGGGAATGAGGATGGGAGAGGCAGAGAGAAGGATGGAGTGGGGGAGGGAGTGGGGTAGAGAGTGGGGGAGGGAGGGGTGTATCAGTATTTACAGTGAATAGGGAAGGAGGGGGTAGAGAGAGGGGGAGGAAAAAATAGTGGAGGGATAGAGGGAGGGGTTGAGGGAGGGGTGGCATAGAGGGAGGGAGAGGGAGAGGTTTGCCAGTGTATAATGAGAGTCTGTGACCCCTCTCTCCCTCCCCACCCCAGTCTCCCACTGTGTCTCCTTACCCTCCCCCCTCTCCCCCACCACCCCAGCGTTGCATCAGTTCGGTACAGAGTAATTTAGACACTCATTCAGAGGCTGTGAACATAAATGGGGCCTTTGGAGTGTAAACTCGTTGTGACCCTCTAAGCCCACGCAAGGGACGTTTAGACTCTCGAACCCCATCCTAGCCAGAGATGGGACTTTAGACCCATCCCTGAGTGATGTTAGAAGCCTCTAAACTCGTTAGGAATATCTCAACGTTTCTTGTCGGTCGGAATGCGGTCTAGTGATCTCTGGGACTCTCTGGTCATTTCCCAAGGATGTTGAGAGAGGTTTGGCCCGTCCCACCTCAAGTCAGCAGAAGTTAGCACCCTATAAACATTACCCGGCAGGAGTTTGTACCATCTAAATGCAAACCCAATGGCTTTGTGAACCTCTAAATGCACCCAACGGGCGCTTGTACGCTCTAAATGTGAACCAGCGGGGGATTTGTCTCTCAACACGAATCCCATGGGTGGTTGAACACTCTAAACGCGCCCCAGCTGGCGTCTTTTTCCTCTAAACGCACTCAGAGGGCGTTAACCTGCTCAACTTCAACCAGCTGGCGTTTGGACCATCTACTCTACACACGGGTGTGGGGGGGGGGGGGGTGGGGTGAGAGAGCTCGGAGAAAAGACTGGGGAAGAGCCATGGGGAGAAGAGGGTATCATGGGGGAGGGGGCAGGAGCCAGCGAGGGGGAGCAGAGGGGAAGGGGCTGGAGATGCGGGACGTTGCGGTGGCAGTGCGTTTGGGACTCACAGCGGGCGCTGAACACTCTCCTCAGCCGGGATCAGATTCACAGCTTTCCATTTGGCGACATCCCCGCACCACTTCCGGTCCCTCTGAAAATTGTGTCTGATTGGAGACCTCGGCCGGCCACCCACAGCGTCCCTCAGCTCCAGTAAAGACGCGATGGCGCAGGAAGGGGCGGACCGTCCCGGGGCGTGACAGGCGAGGAGACCAATCCACGGGCTCTGATGGCAGGAGTTTGATCTGCGCATATGATTTTTAAACCTCGCTAACTTTTACAACATACCACTGGTTGGAACGAAATGTGTTGCAATCACAGCACAGGAGAACGGTGAGTGAGCTGATGAAAAATCCTAGCGCTATAGCATACCGTTTTTGCGCAAATAGAAAAACCGCGCAAACCAGAAGAGCACAAGATCAGAGCTTTAGTTATGTATAGATTGGCTTCTGAACAATGTAATGATTTGAGAAAAATAAAAAAACAGAGGAGACAAGAGATTGCAGATGCTGGAATCTCCAAATGGTAGGAAGAACTCAGCAGGTCTAGCTGCATCTGTGGAGGCAAACATTGAGTAGGAAGGAACTGCAGATGCTGGTTTACACCGAACATAGGTACAAAATTCTGGAGTAATTCAGCAGGTCAGGCAGCATCTAAGAAAAGGAATAAGTAAGGTTTCGGTTTGAGACCCCCTTCCTTAGAGTTTTGTGTTGAGGCCGTACATCAGGTCTTAATCAAAACAGATTTCTTTGCGAATCTGCTGTTACAAAGTTGTGTGAAATGCAGATAGGTGGGGCTATTCAGTTAACTTCCAGCTCCATCCTCCCACTATCTCTGCCAAGAAAAAGATGCCAACTTTGAACATGTAAATCAATCAAATAAATAAAAGCAGCTAGATTAGAACTGGCCTCTAAAAGAGATGACTCCAATATGTAGGGAGTGAATGAGAAATTAGGTAACACAGAATTAGTGTGAATAAATGATCGATGGTCAGATTGGTGGGCCGAAGGGCCTGTTTCAATTTTGTACCTCCACACTAAAAATAATAAAATATTATTCTATATTTTCAAACCACTTGAGTTACTACAGCAATTTGTGCCTTTTTGTTTTATAAACCAGAATCTGCAACTTTTTTGTACCTTCATTGAATTCCTCTTGTCTCCAGATGGGGATGGACTCCACCTTTATCTCCTGAATATACAACTGCCTGACGGGTCGACCACAGTTTGTTAAGCTGGGGGACTGTGTCTCTGGCACAGTGGTGTGCAATGTTGGAGCCCCACAGGGAACGGTTCTGGCCCCGTTCCTCTTCACCCTGTATACTGCAGACTTTAATTATAAGTCTGACACATGCCACGTACAGAAATATTCAGATGACACAGCGATTGTGGCATGTGTAAGGAACGGGCATGAGGAGGAATACAGGAACTTGACCAGTGCCTTCTGTGCCTGGAGTAAAGAGATCTGTCTCATCCTGAACACAACTAAGACTAAAGAAATGGTGGTTAACTTTGGCAGGTCCAAGCTCCCCCTTCAGCCGGTCCACGCTGCAGGCGTGGACATTGAGGTGGTGCAGACATATAAATACCTTGGAGTGCACCTGGATAACAAACTGGACTGGTCTGTCAACTCTGACGCCCTCTACAAAAAAGGCCAGAGTAGACTCTTTTTCCTCAGAAGGCTCAAATCCTTCAATGTGTGTAATGACATGCTGCACATGTTTTACAACACTGGTTGCAAGTGTTATTTTCTACGCTGTTGTCTGCTGGGGCAACAGCATTAGTGCAAAAAACAACAGAAGCTGGACAAACTGGTTAAACGAGCTAGCCCAGTGCTGGAGGGGAGAGTGGACTTTGGGATGGATGTACTTGAGAGGCATATGAGGCGCAAGGTGCAGGTCATCCTGAAAAACCCCGGGCATCCCTTCCATGTAATTCTGGAGAGTCAAAAGAGCACTCGGAACAACAACCGGATCCTCTCCCTGCGCTGTAGAACGGAGCGGTTCAGGAGATCCTTCAACCCTGCAGCCATTAGATTTTATAATTCGGACCGCTAGACTATAGGGGGGGTGCATTTTTGCATTTTTTAATTTTTAATGGTTAATTATTGGTCTTTTTAAGTATTTATTGCTCTCAGGTAGTGTCCACATTGTATTTTATGCATTTTCTGTTTGCGTTCGTTTTGAATGTGTGGGTTTGTTGGCTGAGGGCTTCTGGACATCTGAATTTCCCGGAGGGGATCAATAAAGTATTTATTATTACTATTATTATTATTATTATTATTATTATTAAAACACCAGGCAAAACTCCAAAGAGATGTGTCTGCCTGGAGTCCCACCTGACAGTGAAGGGATTGTCTATCCAGGCAGAAGTAATTCCCTGCGACCTGAAACTGTCCTGTCTTTCCCTCCGCCACTCAGCTGGCAACGAACGCCTCCCATCCACGCGGCCCCAACAACCTGCTGAGAGTTTCCAGCATTCTCAAAGCGCTTGCACTCGCTGCCTCTCACTTCCAAGAGCGGTCCGGACAGAATGAAACAAGGGGAAAGTTCAATAGCGCTGGAGAGAGTGAAATAGGCGAGATTAAGCTCCAGCTTTGAGAAGCGGTTTCCCGCGGAGATTCGCTGCTCCTGAACCGGGCCCATCATCACGACGCGTGGACATCACCCCAAATAGGATCAAAATGCATAGGAAGGAACTGCACCGAAGATAGACACAAAATGCTACAGAGCATTTCTGGAACGAATCTCTTCTCTACAGATGCTGCCTGTCCCCGCTGAGTTACTCCAGCATTCTTTGTTTATCTGGGATCAAAATGCAATTGTATTAGCACTAACCTTCGATTATCAATGGGGAAAAAATAGATCGCCTTTGGATTTCGACTGTTGCAATTACCCGTGTGAATTACTGAACTCCTTAAGCGAAAAATATTCCACTCCAGTGGTTTCGTTTCTTCTCGGCTCCTGCGCAGTGGCAGATCTGTCTGGAGGAGCTTCTGTCTCATATTTAGCCCAACAAGAATAGGAGTGGTTTGGCTTGCATTCCGATGAATCAGATTGCAACCTTCACGTGGTCTGCCCTGTTTCTACGAATACAATCAACCCGGCGAGAACAATCAAAGATCATAGCAAAGATCATATCCTCTAGTACCAAAGATACCAGAGGATATTTTATTCACAATAGAGGGAGACGTATATAATGAATATATGTGTGTGTTATATCTTCTTTCTTTCCATCCGTCCGTCCGTCCGTCCGTCCGTCCATCCATCAAAACTCTGTGGCTGCCTGACTTATGTCCGCCTGACTTCCGTCTGCCACCAAATCCCCTTTGATACCGCCCCTGGCCCACACAGCGCGCGGAAAGGCCCATATTTTTTACCATTTCCAAAGAGATTACATTTATCTTTACGAATAGCCACTCCTGATGAAATTCGGTCGTGATTATGTACACGTTTTTTAATTAAAATCCATCCCCCCCCCACCCCCACTCGATTTCCTCCGAAAACGACGCCATCTTTTTTTCTCCGATTTCCTCCGAAAACGACGCCATCTTTTTTTCACCGATTTTCTCCGATTTTTCCGAAAAAGACGCCATCTTTTTTTCGCCGATTTTCACCCCGGAGTCTGAACCACGTTCGGGGACCAGACCCAACCGGTCTGCACTTGGTCTAGTCTATTATATAAAACTCTGTGGCTGCCTGACTTGTGTCTACCATCCGCCTGACTTGTGTCACAAATCCCCTTTGATACCGCCCTAGGCCCACACAGCACGCGGAAACACAGATATTTGTTACCATTTCTAAAGAGATTACATTTATCTTTACGAATAGACACTCCTGATTAAATTTGGTCGTGCTTGTGTACACTTTTATTTTAAAAACTTCTCCCCCCCACCCCAACATTTCAAAATGTTAAACAAACAGCTCTCAGCCATAGAATGTTAGTGAAGTTTCAATTGTGTGATGTCACAATGCCCGATCCTCACACATGTCCAATTGGAATGGATCCATTTACATATGCCTTTGCAGCAGCCCCAGCACCAGCCCCTCCCCCCCAACCCCACAGCCTGTGTCGAAGGGCGTCGTCACGTGTGTGGGAATAGAGAAAGAGGATTGGGGGTGATAGGGAATGGGGAACAGATGGACTGTCCCTACCCCTCCTACTTCCACTCTCCCTCCCCACTCTTCCCCCTCTCTCCTCTCCCCCTCCCACACCCTCTCTTCCTGCCCTCCCCGCTTTCCTACCACTCCCCACTCTCCTCCCCCTCCCTCTCCCCCACCCTGCTCTATTCTCCCTCACCAATCTCTCCTGTTTCCTCCTCCCCCTCTCCCCTCCCTCCCCCTCTCCTCTTCTCTCACCACCCCATCTTCCTCTCCCCGCCTGTGTTTGGGGGGTGGTTAGTGTGAGTGTGATGCCGCAGACCCCCCCTTCCCGCAAACGCGCGTTGGGAAAACAGCCCGCCAACAGTCTATCTGTCTTTAAGACGGAACTGCACATGCTGGAAAATCGAAGTTACACAAAAAAAAGCTGTATAACCTCAGCGGGTGCAGCATCATCTATGAATCGAAGGAAATAGGCAACATTTCAAAAGAAAACCCATCTGAGGATGGGCTTCGGCACAAAGCGTTGCCTATTTCCTTCGTACCATAGATGCTGCTGCACCCGCTGTGTTTCTCAAGCCCTTTTTTGTGTACCAGTCTCTCTGTCTCTCCCCTCTCTCTCTCTCTCTGCCCTTCTCTCTTCACAGCCTGTGGCTCGACTCATGCACGCCCGCTCCAACCCCCCCCTTCACCTCTCTCCCCATCCTCTCCTTCCTCTCTCCACCGCTCTCCTCTCTCCCCCTCCTCTCTCCCCACCTTCCTCTCCCCCCTTCCTCTCCACCCTCCTCCTCCCCCTCATCACAATTTTTTTATTAATAACATTAAATTTTCTCTCTCTGCCCCCCCCCCTCGAGACGCACCTGAGAGGCGAGGGCTATTCGTCAGTGGATAGGGTGAAGATGGGATAAAAGAAGAAAATTAAAACATTAAGATAATATCAAGGGGTGTGATGAGTGTGTGTATTTGTGGGTGCCAGATTCCAACCCCGCAACCGTGCTTTGGAGGAAAGGGGGTGGTTAGTGTGACGTCACAGCCCCCCCCCCCCCGCAAACGCACGTTCGGTGTCCAGACCCGACGGGTCTGCACTTGGTCTAGTAATATATTAAAACTCTGTGGCTGCCATCCGTCCGGCGGTCCGCCTGACTTGTGCCACCCATCCCCTTTCATACTGCCCAACGCCCACACCGCACGCGGAAACGCAGATATTTTTTACCATTTCTAAAGAGATTTCATTTATCTTTACGAATAGCCACTCCTGATTAAATTTGGTCGTGTTTATGTACACTTTTTAAAATAAAATACTTCTCCCCCCCCCCCCCAACATTTCAAAATGTTTTAAAAAAACAGCTCTCAGCCATAGAATGTTAGTGAAGTTTCCATTGTGTGATGTCACAATGCCCGATGCTCACACATGTCCAATTGGAATGGATCCATTTACATATGCCTTTGCAGCAGCCCCAGCACCAGCCCCTCCCCCCCCCCAACCCCACATCCTGTGTCGAAGGGCGTCGTCACGTGTGTGGGGGTGATAGGGAATGGGGATAAATTTCAAAATGTTAAAAAAACAGCTCTCAACAATAGAATGTTAATGAAGGTTCCGTTGTGTGATGTCACAATGCCCAATGCTCACAGATGACCAGCACCTCCCCCCCACCCCCACAGCCTGTGTCGAAGAGCGTCGTCATGTGTGTGGGAATAGAGAAAGAGGATTGGGGGTGATAGGGAATGGGGAACATATGGACTGTCCCTACCCCTCCTACTTCCACTCTCCCTCCCCACTCTTCCCACTCTCTCCTCTCCCCCTCCCTCCCCTCCCACCCCCTCTCTTCCCCCTCCACCACCCCTCTTCACCCCTATCTACCCCCACCCCCTTCCCCTCTCTCTTGCACCACTCCCCGCTAACCCTCTGCCCCTCACTCCCCACTCTTCCCCTCTCCCTCCCCCACCTCTCTCCCTCCCCCTCCCTCTCTCCCTCTCTTCCCCCTACTCCTCTCCCATTCCCCTCATCCCCTCTCTCCACCTCTAACATCCCCTCCCCCCTCTTCCCCCTTCCTGCCCTCCCCGCTCTCCTCCCACTCCCCACTCTCCTCCCCCTCCCCACTCTCCTCCCCCTCCCTCCCTCTCCCCCACCCTGCTCTCTTCTCCCTCACCAATCTCTCCCCTTGCCTCCACCCCCTCTCCCCTCCCTCCCCCCTCCCTCCCCCCCCTCTCTTCTTCTCACCCCACCCCGTCTCCCTCTCCCCTCTTCTCTCCCCACCCCGTCTTCCTCTCCCCCCCTCCCCCGCCTGTGTTTGGGGGGTGGTTAGTGTGAGTGTGATGCCGCAGCCCCCCCCCCCCTCCCGCAAATGCGCGTTGGGAAAACAGCCCGCCATCAGTCTCTCTGTCTTTAAGACGGAACTGCAGATGCTGGAAAATCGAAGGTACACAAAAAAAACCTGTAAAACCTCAGCGGGTGCAGAAGCATCTATGGATCAAAGGAAATAGGCAACGTTTCGGAACAAAACCCGTCTGAGGATGGGTTTCGGCCAAAAGAGTTGCATATTTCCTTCGCTCCATAGATGCTGCTGCACCCGCTGTGTTTCTCCAGCTTTTTTTGTGTACCAGTCTCTCTCTCTCTCTCTCTCTCTCTCTCTCTCTCTGCCCTTCTCTCTTCATAGCCCGCGGCTCAACTCATGCACGCCCGCTCCAACCCCCCCCATTCACCTCTCTCCCCCATCCTCTCCTTCCTCTCTCCACCCCTCTCCTCTCTCCCCCTCCTCTCTTCCCCTCCTCTCTCCCCCCCTTCCTCTCCACCCTCCTCCTCCCCCTCATCACAATTTCTTTTTAAATAACATTAAATATTCTCTCTCTGCCCCCCCCCCCTCGAGACGCACCTGAGAGGCGAGGGCTATTCGTCAGTGGATAGGGTGAAGATGGTATAAAAGCAGAAAATTAAAAAATTAAGATAATATCAAGGGGTGTGATGAGTGTGTGTGTTTATGGGTGCAGGATTCCGTGCTTTGGAGGAAAGGGGGTTGTTAGTGTGACGCCACAGCCCCCCCCCCAAACGCACGTTCGGTGTCCAGACCCAACGGGTCTGCACTAGGTCTAGTAATATATTAAAACTCTGTGGCTGCCATCCGTCCGGCGGTCCGGCCGCCTGACTTGTGCCACCAAGCCCTTTTGATACCGCCCTAGGCCCACACCGCACGCGGAAACGCCGATATTTTTTTCAATTTCTAAAGAGATTTCATTTTTCTTTACGAAAAGACACTCCTGATTAAATTTCGTCGTGTTTATGTACACTTTTTAAAATAAAATACTTCTCCCCCCCCCAACATTTCAAAATGTTAAAAAAAACATCTCTCAGCCATAGAATGTTAGTGAAGGTTCACTTGTGTGATGTCACAATGCCCGATGCTCACACATGTCCAATCGGAATGGATCCATTTACATATGCCTTTGCAGCAGCCCCAGCCCCAGCCCCTCCCCCCCACCCCTGCAGCCTGTGTCGAAGGGCGTCGTCACGTGTGTGGGAATAGAGAAAGAGGATTGGGGGTGATAGGGAATGGGGAACCAGATGGACTGTCCCTACCCCTCCTACTTCCAATCGCCCTCCTCACTATTTCCCCTCTCTCCCCCCACCAGTCTCACCCTTCCTCCACACTCTTCCCCCTCACTCCCCTAACCAATCTCCCTCCTCCCCTCCCTCCCCATCCCTCCCCCCTCCCCACACCTCTCTCTCCATCCCCATCCCTCCCTCCCCCTCCCTCATTCCTCTCCCTCCCCCTCTCCATCTCCCTCTCCTCACCATCTCCCTCTCCTCCCCCTCCTCCTCCCACCCCCATCCCTCTCTCCCCCACCTCCCTTCCCTCCCCCACCCCTTCCCTCTCTCCCCCACCCCCTTCCCCTTCACCACTCTACCCCCTCCATCCACACTCTTCACCCTCTACCCCCTACCCCATCTCCCTCCTCGCCTCCCTCCACCCTCACCCACACCTCTCTACCCCTCCCCTCGCCTCCCCCACCCCTCTCTCCTCCCACTCTCCATCCCCCTCTCCTCACCCCTCTCCCTCCTCCTCCCACCCCCAACACTCTCTTCCCATCCCCCTTCCCTCTCTACCCCACCCCCTTCCCTCTCTCCCCCGTCCCCTTCCCCCTACCCCGCTGTCCCTCTTCCACCACTCCCCCACCCCTCTCCCCCTCCCTCTCTCCCACTTCCACCACTCCCCCTACACCTCTCCCCTCCCTCCCCCTCCCTCCCATTCTTCCACTTATCTCCCAAACCCATCCCCATCTCCCTCCCCCACCCCCTCCCCTACCCCTCTCCCCCCCTCCCTTCCCTCTCTCCCCCATCCTCTCCTTCCTCTCTCCACCCCTCTCCTCTCTCCTCCTTCTCTCTCACCCCTTCCTCTCTACCCTCCTCCTCCCCCTCTTCAAATTTTTTTTTCTAACATTAAATTTTCTCTCTCTGCCCCTCCCCCCTCTAGATGCACCTGAGAGGTGAGGGCTATTCGTCAGTGAATAGGGTGAGATGGGATAAAAGAAGCAAATTTAAAAAATAATAATATCAAGGGGTGTGATGAGTGTGTGTGTTTGTGGGTGCCGGATTCCGTGCTTTGGAGGAAAGGGGGTGGTTAGTGTGACTCAACAGCCCCCCCCCCCCCGCAAACGCACGTTCGGTGTCCAGACCCAACGGGTCTGCACTTGGTCTAGTATATAACTAAAACTCTGATCTTGTTATCTTCCGGTTTGCGCGGTCATTCTATTTGCGCAAAAACGGTACGCAATAGCTCTACGATTTTTCACCGTCTTACTCACCGTTTTCCTCTGCTGCGATTACACCAAGTTTCGTTCCGATCGGGGGTCTAATGTAAAAGTTAGCACGGTTTAAAAATCATGCGTGCGCAGATCGATCTACTCACCTGCTTGTCGGAGCTGCGTGGATTGGTCTTTTCTCCTGTCGCTTGGCGGGAGGCTCAGCCCCTTCCTGCACCATCGCGTCTTTATTGGAGCTGAGGGAGGCTCTGGATAGTCGGCTCTGCATGGCTGGCAGAGGTCTCCAACCAGACACAATTTTTGGAGGGACCGGAAGCAGCCCAACCAAACCCGGCGCGGAGTCAGAAATGTCACCAAACGGAAAATGGAGACTCTGATCCTGGCGGAGGAGAACGTCCAGCGACCAGCGCCCACTGTGAGTCGACATCGCCTGCTATGAGTCGACATAGCCCGTTGTGAGTCCTCCTTCCCCTCTGGTCGCTCTCGCTGGCTCCTGCCCCCCTCCCCCCTGGTACCCCCCTCTCCCCCACGACCCCCGGCTTTTATCCAAGCTCTTTGGGGAGAGAGCTTTTATCCAAGCTCTCTCCCCACATCCCCCCCCCCCTGCCTCCACACCCCCCACCCCCCATATTTTCAATCTTAATATCTGCACGGCCAATGTTCGGCAATGACTTTAGCTGTTGTTGTCTCTTCAGCTCTTCTTCTCTCTACCATCATTTCTCCTCACTTTTGGAATTCTGAAGTAGGTTAAATGTCTCACGGTTACCCCTATTTCCACAATTTTTTACAGCGCAAAAATTGACCATTTTGTCGTTTTTTAAGAAAGTACGCGTTTCGTGCGTTACCAGTGTATGCTTAAAGCTGCCTTGTACTCCAGAAGGGTTGAGCTGCTCGGTGTGTCACGCCCTTTGACCTAATGACCTTACATGCAACCCCCCTATACATACCCAAAAATAGAAATGTAGAATGTTACAGTGAGTAAAAAAAATAGATATTAGGAGCTTTGTAATCTCCTTGTACCAATCAAATGGCAAATTCTAAATTCTATATTTTGAAAATGGGCGAAGCCAAAAGAGGCATGTTCTC
Organism: Malacoraja senta; assembly: GCA_038087875.1. Classification (NCBI taxonomy): domain Eukaryota; kingdom Metazoa; phylum Chordata; class Chondrichthyes; order Rajiformes; family Rajidae; genus Malacoraja; species Malacoraja senta. The sequence continues at coordinate 20,411,880 of CM075982.1, forward strand.
TAGAAAGGCTTATCCTAAAAGAATTGATCGGAAGAGAGTGATTTTCAGTCAGGACGTCTGTATCATTCAGTCAGTGAGCTGCAGATGTAGATGTGGACGAAATGAGGGCCCATCAAGATGGTGCGAAAAATTACCTATGACATACTACGGCTTCTCCGCCGAGTGATTTTGCTCCAATAAGAATGGCAGGAAGGGGAGTGGTTTGGCTTGCATTCCGACGAATCAGATTGCAACCTTCACGTGGTCCGCCCTGTTTCGACGAATGCAATCAACATGGCGTGCACAATCAAATAAGATCAAATAGAACATGTTGTCCTACAAATTTAGGCTGTGCACACCATACGCAAGAAGAAGATGAAGTTCCAAAACCAACATTTATTTTGTTCCGCTTTATTTTTCTCTTTGATTACTACTTTATTTAAATTTAGCGACATTCTACGTTGCTGGGTGGTGACTCACCAGAACAAAGCAGGGAAGGATGCTGGAACTGTACACAACATCAGTAGAAGTGAAAAGGACACAAAGTGTTGGGGTAAGGCAGCGTGTCAACTCCAGCACATTGTGTCCTTTTGTGTAAACCAGCAACTGTATTTCCTTGTATGTACATCAGTGCCATGAAGGTAACATGAAAATTAGAGGTGTTGGAGATAGAGAAGAAAGCTGTCTAGGGCTACAGCTGGATATAGAGCAACCTCTGTACCTTCTGTTGGACAGGAGCAGGGATACGAAAGAATCACCGGGATGGGACAAATCTTTGATTATGTTAGCTCCTTTTTAAGGCAGCATACGGTGTAGATGGATGCATAGGCCAGTTGAACTGGGCTACATGTACAACTGTCTGCATTTTCTTGTGGTCCGAGCTGTGATGCAACCAGACAGTATGCGTTACATGTCGCAGGAGTCACGGGAGACATGCTGAATTTCATCCATCTCCCTAGGAAGTAGAGATGTTGGTGTGGCTTCGTGGGTGTCGCATTAATGTAGTTGGACCGTAATAGATCTTTGGGAATATTAACGGCAAGAAACTTGTAGTTCTCAACCATGACCACATACGCACCGCATTATGCTCCATCATTTGTAAATCAAATTTCACTGTACCTTGGTACACGTGACAATAAAGGACCATTGAACCATTGAGTTGGAACTGTCATGTTATGGTCACCACATTACAGAAAAGAAGTGGCACAGTGGCTCTTGAGTCTACCTTGCAGCCTCAGTGACCCAGGTTGGACCCTGAACACAGGTGCTGTCTGTGTGGAGTTTGCACGTTCTCCCTGTCACCGGATTCTCCGGATACTCCAGTTTCTGCCCACATTCCAAAGAGTTTGTAGGTTAATATCTTCTGTAATTTGCCCCTAGTGTGCCAGAGATGAAAGTGGGATAAAATATAACCAGTGTGCAGGTGATGGTTGGTCGGCATGGACTCAGTAGGTCAAAAGGCCTGATTCCACCCTGTATCTGTAAATTAAAGTGATTGCTCTGTTGAGGGTGCAAAGGAGATTTATTGGGAAAATTGTAACTAAAAAAGAATGGTTAAGGTAGTGTGGCATCAGAAATGACACCGGGTTTGGCAGAGACCACACCGACACTCGCAGTAGGGTCAGCTCACGTGATATATTTTATTTACAGTGGTAAGAAAGTCCAGGACCACATAGGACGCGGTCCATCGCGGTCAGAGCACATGTGCAATGGTGCTGTACCACCTTAATTGTAATTGTACATGTTTGACACAAATGTTTCTCGCCTGCTCCAAACAGGTTGACCAGGGCACAGTTGTAGACATTGTCTACATGGTCTTCAGCAAAGCATTTGATAGGGTTTTGCATGGTAGACTGCTCTAGAAATTTAGATCGCATGGGAGATCTGGCTGACGGAATAGAGAATTGGCTTGATGGGAGGAAGGGATAAAGAAGAGGATGATGGTGGAAGGTTGCTTTTCGAACTAGAGTCCTGTGGCCGGGTTCGATCAGGGATCGGTGCCAGGCCCATTGCTGTTTGCAGTTTATGTCAAATATTTGGATGAGGATGTACAAGGTGTGATTAGTAAGTTTTCAGGTGACACCAAAGTGGGTGGTATCATAGATAATGAAGATGGTAGTCAAATATTACAGCAGAATCTTGATCAGATGGATATGTGCGCAGAGGAATGGCAAATGAACTTTATTGCAGATATGTGTAAGGTGTTTCATTTTCGGAAGTCAAACCAGGGCAAGACCCTCACAGTGAATGGCAAGACTCTGGGGAGTGAAGGGCCTGTCCCACTGTACGAGGTAATTCAAGAGCTCTCCCGAGTTAAAAATAAAATCAAACTCGTGGTAAGCACATAGAATGTACGTACCGGGTACGTCGGGGCTCGGGACGTCTCTTAGCAGCTTGTAGCGCTAACGGCAGGTGCTCGGGAAACGCGGTAAGCTCGTGAAGACTCGTGAAGATTTTTCAACATGTTGAAAAATGTCCACGAGACCCCCGAGTACCTACGAGCGGTTATTTCCGTAATTCTCCGAGTTCGAATCAGGGGAAACTCAGGAGAACTCTTGAATTAGCTCGTAGTGGGACAGGCTCTTGATGTAGCGCAGAGGGATCTGGGAATGCAAGTACACAGTGCTCTGAAAGTGGCACCACATGTAGATGGGGTGGTCCAGAAGACATCCCCTTCTTCTTTGTTCCCCCTGTGACCTGCATGGCATGCTCCTGGTGCTCCGGTTTCCTCTCACACTCCAAAGACGTACAGGTTCGTAGACTAATTGGCTCGAGAAAATTGTAAGTTGTCCCTAGTGTGTGTAGGATAGTATTAGTATGCGAGGATCGCTGGTCAGCGCAGACTCAGTGGGCCAAAGAGTCTATTTCTGTTCTAATTAAATTAAAATAAAAAGATGTTATGATTCCTGCTGAGAGAGCTTTCTCTTCGCCCTTCTTCACTTTCTGGGCTCTTCCACTCCTGTGCTCACTGATGCTTTATCGTCCACACCACCGTGGTGATTCAGCAAGCCTTCCCCCAAGGAGACTTATTTAGAGAATTCTGTTTGCCCGAAGGGTGTCAGAAGGCATTCCATGTGTCCATGTGTGAGGTAGTGTTTACTCCATGTGCTGAAGAAGACTGGGGCAATTCCACCAATCCCAACAGCTTGCAAGCATCATTCTCCCGTTAGAATCTTTCTATGGACACACTGATCTGTTTTGTATGTGTTGTTCTGTTGTGCTGAAGCAAAGCAAGAATTTCATTGTCCTATCAGGGACACATGACAATAAACTCACTTGAACTTGAACTCTTCATCTCTGGAATGAATGCGTCTTTCGAATTGTTCCCAGAAATTCCTGCCATTGCTGTTTCATCGTCATTCCTGTTTTGGATTATACTGTTGACGGCAGAGGTATACACTCAATAAATAGGGGTATGACATAGGATCCCTGTTATCCACGTTCCAACAATAAGTGTAGGGAAAGGGAGAGCGCCTTCTGTGGACCTGTTACGAAAGTTGGTAAATTGCAGTGGGCTTTCTGGGAGGCTGGAGTTAATACGCACCATGACCAGCCTATCATGATGGTGGATGTCAGAGTTTTCAGGAAGACAGACACAAAATGCTGGAGTAATTCAGCACACAGGCAGGATCTCTGGAGAGAAGGAATGGGTGACGTTTTAGGATTACTACCTTGCTTTTCACTGGCACTGGGATGACAGTATCTATATTGACAAGCCAAGCCTACAAAGTTAGGTTACTGTAATCTCAACTGGATACAAATTCAGCTTGGTGGAAGGAGTCAGAGAATTGTTGATGTGTAGGATGGAATTGCAGTTGCTGCTTTAAACCATAGACACAAAATGCTGAGTCAGTGACACTCAGTGGGTCAGGCAACATCTCTGGAGAGAAGGAATGGGTGATGTTTTGGGTCGAGACCCTTCTTCAGACCAACTTTCTGGGCTCAGGGTTGGTTTAGGGTCAGAGGCCTTTCACTACAGGTGTGCTGCAGGGTCTTGCACCAAATCCTCCCTCACCTTCCCGGGACTGATTGGTCTGGACCCCCCCTCCCCCATACCGCCCAGCACGTCTCTACCCAGGCACTGATTGGTCCGATGTCCCCCTACCCCCTGATTGGTCCAATGTCCCCCTACTCCCTGATTGGTCCAATGTCTCCACTACCCCCTGATTGGTCCAATGTCTCCACTACCCCCTGATTGGTCCGATGTCCCCCTACCCCCTGATTGGTCCAGTCCCCCTACCCCCTGATTGGTCCAATGTCCCGCTTCCCCCATGATTGGTCCAATGTCTCCACTACCCCATGATTAGTCCAATGGCCCCTACCCCCTGATTGGTCCAATGGCCAATAGCTACGCAATGATTGGTCTAATGCCTCCTCCCACCGCTCCACGATTGGTCCAACGCCCCAAGCCCCACGATTGGCGGGAAGGGCCACACCGTTTCCGGTTCCTGTCCCCGTCCGCGTGTGCGCAGAGGTCGAGCCGCCATGCTGAAGGTTTTCACCCGGGTTTTGTGCTCAGCCTCCCGGCTCGGTTCCCGGGCAGCTCTGCCCCCGCAGCAGCTCTTGCTCCTGCGACAGGCCGGTGGTAACCCCGGGGTCCGCGGCCTCGCCCGCTCCATGTGGCTGCTGTGCAGCTCCGGCCTGAGACGCGGGCCGCTGAACCCCGGCCGGCTCCTCGACGGCGTGTCCTGCGGCTGCGGGGCGCTGCACACCGAAGGTGAGGGGTCTCTGCGACACAACCTCCCCGCCCTCCCTCAGCTGCCCCAGTCCGGGTGATCAGGGCAGAACACTGATGGTGCTGGTCATCCGGATAAAATGGGTGATGAAATATTCAAGGGTGGGCAGGTCTGGTGGAAGCCCCCTCGACCTGTGGCGATGGTTCTCTCGACCTGACTACACGGAGCATTTCCAGCGGCTTCTTGTTTAGGGTCCCCGAGAATTATACCTTCATTACCCAACACTGATGGTTCTGACTCCTTTAATCCGGTTAACGGGGTTCCTCTGCTTTTCATGTGACACTACCCAAATGTACTCTGTTTATATTTCTATTTGTACTACCTGATGTATGGTTTGGTTGTACTCGCGTATGCTACGACTTGACTAAATTTGCAGATGACACAAAAGTGTTGTAGATGGTGAAGATGGCTTGTCATTACAGCAGGATCTTGATCGGTTGGGCAGATGGGCTGAGGAATGGTTGATGGAATTTAATACAGCAAAATGTGAGGCGTTGCATTTCGGAATGTCCAACGTGGGCAGGACTTACACGGTGGATGGTAGGGCTCTGGGACTGTTGTAGAGTAGCAATGTTACAAAATTTTGAGATTTTAAAAATAAAGTCTGCAATTTATCCCATCGGATAAAGCATAAAAATACGTTTAATTTGACACTTAATTCACTTTCATATCTTCAGTATTAAAAAGGTTATGGCCATTATCATACTCAGAAATTAGCATCTAGTTCCCTATTGCTTTTCCATTGACTTAACACAAAAGCTGTGATCGAGGACAGTTAAAAGCCCATAACTTTCTTAAAAATTATGATAACTGAAAGAAATTTTCAGTTATTATAGATTGAAGCATTCTGAAACAAATATGAAACAATCTTACTTCGAACACATGAAAGTAAAGCATATAATTAGTTAGTTACATAATTGTAGCTAATTACAAAATTCAATTACTAGATCTAAACATCTATCAATTTCTTAAGAATAGATTAACATTTTTAAATAGCCTAAGTGTCCAAATAACATTCACACAATAATTCACAATATAACATAATTTGTAAATCTAATTTTCATGAATTTACAGGCCAAATGGAAGGAATTGAATGTTTAATACCTGTAAACTAATGGGGATTTAATTGATCTTGCGAGTGAGGTTTTCTGGAACGCGATCTTTTGGAACGTTCATTTGCGGTGAATTTAACCCCGTATTGCCATGAAAAATACTGCCGTTAATTCGGGGAATAAAATCACCGTGTCGCATGTAAAAATGTGAATTAAAGGCCTCTTAAGGAGAACGTTTATACATTAAAATAAAGCACTTTTGTTTACCTTTCCCTTGTGTGAAATCCGTCCCCGTTGTTGGCGTTGACGCTGCAGAAGATGATTTTAAAATGATTCCAACGCTGAACTTGTTGGGAGATTTTTAAAACAAACTACGCAAATCGGCACTTGGAACGCTTCTTCCACAGAAGCTGGTACTCCAACAAAGTATAATTCAGGACAAGGGAGGAGAAACCCGCGCTTTAACCCCGCCCCCCCTTAAAGGCGCCAAAATCGCGCACACGGCCAGTGACAGAATTACAGCGCCGCTGAAGGCAAGTATTGTAACATACCTATGTAGAGTAGATGGGTCTAGGAGTGCAGGTACATGGTTTAACAATGTTACAACATTTTGAGATTTTAAAAATCAAGTCTGTAATTTATCTCATCAGATAAAGCATAAAAAGAAGTTTAATTTGACACCTAATTCACTTTCATATCTTCAGTATTAAAAAAGTTATGGCCATTTTCATACTCGGAAATTAGCATCTTGTTCCCTATTGCGACTTAACACAAAAGCTGTGATCGAGGACAGTCAAAAGCCCATAACGTTCTTAAAAATTAAGAGAACTGAAAGAAATTTTCAGTTATTATAGATTGAAGCATTCTGAAACAAATATGAAACAATCTTACTTAGACGACATGAAATTAAAGCATATAATTAGTTAGTTACCTAATTGTAGCTAATTACAAAATTCAATTACTAGATCTAAACATCTATTAATTTCTTAAGAATAGATTAACATTTTAAAAAGCCTAAGTGTCCAAATAACATTCACACAAGAATTCACAATATAACATAATTTTTAAATCTCATTGTCATGGATTTATAGGCCAAATGGAAGGAATTTAATGTTTAATACCTGTAAATTAATGGCCATTTAAATCATCTTGCGAGTGGGTTTTTACTGGAACGTGATCATTTGGAACGTTGCATTTGCGGTGAATTTAAACCCGTATCGGCATGAAAAAGACTGCCGCTTCGTTCGGGGGAAAAATCACCGTTTCGCAACTTAAAATGTGAATTAAAGGCATCTTAAGGAGCACTTTTATACATAAAATAAACGGCTTTCGTTTACCTGTCCCGTGCGTGAAATCTGTCAGCGTTGACGGCTTTAGAAGCTGATTTTAAAATAACTCCAGCGCTGAACTTGTCGGGGGATTTTTAAAACTAAATACACAGAACGATTCTTCAGCAAAAGCTTGCACTCCAACGAAATATAATACAGGACCAGGTAGGAGAAACCCGCGTTTTAACCCCGCCCCCTCCCCCCTCAAAGGTGCCAAAATCGCGCACACGGCCAGTGGCAGAATTGCAGCGCCGCTGAAGGTAAGTATTGTAACATACCTACATAGTTCTTTGAAAGTGGTGCCGCAGGTAGATGTGATCAAAAAAGCTTTTGGCACTTTGGTCTTCAGTCAGAATATTGAGTATCGAAGTTGGGTTGGTTGGGGGTGGGGGGGGGGCGGGCGGGACATGATACAGTTATATAAGATGTTGGTGAAGTCACATTTAGAGTATTGTGTTCAGTTTTGGTCACCATGTTATGGGAGAGATGTTGTCAAGCTGGACAGTGCGCAGAAATTTACGAGGATGTTGCCAGGACTCAAGGGCCTGGGTTACAGGGAGAGGTTGAGCAGACTAGCACTCTATTCCTTGGAGCGCAGTAGGTTGAGGGGTGATCTTATAGAGGTGTACAAAATTGTGAGAGAATTAGATTGGGTAGACACAGGGTATTTTGCCCTTAGTAGGGAAATCGAGAACCAAAGGATATAGGTTTAAGGTTGGGGGGGATAGAGATTTAATAGGAACTTGAGAGGTAACCTTTTTTTACACAAACAGTAGTGGGTGTATGGGATGAGCTGCCAGAGGAGGAAGCTGAGGCAGGTACTATCGCTACTAAAATAAACATTTAGAGAGGTACATGGACAGGATAGGGCTGGAGGGATATGGGCCAAACGCAGACAGGTGGGACTAGTGTAGATGGGACATACTGGTAAGGCAAGTTGGGCCGCAGGACCTGTTTCTACACTGACTCTATGACTGGATAGCATGCAAAACTATCTCGGTGACAGTAATAAACCAATACCAATATTCATCTTTCCTTATGACTAGACAGGCCTTTTTGTCTATCGAGTCCAAGTTGGCACAGACCCGTGTCATTTGCCCTCATCTCTCCATTTACATTTCTCTCACCTCTTTCATTTTCCCCCATTCACCTACATTATTAGTTACAGTAGCTAATTAACCCCTCCCCCCCCCTCCCCAAGCTGCGTGTCTGTGGAATGCAAGAGGAAATTGGAGCATGCAGGAGGCGCACTGGGATATGTAAAATTGGTGCAGACAGCACCAGAGATCAAGATCCAACTAGGCTGTTGGAGATATGAAACGGCTGCTCTGCCTCCACTCTGCCACACTTACTGTCCTGAAGAGGTTGCTTAGTTCCATGAGATTGTTGTTTGGTCTTATTTTTGTCTGAGATCTGGGTTGTATATCTAATAGAGCGTAAACTTTCTATCGGCTTATCGACATTTTCTTCATTTGCTTTGCAGGTGACCAAGCATTTGCAGAATTCCTCGGAGATGAAATCAAAGAGGAAAAGAAAATTCAAAAGAGTACATCACTACCAAAAGTGTCTGGAGGCTGGGAGATCAGGTTGAATGGAACAGAAGCTAAACTTGAACGAAAAGTTGAAGGTGAAAGGTAAATGAAGCTTGCCTGTTCTCTACTGACTCATTTAGCATTGGTTTCCCTGTGCCTGTACCTTCCTTTTCCAATTACCTGTTCTCCTTGGATCCATTTGACTTTTTAAAAAGTATTATAAAAATTATACCTGACTGAAATAGCGTTCTGAGTCTTTCCATTGAGGGAACTTTGGGTTATGCTATGTAGTATAATGAAGTTACTAAATTAAAATGGTTTTGTTCATTATTTAGCATTAAGCACATTTTATCAGTTGTAGTCTCTAAATGGATTGATAGAATGTGAAGCTTCCGAATCAATGTTTCAAAACAAGTGAAAGTCTTTGGAAATTGTCTGGTGATGCACTGTATGGCTATTCAGACCACAGTAACCATAAAAGTGTTCTAAATGATGTTGACAGGAATATTGGCCTGAATGAAATCTCTGTTCTTGGAATACTGCTGATGGGTCTCATTGCTGCTGATAGGTCAAGTTTTTAGGAGACATAAGAACCTTTGGTCACAGGTGAGACCCATGCAGTCTGTGTGGACAAGAGCATGGGCAATGCTGTGTGGACTGCAAGGGCAATGAACAATCTGACCAGGATTATGTGCTACAGAGGACCGTGAAATCTGGGAGCATAAAGGAATAATGAAGTGGTAGGGGCTAAGGCAGCAGGTGTTGCCCAGGTAAATTGGCATGAAAGTCAGCAAATCCTTGATAGAATGTCAACATTCTGAGGAACGTTTTTTACCCAGAAGGTGATGGTATCTGGAACTCATATCTGAAAGGGTAATGGAGGCAAAATCACACCCAAAAATAAATAAATAAATAAATACTTGGATGTGGCACTTTTACTGGGAGGTGGAATTAGCCTGGATAATTCTTGAAGCCATAGTCGTACAGCACAGATGAGGGCCCTTTGGCTCATTTTGTGTGTGTGGATAAGAGCATAAGACTACAAGGGTTGTATCTGTGCCAGCCATAGCGTACTCATTTCCAGCACTTGGCCCATAGCCTTGTATGCCATGGCGATCCAAGCACGTCCAAATACTGCTTAAATGTTGAGAGTCGCTGAGTCCTCCACCACTCAGGTATTGCGTACCAGATATTAACCAAACTCTGGGTGAAATTTCTTTCCATCTACTCTATCTATACCCTTCAATTTTGTGTTTACTCAGACAGTTTTCCCCTTCCAAGCTTTGTGCTCTAAAAAACCCATACCAAGCCTATTTGAGGATCCTGACCCGAAATGTCGTCTATCCATTCCTTCCACAAATGGTGCCTGACCAGCTGAATTACTCAAGTACTTTGTGCTTTGTCCAAGATCTGCAGCTGCAGTTCCTTGTACCCGGAGCCTATCTAAAAGGTTCCATGCCAGGCAACAAGCTTGTGAACCTCCTCTGCATCACCTTCAGTGTAGTATCATTCTTTGTTAATTGGTGTGCACATAACAAGCTGAATGGCACAGAATAATGTAAATTTTCTGACTTGTAAATTTAGTTTTAGAAAATGGAAAGAAATCTGATATTTGAGAATTTCTTTAAATGTATAGAATTCCCATTATATTGAAAACCATGGATGCAAAAAACAATTGATTATTTTTCAGGCTGTGAATGTAGTGTCAGCATTATGATTATTTTGCGGATTGTTTGCCTTATCCTGAAATCGACAAATAATCCAACACCCAGATATTTGAATTAACAATGCCAAGAATAGTCTACTGTTCCTTGGAGCCACAAGAGACTGCAGATGCTGGAATCTGCAAACAAAGCATGAACTACTGGAGGAACTCAACCGGTTAGGCAGCCTCTGGAGGGAAATAGGCAGTCAAATGTTTGACGTTCCCTTTCATGCTGCAGGTGAGTGCCATGGATGTTGTCTGTCTACTCCCGGTGGTAATTACTTGTCATATCTTCCTGTTGTAGGATCACAGTCAGTTTTAATATTAACAACAGTATTCCACCAACAATGGAAGAGGCGCCACAGGAAGGGCAGAAGGATGCTGAGAATGAGGTGAGGATTCCTTGTCCATCCCTTGCACTGTAAGTCTATCTCAACCTAATAGTCCTATGAGGTGGTAGTGCAGGAACACTAATCTAGTACAACATGGAAGGAGAGGTGATGATTAAGTGGGATTTTGTGTGGTTGAGGGTAGCTGCTGGATTTCAGTTTGAGAATAAACTAGAAAAATATTAAAGATTGTTCTTGATTTTCCTTGATAAGATGAAAGCAACATTTTAAAGATGGAAATGATTGATCTTGGTAACTGACTGACGGAGCATTTGTTGTTGAGTTGAAAGAAAGATGAGGAGGTTCCTTGTGCATGCTCTATCATTTAATAACTTCCTGATTCAAGCAATCTTTGGTCTCGTCCACTTTTGCATTTGATTTAATGACTACCATTCTGGTGTAGTCTAGAAATGTCTAACTTGGCCATGAACATGATACAGGATTGTAAACAAAGTGACTGAAACTCTAAAGGAAATTTTGCATGATCTTAGTCCTTGTGCATTATGGGAAAGGCAAAATTGCAATACGGTAAAAGCATCATCACAGCATTTATCTTTTGAAACTCCCTCAGAATCTGTACTTCTCTAATGCCCATACTCGAGTGTGTAGGGCCTTTTTTTGCATAGTTATTCTTCATGATAGATCAGTAATCAATTTGGTCAGGGTTACTTTTTAATTGTCAGATGTACCGAAAGGAAACAATGGAATTCTTGCAGCAGCAGAACATGTCTGTAAACACAGTACTCTATAGATATCATCATAAACAAAAAAGTTCAATAAATAAAACAAAACTAGTCAACCTTCTCTTCATCTTCTTAACCAGAGGGACAATAAGTTCCTCCAGAAGCCCAAGTAAGGATTCGCTAAAGCCCTGCACAGTTGGAGCAAGAAGACTACTTTTGTACTTCATCTCCCTTCCAGTAAAGACTGACTTTCCTTTTGCTTTCCTAATGTCTTGCTGTGCCTGCATGTTAGCTAACTTGTAGAGGAGACACAATCTCCTGGAACAGAACACTGATTAGTCACACACGCATCTAAATACTCTGCCCTTTTATCCTTCCTGCAAAGTTGATAAGCTAATTTCCACACTCCAACTGGCATTCACTTGATCCATTTATATCCTCGCACAATATCTTCATTGTCACTGCCATTTTTGTATCATCTGCACATTTAGATACAATGCACTCTTTTAAGTAATTAGTAGATTGTAAATAGCTGAAGCTGCAGCGCTGATCCCTAAGGTACCGTTACTTGCACCCTGCCAAATTTAAAGTAATGTTTTCCAGTACTTGGTTCTGCTAACCAATTCTCTATACATACTAACATTACTCTCAGCCTTGTTGGTGCTTCCATCTTGCAGTCTGTTTTTACATACCAGACTAGACTATTGAAAATTGAAATACACCACATCTACCAGCTCTCCATCTGTGACGGAAACAGGATGTTGAGTGCCCACTGCATGCAGCAATTTGTGACTGTTGCAAGCTGATGGATGTAAATTGGGATCATCGGTAAAAGCAGGGATTGGCTGGAGACTCATACCACTAAGGAACATGTATGGGTGGTGGAACACTGTCATTCTGCACAGATTTCTCAACTGCACTATCTGTTGGGAATCTGGACAAGAAGGTTGATCACTTGTGTAGATGTGTCTACTGACATGCTTGCAAAGCTAAATATTGCATCTGAAATACCATTGTGACCACCTTTCTAATAAACAACTGAATTTCTTTACAGCCAGAAGTTATCTCAACCCCAAACTTTGTCGTCGAAGTGACCAAGCTATCGAATAAACAAAACCTGGTATTTGATTGCCACTATCCTGAAGATGAGGTGTGTATTTGTACTAGGCTGATTGCATGCTTGATGGACTAACTGCAATATTCCAGAAGATCTGGGTATTTATTAATCAACAGTGACATTTAATCAATGCACAGCTCAGAATCAAATGTTTTCTCCGCCATTGACTGGCTGTGCCTTTGGCCACCTGGGCCTAGTGTTCATGGATGAGGTCACTGAGAGGTGACACACATGAGGAAGGCTGCTAGGTATAGGTTCCAGAAGGGAATGTGTGATGGAAGTGGGGGAAACTGTTTGTGGAATGCACTACTATTCCGTTAAGTAGAGAAATGGACACAAAGTGCTGGAGAAACTCAGCAGGTCAAGCGGCGTCTCTGGAGAATATGGATAGGTGACGTTTTGGGTCCGGACCCTCCTTCAGACTGAATAGAGTTGGGAGAGTGCAATCCTATGGAGAATATGGATAGGATCTGTGTGCATGAAGGTGGTCATTCACTTCCTCTTATTGGTCTCAGCTCTTTGTGGAGGAGCTGTCCAATTAGCCTTGTTCCTTGTAAATGTTTTCCTTCAAGTATAAATTTGGTTTGATTTTTATGAAAGATACTATTAAATATATTTTGACCTTCTCTTAGGCTTTCAATTTGCTCATTATATGTCCAATCAGGACCATGCCTGTGATCATAATGAGCAGAGATGGGACATTGTAGTCATCATGCATATAGAGTAGTATGGAATTGGGATTGTTGTGGAAGAATCAACGGCAAATATTATTTATGATTATGGAGTGGGAGGTGCTCAAAGAGAATCCAGGAAATGTGTTGGAGATTAGGAAGACGAATTAGAGGCCGTGTTATAAGAGAAGGTGACACAAAATGCTGGAGTAACTCAACGGATCAGGCAGCATCAATGGGTGACATTTTGGGTCAAGACCCTTCTTCAGACTGATGTCAGCGGAGGGAGTGGGACAAAGATAGAACGTACTCGGAGACACTAAGGCTAGTGTGAGAAGGGGGAGGGGATAGACAGGGAAAGCAAGGGCAATCTGAAGTTAGAGAAGTCAATGTTCATACCACTGGGATGTAAACTACCCAAGCAAAATATGAGGTGCTGTTCCTCCAATTTGCGCTGGGCCTCATTCTAACAATGGAGGAGGCCCAGGATAGATAGGTCAGATTGGAAATGGGAGGGGGAGTTGAAGTGCTGAGCCACTGGTAGATCAAGAAGGTTAAGACCGACTGAGCGAAAGTGTTCAGCGAAACGATCGCCGAGCTTGCTCTTGGTCTTGCCGATGTAGAGAAGTTGACACCTGGAACAGCGGATACAGTAGATGAGGTTGGAGGAGGTACAAGTGAACCTCTGCCTCACCTGGAAAGACTGTAGGTCCATGGATGGAGTTGAGGGGGAAAGTAAAGGGACAGGTGTTGCATCTCCTGCGGTTGCAGGGGAAAGTACCTGGGGAGGGGGTTTGGGGAGCAAGAGCGGAGCTGTGGGATATCGAGGAGACTAGTGAGAGCCTCATTTATAATGGACGAGGTGAACCCCCGTTTCCTAAAGAATGAGGACATCTCCGATGCCCTGGTATGGAACACCTCATCCTGAGCGCAGATGCGGTGTAGACGGAGGAATTTGGAGTATGGGATAGTCTTTACAGGAAGCAGGGTGGGAAGAAGTGGTCAAGATAGCTATGGGAATCGGTAGGTTTGTAGTAGATGTCGGTAAATAGTCTGTTTCCTGTGATAAGAGAAGGCGATGTTGGTTATAGGTGAGGTGATGTTGCCAAGATGATGTTCCTGTGCTGCAATGTTCTATGCATGATAAAAGGGATTGGGCTGAGTAAATATTAGAGGCAGCTGGATGAGTGTTCTGAATTAAAGAACATTTTCAGACTGGATGTTTGAGGTAATTGGGCAGATTTAGCAGATTGAAGGTGAATTGAGTCTGGGATGGTTCTTGCCCCAATGGGCCCTTGCTTTCTCTGGCCCAGTAAGCTACCTGTACTTGTTGCTCGCCTACCTGCTGTATGTTGAGTGGATCTCCCAGGGAGAACTGTCTAGATCTGGCTACCTCTGTTGAGCCAGCCGGTTGTAACTCGCACAGAAAAGCTTTGACAGCCAGTTATATGGCTGAAGCCGCTGTCAAACAGCATGAATGTTTGTGGTCAAAGATTGTTAGAAATTAAACTTAATTTTTTTGCGTAAAAGCGATTCATTTTAACCTATTTGAAAATGTAAATTACCCAAAACATGCATCTCTTGCTCTCAACTATCTCCTTTTAAAACGGCCTCCGAATGCACAGGAGCTGGTTAGTGTGCCAACATCCGTATGTATAACTGCTGGATAGTACTTGGTTATACCTTTGTTTAGGGAAAGATGTGGAGTATCCAATGATTTTTCTTTTCGTTTGATGGAGGCACGAGTATAAGGAACTGTAGAAGTTATTAAATCAGAATGGTAAAAGCAAAAGAGTTAAGGGCCTGTCCCACTTACGAGACCTTTACAGGCGACTGTCGGCACCCAATATGTCGCCGAAATTTTCAACATGTTGAAAATTCAGCGGCAACGAGAAAGACACTACGACTCTTTGGAGACCTCACGACCATAGGAGACCTCTCCAAAGAGTCGTAGCGTCTTTCTGGTCGCCGCTGAATTTTCAACATGTTGAACATTTTCGCGACCTATCACGGGTGCCGGCAGTCGCCTGTAAAGGTCTAGTAAGTGGGACAGGCCCATCACTGTATAAATGAGGTATCATTGACTTGAGGTGTTGACCAGTTCATTCTTCCATGGATGCTGCTTGACTGACTGAGTTATTTCAGCATTTGTGTTTTTGTTTCTTTCTGGATCTGCAGTTTTATGTGATTTCTAGATTGATAAATCAGACTGAAAGCAAAAACGGGGCACTTCTGCAATATTGCTGGGGTAAAGTAAGAGATGGTAAGACTGCAGAAATAATAAAGAGTTAGGTGGGGAATCTGAGGAATAATTAATATTTACTCTCCATTTCTTGGTTCAAAGTGGTATTGGTGGACTATTGAGCAGCTGGAGGATGTGATGATGCTCCCTTGATAGTTCCAGTTGGTAGTTCCGGGAAATTGACTATGAATAGAAGTTTGACCTCCAGAAGAATGGCTTGTCTTGGAGGCAAACCTGCATTTGTTGCTATTCCCACTTTCTTGTGCTAATGATAACATAGCAACCATTATTTTGTATTTAAAATAACAGGTTGGGCATGGAGAGGAGGATGAGAGTGACATATTTGCCATCAGAGAAGTCAGCTTTCAGCCCACTGGAGAGGATGATTGGAAAGAGACCAGTTATACCCTTAACACCGATTCCTTAGACTGGGTGAGTGAAAAAAACACTGGAATGCTAATGCCCAGGGTGTGTACCTAGAATTCTGAGGCAAATTTTAATTAGTTTTCTTCTTTCTACATAACTTCCATTGAAGATTTTATCTGGTCCACCTTAAATCTTATCATGTTGAATGCCCTGGTGGTTTTACAACCTAATCTTGGGGTTCCTCTGGCTTGTTCCACAGTAATGGCTCCCTCCTGCTGGTTAACCGACTATTCAGGTAGAGATCTGCACAGCGTCTGCTGTCATGTTATGCAGTATGCACTTGTGGCTGAACATGGTCTTACCAACATGTCATGAAAGTACAACATTTGAGATGTTGTATCATCTCAATGATGACTGAAGGTCAATCTCACAATTTGCTTGTCACAGTAGGGGAGCAAATCGATTGGATATTGCACGTCACACCGCTGGTTGTGTGGACTGATAGGTAAATAAATGTGAGTAGAGCGGTGGGTGTTGTAGGTTTGTGTGACTTTTTATCCACAGCCACAAAATAACGATGCCTCTATACGAGACTTGCTTTTAACTGATTAGATACATAGAACATAGATACATAGAAAATAGGTGCAGGAGTAGGCCATTCGGCCCTTCGAGCCTGCACCGCCATTCAATATGATCATGGCTGATCATCCAACTCAGTATCCCGTACCTGCCTTCTCTCCATACCCCCTGATCCCTTTAGCCACAAGGGCCACATCTAACTCCCTCTTAAATATAGCCAATGAACTGGCCTCAACTACCCTCTGTGGCAGAGAGTTCCAGAGATTCACCACTCTCTGTGTGAAAAAGTTTTTCCTCATCTCGGTCTTAAAGGATTTCCCCCTTATCCTTAAGCTGTGACCCCTTGTCCTGGACTTCCCCAACATCGGGAATAATCTTCCTGCATCTAGCCTGTCCAACCCCATAAGAATTTTGTACGTTTCTATAAGATCCCCTCTCAATCTCCTAAATTCTAGCGAGTATAAGTCAAGTCTATCCAGTCTTTCTTCATATGAAGGTCCTGACATCCCAGGAATCAGTCTGGTGAACCTTCTCTGCACTCCCTCTATGGCTATAATGTCCTTCCTCAGATTTGGAGACCAAAACTGTACGCAATACTCCAGGTGTGGTCTCACCAAGACCCTGTACAACTGCAGTAGAACCTCCCTGCTCCTATACTCAAATCCTTTTGCTATGAAAGCCAACATACCATTCGCTTTCTTCACTGCCTGCTGCACCTGCGTGCCTACTTTCAATGACTGGTGTACCATGACACCCAGGTCTCGCTGCATCTCCCCATTTCCTAATCGGCCACCATTTAGATAATAGTCTGCTTTCCTGTTTTTGCCACCAAAGTGGATAACCTCACATTTATCCACATTATACTGCATCTGCCAAACATTTGCCCACTCACCCAGCCTATCCAAGTCACCTTGCAGTCTCCTAGCATCCTCCTCAGAGCTAACACTGCCCCCCAGCTTAGTGTCATCCGCCAACTTGGAGATGTTGCCTTCAATTCCCTCATCCAGATCATTAATATAAATTGTAAATAGCTGGGGTCCCAACACTGAGCCTTGCGGTACCCCACTAGTCACTGCCTGCCATTGTGAAAAGGACCCGTTTACTCCTACTCTTTGCTTCCTGTTTGCCAGCCAGTTCTCTATCCACATCAATACTGAACCCCCAATACCGTGTGCTTTAAGTTTGTATACTAATCTCTTATGTGGTACCTTGTCGAAAGCCTTCTGAAAGTCCAGATACAACACATCCACTGGTTCTCCCCTATCCACTCTACTAGTTACATCCTCGAAAAATTCTATAAGATTCGTCAGACACGATTTACCTTTCGTAAATCAATGCTGACTTTGTCCAATGATTTCACCACTTTCCAAATGTGCTGCTATCCCATCTTTAATAACTGACTCTAGCAGTTTCCCCACTACCGATGTTAGACTAACTGGTCTGTAATTCCCCGTTTTCTCTCTCCCTCCCTTCTTAAAAAGTGGGGTTACGTTTGCTACCCTCCAATCCTCAGGTACTACTCCAGAATCTAAAGAGTTTTGAAAAATTATCACTAATGCTTCCACTATTTCTGGAGCTACTTCCTTAAGTACTCTGGGATGCAGCCTATCTGGCCCTGGTGATTTATCGGCCTTTAATCCATTCAATTTACCCAACACCACTTCCCGACTAACCTGGATTTCACTCAGTTCCTCCATCTCCTTTGACCCGCGGCCCCCTGCTATTTCCGGCAGATTATTTATGCCTTCCTTAGTGAAGATGGAACCAAAGTAGTTATTCAATTGGTCCGCCATATCCTTGTTCCCCATGATCAATTCACCTGTTTCTGACTGCAAGGGACCTACATTTGTTTTAACTAATCTCTTTCTCTTCACATATCTATAAAATCTTTTGCAGTCAGTTTTTATGTTCCCTGCCAGTTTTCTTTCATAATCTATTTTCCCTTTCCTAATTAAGCCCTTTGTCCTCCTCTGCTGGTCTCTGAATTTCTCCCAGTCCTCTGGTATGCTGCTTTTTCTGGCTAATTTGTACGCATCATCTTTTGCTTTGATACTATCCCTGATTTCCCTAGAATAGCCTGCTCTCTCATTGGTTCCTCTACATGTTGGTTTAGAAAACTATCCCGCATACATTCCAAGAAATCCTCTTCCTCAGCACCCCTGCCAATTTGATTCACCCAATCTAGATAGATTCTTATGTCTCCTCAAACCATTCAGTTAAAGGCATGCTGATACATAGGTACATAGACATGGGTACATAGCCATTAGCAGGAGTAGGCCATTCGGCCCTTCGAGCCAGTACCGCCATTCAATGTGATCATGACTGATCATCCACAATCAGTGCCCCGTTCCTGCCTTCTCCCCATATCCCTTGATTTCCCCAAGCCCTAAGAGCTCTGTCTAACTCTTTATGTTGATACTTATTCTGATACTTCATGTTAACACATTCTTGCCCAAACTCCAAATTCTTTGTTGACCAACATCTATTAATCAGTGAGGCCACATGCAAATTGGAGGAACAGCATCTTGTATTCCACATATCACTTGCCGGGCTTTGTCCCAACCTTAAAAGCTGCGTTGCCTATGTCCTTTAGAGTTTATGCCTGACCCACTGAATTACTCCAGCACTGTTCTACGTAGATTCAAGCATCTTTGTATATCAAACTATTAATCTTAATTGATACGTTAATCTTAATTAAAGGAATAATAAATTAATTATTGAAAACCCCTGGACTCTTGATTGGAGAATTACAAACACAAGTCCATAACTCAATTGAAACTGACAATACATAATGGTAAAGAAGACATATGGTATGCTTGCCTTCATGGTTGGGACATTGAGTATAAGACTCGGAAAGTCATGATGAGGCATTATAGGCGTTTGGTTGGGCCGCATTAAGAGTATTGCGTGCAGTTCTGGTCGCTCTTACAGTAAGGATGTGGAGGCGGCTTTGGAAAGGGTGCAAAGGACATTTCTGAATTAGCAGGGTGTTGCTGCAGGGAGAGGTTGGGCAGACTTGGATTGGTTTCTGCCAGAGGTTGCAGGGAGACCTGATAGAGGTATATTCAAATTATCAAAGGCATAGATAGGGTAGACAGAACCCATTTCCCATAATGATAAAATCAAACACTAGAGCTTTATGAGGAACAACGATTAAAGGAGCTGGGTGGAGCAAGATTTTTACGCAGAGCGTGGTGAATACCTGGAACACACTGATGGTGATGGAGGCAGATGTGTTAATGGAATTTAAGAGACTTTGGGTTGTGCATATGGTTATGCATGGAATGGATTATGTGCAGGCAGATAAGAGTTGGTCTTTGCATCATGTTTGGCACAGACATTGTGAGCCAAAGGGCCTGTGTCTGTGCTGTACCGTTCTAAGTGGCCTCGATACATGCTTCCCTCTTGTGTCACCTGGTTCCGGTCTACAACGTGAGGAAGCACTATGCTTCAACACAATCACTTCAGAATTTTGGAGCAGGCCCTTTTTACTCATCCCAGAAATTAATCTAGTAAACATTGTATTGATTCTTTGATATTGACTGTACTGAATGTTACCTAGATCCTAATTTCCCCTTTGTTCCACAGGCCCTCTATGACCATTTGATGGACTACCTGACCGACCGTGGGATTGATAATACTTTTGCAGATGAACTTGTTGAGCTGAGCACTGCCTTGGAACACCAGGAGTATATCAAGTTTCTTGAAAATTTGAATGGTTTTATCAAGTGCTAAGAATTGTTCCTGTCTTCTGGCTTTTGACAGATTGTTTTACGATGATCAGGATGTTTGCCAGCTTTAAATTATTTTACAATAGATTTTGTACAAAGGTATTCTCTGGTATTGAACTGCTCTGTGATTGGCTTCATTATTATGTAAAAAATTGTGATGCTACAATAATGAAAATATCTCTAAATTGTACACTGATTATGGAAGTGTTACGCAAAAAGTGGGCACATTGACCAATTTGTTTCTTGTTTATATAGTAACTAAATTAAGATGGTTCCAGGAAAGAAAATGATGTGCATAAACATGTCAGTATGAATTCTCCGGATCTGTGTGGGAGAAAGGGGAGGGAAAGGAACATGTTCAACTGTACATGAAACTAAATGCACTTTGCAAAATCTGTCATTCTCTGCTTCACATGGTATTTTCTGGGTACCAAAATGGCTTCCTTCGTCCTGTTGGTTTGGCAGTTACTCCAGCATTTTGTCTATCTATTGCAGAAACACATCTAATTTATTCAGCAAGCAGCTTAAATATATGCCCATTTGAGAATACACCACAACAGTGTTATTGTCTCAAGCTAAATATCTTTGGAAAGTTGTACCAAACCATGTGGTGCATGGAGACCAATGATTGTAATGATGTTTCTAAATTTAGCTGCAGACTCCTACCAAGTAGTCGTTTGATCATCCTTCTTACCCTAATGGAAGAATCTAGTCTCCCCAATGTTGACCTGTACAAAGTTAAGTCTGCCTTAAGTGCACATAGGAAAGGGATGAGGCCGATGTGAACTTTACTGTCAATTGATGAACATTGGTCAATCCACAAGGAAAATAATAGCCCTTCAAAGAAAAATTGATCCCCGTAATTTTAAACTGAGGTGGGGGTAAAGTTGGAGTCACAAAGACTTGACTCTTAGGATGCAGTCAAATATAATTATGATTATTGTAGTATAAGTGAAATTTGAACAGGAAGGTTTTCTGCTGGGAGAAGGCTACAAATCACCTAAGTTTAGTCTTGATCCTAATGACAAAACTTGAGGCAACTTGGGTTTTTTTTAAAGTCTGAATTCTGAACCATGTTTAGTCAAAGTACCACAAAGATCTGACGTTATTTAAAAGGAGGCTGCTGTGAGACATTAATAAATGATCTAAATGGGGATTGAATCGCATGTAATCCTGTGCAATTTTATTGTCCCAAACTGGCAGACACCCTCAAGGTCAGAAGTTATTATACAAAAAAAGAAAACTTTTTGGCACAGATTATAAGTGAATGGATTTCGAAATTAGAGCAGGTTAAATGTTTTGGTAGATCTTTGCAAACCCATTAATAACTCGCAGGAAGAGCCCTTACCTCTTTCCAGCATACTCCTGGTCTGTGAACAATGAGCTTGAGGAGTTTGGAAAGTGAGGTGGCCGTTTGAGAATACAGTAGTTAGTGTTTGAATTGAGAAAGTTCTCTCAAAAGTGAGCACTTGTTAAGGGGAAGTAACATTTTCAGTGTCATTTCAGTTCACCTTTGACAAGCCTTACCCATTCCTTCAATCTGAAATGTCATCTGTCCATTTTCATCCACAGATGCTGCCTGGCCTAAGTTTCACTAGCACTTTGTTTTCTGTCCATTAGTCCTAAATTCTGTTTACATTATAAACATACCGCTGTCATTTCAACTGGGCTTTATTCACATTGAAATGAATGACTACAGTTGTACCACAGGAAATCGTGGTAGTAAATCTTGGAGGTGGTTGTGTAATGATGCCAGGACACCCAGCCTGGTAACAGTCTTGCTCTTTAACATTCTTGGATCTTTTTTGTACCACATGAAGGAAGGTAGTGTTAAGTTTAGCATGACTGCAAAAGGTCGCACATTAATTATTAATGCAGCATTTGTACATAACTAGTCTCATCACAGCAAAGTACCTGTGAATGACCCCAAGTGTTTGCTGACAAACTTCACTACTACAGATTAAACTAAATGGCACTGTTACAATCACAAGGAAATATTAAACCTGACATTAATCTGTATTCAAAGTTGTTTTTTTAATTGATTTTATCCTTACAGCATTATTTGCTGAAAAAACAGTGGATTCCATAAATTGTGTATACTGTGTAATCAAACTGGCAACCTTAAGGAAATCCTGATGGTTCAGTATCTAGTTCACCAAATAATGTTTGTCACACTCCCTTTACAACTGATCAGGATTACACTGAATGTTCTTGAGCATAGAGTAACAGTTAAGCACAGTCAAAGCTGTTAAAATTTGGACCACTCTAATGATCAATTTGTCAAGCATTATTGGAGATTGAATCCGATAGCCATTGAAGAAACTTCAATGTGAATACTGTTTTGATTATTTGATAGATCACTATAAGCTCTCAGCAATTTGTTTTATTTATAAGATCAGGAATACAGATGTTAGTGACCGAATAATCAGAAAACTGCTGCATTCATTAAAAAGGTTCACAAATCAACGGGCCTGAAGAAGGGTCCTGACCCACAATGCCATCGATCCATGTTCTCCAGAGATGCTGCCTGAATTGTCCCAGAACTTTCTGGTTTGTCCTTAGGGAAAATATGTTTTAATATATTCAAAGTAGACAAAAATGCTGAAGAAACTCAGCTGGTGAGGCAGCATCTATGGAGCAAAGGAAATAGGCAACGTTTCAAGTCATTTAAGGCGACAAATGTTGGAATTTAACAACATGGTTAATCTTCAGCATCAGATCATCAACTCTTATCTAATCCCAGTTTTGTTTCTGAAGTATTGCTTCTGCCCTATCACAAGTACATTAAAAAAATAATATAATTGCATCCTACAAACTTGGAAATGCAAGCTAAGGTCTTAGTATTTCTTATTTTATTGAACATCAACAGGGCATTAAAAAAAAGGACTTATCTGGAGCAAATATATAATAAAAAGAAATATTTATTAAATTAAATGTAGAATGCAAAACAAATACTAAAGTGCAGTGTGGCAAAGCACAGTCTTCTCAATGAATAGATTTCAATTTCCCAGAAGAGGCGTTCATTACTTTTGTGATAGGATCTCAGACGAATTATAGATACCTAGAGGATCACGGACAGGTAATCGCAGGCCTGAAAGAAAAAAATCACACAAACTAACACAAGACTATAGAAAAGCGAACTGAGGATATTCATAATGTATTTGTTATTAAAAGATAAATCATTAACACTGATGTAGGGTTACATTAACGTTGGGTTTGAAAGGGTATTCAGGAATACAAAGCTGCCATTTTTATAATTCATGCAGTCCAGCAATCTGCAGTTTCAATCCTGATCTCTGATCTGTCATGTTTCCATGTTCTGTTCCCTCACCTACTCCAGCACTTTGTGTCCTTTTGTGTAAACCAGCATCTGCAGTTTCTTTCTACATGAAATATGAAGGTTTAAAAAGCTAGATTACTTTCCTGAAGACAAATTCATTTTGCTAGCATCACCCCATCCTATAAATAATTTAAAACATTTGGAGGCTGAAATGCAGAGCAATGCTTTGTGGACCTGGTAGACTGCATCCAACGGTTTTAAAGGAAAAGAGTTTCCAGAGATAGCAATGGATGCTCGGTGGTCTGCAAGGACTCAATGGGCCAAAATGGCCTGTTTCCATGCTCTTTCAATGTGTTGGCTGCAATCTAAATTCTAGAGCGGCCCCAAGGATTAGAAAACCGCCAATTCAACAAAGGAGGGAGATATGGAACCTGGCTCATGTCATTCGGAAAATTCTGGAATCTGTTTTGAGGGGAAATACATTAACGAGAAACAGAAGAAATACTTAACGAATGGGAGAGAAGCACCCAAAATGTGCAACAACACTGACAAGATACATGCTCAAGCTGGTGAAACTGTGGCTATGCAATAGCACCAGCAGGGCCTTTAATAAATTCAATAATGTTAGAGGTTGACACAAAATGCTGGAGTAACTCAGCGGGTGAGGCAGCATCTGTGGAGAGAAGGAATGGGCGACGTTTCGGGTCGAGACCCTTCTTCAGACACAATAATGTTTAGAGTATGGGGTAAAGCCCGATTCTGTGTCAAATGCAGAAATGTGAACACAAATGTTAATGATGTAGAAAATCATCTTACTCACCTGACAGCTCATTAAAAGCATGGTGTCTGCTTCTGCACCATTTACTACAGAGAAGATTGGACAACATACACATAGACTGCTATGGTCAGTGACATTGTGTTCAAGAAGGGCTCGAAAATGCTGTACTGTCATCCCCTGTAAGCAATCAGATGAATGCATTAAGCACCTTAATGCACTAAATTTATGCTGGATTCACATAACATGGTTAACAGTAGCAAAGTTCCTCTGTCCATAAATACTAGATCATATTTACCTTGAGCTTAAACATAGATAATGAAGCAACCTGAGCCCACATGTTTACAAGGCATGGTTAATATCTGGGTTCGGATTTAAAAGTGGTAATTAAAATCTATCATGAATGCCAAGCAATGACCATGTGCAACAAGAATCCAACATCTCATGGACAATCAACGATAGTTTAATTGCCTCTTGGTAAGATTGACTGCTTTTCTTGAACCATGGCACACCATTGACGAAGGTCGTGAGTTCCAGTCACATCAATCAGAATCAGGAGACGGAGGAGGATATAGGTGCTGGCATTTGGGACAAAACAGAACACTCGAACAAGTAACACCTATGGAGGCAAAAGGTGCCTGCTGCAATTTGGGTTGAGACTACATCCAGCAGAAGAACAGCAGAAACAATCAAAGGGAGACCAGTGAGAGAGAGAGAGAGAGAGAGAAGCCTCATAGAATGGAGTAAAATGTCATCTACGTTGGAATGCTTTGAAGAGAATTCGTAGTAGAGCAGTGATATGAAGACAGAGTGTAGATGTTGGGGGAAAAAAAAAATATTCGAAGAATTCAGCAATCAAGAGGCGAAAAGGCATATGACAACGATTTGGGTCAAAACCTGAATCAGGAAACAAAAGGAAAGTTTGAGCAATGTATCATTACTTACACCGTGATACCAATCTGCCCCATTTGAGGTTTTTACAATTGTTTTCTTTACTAAACAGGGCGCTATTGCATGTGTAAACGTTTCCATTTATTTCCGTCTTGATGATTACCGGTACTTCAAATCTCTTCAATGAGCATTGGAATGTTTACGTTCATTCGGGAAAAACAGGCAGCAAATTTCTGGACATAAAGTGTTATACATAGATAGAGGATAAATAGCTTGTGTGTATTGACCCATAATAAATGCAAGTCTATTAAGCTCATCTATATATTATTCTCATGAAGGAAAGAAACCAAAATTGGATTGGTCTTGGCAAGGTGCTTACCTGTGTATTAATGCACATTCCACATGAGCAAGTTATTAAGTCACTGCTAACACTCAGATAGTTCCTACAAAAGAAAAATTGCTTTGGTTGAATTGTTATTTTATTTCCTTCCTGTCTTATGCTGAAATAAATTGTAGAGTATGGCTAGATTACTTAGTGTACAGTAAAAATATGATCTACCTTTTTGCTCATCCATCCTCCCCTAAATGTGTGATGGGATACATTTCCAAAATCAAACTGACTATCTATTTATGAATGACTGTCCTAAACTCCACTAATCTGGGCTCCATTTGGAACTAGCTGAAGGAATGTGTTTCAGCGCCCCTTTCCCCCAAATTAAATCACATACGAAGTTGCTGCGAGAACTTTTGCGTATTCCAAAAAACATCCCAGAACTTTTAAATTAAACAAGCACCTAGTAAATGAAGTTACAATAAATAATTTTACATATACAGAAGCAAGGAAAAATCAGTCATACAATACAGAAAGAGGACCTTCAGTCCAACTCTTTTTTGTCGACCAAGAAGCAAAAGAGAAAGGAACTTCAGATGCTGGTTCACTAAAAAGATAAAGTGCTAGAGTAACTCAACAGGTCAGGCAGCAACCCTGGGGAACATTGATAGGTGACATATTGGGTTGGGACCCTCTTCATCCATACCTATTCAGAATATTAAAAAAATTATAGTTCAATCTGGGCTCATCATATTATAATGTGTCCCTTTTAGTATCTTATCCCACACCAGGGATCTGTTAGTGTACTACGAGTTGGTTAATAAAAACACGAGAACTGAAGGCCTCCCATGTTCCCCATCAAGTTTCACATTTCATTCTCATTAGATATTATTAACTGCAGTCCTTTGTTGTCTCCTCTTATCTCCCTGCCTCTGTTACTATACCCACCTTTCCGTCCTGCACCTGTCTCCATCTTCCAATTCACTCCTCCTTACCTGAACTATACATTGCTTGCCAGCTGCTGCTCCCCCTTCCCTCCACTTCCCTCTTTATACGGGCCGTCTCCCTTCTATTCTTTCAACCCAGACGAAGGTTCTTGGCTCAAAACATTGCCTAGCCATTTCCCTCCACAGAAGCTATTCAACTTGCCGGGATCCTCTAGAAGCCCCTTTTTGCTCCAGATTCCAGCATCTGCAGTCTCGTGTCTCCAGGAATCCATCCAGAAATGCAATTCACAGCCTATCTTGAACAAACTCACCTGTTACAAACAGGGCATACAAGTCTATTAGGATCATCAAATCCTTCAATAATGGCATTCAAGCATGCATCATCAAAATGCAAACTGGCCTCATATTCCTCTATGATGGCTTGTTCTATAAGGGGACAAAATATGATTAGAATCATAAATGTCATTTTGTACAAACAGGTCGCTTGCAGATCTTTAACAAAGAGAAAGAACTCCACAAATTCAAAATAAAAGATCGAAGATACAAACAAACTGGTTGAGTGAAAATTATGCATTTTCTCACGTCCAATTTGGCCTCATCTGCCGAATTTGCTTAATAAGGAATAGCATAATTTAGGCATATTTTATCTGGGTAACTCAACTGGTTCGGTAAACCGTTTAGTACTAATACTAAATTAATTTAATTCTGAACAAGCTTCATTTGAAAAGTTTATTATTATTCATTTAATATGGGTTAAACTGGTGCAAGCGATTTCAACCACAACTTGTTGAATGAAATTTAATCATGCAATAAATCAAACACAGATAAAAGACAAATGATTTTCAAAAGGATTTTACCTCCATCATAGTGGATAAGTTAAATGTCTCTTACAAAAGGAAAACCATGTTATAAGATTTTACCTAAGACTTTCGGTTTATTGCACTCATGTTGTGGTTATTAATTCATTGAATTTGTGTTCATCATATATTGTCTATGTGTATTACATTTAAGGCTGTTGTGCCTCTGCGAGTAAGAATTTCATTGTTCTGCTGTCGGTACATACGACAATTAAACAATCTTAACACCTACCTTCACTGATGAGTTCCTGTTCAATTTCCTCAAGCTCTGCTAATTCACTTATATTTTCCAGTGTATTCAGCACCTGGTGATCAAATCCAGCAAGAAAGATAAAAACATTCAAGAAAAATAATATAGAAGATGGCACCATCAGTTCATTTCTTAATGCAAAGACCCAAGAAAATGCACTGCCCAAGAGGATATTAAACACCGTAAAATTTAAGGAAATTAAGATTCTAAAAAGTTACAAAAAAATTGATAGTAACAGGCTCATTAAATTATTGCACAATTATCTATAATGCCATCATTATTGCACAATTACCAATATGATAGTCTGAATTGATAATGTATCATAAAAGTTCTGAATTATAAAGCATTGTATTTACAATTCCCAAAACCTATAATGTACACATTATATATAATAACATTTAATACACATTCCAGGAAATTGCAATAAAGTGTGACAGGATTACAACTGTACTTAAATTAGCAGGAACCGTGTAACAGCAAGATTTTTAATACATTGTACATATGACTTTAACATATTTCAAGTTGCTAAGTAGTCTACATTTCAGCAACAAATATTTAATGCCATAATTATATTATTAAATGGGACTAGAGGTGGTTTGTAAGATTTATGGTATGCATCAGTTATTAAATGCTACCATAACATTTATTTATTTATTTATTTATTTATTCCGAACAAGTAAAGACATTAAAGACATTGATATTAACAAAATCGAAATTATCAAACAATTGAACATTGCAATCAACATTTACAAATGAGAAGAACAAAATCAAGGTTCCAATGTCCAACTCAGAGTCTGTACAAGCTCGAAAAGGAGTGAGAAGAAGAATAACTTATTAAATATCACCCCTTTTCCCCAACACTTCTATCGTATTTAAAAATCAATTCCTTACTAATAATAGTACTGCCCTAGGCAATTTCCCATAATACATACAGACACATATATACATACAACTATTATGTACATACAATCTTCATATTTGAAGTACCCAACATCAGTGAACAATAGTAAACAAGATAAACATCAACAATAGTAACAAGATAAACATCAACGATTGTAAACAAGATAAACATCAACCCCCACTTGTCAACCATCCCCTCCATCCCTGTACCCCTTGAGCATTATTTTTTTATATATCATTTTAAAATGATTCATGTTTGTGCATTGCTTCAATTCCCCGTTCAATTTATTCCACACTCCTACTCCACAAACCGAAATACAAAAGGTTTTTCTAGTCGTACGGACTTTTTGTTTCTTAAAGTTAAATATTCCTCTTAAATTGTAACCCCCCACACGCTCGTTAAATAATTTTTGAATGTTTCCAGGTAAATTTTTATTTTTGGCCCTAAACATTATCTGAGCTGTTTTGAATGTGACCAAATCTTCTAATTTTAATAATTTTGACTCTAAAAATAATGGATTCGTATGACCCAGATACTTAGCATTATGGATAATACGAATTGCTCTTTTTTGCATCATGGTTAATGAGTGTATCGAATTTTTATAATTATTTCCCCAGACTTCTGTACAATAATTTAAGTAGGGTAAAATTAATGTACAATAAAGAATACGGAGTGATTTGTAATCCAGAGCTTGCTTGGCTTTGTATAATACAGAGATACTTTTTGATAATTTTAATTTTACATGTTTAATATGTGATTTCCAGCTTATTTTATCGTCAATTATAACCCCAAGAAATTTATTTTCATGCACTCTTTCAACTTCCACCCCATTTATCTTTATACTTACTAGGGGACTTATTCTACAATTACCAAATAACATTATTTTAGTTTTACTCAGATTTAATGAAATTTTATTACTATCAAACCATATTTTCAATTTACCCATTTCTTTTATTATTTTATCCAATAGCCTTTTTAAATTTTCCCCAGAACAAAAAATATTTGTATCATCTGCAAACAAAACCAGCCTCAAGACATTGGACACATTACAAATATCATTTATGTACATGATAAATAATTTTGGGCCCAGCACTGACCCCTGTGGTACACCACACACAATGTCCAAACATGTAGAATTATGACTACCCAGGTTTACAAACTGTTGCTTGTTACTTAAGTAGCTTTTAATCCAGTCCAGTACTATTCCTCTAATTCCATACCTCTCCAATTTTTTAAATAAAATATCATGATTAATTGTATCAAATGCTTTTTTTATGTCAATGAATATCCCAGCTGCATATAATTTCTTATCAATGGCGTTTGTGATGTCTTCAATTAATTCTAGTATTGCAAGTGATGTTGATCTATTTGTTCTGAATCCATATTGACTTTCTGTTAATAATTTATTATTTTCTACAAATTTGTCTAGTCTATTATTAAACATTTTTTCTAATATTTTGGAAAATTGTGGGAGTAAGGAAACAGGTCTATAGTTTGTAAAATGATGCTTGTTCCCTGTTTTGTATATTGGTATTATTTTTGCTATTTTCATTTGAATTGGAAAAGTACCGGTCTGGAAGGATAAATTACAGATGAATGTTAAAGGTTTGGAGATCCCCTCAATGACCATCTTAACTAGCGACATGTCAATGTCATTGAAATCGGTAGACTTCTTATTTTTACATGTTTTGACAATATCCAGCAGTTCTTTTTCTTCTACTGCCGTAAGAAACATAGAGCAGGGATTTCTTTCCACTAAATTCTCAGGAGTTTCTCCAGATGTCCCTGAATCAGGGATTTGTTTAGCCAGGTCTGGTCCAATATTAACAAAAAAATTATTAAAGCTATTAGCTATATCTTCCATATTGTAAATTTCCTTATCCTTATCAATAAAATACTTCGGGTAATTTGTTCTCCCCGGACCATTTCTGATAATGCTATTAAGTATGCTCCATATTCTTTTTATATTGTCTTTATTGTCATCTAATTTCTTCTTATAATAATCTTTCTTGCTTTCTCTTATGATGTAAGTTAATTTATTTTTATACTTTTTATATTTATTTTCTGTATCTTTAGTTCTCTCTCTTATAAAATCTCTGTATAGGCCATTTTTTTTTTACAAGCATTTTGTAATCCCTTTGTAATCCATGGACATTTAGTATATTTTGATTTTCTATTATATTCTTTAATTGGACAATTTTTATCATATAATAACTTAAACATATCAATAAATGTTTCATAAGCACTATCAATGTCTCTTTTTTGGTATATTATATCCCAGTTTTGTGCCAATAGATCCTTTTTTAGTGCATTGATAGCTTCCTCCGATCTCACTCTTCTATATTCTATTAATCCGCTTGGTTTGTTGTTCCTGTGGACACCATCATAAACTACAAAAACTGGCAGATGGTCACTTATATCATTAATTAATAATCCACTTACTATTTTATTTTCCAAATCATTGTTAAATATATTGTCAATGAGTGTAGCGCAATGGGAAGTAATTCTACTCGGTCTAGTGATTTTAGGAAATAGACTCATGCTGTACATAGTATTAATAAAATCTTCTGTAAGGTTGTGTTGATTAGGATTTAGTAGGTCAATATTGAAATCTCCACATAAAAACACTGATTTACTACCTGTTGTTGAAAACATACTCTCCATCCAGCCCCTGAAGATTTCAATACTTGACCCCGGTGCCCTATATATACAGCTAATGATTACATTTTTATTTCCACCATTACTTATTTCTATAGTTATACATTCATGCAGATTGTCAACCACAGTTGTCATATTATCTACTACCTTATAATTCAGAGTTGTATCCACATATAGTGCTACCCCTCCTCCCCCCTTATTTTTTCTATTGATGTAATTGAAGTCATATCCGTCCATCTCAAAATCAATTCCCTTTTCTTGATTAATCCATGTTTCAGATATTGCGATGACATTGAATGGTTGTGAAAATTTTTGTAAATACTCTTTAATACTATTGAAATTCGCATAGAGGCTCCTGCTATTAAAGTGGATAATAGATAATTTGCCTTTTGTATTAATATTCTGATTATACTGTTCCTCTGTGTAGTAGCAGCAGATATTTTTGTCGTTAGAATTAAAGTAAAAATTATTGTCCGGGTCTATATCGTATTCCAAATCCTGTAAATTGTGATCGGTATATTCGAATGGTTGTAACTTCGGTTGTTCCTTTTCGCTTATTATTTTAGTTACTTGACTTCCATTTCCAGATGTAAATGGCTGAATTCCTTCAGTGTTTTCCCGTTTTATGATCATTGGTATTTGTCCAGGTCTGCAATATCTCTGATGACCAGCACTTTGGCTTCCTCTGGTGTTCCATTTAATTTAATAAAGATTTTACAGTTTGCAGTCCAGGTATTTAATATTTTTTTTTGTTTCTTAAGGTATCGTGCTTGTCGGGCTATATCGGCATTTCGTTTTGTTAGGTGTTCATTCATAAATACTTTTGTTCCCTTCAGCTTTCTTCCTTGTTTTAGGAGACTGACTTTATATTTCCTGCTTACAAACCTTATTATGATGGCAGGTTTGTCATCACTATTTTTATCCTCTTTCGATTTTTTCCTGGGCAGTGGGTGACAAGCCTCGATGTTATCGCAGTCTACTTGTATACCTTTCGACTGCAGGAAGGCCGCCACCTGTTGCTCCGCATCAAAAAGAAAATTCAGCAGATTCCATCTGCATTCCAATAATCCCCAAATATTGCTATTAATTATATATAACTAACTATAAATATAAATGGGGACAAAATAAGTGGAGCCAGTGCATCGCAGCGCCAAAAATCTGTCTTCAGTTCTGTGCGAAGTTTGCACATTTGCAAGTTTGTGGCTTCATAGGTTTGCTTCCACTTTCCAAATGGTAGGTTAATTGGCTACTGTAAATTTCCCCTAGTGCGCAGGAGAGTGGTAAAACCTGGGAGAGTTGATGAAGATGTAGAGAGAGTAAAAACATGGGATTATAGTGGATTTAGTATACATGTGTATGGTTGGCGTGAATTTAGTGGGCAAAAAGATCTATTTCTGTGCTTTACTTTTCTATGCTCTTATGTTTCAATTGAGAGCCACTCCACTCAAATAGCCCTGCATGTAGTCATAGTTGAACATAGCCAAAGCAAGAAACTACAAATGCAGGAAATCTGAAATAAAACAGAAATCGCTCAACACTTAGTAGGTCGGGCAGCATTTCAGTTATTGCAGCACAGAAATGGGCCCATCTGCACCCTGGGTCCACCTTCATCATTTACATGAATTTGAAACACATTACCCAATAAAAGGAAAACCAAAAAAACCCACTAGATGATGAAATTTTGGCCTCAACCAATCCCAGGTATTCCCTCTGTCCAAACCATCTTCTCTACAATTTAAAAATAAGATATATTCGCTCTTTTCAAATTCTGACAAAGGGTCGTTAACCCAAAACATAAATCGGTTTATTTTTCTACAGATGCTGCCTGACTGGCTGAGCATATCATATAGGAAAGAACTGCAGATGCTGGTTTAAATAAAAGGCAGACACAAAATGCTGGAGTAACTCAGCAGGACAGCATCTCTGGAGAGAAGGAATGGGTGACGTTTCGGGTCGAGAATCTCTGCATCTCTGGAAAGAAGGAATGGGTGACTTTTCGGGTCGAGACCCTTCTTCAGATTAAACGTTTCGGGTCTTGACCTGAAACATCACCCATTCCTTCTCTCCAGAGATGCTGCCTGCCCCGCTGAGTTACTCCAGCATTTTGTGTCTACCTTGCTGAACATATCCACCATTTCCTATTTTACAATAGTCCAGGGTGCAAAAATAATTAAGATATTTGAGACAAAAAATGATAATAGCAAGGGAAGCAAGAGCAGAGAAATCACATTAAAAGAAGAAAGATCTGACAAGTACAATGACATTATTGCTCTCTGGGAAAGTTTAAGAAATTGTGCTTCATAATACTACATTATGGGAATTCTAAACTTAAAATTCAACACTATTGTCCCCAAGTTGCGCATTAGAACAGTATTATTTGATTTCAAAATGTATTTGGGCCAGTCCTCCGAGCTCCACACAGATCTTTCAGATGTACACAATGTGTAAGAAAGAACTGCAGATGCTGGTTTAAACTGAAGATAGACACAAAAAGCTGGAGTAACTCAGCGGGACTGCCTAGGGATAAGGAAAACAAGAGATAGAGACAGTGATGTGGAGAGATAAAGAACAATGAATGAAAGATATGCAAAAAAGCAACGATGATAAAGGAAACAGGCCATTGTTAGCTGATTGTAGGGTAAAAACGAGAAGCTAGTGCGATTTGGGGGTGGGGGAGGAGGATAGAAAGCTTTTTGTGTCTATCAGATGTGCCCCTAACAACTTCTTTTTTTTTAAACAAGAAGCTTTCTGCTTGTAGAGCAACAGTAATGGGAGGGCTGTGTTGCCCCTGGACCCTATAGTGTAGCTTAGAACCTTTTGTGTCAGGGCAGAGGAATACCTGGCTCTGTAAACATGTCAAAATAGCAACGTAACAAACTGTGTTGATTGCTGATTACTAAAAGACTAAGACCTGAAGTACACTGTTCAAGAATTTACATACAATTAATTTGTTCTGTTCTATTTCTTCCCCTTATTTCAATGACTATGAGCAAAATGGTTATTTGTGTAATATGGTTAATGAGCAAACTCCATACAGACAACACCCGAGGACAGGATTGAACCTCGGTCTCTGGAGCTGTGGGGCATCAGCTGTGCCAACTGCACCATTCTACCTTCCCATCTGTGGAATGAAAAGCACAATTTTTGACCTTTCATCAGATCTATCTACATATGGGGGACGAGATTTTGGAACACATTGCTCAACTAAATGAAACCAAAAATATAATCTAAACATTTTAGCAGATTTTTAAATTAACAAACCTCTACCAAACTCCCCTTCTTCCACAATGATGGTAAATGTGTATCCAATGCTTTCAATGCCATCCATTCTTCTTCCATCACTTCTTGCACAAGAAAGGACTCTCTGAGGTTACAGCCTGGATCATCTCCCACATGCCTATACCTATCTAACAGCCTTGCTCGGCTGTTCTTCAGTCTCGCTACACATCTCTGGTAAAGGAGAAAGTGGAAAAAATACAATCAATGTGCATCATTTTTAAATAAAGACAATGTTGCAACACAACCATAGAATATCATTGAAATCATAACATTTGAAAAGTAAAATTAACCATGTCTACTCATTTACTAGTCATGAAAAGGACTACCTGTTGTTTTAAAATGTAGTCACTTTTGAAGCTTGTGGCTTGGACCGAGGGAAACCTATGTTCAGCTGCAAAAACTATTAATTTTTATTGTCTTGGTCTCACTCCACACTTTTGTATGGTTACAGTACTGGAGGTAGAATTTGGTCTTCGCTGGCTCTCTGCCAGAGTCTTTCTTAGGCCCCCTTCGGTTGTGGCTGACCATGGGTGTCTCCAGCGTGCTATTGGAGGATGCCTGTGTGTGACTTTATTTAACGTGGGGAAACTGGTGCACAGACAGCCACCCCACGGTCCTTGACAGATCTGGGTCAGGATCCAGTGGCATGGAGTCCAAGATGACCGGAGACCCTTTCCTGCTGCAGCTTTCATCCGCCTTCCCAACCGTTGTGGCGCTCCACTAAGGTCAGCCATCGTCCTCCGCCTGTTCCACCACTGAGGTCTTGGTTGGAATGCTCTTTGTCAGAGACCTCCCCCTCGACCTTACCGCCATGGGTGGCCCTATCAGGAGCATAGCTCCAGACGGCATCGCTCTCAGGATCGCAGGTCCACACAAGCTTCTTCACCACGACAAGGTGACAATGCCAGAGTAACTCACTAGTTACTGCTCTTTCTTCATACTTTTGCAAATGTTTTCCTCAATATATATTTATCCAGTTCCCTTCTCAAAGCCACAACAAAACCTGCACCTGCTACATCCAAATGCAGAGCACTCTGGGTTGCAAACCACGCTAAGTAATGAAATGTTTTTCTTGCGTCTCCCTTAACCTTTACTTTATACCTCTGAGCTCCAGTCCTCAACACCACGATATCTCTTCTTAGCTTTCTATTTTCTAATGATAAAGCTCCAATCTCATAAGCGATAGGAGCAGAATTAGACCATTCAGCCCATCAAGACTACTCTCCCATTCAATCTCTTCACATGATTAATGAGGCCAGACCCAACAGGTTTACAAAAGATTTCCTCTCTCACCACTCCATCACTTAATTTAAACCCGTGTTCCTTAGTTACTGATCTCTCTGGTAAAGAAAACACCCATTAACCTTTCATAATTGTACACTGCTCACTTACATCCCCCTCACTGCCTCAAAGAAAACACTCCCAGCCCAGTCAGTTCCTCCTTAAACCAAAATTCTCCAGTTTCCAGCACAAGTCTCATGTGCATGTTTTCTATGTAATCATACTGTTTGATTAGAAGCGTACATAGTCCTCTAACTGCAGTTTAACTATTGGTTTATACACATCTAATAAATCATGTCCAAGCGTCAGATGAAATTCAATTTGGACAAGTATGAGGTGGGGCACTTTGGTAAGTTAAACCAGGGCAGGACTTGCACAGTAAATGGCAGAGCTCTGAAGAGTGTTGTCAAGCAGGGTGACCTAAGAGTACAGGTTCATAGTTCCCTGTAAGTGGCAACACAGGTGAACAGGGCAGTGAACAAGGCATTTGGCATGCTTGCCTTCAACAGTCAGGGCATTGAGTACGGAAGCCAAGACGTTATGTTACAAGTTGTTTGTGATTGTGTGGAGCTCTGGTCCGCCTGCTGTAGAAAAGATATAATAATTAAACTGAAAAAGGGAAGAAAAAATTCACAAGGGTGTTATTGGGACTGGAGACTCAAGTTATAAGGAAAGACCAGATAGGCTGGGATTTTCTTCCATGGGACATTGGATGTTGGAACTGTTTCTATGTGTTTCTAACTGTCTATCTGCCCTTGAATTCTACATCTTGGATGATAAAGTCATGCATTTTATATGACTTTCTTAATTCTGTAGTTATAAGGAGATTGGATAAACTGGGTTAATTCTCACTTAACTACCTGACATAGCAAAATTGCAACCTTGAGTAATCTGTTCTGCACATCCTGATATTGTGTTTTTCCTTTCCTTGTTTACCCTTCCCAATTGCAATGCCACTCTGAAAGCATTTAAGTGTCCAGACAAACACTTGAATCGTCATGTTATAGAAGTCTATAAACAGAGTATGTGAAGAAGATTTCTCACTAGTTGGCATGGTCACGATAGGTCGAATTTACTGTTTCCATTTTATATGACTCCATGACTTTCTTCAATACAAATTCAATTTTGTACGCTTTTGCCCACCTAGCCAAATGCTACCCACGTTGATCACATTTCCCTGCACAAGACCCATAGCCCTCTAGATCTTTCCTATCCAATTACCTGTCAAGTTAAAAAAAAGAGATGCAGCCCGAAAATAGGCCCATTAGCCCATGCCAACCATCGATCACCCGTTCACACTGGTTCTATGTTATCCCACTTTCTCATCCATGTGGAGAATGTGCAAACTCCACACTGATAGTTACTGAGGTCAGGATCAAACTTGGGTCTGTCATTAGGAGGCAGCAGCTCTTCCAGCTGCGCCTCTGTGCCACCCATTTTGCAGTCCACAGATATCTTCCTGCATCCTTCAACATTCTTCAATTTCAACAATATTGCCAAATTTTGGTAACGACTGCAAACCTCACTACATTTATAGAATTTTAGAAATGTACAGCACAGAAACCAGCCTTTTGTCCCACTTCATCCATGCAGACCATGATGATCACATGTCCCTGCACAAGACCCATAGCCCTCTCGGTCTTTCCTATCTAATTACCTGTCGTTTAAAACTCCTTTTAAACAACCTACTTGTATTTACTTCTCACTGTTTTATCCAGATTATCACCACCTTGTGAGAAAAACATATCCCTCAGATTCTCCATCTCATCTTAATTCTGTGCACCACCAGTTCCAGAACCAAATCTAGCTTCACTTTAGTTAGTGTCATGTGTGCCGAGGTACAGTGAAATGCTTTTGTTGCACGCTATCCAGTCAGCAGAAGGACAATACATGATTACAACGAGCCATTTAGTGTATAAAACATGATAAGGGAGTAACGTTTAGTGCAAGGTAAAACCAGCAAAGTCCAATCAAGGATAGTCTGAGGGTTATTAAAGAGGTAGATAGTAGTTCAACACAGTTCTCTGGTTGTGGTAGGATGATTCAGTTGCCTGGTAACAGCTGAGAAGAAACTGTCCTTGAATTTGAAGGTGGGAAAAAAATATTTTGACTATCTTATCTACACCTTTCAGAATGTTATAAACTTCTGCAACAGTCACACCATAGACCCCGTAGTTTCCAGCTTGAGCAAGCCCAGTTTATCCAGTTTCCTTATAACTACAACATTTAATTCTAAGCAGCATCTTAATAAATATTTTTTGTATTCTATGTTGCTCCAACATCCTTCCATGTGGCGACCAGAACTGTATATAGTACTGAGTGTGATGCAACCAACATTTTAAATAGCTGCAACATGACCTCTCAACTCTGACACTCAATGCCTCTGCCTATGAAGGCATTATACAAAATGCCTTCTTCACAAAGCAGAACACAAAGTGTTGGAGTAACTCAGCGGATCAGGCAGCCTCTCTGGGGGGAATGGGTAGGCGACAGTATGGGACACTTCGTATTACTCTGAAGAAGGGTCCCGACCCAAAATGTCGTCTACCCATTCCCTCCAGAGATGCTACCTGGACCCGTTAAATTAATCCAGCGTTTTGTGTTTTGCTCAAGATTCCAGCGTCTACAATTCATTGTGTCTCCTTTACTACATTTTCCACCTGTGTCACCGCTTTCAGAGAACTGTGGCCCAAGATCGCTCTGCACGTCAACATTCCTTTGGTCACTGTTTACACTTTGCATGTCCCGCCAGAATTTGACCTCCCAGAGAGCATTGTGTATATTAAATTCCATCCAAATCACGTTTATACTTTAAATGAGACCAGGACGGACATGTATTTAGAAACCAGGGAACGTCAAACATGGAAGTGGCGGATGACGACTGTGAGTTTGGAGAAGCGGCAATCAAGGAGCTGTAGGGAATCACTCCCCTCTCCGGAGGGCAACACTCAGAATCCGTAGGAAAGAACTACAGATGCTGGTTTAAACAGAAGACAGACACAAAATGCTGGAGTAACTCAGCGGGACATACAGCATCTCCGGAGAGAGGGAATGGGTGGCTCTTCGGGTCGAGACCCTTCTTCAGACGGGTGGACTTGGCCCTCACCCAGGGCGCTGCCGTCCCACGGTAATGATGCCGCCCTCACGGCCCATTCACGGAGGTGGAGGGCGAGAGCATTCGACAACCCACCGTAGTGCGCTCACCTTCCTGTAAGTCTCCTTCCACGGGGCAGCGGCGCCTTTGTACAGAGATCTGTGCCCAAACGGCAACTCCATTCTCCCGCCGCTAGCGACGGTCCCCAAACCGACGACGGCAACGCACATGCGCACGACGCTCACAAGTTGAGTAGGTGCGCCGTGCGCATGCTCACGGCAGCGGCTGCTGCTGTCATAGTGACGTCATCGCCGGACGGCGGGCTGGCAAGATGGCGGATGTGTGTGAGCGCTGGTGGGGTGAGCTGCTCAAGCACCCGCTGCTGGGTGAGCTGAGGAAGGGCGACCGGCGAGTCAATGAACCGGCCAAGAATCTCCTCTTCTGTCTGGACAGCGACATTTTCTTCTGGGATGGGACGAAGAGCGTCTTTTATACCACCAACCTCAAGCACCTGAACTCTGGCATGGTCCCGTATCAGGTAGTGAGGGAAAAGGGTCGAGCGGGAGTTGATGGTGGCAGAGGGCTCGGGCGGGGATAGATAGAGGGGGAGAGCGAGAGGAGGAGGGCTAGGGCGAGCGTATCGGTCAAGGGGAGAGAATGAGGAGACAGA
Organism: Malacoraja senta; assembly: GCA_038087875.1. Classification (NCBI taxonomy): domain Eukaryota; kingdom Metazoa; phylum Chordata; class Chondrichthyes; order Rajiformes; family Rajidae; genus Malacoraja; species Malacoraja senta. The sequence continues at coordinate 20,451,204 of CM075982.1, forward strand.
GGGGAAGAGGGGGGAGAGATCGGGCAGGGTGGTATAGAATGAGGGCAGAGAGGGGAGATCGGTTGAGGCGATAGAGGGAGGACACGAGAGTGTGCCGAGGGAGAAGGGGGAAATCTTAGAAACTGGTCTCTTTTACATTATTTCTTTACGTAAATGGTGATTGAGACTTTACATTTGTTAAGCCGGCAAAACCATATTATTAAAGGATGATGCGAGGAACAAATGGTTTGTGATTATCAAGCCTGGTATTGAGTTCCCTATACCTTCAACTTCAAAAGGAGCGTGGCTGGGGCTGATTCTAATTGATATGCAACTATCTTAAAACAAGAGTTTAAAGAAGGCTCTGACCAAAAGGTTGTCTATCCATTCCCTCCACTGATGCTGCCTGAATTGCTGAGATCTTCCAGCAGTTTGTATTGTGCTCAAGATTCCAGCATCTGTAAGTTCCCTGTGTCAACATAACTTATGTTCCAATTAATAAACTGTTATGATCAAAGTACTGCTATGTAAAACAATAATGTCTTCCAAATATACCTTTGCATTTGGTGTTTATACTTTGTGTATTGGCAACCACGTTTGCCAATAAATCACGTTTGCCAATAAACCACGTTTGCCATTCAAGGCCCCCAGCGCCTTGAATGGGCCGCTATGGCGGTATCATTACTGTGAAATTATGAAATGCTCAAGGTTTTTCTAAGTGGCACCTGATTCTACATGAAAGCTCCAGCTTTTACTGTAGCTCCTTGCATCTCACTATAGGATTTAATATAAATGGTATTCAATTGTTAACTTTGTTCTTCTACAGACACTATTATGTATAAATCCACCCTTGTTTGAAGTGAATGAAGTTTTGCTTAGTCCAACACGACATCATGTGCTGCTTATTGGAAATAAAGGTATGATGGTGTTGGAGCTGCCACAGCGATGGGGCAAAAGATCTGAGTTTGAGGGTGGAAAATCCGAAATCAATTGTTTGTGAGTAGTTTTTATGATTTTTGAAAGTGAAAATTTGTCACATAAAATGTGATTTTATTGATGTTCATAGCAGTAAGTTACCATATGGAAAATATTTAAATTAAACCTTTTACACAACAACGTTTCAACAGTTTATTGAGAAATAGAATGTCAAAACACAGATCTGTGAAGCAAAATAGACTTTCGATATATTTATTGAAACATACTATTAATCAAAATAGGACGTACATGGTAAATGGTAGAGAATTGAGGAATGCAGTTGAACAGAGGGATCTAGGAATAACTGTGCATAGTTCCCTGAAGGTGGAATCTCATGTAGATAGGGTGGTAAAGAAAGCTTTTGGTGTGCTGGCCTTTATAAATCAGAGCATTGAATATAGAAGTTGGGATGTAATGTTAAAATTGTACAAGGCATTGGTGAGGCCAATTCTGGAGTATGGAGTACAATTTTGGTCGCCTAATTATAGGAAGGATGTCAACAAAATAGAGAGAGTACAGAGGAGATTTACTAGAATGTTGCCTGGGTTTCAGCAACTAAGTTACAGAGAAAGGTTGAACAAGTTAGATCTTTATTCTTTGGAGCGCAGAAGGTTAAGAGGGGACTTGATAGAGGTCTTTAAAATTATGAGCGGGTTAGACAGAGTTGACGTGGATAAGCTTTTTCCATTGAGAGTAGGGAAGATTCAAACAAGGGGACATGACTTGAGAATTAAGGGACAGAAGTTTAGGGGTAACATTAGGGGGAACTTCTTTACTCAGAGAGTGGTAGATGTGTGGAATGAGCTTCCAGTGGAAGTGGTGGAGGCTGGTTCGATTTTATCCTTTAAAAATAGATTGGATGGGTATATGGACAGGAAAGGAATGGAGGGTTATGGTCTGAGTGCAGGTAGATGGGACTAGGGGGACGTATTTATTAAAAAAAAAAAAAAAAATGTTCGGCACGGACTTGAAGGGCCGAGATGGCCTGTTTCCGTGCTGTAATGGTTATATGGTTATACAAGTGTTGGAAATAAGAAATTCATAATTGTTTGTAATGGTTTCTAGTATACCTGAGGCAGTGAGTTGTGCTCACTGTGCTGATGAGGGCACACTAAACTGCAAATTTTGAATTATGTTTAATCATGGTTTATTCCAAAATTAAACGCTGTGGGTGCTAAGCTGATTTTTTTTGGATTCACAGGACGGTTCCTATAGCAGAAAGGTTCTTCACAAGTTCAACTTCACTGACACCAAGACATGCTGCTTGGTACCCCAGTGAAACGGAGGAGCCTCATGTTGTCGTATTAACTTCAGATAATTCTGTGAGGTAATGCCATTACATTGCCAGATAAACTAATTGAGCGGAAAATAGTATTGGCAAATGTTAATGCTTTATAGCTGGACTAATGATTTGTTGATTCGCAGTCTAAGTTAGCTATTGAGTCTTTAAGAATTGTATTTTTTACCAATTCAATTTTCACGATGACAGTGTTCTGCTATGTTTCCCCTTCCATTTGACCAGTTTGAAATTTCAAAATAATTCTTGACTCCTTAACAGTGTAGACTGGGAGTTGTCTGTCATGATAAGAGACTCTTATTTATATTTCCTTGTGGCCATTTGGGGCTGCACCAATTTTTTATGGATGTGGATATTTGATGTGAATATGATCTGGAGGCTTGGGAGGACGAAAAGCATATCATTGAGACAGCAGTGGGAAGGATTGCTCTCTATCATAATTTATTGTTGATGGATTGTAAATGGGAATATTGCTCAACATAATGTCCTTGTAAAGCAGATAAAATGCAGAGATTATAAATCAGAAATTTCAAGTTTGCATTTATTGACACTTAACCAACTAAGGTACATTGAAATTTGGGTTACCATACAGCCATACTAAGTGAAAAGAACACAATACACACATAAAATAAAATTTAACATAACCATCCACCACAGTGGAATTAACATTCCTCACTGTGATGGAATGCAATAAAGTTCAGTCATCTTCCTCTGTGTTCACTGTGGTCGGGGCGTTGAACGCTCTGCAATTGCCGTTGCCGACTGTCCGATGTCCAGGCCCTCTCGTCGGGATGATCAAAACTCCGTCGTCGGGACGAATTGGAACAGTCCGCGGTATGGTGCTCCCGAGTCGGCCACTTCTTACCGGAGACCGCGGGCTTCACGATGTTAAAGTCTTCAGGCCCCGCGGTCGGAGCTCTTCTTCTGGCGACCCTCGGCAAAGGATCGCCCGCTCTGAGATGGTAAGTCCATGCCGCGCCAGCGGCTTGAAGCTCCGGGCCGGTCTCCAGGAAAGGCCGCACCAATCCAAGTTGTTAGGCCGCAGGAGGTGCGGAGATGCGAAACGGAGAAAATCGCATCTCCGTCGAGGTAAGTAACTGAAAAAAGTTTACCCCTATTTAAGTTTACCCCCCCCCCCCCCCCCCACATAAACTAACCAAGAAACATTGAAACATACATTTAAGATGTACTTAAAATAATAAAAACAGAGAAGGGACCCGACAGGCTGTTGTCGAGGCGGCCATTATGGTCCAAAATTTACACAGAATGTTAGAAATACTCTGAGTAGCATCCCTAAAGAGCGAAACAATGATAATGCTTCAGGGAGATGACCTGTTCTAATTTTCTCTCGACTGACCCATTGAGTATTTCCAACAATGTTTTTATATTAATTATATCATTGCCCAAGCAATTATTAAGAGAGCAGGTGCTGAATTAATATTCCACTATGATCAGCTATCATCATTTCCTCATAGGTTTTATGACTTAAAGCAACCTCAGACTCCTGTTCAGATATTCTGCCTTACTCAGAGTGAAGAGGAAAGTATTGTACCATCTACAAGGTAAATATATTTTAAAAAATCTATGCAAATATATTTTGTTTTCTTTCTGTGCAATATGCTGTATCAGAATTTATTACTCATCCTGATTACCATCACCTTCAGGCGCAATCTACTTTCTTGGGCAACTACATTTGTGACCTGCTTCGGAATAAAATTAAAGATTGGCCTGACCACGTTCTATTGAACTCGAGTTGAGCCATTGGAGCCACAACATTGGCCCAAAGGAGACAGAGTTCATCGAGTTGTAAAAGCAAATATTTATGCCATTCTTTTACTTTCATGAAGGCAAGCTTGCAGAGTTTCAGAGCATGCCTCAAAAAATCTCTGCTTAGTATTCAACACCACAAAACTAGGTGTGTGGCCACAGGAAATCTTTTGGGGGTTCAGTGATAATGTAGGTTTATCAGTATATTTTCAGGAAGATGGCATCTAACTTTGAATTGAACTTACTATTACCATGTACTTGCTTTCATATCCTCTTGGTAAGTTGTTAAGGAAATTTAAAGATTTATTGTGCCGAATAATTATCAATCTGCTGATTTTTAGACATTGTTACGTTTCTGGATTGTTGGAGTTGTACTCAACCATACCCACTCTGATTTTTATGCCCTGTAGATGCTGAAGGCTCATGAGTCAAAAGATGAGCATCTGACCTGTGACTAGCCACAGTTTCTATTTAGAAAAAGTTTCTGATCTCTGGTGATTTCAATTGCTAGGCTGTGATACCATCATTGAATTTTCATTTGGCCTTTTGAGCACTTTTTTGTTAAATTGGTCATAGTTATTCTATTCCCTCACAATTTTCTGACACTATTTCGAGACTAGAATTGCCACATTGATAAAGATGTTCATGTCTGAATACTCTTCCCATCTTCTGCTTGTTGGTTATTAACTGTCTCTTGTGCTTTGTTTTCTAATTGTTTTACAGCAGGTCATATGCAGCATCATTGGGTGAGATCGCAGTTGCATTCGATTTTGGTCCTTTGATGACTGCTCCCAGGCAGCGTTCAAAAGAGGTCTTGGTCCACCCACTCTATATCCTTTATGAAAATGGCGAGACCTACTTAATATACTGCAGCCTTACTCACAACCGGTAACCAATGTGCAAATTTCATTCCATTCAGATCAATCTTTGCGATCTTTTAAGAATAATGTTGCGTAGCTCACAACAATAAATGCTGTGTCAAAGCTAAGTATGTTGCCCTATAATGAAATTCACAAATTTAATTCTCAATTTAAGTATGTATTACACCCACGGGAGAAAAATGAAGATGCCTATAATTCAGCTTAATATCACATTTATTTCAATATTCTCTTCCAGTACTGGACTTGTTGGGAGGTTACTAGGTCCGTTGCCTATGCATCCAGCTGCTGAGGATAATTACGGATATGATGCCTGCGCGATACTCTGCTTACACTGTGTTCCAAACGTTCTGGTCATTGCTACTCAATCTGGGATGCTGTATCACTGTGTTGTTCTTGAGGGGGATGAAGAAGAGTATCAGATGGTAAGATCAGGATATATGCAGTTAGGATTTATGATTAGTTTCAGTTTTCTAGTCCACTGATAGACAATAGGTGCAGGAGTATGCCATTCTGCCCTTTGAGCCAGCACCACCATTCATTGTGATCATGGCTGATCATCCACAATCAGTACCCTGTTCCTGCCTTCTCCCCATATACCTTGACTGCTATCTTTAAAAGCTCTCTAACTCTCTCTTGAAAGCATTCAGAGAATTGGCCTCCACGGCCTTCTGAGGCAGAGGATTCCACAGATTCACAACTCTCTGGGTGAAAAAGGTTTTTCCTCAACTTCGTTCTAAATGGCCTCCCCCTTATTCTTAAACTGTGGCCCCTGGTTCTGGACTCCCCCAACATCAGGGACATGTTTCCTGCCTCTAGCATGTCCAATCCCTTAATAATCTTATATGTTTCAATAAGATCCATTCTCGTCCTTCTAAATTCCAGTGTATACAAGCCCAGTCGTTCCATTCTTTCAAAGTATGACAGTCCCTCCATCCCACAAATTAACTTCGTGAACCTACGCTGCACTCCCTCAATAGCAATGTCCTTCCTCAAATTTGGACACCAAAACTGCACACAATACTCCAGCGGCCCTGTACAACTGCAGAAGGACCTATTTGCTCCTATACTCACCTCCTCTTGTTATGAAGCCCGACATCCCATTAGCTTTCTTCACTGCCTGTTGTATCTGTATGCCCAGGACACCCAAATCTCGTTGTACTTCCCCTTTTCCTAACTTGACATCATTCAGATAATCTGCCTTCCTGTTCTTGCCACCAAAGTGGATAACCTCACATTTATCCACATTAAACTGCATCTGCCATGCATCTGCCCACTCACCCAACCTGTCCAAATCACTCTGCATCCTCCTCAAAGTTCAGCTTTGTGTCATCTGCAAATTTTGCAAATGTTACTTTTAATCCCTTCACCAAAATCATGAATGTATATTGTAAATAGCTGCAGTCCCAGCACCAAGCCTTGCGGTACCCCACTAGTCACTGCCTGCCATTCTGAAAGGGACATGTTAATCCCTACTCTTTGTTTCCTGTCTGCCAACCAATTTTCTACCCATGTCAGTACCCTACCCCTAATACCATGTGCTCTAATTTTGCCCACTAATCTCCTATGTGGGACCTTATTAAAGGCTTTCTGCAAGTCCAGGTGCAATACATGCACTGGCCCTCCCTTATCTATTTTCCTAGTTACATCCTCAAAAAAATTCAAGAAGATTAGTTAAGCATGATTTCCTCTTTGTAAATCCACGTTTACTCGGTTATCACTGCTGACTGCTATCCAAATGTGCCACTATTTCATCTTTTATATTTGACTCAAACAGTTTCCCCACCACTGATGTCAGGCTAACTAGTCTAAAATTCCCTGTTTTCTCTCTCCTTCCTTTCTTAAAAAGTGGGATAACATTAGCTACCCTCCAATCAACAGGAACTGATCCTGAATCTATAGAACATTAGAAAATTATCACTAATGCGCCCACAATTTCTAGAGCCACCTCCTTAAGTACTCTGGTATGCAGACCATCAGCCCTGGGGATTTATCAGCCTTCAGTCCCATCAGTCTTTACCAACAGAGCTACCCCACCCCCTCTGCCCTCCTGCCTGTCTTTTCGATAGGACGTATACCCCTGGCTTCAGTTCCCAGCCCTGGTCCTCTTGTAGCCATGTCTCTGTAATTCCCACAACATCATACTTCCAATTTCTAACTGAGCCTCAAGCTCATCCACTTTATTTCTTATACTTTGCGCATTCCTATACAACATTTTAACTTCGGTATTCACCACCCCTCACACTATTGGCCCTGACCTTACTCTCTTATCCCTTCTCAATATTGCCTTCTCATTAATTCTGGTGTCTTTTGTAACTTTTCCGATACTCACTTCCCCTTTAACTCCATCTTTATACTCCCAATTTGTCAACCCCTCCCCCCGCTATTTAGTTTAAACCCACATGAGTATTATTTCTCTTTCCCTTTTCCCCTATCTCCACCTTATCTCAACCCATCCATAATGTTTTTTCACTCCCATTAATTTATCAGCCTGTTAGAGTGAACTTTTTACGGTGGTTTTGATCTCATTGCTGTAATGGCATTACCAATTGAAAACCACCTACTGGTCACACAAGACACACAAGTCTGAAGAAGGGTCTCGACCCAAAACATCACCCATTCCTTCTCTCCAGAGATGCTGCCTGTCCTGAGTAACTCTAACATTTTGTGTCTGTCTACTAGTCACACAATTCTTTCTTATGGCAAAAATAGTCTTGTGATAAGAAAGATACAACAAACAGCAGGAGCAGCTGTGGAACTTGATAAGATAACTGGCTAAAGGAGTAATTAAAAAGGCTAACTTGCAGAATGGTTACTTGAGTGACAAAATAATTTCAATAGGATTATATGGGGATGGATTTTGGTAATCAATATCCTTCCAATTTGAGAAGCTTGCTTATGGTCGAAAGCAAGGAAATCAGGGATACAGATGAAAACAAAACACTAGAATAACTAACTAAGTTATCAAGATGATTTATCTTCAAGACGAAAGACTTGTTTATTTCCAAATGCATCATTTGATAAAATAGTAGATATACTAAACCTAACCAGACCAAATATGTGCAGTTTTTCTCTCCATATTATATAAAGGATGAAAAAGGCATGAAAAGCATTAACCAAGGTGATAGGAGAATGGCCAGGTTACAATCATAAGGAAGGATTAAAGTGATTCGAGAAAACAAGGCTGAAGCTGGACTGAATGGGGTCTAGCAGATAGAACTATTTTCTCCAGATTTATTATAATGTTGAGAGAGTGACCAAATTTGTAAAATGATTGTGTATAAATACTGTTGGAAATTCAGGGGAAATTTTGAGTTCGTTAGAATATTAAACAGCCTGCTCGGGGTACTGTTGATTAGATGCATTTAGAAAATAGACAATAGGTGCAGGAGTAGGCCATTCGGCCCTTCGAGCCAGCACCGCCATTCAATGTGATCATGGCTGATCACCGCCATTCAATGTGATCATGGCTGATAATTGGTATCCGAGGCCCATAAGGCAAGGAATTAAAGGGTATGGGAATCGGGTAAGATGGGGACAAGAGGAGACCGTCAAAAATTCAGACATAACCATGTGGGCTGAGTGGGCGATTCTAGGTTGAAAACTGGATGTGTACATTTATCAACTTTGACTTCAATTTCTGAAATTTAGTATCGTATGTTGGCTGATCTGATCCAGGAACTGTTTTTGTGAAGAATTAATTGAATCTTGTGAATGGTAGAACACTATAAACTTTGGAAAATAAAGGGTAATTTTCTTCATGTTACCTCAAGAGTAATGAATCGTGGGACCTGAGGTGCGAGCCTGTTCCTTCACTCTATGTATTCGAATGCGTAGAATTAGAATTGATCCTGAAGCTGGCCACAGGAGATGACGATGAGCAACTACAATCTGACTTCTCCTGTCCAATCACTTTACACAAAGGTAAACTCTATTTCCCTTTGTAATGGTATATGTACATGACTTAGATTTGTGACACTTTTTTTCAGTGTAACCTCTGAGTAGCTGCCTTTCATTCATATAACATTCTCATTCCAGATCCATTGTGTCTGACGCGTTATCATTGCACACATATTGCTGGTGTACACAGCATTGGGCTAACATGGGTCAACCAACTGGAACAATTTCTCCTCACCGGTAAGTCCGTCATTTCAAAAAGTGGTCTTGCAATCAATATTGATTTTATAAATTAAAAAGTGTGGCTCTCGGCTTTTTTTAAATCTATACAATTTTCAGTGTGCTGTGGGAGTAAGACTGGACTCCTCTGATACACGTCAGTTTTTCTGAAGGATGAATGTACTGTTGCAACATAGTAAATTTATTGAAGCAGGATTTTAATGAGTTAAGGACTTGGACACACTAGAGGCAGGAAACATGTTCCCGATGTTGGGGGAGATCATAACCAGGGGCCACAGTTTAAGAATAAGGAGTAAGCCATTTAGAATGGAGACGAGGAAACACTTTTTCTCACAGAGAGTGGTGAGTCTGTGGAATTCTCTGCCTCAGAGGGCGGTGGAGGCAGGTTCTCTGGATGCTTTCAAGAGAGAGCTAGATAGGGCTCTTAAAAATAGCGGAGTCGGGATATGGGGAGAAGGCAGGAATGGGGTACTGATTGTGGATGATCAGCCATGATCACATTAAATGGCGGTGCTGGCTCGAAGGGCCAAATGGCCTGCTCCTGCACCTATTGTCTATTGTCTCCCTTATTTTCTGCTACTTCGCTTTTCTTGTTCGCTCACCTTGGCTAAGGTATAGGAGAAATGCTCAGCGTGAAAAATAGGAAAGAGCTTTCAAGTGGATGAGAAAGCAAACCCAGGAAAATAAAAAAATAATAGCATTAGAATCACTGCTGGTGTGGTGGATAAGCAGCAGCGGAAACAAGTAGGACCAAATAGTCTTTACCCTCTGAATAAGAGTAGATGCTGTTCTCCAGTTTGCGTGTTGCCTCACTATAGCAATGGCGACCAATTCATTGTTGGAATTACTGAGATGAAATCCTTCCCGCTCTTTTGTTTTTGATTTTCTCCAAGGGTCTATCTTGATTCTAGATAGAGACCCCCCCCCCACACCAATGTAATTCTCCCATCCCCACCCCTTTCTGCAGCAACCAATCCCTCCAGCTACTTGATTCACTTCTCCGTTTCCACCCACCTGCCCCCTCCTCAGGTACTTTCCCCTGCATTTGCAGGCGATGTGATACCTCTCCCTACACCTCCTCCTCCTCACCTCGATCCAGGTATCCCAGCAGCCCTTCCAGGTGAGACTTGAAACATAGCCTATCCATTCCCTTCACAGGTACTGCCTGACCTGCTGATTTATTCCAACACTTTGTGGTTACATGGTCCCTGTTTTCTTTTACATCAGCTTTCTGGTGGATAAAGAGGCAAAGGATCAAGTATTGAATCCCATAAAACCCTACTGCATTCACCACACACCCCAAGCTCCCATTGGCCATTAACCTTTTTCCCCTGCTGAGCTTAATTTTAATCTGGTTTACCAATTTTCCTTGGATCCCATCGGGCTTTGCATTCTTGACCATCATAATTGACGTAAAAACCATGGTAAATAATGGGCCAAATGATGTAGTTAGTGTTCAAAAAGTACCAAATACCACACCATAGCAAGAGGATTTGAGTATAGGAGCAGGGAGGTTCTGCAGTTGTACAGGGTCTTGGTGAGACCACACCTGGAGTATTGCGTACAGTTTTGGTCTCCAAATCTGAGGAAGGACATTATAGCCATAGAGGGGGTGCAGAGAAGGTTCACCAGACTGATTCCTGGGATGTCAGGACTTTCATATGAAGAAAGACTGGATAGACTTGGCTTATACTCGCTAGAATTTAGGAGATTGAGAGGGGATCTTATAGAAACGTACAAAATTCTTATGGGGTTGGACAGGCTAGATGCAGGAAGATTGTTCCCGATGTTGGGGAAGTCCAGGACAAGGGGTCACAGCTTAAGGATAAGGGGGAAATTATTTAAGACCGAGATGAGGAAAAACTTTTTCACACAGAGAGTGGTGAATCTCTGGAACTCTCTGCCACAGAGGGTAGTTGAGGCCAGTTCATTGGCTATATTTAAGAGGGAGTTAGATGTGGCCCTTGTGGCTAAAGGGATCAGGGGGTATGGAGAGAAGGCAGGTACGGGATACTGAGTTGGATGATCAGCCATGATCATATTGAATGGCGGTGCAGGCTCGAAGGGCCGAATGGCCTACTCCTGCACCTATTTTCTATGTATCTATGTACCCTGGCTTGCTAGAAATTAGAAGAATTCATTTGGATTGTTAACTTTGTGTTTCAGGTGATAAAAAGGGTATGTTTTTATTAAGATATGCTCGCTGATTGGACCAATTGTAATTTTGCACAAAGAGTATAACTCTTACAATTTGCTGTTGAATTGTTGAAAAATCTTTATGTTCGGTACATGGTGGCAGTCCCACATTCCCTATAAACATGCAGGCCCTGCTGGAACATTTTAAATAGTGATTTTAAATTATGTTGGAGTATTAATTAGAATAATGAGTTCAAAAAGTCCCTCTGGTCACTAATATTCCAATTAACAGTTTTACTGTAACAATTTTCCCGCAATTGATATTTTAATGTATATGTACAACTGCTATTTCGATGAAGATGTTTTGAGTTTTGCCTTTATTCCAATAGAAGAACAAGATAAACATTGCCTCCAGGAGTTGGCAGCAGAGCAGAAATGCATAGTGGAACATATTCTCTGTACCAAACCACTGCCGTTCAGGTATTGCTGCTTTCTATTCCTTACCACTAAAAACTTGAACAAAACGTGAACGGGTTTGTGTTACTTTTGCACAGTTTTAAGCTATCTTTCTTCGGTTTTACCTACAGTAGAAATTTCACTGGCCGCTTTGTGTCTCTCTGCTCTTTGCCATACTTAAACCAAGAGGGAAATTTCTGCCTTTATCGATTCCTGGGAAGTGTTGTGCCTCGGGTTTGCTCACCAAGTGGGCAATAGAACTTACAGTATTATGGAACTGACCTCCCTGTACTAGCCTTTAAATTTGGGAATTGCAAACATGCATTGATTTTGAATTTTTGGGAGATCGGACAAACTTGGATTTTTTCCACTGGAATGCTGAAGGTTGACAGGAGACCTGACAGATGTGTATAACATTTTGTGAGGCATAGATACCCAAGGAGGTGCAGAGACTCTTGGGTAGATCACTGATGAAATTCAACATTGAAAAGTGTTAAATCTTGGTAGAAAGAATGAGAAGAGAATGTATAAACTAAAGGGCAAGGTTCTAAAAGGAATATATAAACACTAAAGCAATTAGTTGGTTGAGATGACCAGGCATGTTGGGAAAGTGATTACATTTCTACGAACCTCAGTGTTGCTTGCCCAGCCCACCTATCTTGTTTGAGACAACCCCACTGATGAAAACATTCCAACATCAGTATGCTTACTATACATCCAAGGCTACGAAAAAGGTGTGCCTCTTACATTAGCCTGGTGTATCTCCTTTGGACGATTTATTTTGTAGGGAAGGGGACCAAAACGGTACACAATTTTCCAGTTGAAGCCTCAGCAACATCCTATGCAATGGCAACAAAACCATCCCGTTTATAAACTTTACTCCCTTGCAATGAATAGAACAACATAAACCGATGATGAACATAGAAACCTAGAAACATAGAAAATAGGTGCAGGAGTAGGCCATTCGGCCCTTCGAGCCTGCACCGCCATTCAATATGATCATGGCTGATCATCCAACTCAGTATCCCGTGCCTGCCTTCTCTCCATACCCCCTGATCCCTTTAGCCACAAGGGCCACATCTAACTCCCTCTTAAATATAGCCAATGAACTGGCCTCAACCACCTTCTGTGGCAGAGAATTCCAGAGCTTCACCACTCTCTGTGTGAAAAATGTTTTTCTCATCTCGGTCCTAAAAGACTTCCCCCTTATCCTTAAACTGTGACCCCTTGTTCTGGACTTCCCCAACATCGGGAACAATCTTCCTGCATCTAGCCTGTCCAACCCCTTAAGAATTTTGTACGTTTCTATAAGATCCCCCCTCAATCTTCTAAATTCTAGCGAGTACAAACCGAGTCTATCCAGTCTTTCTTCATATGAAAGTCCTGACATCCCAGGAATCAGTCTGGTGAACCTTCTCTGTATTCCCTCTATGGCAAGAATGTCTTTCCTCAGATTAGGAGACCAAAACTGTACGCAATTCTCCAGGTGTGGGCTCACCAAGACCCTGTACAACTGCAGTAGAACCTCCCTGCTCCTATACTCAAATCCTTTTGTTATGAATGCTAACATACCATTCGCTTTCTTCACTGCCTGCTGCACCTGCATGCCTACTTTCAATGACTGGTGTACCATGACACCCAGGTCTCATTGCATCTCCCCTTTTCCTAATCGGCCACCATTCAAATAATAGTCTACTTTCCTGTTTTTACCACCAAAGTGGATAACCTCACATTTATCCACATTATACTGCATCTGCAATGCATTTGCCCACTCACCCAACCTATCCAAGTCACCTTGCAGCCTCCTAGCATCCTCCTCACAGCTAAAACTGCTCCCCAGCTTCGTGTCATCCGCAAACTTGGAGATGTTGCATTCAATTCCCTCGTCCAAATCATTAATATATATTGTAAATAGCTGGGGTCCCAGCACTGAGCCTTGCGGTACCCCACTAGTCACTGCCTGCCATTCTGAAACGTTTTATGAAACTGCATCAGCCATAGTTTACTCTGCCCAATTTGTGCATTCTATTTCATGAAAGAGGTGAAAGTTTTAGAGGGGGTGCTAAAGATATTTACTAAATGGATTCCAGGAACAAACAAATTTAGGTGTGTGAATAGACTTGAATTTGGAATTGTTTTCCTTTGAACAGAAGTTGTTATCGAAATATTCAAAATCAAGGAAATTAAAGAGAGGAGATTGAGAAACTTTCAATGGCACAAGGACTGTGACTTGAGTGATTAGTCCCTGAGGTGACTAATCAGGGGGAGTAACAGAGATGAACTGATGTAGCTTTCAAAAGGGAACTGGATAAATAATTGAAATAAATAGTTTGAGGCTACAGTGAGGGGGCAGAGATGTGAGTGACTGTGTTTCATTACATGAAGCCGGTGTGAATTGGTGGGAAAGAATGGCTTTCAGTACTATGAACTTTTGCAAATGGTTAAGGATTTCATTTGAAACCAATCTAGTAGAGTCGAAGATGCTCAAATTCTGGTTGTGTATGAGGCATTGCTGTCCAGTATTCTGTGGTGTGGCATGTTTTGAATCTAGTGCCATTAGCTTGCAGCTGTCCACCGCATTTTGTATGAACTACATTTTTCTGTATTAGCAAACTTTGAGATGTGGAATAAAAATGTACTTTTAAAGATTAAGCGAGTTCGGTATTCTGATAAACGCAAGGAATCATGGGATTTGTCAAAGGTCATTTGTCAAAAAATAGCGAACGCAGCGGTATAAACTGTATAAATTGTTAACTATTCTATCAATTAATGAATCTCGAATTCTGTCAACTCAATAGCTTCCTTTCTTGTTCTGCTGTTCACAGACTACTTAGTCCCAGTTCTAGTTCAGTTCATTAATCTGCAATTATGAGATATTCAAATAGTTAGAGAATTTATTATTTTCATTAAATCCTTAATGTGTTTGCAACTGGAATAAGAAAATATTACTTGTGTTTGAAACATTTTCTTACCTTTATTCATAATTTATGTGTAAAAATATATTTAATCTGAAGCAGGCAGCGACTGCATCAGTGTGATGTGGGCTGATGCTTTACCTACAGACGGTGTGAATATACCGTTAAGGCAGGGGTCGGCAACCTACGGCCCACGAGCCGGATACGGCCCGCAACCCGAAATCATCCGGCCCGCAGTATTGTTTTAATAACTAGAATGTTGTTATTGCCTTCAGTGGGACCTTGCCCAGTGTTGTCCCAGTGCTCGGGCAAGGCAGCTCTCCGGAACAGTTTTATATTGGGATGGTTTTATATTGTGAAGTTCACTGTGCCCGAGTTATTGATCAGAGTGAACACCCGCTCCTGCGGACACGTCTCACTGTGGAGTCTGTCACAGACGGATTCCACCACCTGTTGGTCAATAATTGGATCGATTTTCTGAACCTGTGGCCGCGGATCTACCGGCGTGTGTTCTTTCCGAACTGAACTCACTGTGGAATTAATCCATTAATTCCAGAGCTACTCTGCTGCCAAATTCTATGTTGCCCATGCCTTCGCTCTGGAACCCTCCTCGTCCCCATCAGATGCCGAGTTCCCAGGGCCCTGGTTAAATGCAACCGGTCGTGGTTAAGTCTGTGAAACCGGCCCCATCAGAGACTGCGGGCAGGATTAACAAAAGAAAGGACCATTCCGCCTATTGTAGCGGATGGCTGTTCGTGAGGAGTGTGAGAGAGTGGGGCGAGATTTAATTTCCAGCGGCATGTAAATGATAGACCCACAAGGGTTGACACTGCAACGGCAGTAGCGAGAGCGAGAATCTGTTTCAACGGTTTGTTTATTTTCAGCTGAGTTAAAAAATAAAACACCAAGCGACCTGAATGATCACTGCACTTACTACTGATGTCCTACATACTGCTATTGATAAAGTTACATTACTATACCGCAAGGAGTGAACAAATTCAAATATCACAGAAAACTGTAAAAGTTTGTTTGCCGAAGTTCTTACCAGGCGCACCAATAACTGCAATGAGCGTATAACTGTTATACCAGTGTCTCAAACTAACTGCTATGTTCAGTTGTCATATATTGCTTAAAGCAATATTATGTCTACTGAACATAGCAGTTAGTTTCAGACACTGGTCTAACAATTATACGCTCCGAAGCATAAAGTAATAAAAGCAACAAAATCGGCGTAGTTTTGAACAAATGAACCATAAATACACCTAGTTAATAGTTTTGAAAGCAGTATTTTCTTACCTCGAAGAAGCAAAACTGGAAAATACGGATGAAACGGGGCTAAATAAATAAAGACACAACATGTATGCAGGGAACTAAACTAGTTCACCGCGAGGCTGCTGGTTCACAGAGGGAGGCCATTTAAGGGATTTGCACAATGAACTGACAAGGCAATCTTATGAATTTTTCATGAAACAATGTACTTTTTTCTGACAGCGTTACTGCTTTATTTGCTATTTTAAGCTTTATTTTACTTTATTTGACATTACAATAAATATACAGAATGAATATGGGGTTGGACACATGTTTACACTGGAGTTTCTTGAGCTACCCAAAGATACCACACTAGACTGTTAAAGGCATTGGTTTCACTATTTTTTCTGTTTCTACTATTTATACAGCCAGCCTGCACCAATCAAAGGATTCTGGATAATTTCTGACCTATCGCTAGGAGCAGCAATGATTTGCATTACGGATTCATACGAGTGCATCATAAGACAATTACTGTAAGTATTTGTTTTAGTTTGCAAGTTTCTCTTGTGACAGGATTGGGTGAATTTCATCTTCAGTAAACTACTCATACATAGGACAAGGAATGGAAATTGCCACTCCTAGTTGAGGCAATGAAAAGCAGTGATTAGTTTTGGAATTGCATGGTTAAACTCAAAATGATACCAACCTTGGACTGGGAATATCTGAGCTTTAATATCGGCTCCTGATAAATTGTAGAACTTGGGGTACAATACATCAAAGAAGATTGTGTTGCCCTTCAGTCTCCTTTGCTCCAGAACAAACAGTTTATTCAATCTCTCCTTGTACCTCAAGCTCTCCTGTCCTGGCAACATCATTGTGATCATTTCTGAATCTTTCTTGCTTAATTGCATTTTTCCTGTAGTGTTTCCAGAACGACGGAAACTCCAACTACACTACTCCAAGTGCAGTCTAACCAATGGTTTCTACAACAAAGGTGATGTCCCAACTGTTGTGCTCAGTGCCTCAACAAGCAAACTCTTGCATGCCATACACCTTCCTCACCATCTGGTCTGCCTATTGCCATTTTCAAGAAACAATGTACATGTACCCCAAGGCCACTCTTCAACATCATTCCCTGCGGCTGTGCCATTAACTGTATATGTCCTGGACTGGTTTAACTTTCCAAAATGTGTCACTTCTACTCTTCATGGTGTTTACTTAATCCCAGCTCTCTATGTCAGGCTCGCATATCCTTTTTGCCTGACGGGATCCTCTAGCGGAAACATGCAGTCCCTGAACTCTTTCCATTTCATTGTCAAAAGCCACTCACTTGTCAGATGCCCTTTAACCTGCAAACAGCCTATCCCAATCGTTTGAAAGTTTCAGTTTGATGCCATTGAAATTAGGCTTCCCCCAATTCAAGGCCCAGTCCAGCCTTTTTCCATGAATGTTTTGAAGCTAATATATTTATGGTCACTTACTTCCTTTCGTACGTGGGTGCAGTGAAGGTGAAAAAGAGAAAATGTCAGTGAGTTAAAAAACAATAATTTTGATAACTTTGGTGCATCATGTGCATCTGAATGCTTGTAGCTGCTGAATACTTCCTGATTTGATTGTTGTGTAACAGGCTTATCAATTATTTACAGAACCACCACACGGCCAGTGTCACCGCCGCTACTGTGTTCCAACCCAGACACCAGCTCCATCGTATCACCACTGCGAAATTTCACAAGCAGTTCCTTTGAACAACACATTGCAAACATTTTGCGTCGCAATACAACAAATCCACTGCTTCTGAGGTGCCATTTTTATATTGAACTTTGCGCATGCTTCTGTTAAAATGCATTCATTGTCTGAATTAAATTCCTTCCAACTGAAGAAGTTTAATGACTTTAAATGTTTTGTTCCACTTCCTTTATAAATTGATGTGTAGCACTGAATATTTTAAGAAAATAATATTTGCAAGTTTAGTTTTAGGTCAGTAATGAATTGGTCGATCTGTTTGTACATTAACCACCTTCCCACATATAACAGTCAAGTGTAAATGGCATGGTTGGCTTGTAAGGTCTTTTCAATTGGAAGCGCAAAATTGCAACGTCCAATTATTCCTTTCTCCCATTAAATCCAAATTTGTTGAGCATTTTGATGAAAGTTATACTGTATTGAAATTGGACACTTGGACTCAATACCTTAGTTCTTGAATCATACTGGCCTGAGTAGCATTTGTTGACTTGTGCTCTTTAGGAATTGGTAAGCAAGCCCACTTCAAAAGGCAGCTTGGATTCAATCTCATTCCTCTGTTTTGGAGATGCATAAACCGAGCTGTGTAAAGGATAAAAACAGCATATTTCTTTCCACATTGTTGAACTCATTGGGTTTATATAGCAATCCAACAACATCCACACTAACTTTATAATACAAGATTTATTAAAAAACAAATTGTAATTTATGAATTATTTGACATAGATTAGTACCACATAGTCCAGCTGCAGGGGGCATGTTGCACATAGTACATAGTCCAACTGCAGGGGGCATGTTGCTGAATTATTAGTTCCCCATCAGGAATGTTGTCACCACCTCCTGATGCTGCCATTCTAAATGTGATTTGCAAATATGATGTAGAGCATTGGATCTGGTATGGAGGACAGCGTTCCTGTTGACTGCGTCAGAGACATTGAATGCTTCTGTTGTGCTACTTATTGATTTCTTACCTGCACTAGTTAGTAATCCCACTGGCGTGGTACATCTGGTACACTGTTTTAGTTGAATTATGCATGATTTTACTATGCTAATACATCTTGTTTAAGATTCAGTTGTATGACTAGGCATTGAGTGACCTGGATACAGAATTTAGTTCATGGAATTCTACGGGCTACACAGTTAACACATCCTCATTCTTTAAATCAGAGCTTCAGATGCAGATGGAGCTCCGCCACCACAGGAGTGTTTGCAGCTCTTGAGTCGAGCCACCCAGGTGTTCAGAGAAGAGTACATCCTCAAACAGGCTCTTGCAAGAGAAGAGATAGCACGGAGGTAATCTTACAGTTTGTTTATAGCAACTTGTTTAAATCAGTGCTGCACAATGTTTTTTGAGATGTACTAGAACAAAAAATAATTTTCTTCCAAGCTACTTGAATTTCTCATTGCCAGGTATAATTTATTTATTTACTGCTATATGTCAAAATTACTTCTCCTCAAAGCTTTTTATTTTGGGGAGAGTTTCCTTCCTTCAGTTTTATGTATGCTGACTCAACTGTTTCTGCCACTGTTCCAGATATTCTTTCACATGACTCCAGATTTTTTTTTAAAGCACTGGACCCCCCCCCGACAAGTATTCTTATTGTGAATTGATGGAGGTGGCCAAAAGGCTACTGATCTACAGGGAATTCTATGAATCAAATACTTTCTATGCTCTGTCTAATAATCCATTGTCCTCAATTTTGTCAATGCAAGGGTGTTTATTGGCATGCATACGGCAGCTTTGCATTCTCATTAATGCAATCTCACACAAATAGATCTACGATAATCATTAATACAATAAATTAATAATCAGTAATACTGGGTAGCCAGAGCATGACAGAGCAAAAAGAAAGTACTTAGTTCAACCACACCAAAGTCCATGGTAGACCCTAGAAGCTAGGGTAGGGTTGTGGTTAGTATTGTACAGTGTTCAAGAGCCTGATAGTTTAGATTAGGGATACAGCGCGGAAACAGGCCTTTCGGCCCACTTTCGACCAACCAGCGATCCTCGCATATTAACACTATCCTACACTCACTAGGGACAATTTTTACATTTACCAAGCCAATTAACCTACAAACCTGTACGTCTTTTGTAGTGTGGGAGGAAACCGTAGATCTCGGAGAAAATCCATGCAGGTCACGGGGAGAACGTACAAACTCCGTATAGACAGATAGTTGCTTAAAGAAACTGTAATCAAACCTGGAGGTCACTGTTTTCAGGCTTATACACAATCTTCCAAATGATAGTAGTGAGATGAGGGCATGGCCGGACTGGTGTAGGTTCTTGATATTAGCTGCATTTTTGAGGCAGTGCCTACTGTAGATCCCTTTGATGATGAAGTCAGTACATGTGAAAGTGGGCAAAAGTGCATTTTCTGCAGCCTTCATTTCTGAGTGTTCAAATTACGAACCAGACTGATGCAATTAGTGAGTGAGGCTACCATGCATATTTATGTATTCCAGGGTGAAGCTTTTAACCAGTCAGAAGAATAAGCAGCAGTTTGATCTTGAACAGTGCATCAATGAGAGGTAAGTATGTGACACAAAGCTGAAAGCATTTATACACCACTCAATCATATGAGGGGCAGTGAATAGTATCCTGCTGCCTCATTTGTTTAAGCCACAGACATGTTTTTAACTGTAAGGCTTTGTTATAAGCAGTGGGCTAATTGAGGGATCTGAGCAGGATGTCTTGATCTCCTTGACATGAATCATAATATCCAGCTTGATAATATAGCTGTGCCAAAGTGTTAAAAGTCTGAGAAGTCTATTGTGGATCTCAATATATCAAGATATTTGTTTAAAATATTGATTACATTTAACATGACTGAGTTTGATTTGACTGAGACCATGATCAAAAAATTGTCAAGCTGTGGAGGTCCTGACCACAATTAACCCTCTTCAACAGAAAACTTCTGCAGGAAATGGCAGAAGAACTTGCTGGCAAATATGAGGAGGTAAAATACAACCAAGAAATAGTGATGAAAAGGTATGTCAAGAATAGAACCTCATTTAAACTGCACTTTCATGAAAATCACAAATTGAGTAGACATGTTTAATCTTTTTGCAAAAAGATTATTTTTAATATTTCCACTTTACAGGGTGAAGAAAGTTTTGCACAGTTTTAATTCACATCTTCCTGTGCTGTCTGATAGCGAGAGAGATATGAAGGCAGAACTTGTTGTTATCAATGACCAGCTCAGTGACTTGGAAAGCAGCATTACACAGGCAAGAATAATTTTCTGCCATCTATCATTTAATGGTAATTTCTAAATGCTTTTTCTGAAAATATTTCTTATTAACTAATGTGATTTGATATTTTTTTAATAAAGTGCACATACCAAAGTTAGCTCCATTCATGTCACAGTGGTTCCAAAGCAGCATCACTGAGCTCTGACATTGGTCTGAAAAGCAACTTGTGGTCCGTGCTTCAGAGGTTGTGTGCAAAAGATGACTGTTTGACTCGGCATTTTCTCCTTTAAGTTAGAAAACTTTGGTGTACTTGCCAGAAACAAGAGACTACAGGTGCTGTAATGTGGAGCAAAAAAAATACCGTCTATTTGAAGAGACAAAATAGACTGCAATTGCTGGAAGCTTGAGTAAAATATAGTGTTGGAAGAACACGGCTGGTAAGGCAGCATCTGAAGAGGGAATGGACAGAGAACATTTTGGGTCAGGACCCCCTATTCAGAGGCTGAAGAAGGGTCCCAACCAAAACTTTGTCTGTCCATTCCCTCCACAGATGCTGTCTGACCTGCTGAGTTCGTCCAGCACTTTTTTGTTCAAACTACTTGTACTCAGTGGGTTAGGCAGCATCTGTTGAGACAAAGTGATAGTCAACGTCCCAGCATCAGCGCTCTGCATGTGAAGACTTGTATTCCGTTTGTTAGAAAAGGTGAACGTGAGATACAGTTGTTGCCTGACTTCGTGAGTTCCTCCAGTAGTTTGTGCTTTCTGTTGTGTATGTCCACTTGCGGCTTGCAGCAGCACAGTGGCATAACTAGCAGGGACGAATCTAGATTAAATCTTGACATTGGGTCTCTCTGTGTCACATTCTCCCTGTGACCTTGTGGGTCTTCTCCGGGTACTCTGGTTTCCTCCCACATTACAAAGATGTGCTGTTGTTAACTTAATTTGTAGGTGAGTGAGAGAATGTTGGATTTTTTAAACAAATAGGGTCCATGTAGGATTTTTCTTTGTGTAATTGATGGTCGGTACTGATTTGGTAGGCTGACCAACATGTTTTTGTGCTGCATTTTTCTTAATCTTGCTCTGAAGTGGAACATTTCCACAACTTTGCTCATTTTCATGCCTCTCGCCTTCAGTTCTTCTGCCTCGACCCTTTCACTTCATTCCTTGACTTCTCTATAATCTACTTTAGGCATGAAGCTTCCCATCAAAATTTACTTCATCCTTTAACTGCCATGACAAATGATTCCCCCCTCAACTCCATTCCCTAGTTTCCCTCTCCCCTTTGTAGTGATGTTGCCACCCATACCAGGCCATCTGCATGTCTTTCCTCAATTGAAGATTCCCTTCAACATGGTTGACGGAATCCTTCCCCACTGCATGGTATAGGAAGGATTTCCCTTCTTCCTTATTCTCCCAGAACCATAGGAGGATTGGTCTTGTCGACTGGGTCAAGACCATCTCGATTCTACAATTATCAATGGATAATGCTAAGCCAATTCCATCATCGCTAATAAGGAGGTATCACTAAAAATATATCCCCCTTCCCTGCTTTGAAGGGTCTGTTTTCCCCAGGGACACTGGTTCATCTTCCATCAGCACCAGTCCCACTCCCCATCCTGTCGCACCCTCCTGTTTAATTGAATGAGATGCAGCATCTGTCTTTTACACAGTGCAGAGATCTAAATACTTTTCTAGTGAATGGATAGTTTACTTGTACCATCATGGCACATTCAATTCAGTGTCTACTGTGGTCTGCTCTACAATGGAGGGGGTTGCAAGCTCAGTTTGGCTGAATGCTTCTTGTGGTCTCCTCGGTTCCACTCCAAATCTGATCTCTGTCCTCCTCTCCTACACTCAGTGTAGCTTGGTATAAGCATGGGCCTTGCCTTCCATCGAGGCACAGTGCACCCTTTCAGACTCATTACTGAGTTCAATGGTTTCAGTTGTCGAGATGTGTGTTTTCCACCTTTTCAGATGTCAGCATCGACAAGTATTTTCATTTGTAAGTTTAGATAATTCTACTCTCCCATGAGCATCACTGATGTTTATCCCATTACCATCACCTTTCATCTTCCATTATAATTTCTCTTCACTTGTTTTAGTGCAGAGTCATTGATCTGGGAGGTGAAATCTTTTTCCATGTATTTTGCAAACCATTTTCCAAATGTTCAACTTTTATCACTAGTCTCCACTACTTGTGATACTTTCCTTTTGTCTGGTAGATCAGGCACTACTTTTAGAATTGATCTCGACTGCAGATTAGATCAGCGCCACGATGATTGAGGTGCCACGGTTGGAAGAAATGTTAAACCCCACGATGCAAGTGACGCTGCAGTCTCTCTTTTGTGTAAAATAGCATGTTTAGGATTTCACCCCATTTAATTGAACCTTAATATTTTCCTCCTCAGGTGCAAATGAAGACTGAATATCAACAGAAGGAAATACAGCCGGAAGAGAATGCACGGAAAAAGAGCATCACTCTCAGTGTGTCTCAGAAGAAATGCATCCATTCAGTGCTTAAGGAGCAGTAAGTAACACTGGGGTTTTAAGCTGAAAACTTGAGCTAAACACTGTGCTGGAAGAACTGATGCCATTTCAGATTGGAACCCCTCTTCAGACACCTGAGAAGGGTCCCTACTCAAACCTTTGTCTCTCGATTCCCTCCACAGATACTGTCCATGCTTTGTGATCTATTAGTTTAATTAAAAACATTGGTATGAGGATGTGCAACAAGATCTCCAAATGACACATTGTCCTGACATAGAAACTTGTGATCTTGGGGCGAGGGTATTAAATAATCTGGAATCAAGGTCGGTGGATAAGATATTCATCAGTCATGATCAAATTGCAAGGTGAAACGGGGAGGGCTGCTTGTAATAGAAACTCCTTTAACCCGCAACAGTATTGGTGTAGAGAATCATGAGGTGTGTCTGCAGCTTTCTGAGAGTGGCAACACAAGTAGATAGTGATAAAGAAGTGTTATGGTATGCTTGTCTTCATCAGTCATAAGTAAAAGTGTTAGGAAGTCATGTTGCAGCTTTAGAAAACTTTGATTAGACACATTTGGAGTATTGTGTGCAGTTCTGGTCGCCCCATCACTGGAAGGATGTGGTAGTTATGGAGAGCGTGCAAAAGAAATTTACCAGAATGCTGCCTAGATTAAAGGGTATTAACTATAAAAGGTTTTACAATCTTGGATTGTTTTCTCTGTAGTGTCGGAGGTTGAGAGGAGACCTTATTGAAGTTTACACAATTGAGAGGGATAAATAAGATAGACAGTCAGAGCTTTTTACCCAGAGGGAAATGTCAAACTTTAGTAGGCATAGTCTTAAGGTCAGAGGGTCAATGTTTAAAGGAAATGTATAAGGCAATTTCTTTTACGCAGTGGTGGGTGTCTGAAACACGCTGCCAGGGATGGTGGTGGAAGTAGATTTGATAGTTTATGGGGGTTTGAGATGGGTACATGAATATGAAGCAATGGAGGGATATGGATCATATGCAGGCTGAAGAGAGTAGTTTAAATTGGCATTATGTTTGTATGGGCTGACAGGTGAGTTCCTGCGCTATACTATTCTATGTTCGTTAAATCATTCTAATATTGTCTTTGTTTTCTATTTCAGGAGTGAACATATTACTGAAATGGTGAAGAAAATTAATGACATACGAACTCATGTAAATTTTTAAGTACTATTTTGTTCTCTGCCAATGGTTTATTCTTCAGGATAAACTGTATGTAAAGGTGGTGTAGGATGAGAAACAATAAGCATTCTCTTAAAGCAAAGTGAAGTAACATGGCAACATTTCAGACTCTGCCAATCTTACTCCAGCTGAGTTTCGATGGCATTTTGTACCTTTAAATTAATTTCACCAGGTTTTTATGTTTGCAGTATACGTAGCATTCAGATTAGAATTATTGGTTTAATCTCCCACCACAAAGGATTATTGAACTAGTTCCTTGTTTTCTAGATTTTGATAATATCAAATTATTAACATGCTTTTCTTTTCTAAATCTGTGATTCATGCTGTGGCTGCAAACTTTCCCTAAATACCAGTTCTGATGTGTAAACCTTAATTTGATTAAAAGAAAACAGGCCATTCTCATGCCTGTATGTTTTAAATGACTAATGATCAACTATATCCACTGTTTGGATCTGCTATTACGGGTGGCTAAAACCAAACCTTTCTCGGATATGTTGTTTTGAATTTGTTTACTTTTTTGTCTCTGAGCTTCGGAGGCTGTTCAGCCACTCAAGGCTCTGCTGACTCTCATAGCAAATTCATTCCCCCACTTATTTCCCTGTAATTTATTCTCTCTTATGTCCATTAACTCCAACCTGATGCTCGTACCACAAATCATGGCCAATTTGCCAATTAATCTCCCAACCTTTATGATGTGGGTGGAAACCCATTCAGTCACAGAGAATGTACAAGCTCCACTCAGACAGCACTGGAGGTCAGCATTGAACTGGAGTTACTGGAGCTACAAGTCACTATCTGTGTAAGTTGTTTGGCCTGGAGTGATGAATGAATGTTCTCTGCCACTGCCAGTGATGCTCAGAAAGGGCCTTCTGCTCATACTGTCGTTGCTTCAATCTGTCTCGGCACGAGTGCAGTGGCCATAAATCCAGGCTTGCATCGCAGGCTTGAACTTTAGCAAAGGAGGATAATACTTCACCTGTTAAGTCATCCAATCTGGATTGTTTTTTATACAGTTATCTAAGGAAAAGCCTTTAAATGTTTAAAATATTTCAGAAGCTCTTGCAAATGAGTCTGCCATTTTGTGTACTCTCCTATTTATTTTTGTACCTCACTGCTTTTAAGTTGATTTATTGAAAGTGAATTCACATTTTGGATGGATGATACTTGATGTAAATATTTGGTCTCAGTCCTATAAAATGCCTTGCAAAAAAATAGTATCAGTAATATGTGGATCATGTCCAACAGTAGATTTACATGTTCTATTTTACTTTCCCTTGAAGCTAAAATGCCCCCCCCCCCTTTATAAAAAAAAAAAAGCTTACAACCCAAACTATGCAAGCAAATGACTGAGATTTTTCAAGTAGTAAATTGAGATGCAATTTTTGTACTGCACAAACGTTTGTGTCTGAATAAATATTTTTTATGTGGTATATCAGATTATCTTGTTTGTGAATTTAGATAAATTAGATTTGGTTTGTGTCTACTTTGGTATATTTGGGTTTAGGGACTTCATAGATTTCTCAACGGTTATTAGGATTGAAAATGTTTCTGTTTTTGAATTTCCAGCTGCTGTTTGTTTTTTGCATTGAAAGCATAGGAAGTACACTTTCAGCAAAGAGCTACTATCAGAATGTTTAAGAATGTGGATACATGGATAGGACAGATTTAGAGGGATATGGGCCAAACGCAGGCAGGTGGGACTAGTGCCAGATGGGACATGTTGGTTGGTGTGGGCAAGTTGGGCCAGATGGCCTGTTTCCACGCTGTATGACTATGAAATAGTTGTTATAGTGTGTGTGGTGAAGCTTTGCCAGGTTGAACCTGGGAGGGGTGGAATTTAAGATGACTGATTTTGTGATGACTGATTTTGCGATTAGAAGAATAGGTGATCTGCGCAAACATTTCACAGGCTTGACAGGGTAGGTATAGAGATGTTTCTTCTGATGCGTCTGAATCACAAGTCAGAGTGTCAAACGGGTAATCTCAGGACTGAAATTAGACATTTCTTCAAGAAGGCTCTGGAGGCTTAGAATCCAAGTATATTTGTGAAATGTTTGGATTTTAAGGGAATCGGGAATTTAAGGCACAAAAACTGCTGAAAGAACTCAGCAGGCCAGGCATAATCCATGGAGGGAAATGCTCAATCAATGTTTAATGTTGGGACCTTTCTTCAGACGGATTTGTCAGTAGTTAGGCAGCACGGTGGCACAGCGGTGGAGTTGCTGCCTTACAGCGCTTGCAGCACCGGAGACCCGGGTTCGATCCCGACTATGAGTGCTGTCTGTACGGAGTTTGTACGTTCTCCCCGTGACCTGCGTGGGTTTTCTCTGAGATCTTCCGGTTCCTCGCACGGTTTGTTGGCTAATTGGCTTGTTTAAAGTGTAAATTGTCCCTAGTGTGTGTAGGATGGTGTTAATGTGCGGGGATCGCTGGTCGGCGTGGACCCAGTGAGCTAAAGGGCCTGTTTCCACACTGTATCTAAACTAAACTAAATTAAACTAAAGTTATAGAGTTAGTGCAGAAAAATGGTGCTAATGATTCTCTGGCTCCTGCACCACGTTCCCAATGATAACAGTGATGTGAGAGTGTGGCCAGGCTGGTATGGGCCCTTCATGAATGATACCTGCCGTGTTGAGGTAGCACTTCCAACAGATCTCTGATGGTGGGGTGGTCAATATCTTTGATGTATCTGTCAATGTCCACCAATTTGTACCATCTCCCTGTGATTGCATGGGTTTTCTGCGGGTGCTCCGGTTTCCTCCCGCGTACCAAAGAAGTGCAGGTTTGCAGGTTAATTGGCTTCTCTAAAATTACCCCTAATGTGTAGCGTATGAAAATGGGATAACATAGAACACTTGTACGGGTAATCGATTATTGGCATGGACTTGGTGGGCTGAAGGCCCTGTTACCATGCTGTATCTCTAAAACTAAAACACTCGAGTTGCCCAAAGGACAGCTGGGTTGGGAAAGAACTCTTGATGCAATAGTGATGCTCTTTGGTATCTCCACTGAGGCATGATGCGTACCAGAATGTGAGAGCGTTCCTGGACCTGAGGTCAAATTAAAAATGATCTTCCCCTTAACATTGACCAACAGGAAGCTCCTTGACAAACTAATCAAATAATGAATAAACTGTTGAATAATGATCTATGCTTTAAAATCAATATGAATGTTATCCTCCAAGTCAGAATAACATATCTGAGGAAGGATGTGCTGGCCTTGGAGAGGGTCCAGAGGAGATGTATGAGAATGATCCCAGGAATGAGTGAGTTAACATATGATGAGCATTTGACAGCACTGGGCCTCTACCCGCTGGAATTTAGAAGGATGAGGGTGGACCTCATTGAAACTTACCGTATAGTGAAAGGCCTGGATAGAGTGGATGTGGAGAGGATGTTTCCACTAGTGGGAGAGTCTAGGACCAGAGGTCATAGCCTCAGAATTTAAGGACGTTCCTTTAGGAAGATGAGGAGGAATTTCTTTAGTCAGCGGATCGTGAATCTGTGGAATTAATTACCACTGAAGGCTGTGGAGCCAAGTCAATGGATATTTTTAACGCAGAGATAGATAGATTTTTGATTAGAACAGAGTCAGGAGTTATGGAGATAAGGCAGGAGAATGGCTTAATGGCCTATGTCTGCTCCAATCACATGAACCCAACAAGAATGGGGAAAAAAGTACTGTTAAAGTATTCATTTGGGCCATCATCTCTTTCAAAAGTTATCCAGATACTTCCATTCCTGCAGCCTTTCCCCAGAGCCCACACATTTTCCCCAATCAACCAATATTGTTATACATGTTATTTCATCTGCTATCTGAAAAATGTCAATTCCAAACCTCACATTGGCCAAGTTTTATTTCTCCTTATGTAGCCAGTCTTTTTCACAACACACCATAAATTTGTGCTGTGGATGTTCGCTGTTCTGTGAATGGAGACAACCACCAATGCAGTCCTCCAAGTGTAGCATCACTGACATCTTGTATAGCTATAACATAATGTGGCACGTTTTTTGAGGTTAGAGGAGGTGGATATGAATCACTGTCTCGCCGAGAAGGGCTGATAGGTTCCATGATGGATGTGAGAGAGGAAGTGTAGAATCGGGTATTAATTTTTTATTTATTTTTTAGTTTGGAGATGGGTCCCGACTCAATATTGACTATCCATGTCCTCCAGAGAGGCTGCCTGACCCGCTGGGTTACTCTAGCACTTTGTGTTTTACTCTCTGATACAATGTCCCAACTTCTATACTCAATCCCCTGACTGATGAAGGCCAGCGTTCATTGAGAATGTCCTACTTTGGTTTGACTTCCCAAAATGCAACACCTCATCATTTGAATCAAACTGCATTTGCTGTTCTTCTGCACACTTCCCAGCTGATCAATATCCTGTTATTATTCTTGACTATTTACTATCTACAATATCACTTATTTTAGCATCATCTGCAAATTTACTAACCAGGCCTTGTACATTCTCATCCAAATCATTAATATAACTGACTCCTTAAGTACCCCACTAGTCATGGGCCAAGTCTCAAGTTGCTTTAACCGATGAATGATGTAGGCTAGCAAGCAAAGAATTGATTGGAATTTTCAGTAGGACATGCAGCAATTTTGGATGCACCTCAACTTCATGGATCTTCGAACGCGAGAGACGTGTCTTGCTGATATCATGCCTAAGAGGTATATGGATCCAGCTGTCAGCTCCATGCAGGCACGGAAATCACTTTATCAAAATATGTGTGGGGGCCGGGGGACACAATTTCTTGGCGGTCGCATGCGCACACTCACGGACACGCGCGAGGCTTTGGAGGCTTCAACCTTGGGCCCTGTGAACAGTAATTACAGCTCAATCCAGTGCTAAACGCAGCTCAACACTGCCTGTCTCGCCGAGTTAACCTACAGCCCTGCCTGGACTGACGGGACACCAGTCCGGAGCCGTGGATCTAGCGCTGCTTCTCTGCGCCGGCTGTAAGCCTGGGCCATATTTGCCGTGTCCAGACAGGGCTGTAGGTTAACCTGGCGGGAGAGGACTTGAGCTGGATTTAGCGCTGCTTCACTACGCTGGCTGTAGGCCTGGGGGCACCGCTCCCGTCTGACTCCCGACGTTTCTGGCCACCACCGGGTGTGGGGGGCATTCGGGTGAGGACAGGGATGGTCCAGTGGCGGTTCGGCAGCGATTGCAGCTCCGGAGAGTCAGGATCGATCCTGGCTGTGGATGAGACGCGGGTCTGTGTCCAGGGCTGCCGAGAGTGTTTTTCGCTTGTGACCCTATGATCTGGGCATGTCTCCCTCCTCCAATCACCGCGCTCTATCTTCCGTCCCGCCCCCTCCCGCTTCCGCCTCTGACCAACACCTCCCTCTAATCATCGCCCTGAATCATCATGGTCCCCCCCATTGCCTGCTGACCGACGTCTCTCTCGTCCAATCGGCGCCCTCGATCATCAGTCCCACCCCCACTGTCTCGCGGAAAGCGGAGATTTCACCGAGTTTTAAAATCCGGATTACAAAAAATGGGGGGGATCGTCCCCACCTTTCAAAACAGAGGGGGGGACGTGTCCCCCCTACCCCCCCCCCCCCCTTGGGATTTCTGCCCCTAGCTCCAATCAGCAGGATCTGTCAATGTAATGGAGGTGGAAATAGGTGGTGTACCTGTAAGTGTAAGTTGAGGCATTGTCTCACTTTACCTGTGGATCAAATATACTAAACTTCAGGTTCAGACTTTTGCAAGAGTGGATGGATTCAGTGGCTAGGGAAAGCAGTTTGTGACAAAGTCTAATCATGGTGTTATTGGTCTTCTCAATATCTTGCAGTGGCTCTGTGTGGGACAAGCAATAGACAATAGGTGCAGAAGTAGGTCATTCGGCCCTTCGAGCCAGCACCGCCATTCAATGTGATCATGGCTGATCATCCCCATTCAGTACCCCATTCCTGCCTTCTCCCCATATCCCCTGACTCTGCTATTTTTAAGAGCCCTATCTAGCTCTCTCTTGAAAGCATCCAGAGAACCTGCCTCCACCGCCCTCTGAGGCAGAGAATTCCACGGACTCACCACTCTCTGTGAGAAAAAGTGTTTCCTCGTCTCCGTTCTAAATGGGCCTGGCTTACTCCTTATTCTTAAACTGTGGCCCCTGGTTCTGGACTCCCCCAACATCAGGAACATGTTTCCTGCCTCTAGCGTGTCCAAACCCTTAACAATCTTACATGTTTCAATGAGATAACCTCTCATCCTTCTAAACTCCAGAGTGTACAAGCCCAGCTGCTCCATTTTCTCAGCATATGACAGTCCCGCCATCCCGTGAATTAACCTTGTAAACCTACGCTGCACTCCCTCAATAGCAAGAATGTCCTTCCTCAAGTTAGGGGACCAAAACTGCACACAATACTCCAGGAGTGGTCTCGCTAGGGCTCTACAACTGCAGAAGGACCTTTTTGCTCCTATATTCGATTCCTCTTGTTATAAAGGCCAACATGCCATTCGCTTTCTTCACTGCCTGCTGTACCTGCATGCTTACTTTCATAGACTGATGAACAAGGACCCCCAGATCCCGTTGTACTTCCCCTTTTCCCAACTTGACGCCATTTAGATATTTTTCTGTTTTTGCTACCAAAGTGGATCTCCTCACATTTATCTGCATTAAACTTCATCTGCCATGCATCTGCCCACTCCCCCAACCTGTCCAAGTCACCCTGCATTCTCATAGCATCCTCCTCACAGTTCACACTGCCACCCAGCTTTGTGTAATTTGCAAATTTGCTAATGTTACTTTGAATCCCTTCATCCAAATCAGTGATTGTATTGTAAATAGCTGCGGTCCCAGCACCGAGCCTTGCGGTACCCGACTAGTCACTGCCTGCCATTCTGAAAGGGACCCTTTAATCCCTACTCTTTGTTTCCTGTCTGCCAACCACTTCTCTATCCAAGTCAGCACTACCCCCAATACCATGTGCCCTAATTTTGCCCACTAATCTCCTATGTGGGACCTTATCAAATGCAATCTAACACTTTAATAGTCAACAGGTGCAAGTGGAAATTAACTTAGATTTCTGATAACATTGCTGTGCATGTGGATGAGAAATGGGAATAGTCAAGAACAGATGTTGTCTTGTAATGTGGGAGGAAGCATCTCTGATTGACGCCATCAGCCATATTATTATTGTAATATTGGTCAAATTATCGTATAATTGGCTAACATCAAATTCATCCAAAACAAGGACCACTCGATTATCGAGGTAATAAATGGTAATGGAAACCGAGCTGAAAATTTGAGCCATGGTAGAACATGCGCCATGATCTTGATGAATTGAACGAAATGTGGAAACAACCGAGTTGCTCCAGCACTTGTTATCTATCCCGGTTAATGGAGACCAAAGATAGTAGAGGAGCTCCTCTCGTCTCTTTGATGGAGACGCGGGAGCCCGAGGCACGCCAGCTGACTGGTGGCTTGGTCGCACACACATGAGCCAATCGCCAACACGATCGGGTTATCCAATGGGATGTGCCGTTACAATTGGCCAATGGCGGCGGCTGTTAGACTTTGTAGAGAGCCAATTACGAGACGCCTGTCCGGGTTTGAACTGAAGCGGGGCAACGGTCGGAGCTCGAGCGGCGGAAGAGGTGAGAGAGAGAGAGAGAGAGAGGGGGAGAGGGAGGGGGGAGAGAGAGGGAGGGGGGAGAGAGAGGGAGGGGGGAGAGAGAGGGGGGGGGGGGGTAGAGACAGCAAAAGGGCGCGAGAGAGATAGTGAAGGAGAAAATAGGTAGAGACAGGGAGGGAGAGAGTTGAGGGAGTTACCGATATATACATCGGGGTATCGATAAATAGCCGGGGCGGTGAGGTGAGCCACCTGCGGAGAGGAGCCGAGCCCGGAGCTTGGCGCTTCGCCCCGGAATGACCTCCAAGGAGAACCACGACCCGCAGCGACTGGGCCTCACTCAGGTGAGGCAGTGGGCCGTTACCGTGAGGAGAGGCGGGCTGGGAGCCGGGAGATGAATGGGGTGGGGCGCAGGGGAAGCCTAGAGCACTGGCGAGGGGGTCGGGGAGTGGTGGTGGCGGTGGCGAAGAAGGGGGAATGGTGGGGGGACAGTGAGTAAGGGGCTGGAGGACAGTGGGAGGTGGTGTGATGTGTGGACATTGGGATCGGTGTTCTTATGGAGCTACTTCATTAAGCTCGCTCTCCCTTCCACAGACACTGACTTCGATCAGGTTGGGTAGTCCAAAGTATTTGAAGAAACAGTTGAGCGGATCGTGCATTTCTGCATCGTCTTCCATATTGCCTTTGAGAAACATGTCCAAAGCTTCTACTGTCGTACCACTGGCAACAGGTATGCAGTGTCAACATGGGAGAGAATGCTAAAGTGTGTGGGAGTTCTGATAATATTAGAAGCCATGGGCCCTTTGTGGTTCATTTTTTCAGCCTTGTTTACATGCCTATATATTCCTCAACAATCTCGTGGTCCTTGGTTTGAATGAAATCAATATTAGCCAATTATATTATAATCTGGCCAATAATATCTCATAGAAAAGATGTCCAGCTGGAAAGGGTACAGAGAATATTTACGAGGATGTTGCCAGGACTAGAGGGTCTGAGCTATAGGGAGAGGTTGAGTAGGCTGGGACTCTATTCCTTGGAGCGCAGGAGGATGAGGGGTGAACTTATAGAGGTGTATACAATTATGAGAGGAATAGATTGGGTAGATGCACAGTCTCTTGCCCAGAGTAGGGTGAATTGAGAACCAGAGGACATAGGTTTAAGGTGAAGGGGGAAATATTTAATAGAAATCTAATAGAAATACTTTTTCACACAAAGGGTGGTGGGTGTATGGAACAAGCTGCCAGAGGAGGTAATTGAGGCTGGGACTATCCCAACATTGAAGAAACAGTTAGACAGGTACGTGGACAGGACAGGTTTGGAGGGATATAGACCAAGGTGGTGGATCTAGGTAGCTGGGACATGTTGGGCTGAAGGGCCTGTTTCCACACTCTATCACTCGCTTCCATGTGCTCTAAAGTTGTTTAGCAACCTGTGTGTGTTTTTATCAAAAGCCATCTGGAATTATAACTCGCCACTTTCCTTGCTATCTATTCCACCTGTTGTATTTTCAAAGTACCTTGAAAAATTAGTCTCATGTGATTTTTCTTTCATTAATGCAGAAGGGTGCTGTTCGTTCTATTTTTTCTCTTCCTGCTTCTCTGTTCTTTCAATATAATTTTCATGTTTCCTTACCACTGATGTTGTACGAATAACTCTTAGTTACTTTTTTTCCCCGTTTTTTCTAAAATAGCGTGGTTACTCTTAGCTACGGTTCAATGCCGGAACCACATCATCCAGATTAGTGAATTGTTGCTATTAGGGCAGTGTTTTTATATTCCTGGTTCTAGTATTAATTGATTTTAGTGTACAATTATTCCCAACAAAGCTGAATTGTGAATTAAAGCTGATGTTCAAGAAGGAACTGCAGATGCTGGAAAATCGAAGGTAGACAAAAGTGCTGGAGAAACTCAGCGGGTGCCACAGCATCTATGGAGCGAAGGAAATAGGCAACGTTTCGGGCCGAAACCCTTCTTCAGACTGATGCAGGGTGGGAAGAAGAAAGGAAGAGGAGGAGCCAGAGGGCTGAGGGAGAGCTGGGAAGGGGAGGAGAGGAGACAGCAAGGGTTACCGGAAATTGGAGAAGTCAATGTTCAAGCCGCTGGGGCAATGTTCTACCCCCAGCGGCTTGAACATTGACTTCTCCAATTTCTGGTAGCCCTTGCTGTCTCCTCCCCTTCCCAGCTCTCCCTCTGGCTCCTCCTCTTCCTTTCTTCTTCCCGCCCCCCACCCTGCAGCAATTAAGGCTGTTAAAGCTCGGGATCTCATCACTGAAACATTTTAACCCAATCTACATCCTGGCATATCTCTGCTGCACCCTCTTCAGTTCCATCATGTTCTTCCCATAATATCGAGAACAGAATTGCACATAGTACTCCAATTATGGCCTAAGCCAAGTTTTATAAAGTCATACCGTGATCTTCATATTCTTGTATTCCTCATCTTGGCCGATGAAGGCCAGCATAAAGTCATGAAGCACGGAAGAAGGCCGTTCAGCCCAACTCATCCATGCCAAGATGTCCCATCCAAGCTAGTCCCATTCACCTGCATTTGGCCACATTCCCTCTAAACCTTTCCTATCCAAGTCCAAGTGTCTTTTAAATGTTGTTATTGTACCTGCCTCAACTACCTCCACTGCCAGCTTATTTCATATCACCCACCCCATCCGAATGTAAAAAGTTGCTCCTTGGGTTTCAATGAAATCTTTCCCCTCACACCTTAAACATGCACTGTGATTCCCTTACCGTGGGTACATGATTCTGTGCATTTGCTCTATTAATTCCTGTCATGATTTTGTACACCTCCATAAGATCACCCCTTAGCCTCCTGTGCTCCAAGAAACAAACTCCTAGCTTGCACAATCTCCCCTTATTGCTCAGTCCCTTGGGTCCGGGCTGGCAACATCCTCATCTTCTTGCACTCTTTCCATCTTCAAGACATTCTTCCAAGAGCGGGGTGACCAAAACTGAACTCAATACTTCAAATGTGGCGCTTCAGAATCCTGTATATCTATCTGTGCTGCCATGGCCTTGCATACTCTGTTCATCATACCATTCATGCCCATATCCTACTCTTTATCCTTACCTTGGAATGTAGGATGTTGAGGGCTGATCTTTGAGGTTTATAAAATCATGAGGGGCATAGAGAGGATGAATGCACCCAGTCTTTTTCCCGGGGTTAGTGAGTTAAGAATTAGAGGGGATAGGTTTCAAGTGAGAGAGGAAAGATTTAATTGGAATCTGAGGGGCAGATTTTTTGAGACAGAGGGTGGTGAGTAGATGGATAAGCTACCAGAGGAAATAGTTGGAGCAGGCACAATAACAATTTTTAAAATACATTTGGGAAGGCACAAGGATAGGAAAGGTTTAAAGAAATATGGACCAAATGTGGGCAACTGGAACTTGAGTCAGTGGTTTACATTGGTTGACATGGATGAGCTGGAGTGAATGGGGTGTTCCATTGTCGTATTACTCTGTACAAAAAAAGACTTCTCAATCTGGAACACTATTTATAGAACACAAGAACAAAATAATCTGATGCATGTCTTTACAATTTTTCTGTAGCTTTGGGATCTGGAGATCAGAATGTAGCAACAGCACCTGAAACCCAGCAGGTGGTGGTTAAGTAAGTATTACAGTTAATCTTGTATTGGGGTGTGATCTCTCTGCTGGATCTGGTTTGTCCAAAGGACGTGAGGTCTTGCAAACTAAAGAAGGGTCTCAACCCATTGCTTCTCTCCAGAGATGCTGCTTGTCCCGCTGAGTTACTCCAGCATTTTGTCTCTTCCTGGGATCTTGCAAGTTGGAATACAT
Source organism: Malacoraja senta (assembly GCA_038087875.1). Taxonomy (NCBI): domain Eukaryota; kingdom Metazoa; phylum Chordata; class Chondrichthyes; order Rajiformes; family Rajidae; genus Malacoraja; species Malacoraja senta. Next base: position 20,487,022 of record CM075982.1, read on the forward strand.
CTCCTATTTTCTTCAATGTACCAATCAAGCTTTGCATAGTGTCTTTCTTCTTCAAAACCACAGGTCATTCTTGCCTTTCCAGCACATACCTATTGCCGCCAACCATTGCAACCCGTTTCATAGAAGTAATTTCAATAGTAATGCTGCAGTGTAATTCCTGACTAATTTTCCTCTAGGCTAAATTAGGGATCTCCAAACTATGGCCACATCCGGCCCGCCATGAGATTTTATCCGGCCCGCAGCAAACTCTTAACACGTTCTGTGCGACAGGCTATTTAGCAGGTTCTGTTGTAGCACAGGAACTTACACGTCAGTTTGCTCTAAACTTTAGAGATAGAGAAACAGGCCCTTCGCTCGCCCCCACTACCGCCACTAACACTATCCTACACACATGCACATACACTAGGGACAATTATACCAACCCAATTAATCTACAAATCTTTGGCGTATAACCAGCATATGTAGTTCCTTCCTATACAAACCTGTAAGTATTTGTAGTGTGGGCGGAAACCGGGTCACGGGGAGAATGAACAAACTCCGTACAGACAGCACCCGTATTCAGGAACGAACCCAGCACTCTGGCGCTATATGGCAACAAATTAAGACTGCGTCACTGTGCCGCCCAATTATCTCGTACAACTGTAACATAACAAATTATTGCAGCTGCTTTTAAAATCCCTCTGGTATTTTTTTACAAAAGGCATATTCACCCCTACATTTTGTCTGTGGGGGAAAAAAGGGGAAAAGATCAATTGTTCACGGACCGATGACCTCGTTGTATTTGTTGGGCCAAAGGGTAAATGATGTTGGAGCAACCCGTTGAAAGCTATCAAATGGACATGCATTTATTGTAGGTTGGTGTATAAGTGGTGATGTTGTTGCAGATGAATGTGTCAAGGCAGTGTTTGTCAGGCGTTTACCCTAAATATTAATGTGCGAATTTGGGTGCAGAGAAACTAAAATCAAAAGTCCATTGAAAATAACACGTATGGGAATCGAATCCCCGTGGAATATACCACATGCTGAGCAATTTTGCATCAACCCATACAATGCTGTGCCTATACATTGAACTGATCGCACAGCCATTCGATGTAATAATCCGGATAGAAGTGTTAATTGCTGATGCGCATTCACGCTCACTTTCCTCTTCCACTTGATGGTCACCTAACTACAGAATGACTTGTGCACTCCATTAATAGGAAATGTCTAGATTGGAAATAGTCTTCAGAGCCTTTTAAACATCTATATTTAGAGTAACCCGGATAAGGCTGCTTCTCCCGCTTCCATTGGTCACTGTCTGTTAGGGCGCCTCACTGCTTCCTCCAATGGGTTTGATTAGAGTTGCCATGGGTGGGGAGAGAGAGGAGGGCCAAGGTGTTGGGAAGGCAGGGTTTAGCCATGCTCCCGACTCGCTGCAACAAACCCTCTCGGTGAGGAACCGGTAAGTGTGTGTATGTATATAAATCAATTCAACCACCCTTTACCTTAAAGTTTAACCTTGGTTGATGGCTACAAGTTTTGTTTTGAATTACTTCCATTTGTTTTACTTACGCTAAGTTCTTTTTTGAGTTCATTAAATTTATAAAACTGACATTTCTTTATTTTTTCCTACCGCCCCGCAAAAATGTGCCAAATATATAATGTGGCCCTCATGCTGAAAAGTTTGGAGGCCCCTGGGCTAAATTAAGGTGGTCTGTTAAAGTTGGGGCCATCTTTAACTGATCTATCTCCAGTTTTATGTTTGACAGAAAATGTTAGAGGAAAAGGATATTCCTTTCATTTTAAGTTTTTGTGTGTATTTTTGGACTACGCTTATTCCTTTTGCATCCAAATAAATTGTTTCTGGAATGTATTCGTACTTGCTTGTATTGTGAAGTTGCACTTGATCAGAATTCTCACTCTGGCTTCAACCGTAATGTAGAGGCTTAGAAGGTACAGGCATTACCTATAGTTCCAGAGTAGTGCTGAATATGCTGCCATTTCTGGACTTCTCCAATGTACCAGTATCCAACTGCATAATAAAGATTAAAATGGGATGAAAGTCCCCACATTCTGAGATTCCCAATCATGCGATGTATTTAAAACAAATGCCTCTTTTTTTAATCTCTTCCTCCTTTTATTGTATTTTCTTATAATCTGAGTGTCAGTAAGTTTTTATTTTGAATTTACAAGAAATATTTTAACTTTCAGAAATTGGTGTATTGACAACTTTGACATCGGATGCCCTCTTGGGAAAGGAAAATTTGGGAATGTGTACTTGGCTCGTGATCGGGAATCAAAGTTTATTCTGGCACTGAAAGTGCTTTTCAAGTCCCAGCTTGAGAACGACAATGTTGAACATCAACTCCGAAGAGAGATTGAAATTCAATCTCATCTCAAGTAAATTGTCTTTTTATTAATCCCTTCTCATCTTTTGGCTTTCCTTACATCCAGATTCCTCGTGCAATTTGGAAATATTGGGTTAGCAGTTGGCGTTCAGACCCTCTGCTGTATTTTGCCATGTAATTAATTGTGAACTATTAGTAACTCCATTTACCCACTCAGTTCCATTCCATGCCTCATAATTATTCAAAATCTGCTAATTCCATCCTCTGCATGACAGAGCACAAATCAATTTGCTTGTTTGAACCTAAAATTTAAGGATTTGGACATTATTTCCAAAATACTTTTGAAAGCATTTGCAAATGAAGAGTAAAATGCCTTGGTACATTTGAGACACCTTGTTCTAGCTACATCTGGAAAAATAATTATTTGTGTTTTTGAATTGCAGTAGTACCAAAACTGGAAATAAATTGTTAGTTTTTGAGTTTGACTTTCTGTACACTGGATGTTTCATTGCCTTTGAAGATAAAACCTGTAAAACTGGCAAAGTTAATTGAGCCAAAATTATTACCTGCATCTGAAGAACAGTCCTGACCCAAAACATCACCTATCCTTGGTCTCCAGAAATGCGGCCTGATCCACTGAGTTACTCCAGCACTTTGTCTTTTTTTTTTTAATCACCCGAGTCAAATTGCTTACAGTGGGGATTTGTATTTGATCGATGGCGAACTGGCAAGTGAGTGTCTCCTGAAACAGGCCAGTGTTGAGTGGAGGTTTTTAAATAGCAACCTCTAATGCGCTTTTCCTTAATTTCAGGCATCCAAATGTCCTACGGCTGTACAACTATTTCCATGATCGGAAAAAAATATACCTAATGTTGGAGTATGCTCCTGGAGGAGAGTTGTACAAAGCGCTGCAGAAATGTGGCTGCTTCACTGAACAGAGGAGTGCCACGGTATGTGAGATTCATTTATGCAAACTAACTGACCATCATTGGATGTTGTATTTGAACAGCTGAATTAACTGAAATTCATCCAGGCAGGCAATGCTTACCGTATTTCCCGGCAATGAAGATGCTATTTTTTACCCAAAAATAAGGCACGAAAATTTACCTGCGTCTTGGAGGCTGAAGGTTAGGTTGTTAATTAAGTCTAGCCCTCATTGCTGGCAGCTGATGGGAAGCGGCTGTAAAAGGACAGCACCGTTTGGGGGGGGGGGGGTGGAGTGCTGTAGTGAGTGAGTTGCTGGCATGATTCCCGACCACCCCCCCCCCCCCATCTCAACGCTCCTGCCCGTGCTGACCCGGGCCAGACTCCCCACACACTGTGAAATGAACTCTGACCCCCCAATGGGTCCCTTGAACATTCATTGTGTCATTCAATAAGATCACAACTGATTCAGCTAGTCCAGGTGTGCTCCCAGTTTTCCCACCATCTCTCCACCTGCCGTCACCATCCACTCCCCACCCATTCAGAATGGAGATCTGGAAGCCTTGGGCAAATTTAATTGTTACTTTATTTTATTATATATTTTTTGAGCATGAGAAATTCTATGTCCCGCCAGCCTTTTTTCAAAAGTTAGCAACTCAAAATGGTACGTCTACATTGCCGGGAAATACAGTAATTGAATTCTTTAAACTCGAGTTTCTTATTTGTAATATCATTCCAATAATTGAGTTTCTTAAGTTGTTAATTTTTGGGTAAAATACCAATTCACAGAGTAGAACATGCGAATGCTGGAATTTAAACTTCATAATTAAGCTCAATTGAATGTGCAAAAGTTCTAATTAGTAGATGAGTCAGTTATGTTTGTGACATTTGGAAGGGACTTGGAGGAACTAGTTTGTCTTGACACATGCATTGTCATAGAAACATAGAAAATAGGTGCAGAAGGCCATTCGGCCCTTCGAGCCTGCACCGCCATTCAATATGATCATGGCTGATCATCCAACTGAGTATCCTGTACCTGCCTTCTCTCCATAACCCCTGATCCCTTTAGCCACAAGGGCCACAATGTACACCCTTTGCGCATTGCTTCTGATATTTGTACAGAATCCATTCCTTCAATCACCGTTATTTCCAATGTGATGACTGAATATTTGAGTGATGCCTATCCTGGTCTATGTGGTGTTCTTAACATGTTTATCATTTTCAAAAAGTTGTTTTGCACAAATTACCTTCAGATGGCAGTGAAGTGATGCTCATTGTTTCCTTTATTCCAGTACATTTTGGAGCTGGCAGATGCATTGCAATATTGTCATTTAAAGAAGGTAATTCATAGAGACATCAAACCAGAGAATCTGCTTCTGGGTCTTCGTGGGGAGCTGAAAATAGCTGACTTTGGTTGGTCTGTCCATGCTCCTTCATCAAGGTTTGTGGCTAGTCATTTGCTTTTTTTTGAAAAATATGAATCCCAAATAATTTCCATATTTGCTTTATTGAGTCAAAAACCTTTACTGTTTTACCTCTAAAAGGACATTAACTGGGGATGTAATAATAGTCAGAAAACTCCTTTAAAATGGCCACTGGAAATGTAAAATTCCACATATTAGTTTGGAGCCTGAGCCCCTCTTGTCTGGTGAATCTACCATATCCCAGTGAGCAGATCTCTCATTCAGAATACTGAATTGTCAATTGAGAAGAAATTAGGGGATTTATTATGGGGAAAACCTAAGTTTCCAAATGCTGACTTGTGACCATCTCCACCGATTGCTTATTATTAATTTAACTCTTGATTTAGGCGCTTAGCTTGCCCGTTCTCACTCCTGAATTTTACTTACATTTGGTTCTATCCTGGTAAAATGGAAAGTTTATTTTTCTTAGATTTTCCCTAGGTGGCATGGACTCTAATCCTTGTTTGGCACTGCTAAACTTGTAACACTTCACCCATTTGTCAACTGCAATACTTGCAGCTACATCATTCTGCATCTTTTCTCTTTGCCTTGATCGGATGTTGCTCCAAACTTGCTTCTGTTGCTTAATAGTTCCTCACATCAGTGCCTTATCTTTACAAAGTGTAGCCTTTCCAGTACATTACAATAATTGGATTCTCTGTTGTAGGGAACTACATCTATTATCCATGTGCTTTGGTCTCTAGTAGCTTCTCTCCCAAAGAGTAACCTTCATCCTTCTGTTTATTTCCTTCCAGAACTTTTTTCCACTCATTCTGTAGCTTTCTGCTTTGCATGTTTTCTGAATTGTAATCAACATTTTGGTCTACTGTTATTTCCTATCCATCTCAAGCTTTCCTCAAATCCTTGCTTTCTTGTTTTTCAAAGCCTGTTCTTCCCACTTGTGAAATGGTGGGTATGGGGCAGATCAGTCATACTGTACTTCAGTGAACAAGATATTTGGCCTTGCTGATACCTCCCTTACTTTGTGGAGGGAGAATTGTCACAATGCTGTGTTGGGCTTGATATTAGTTTACCATAACATGATACGTCAAATTAAATCCTTACAGAAGAAAGACGTTCTGTGGTACTTTGGATTACCTGCCTCCAGAGATGGTTGAAGGACGGATGCATGATGAGCGAGTGGACTTGTGGTCTCTGGGCATTCTGTGCTATGAGTTCCTTGCAGGTCATCCTCCATTTGAATCTTCATCTCATCAGGAGACATATAAAAGGATCTGTAAGGTGAGATGTTATACATAAAATTGTTGAGAAAAGTCAGTCATCTATGCCTTGCAGGCTGCTTACAGGCATGCCTATGTCAGGGAATATGTCTGGAGAACTGGCAATCTGTCCTCGGCCTATTGTGGTTGAAATTGTAAATGGATAGATAATACTTGGATGTTATTAATAAGACCAAGTTGGTATTTCAACATAATAAATGTATTCTAATATAAACAGCAAATGCTGGAAACACATTGCAGGCCAGACAGCATTTAAATTATTCTCGAGTCTTCAATTTGTAGTTTCGCATTCCACAAATGTAACACGACTTGCTGAATGTTTCTAACTTTGTTTTTGTATCCAAATTTCCAGTATCTGCACTCTATAATTATTCATGCATAACTGAAAATTTTCAATATTGAAATTTATAGGTTGAAATCCAGTTTCAACCGAGCATGTCAGAAGGTGCAAAGAGTCTAATCAGCCAATTACTTCGCCATAATCCAGTACTGAGACTTCCCCTCAAGGGTGTGATGGAACATCCATGGGTGAAATCTAATGCCTGCAGACTTCTTCCACCAGAATGTACCGCCAGTGAGAATTTACAACTACCGAGGTCCTGAGGATAACCGACTTGTACTTTAAATGTATATTGAACGTGAACTTTGTAAATTATTTGCTTTTCCTCCATATGAACCAGTCTTTCTGCATGTTTTAGTCATTGTTTGAACTGTATACACTGATATTTAGATTTGTCATCAAATATGTAATGTTGTAAGTCATGTATTCTACCCAGTTTTTCCACTTGCTTAAGTATTACAAAGTGACCTGCATCTGCATTTTGTTGAAACTACATGCCTTAAACCTCAAACAGTAATTCAGAACTACCTGGAGTTGACTGTTTGTAGCTAAAGCAATGAAAATGATGCTTTTAAAAAAGTTTGTGTTGATTTGCAAATAAAACTGTTGAATTCTAAAACAGTTTACCTTTTTGAAGAATTTGAGTATTTACACTTTAATGGCCTAAGGAAATTGATGCTACGTCTATTATCCCCCTACAAAGGAGCCTATTCAGAAGCCTTGTTGGGTTCTGAAATATTGACCTGTGTGGTTTATGAAATAGCAGAGAAGGTCTTTTAACTATTCCTCCAGTGACATTTGTATTCAGTCAGTTTAAGTACATGTGAAAATTGGGCTAGTAACATTTGCACGTCAAATATAAAAGCATAACAACAAACTCTTCAGCTGGTTTGAACCTTGAACTCTTTGTAGCCTTGGATGGAATGTATTCTGTGATTTGATGTCTATTTATCTCAGCTGTATATCCAAAGACATTTAATTTATTACAAAAATGGGCCAAAGTACATTGTTTTTTCCCCTCCTCCAATATTTGTGAAAACCCAAATTTAAAAAGCAGAATTTAACTTGTAGTTTGCACAAGGAAAGCAGCACCAAGAATCCAATGATACCTCTGACCTAGATCACAGCACTCAGTTGCAACTGGATCTTCCAAAAAAAAAAAAAATGCTGAAGGAACCTAGTAGGCCAAACAGAATCCGTGGAAGGAAACAAACAGATGTTCCAGATCAGGTCATTTCTTCATAACCAAACCTGTAATGCTTGTGAGGTGGCAGAAGTTCATGCTCAGGCAATGTAAGCTAGGTGATTGATTTTTCCAAAGTTACTACATGTGCAAGTATGTCAAAGAAAGATCTGAAGTTAAAATGTTTTATGTATCAGAATAATATCACGTTTACTCCAGCAGCTTTTATTTTATTTAAACACTTTCTTCATAAAGACACCTTCAGTATAGTTAAATTGATTACATTTTAAGTCTGTAAACAGCAGAATTGTACATCCACACTTGAAGACACCGATAAATTGTGTCAGTAAGACGTGGCTCTTGTATCAAAGTGTCTGAGAAGCTTTGCATTAGGAGGCGTAGGCAGTTAAAACGTGGTTACACCACTGGACTAAATAAATACAGACATGCTATCATCTAGGGAAACGGCACATGATAGTCCCAACAATGGACAAAGGAATATGGAAACATATCACCTTTTTCCCTCTGCACTTTTGCACTGTACTTTATAACTGCCAGGATTTCATGTTGCTTAATCAGCCACAACTGATCAATGCTTTAAAGTCAATTCTGATAAGAGGAACTATATATACATATAATTTTAAAACTGCAGACAATATCTTCTGGTTCAATTGGCCAGTCAGGTCATACATACCATATTTAGATCAGGGTTCAAATGGGAGTGCCCGAGGCATCCAATTTTATAATACTGTACTAGTTTTCTATTTAAAGCAAGTGCTGAGGGACACAGAGTAAGGAATCTAAAGTTATGGTAAATTTGCTGTTTCAAGAGGCTTAAATGAAAAGTTCATGGATACATGTTAAAACAATGCATAATTATTTTCTTAAATGTTCATCTACAAATATTTTGGTAGAAATAAAATGAGTTTTCAAAATGTCTGAAATTGCAAACCATTTAATCGGCTGATCTATTGTTCCCTTAATCCAAACCGCTCAACATGATTTAATGGAATTATGTGCAACCTTACCTCTCTGCAATGACTGTGCTGGCATACACTGCTATTTGCTTAATGTCAGGGCCTTCAACAGATTACAATTCTAGAATGTCTCAGCCAAACACAGCAACCTCTGCACCATGTTTCAAACAGCTTTTTCCTGCTAGTGGCAAAAAGCCACCAAGTCTCCAAATGCTGCACAGTGCTAAAGGAAATAGTTCAGTAACTTCTCATTGTGCTGAGTTTAAACTGAATGTTCTGGGAACAAACTAATCCACAGACCAAGGCAACCAGTGACCAAGTGTAGGAATCTTGGGTAATATTCAAATAATTGCTCAAAAATTTCAAATGATAAAAGAAATGTGCTTGGAAAATTGATATATGTGTGTGAGGACAATGACTTTATAATCTTCAAGGTAGTCCAACATTTCTCAAATGAATACTCCACATCTCCAAGTTCCATTCTTCAAAAGGCAGTTACGAAAAGGCAAGAGAGATTTTATTATTAGTCATCCCATTCGGAAACAGCTTCATACGTTTAGACACCAACAATATGAAGAACATAACCAACTGATTCCAATGCTAATTTTGGTTTTAATTGGTGATAATGAATTTTAAAAATGTTCAGTTCAAAATGCATTATTTGGAAACCTGACCACTAGTTAGCTTTAAAATGGATCAACTTTTATCTTCCGTTTAAAGGTGGATCAACTGTTTCTTGCTTTTTTTTAAAGTTAATTAACATTAGTTATATAGATTTTGTTTAACTGTCCCTTTCAATTAAACTTGTGGTGCAGTGAGTAACTCTATATGCACTTCACAGCTCACAAGAGCAATGCAAAACTTGCAGGGGATGCAAGTACAATAAATAACGATTTAACAGAAGCTGTATAATGGTGGCAAGGATTAGTAAGATCATAAATTTCCCAAATTCCAGCATCAGTACCATTAAAAAACAGACCAATTAAACAAATATGTTTACAATTTTGAGAATGAAAGAGTGAGCTAGACATTGAGGATGATGTTGTTTTAGTGTGCATGTACAAATGGATTAAACAATGGTTTTAAAAGCAGAGCAAGAGGTTAGATGTGTCAACTCCACTGAATGGGAATTCTTGTATCAATGATTTTTTTTTTCAAAGTTTAAGCACAGCATACACTCGAGATCTCATTATATCTTAAATTTAAAATTTCAATAGTGTTCCCCTTTTGAATTTCACTCGAGTTGGGAAGCTCTAACTGCAGTCAAAGTCAATCTAGAAACATTTACACCTCAGTTACTGCACACTATTAATCCATGAACTCTGTTCCCTCAGAGTTAAATAAGAATTAAAATGTTTCTACAAAGACAAATGTCTGGTCTAGTAAAAACTGTTGCAGCCTTGAAATCGCCAGGGTTTAATGTCATGTCTCTGGAAGTTGGTTAATATCTGTCAGTTTCGTGTCATTCAAGATCGCACGAATATTCTCCAGGGTTTCTGCCTGACGAATCCGCTCCAACTGCACCTTTTGGGTGAAATCACAGGATTCATTGCAGTTATTACTTTAATGATTTACACATTAAAAACACGCCATGTTTTTCAATAGGTACCTTTCAATGAGAGGACTCAGATTGCTGACATCAATCAGACTCCAACTCGCCAGTTAGCATCAGTGGGGGGGGGGGGGAACAGCTTCAAGTTCGTAATATCACAAGACCATTAGTACATGGTAGCGGCAGAGAGAAACTGCTCAATCCAGGATGTATATTTGTGCTAGTATTTCACAAGCATGGTTATGATCTATATCCTGCCTCTTGAATGGAACTCATATGCTAAGGATGTCACAGATCTTACAATCTACCTTATTGCTGCACTCACACTTTTCTAACCTGTACTTACTCTGTAGCTGTAACATTATGTTCTTCACTATTTATTTTCTCTTTTGCACTACCTGATGTACAGTATGATCTGCCTAGATAGTACATAAAACAAAGTTCTTGCCTGTATCCTGGTAGATTTGACAATAACAGACCAATACCATCCATCTCCCAGGTCTTAAAAAAAAACTTTTGGTGAAAGTACGAGATTTTGTTGGATCAAATAGAATGGTATCTCACTAATGACTGCACTTCATGTGAACAATTTATTCAACTGTGAATCAGCACTTCCAGTGAGGGTTGCTAAATAATGAATGATCTGGAATACTGACAAGAAATTGTAGGTATCCCTCCGCCCATGCTAGTGGGACAAGCTGAGCCAACAGCAACAGCCAAACACCATTTTTATCTTTGAACTGTTCAGCTGGAGAGAAGAATCAAGTGGTTCCTTGGAGAAAAGCAGCAGCATGCATTCAAAGTAAAGGCAGGATAGGAGCTAAGTAAAATCTTTAAAATTAAGGTCTTTAAAATTATGAGCGGGTTAGACAGAGTGGACGTGGATAAGCTTTTCCCATTGAGAGTAGGGAAGATTCAAACAAGGGGACATGACGAGAATTAAGGGACAGAAGTTTAGGGGTAACATTAGGGGGAACTTCTTTACTCAGAGAGTGGTAGCTGTGTGGAATGAGCTTCCAGTGGAAGTGGTGGAGGCAGGTTCGATGTTATACTTTAAAAATAGATTGGATGGGTATATGGACGGGAAAGGAATGGAGGGTTATGGTCTGAGTGCAGGTAGATGGGACTAGGGGGCAGTAAAAAAAAATTTTTTTAAAGGAGTTCGGCACGGACTTGAAGGGCCGAGATGGCCTGTTTCCGTGCTGTTATGGTTATATGGTTAAAATAGAGTCCTAGGAAATAGTGAGCGACAAACCACTTGAAATATTAATTTAAGGCTGTGAAGATACCAGTAGAAAAGCCTACAAACAAATGCGCTTGCAGTCGAAGAACATGCAAACAGAAACTTTGCAGAAAAGACCTGTGTCAGAAAGCACAAAGTAAAGCAAGCACCCGTCAGTTGGCACTATCTTGTTCATAAATGAGTTGCCACTTTGAACTTTGGGCAGGAGAGGAGAATGTAACAGGTTTTGTGGCACACTGAGTAACCAGTAGAACATAGAAGAGTACACTACAGGAAAGGCCATCGGGCCCCACAATATCTGTGCCAAAAATAATGCCAAGGTAAACTAATCTCATTTGCCTGCACATGAACCATATCCTTCGATTGTATGCACATCCATATGCTTATCTAAAAGTCTCTTAAAGGCCACTATCGTTTCTGCCCCCACCATCACTCCTGGCAGTGGGTCCCAGTCACCCACCCCCGTGTAATAAACTTTGCCCCTCTCATCTTAAAACTATGTTCTCTATGTTCTCTAGTCTTTGACATTTTCACCCAGGGAAAAACATTCTGTCTACGCCTTTCATCATTTTATATACTTCTATCAGGTGTTCTAGAGAAAATAATCCAAGTTTATCCAACCTTTCCTTGTCACTAATACCCCCTAATCCAGACAACATTAAAACCAAAGAAATAAAGATACTTAAAAATGTAAACTTAAATGCTATAGAAATCTCATACGGTCTTCAGAACCAATTTACCACAACATGCAATGTTAGTGCAGCCTAGCTCATTCATACTGCTCACTTCGTTATGAAAATTGATTCCTTACCTGCAAAGTTTGGGAGAGTTTAACAAAATCTCTCTGCACTTGCTCACTGACATCCAGTTCAGTTTGCAATCTCTGGCCTTTATTTTTCTCCTCGTACAGCAGCTGTTCTAGATTGGTCTGAAACACAAGACAGAAAACCGGGTTTTAATTTTGGACATCAAGCATTATTGCATCACGTATTTTGGAGATACACTTGCTGGTAAGCTTTGGTTATCTGTAGCTTAAGAGATACATTGAATCATATCTGTAACTCATTGCCAAATAAATTTAACATTAAATAAACACAAATAGAAGCAGCAAATCAACAGCAATGAAACCATTCTATATAATACAAGATAATTAACATTATTTACCATGTGGCTGAGGAAGCATGTGTAATATTTGCACCGAGCAGTTTTATTCCTTTTCCCTCTGCCCGAGAACTGAATGCTCATTCAGGGGGAAAGATTTAATAGGAACCTGAAGGGCAACATTTTCCACAGAAGATGGTAGGTATATGGAACGTTGCGGCAGGTACTATAACAACATTTAAAAGACATTTGGACAAGTACATGGATAGGAAAAGTTCAGAGGGATATGGATCAAACATGCCATGGTAGGACTAGCATAAATGGGGCATCTTGGTCCACATGGGCAAGTTGGGGAAGGGGCTATTTCTGTGCTGTACGACTGTCTGTGATTTTAATTTGTGAATCATATTTTAAATATTGGATTTTTGGGGGAAATATCTAAAAATCAATCTGTCTCTGAATATATTCAGTCGCTGGGTCCCATAGCCCTCAAGAGGATAACTCCAAAGATTCACCGCCTAAGGACAAAAGATGTTTCTCATCATCTCAGCCGTGATGGCCAATCTTTTACTTTGAGACTGTGACTGGTGACTCTGTATGTCGCAGTTGGAGGAAATATTATTCCTACATCTACCTTGTAAAAATTTCCTGTTTTTTAGTAAGATTAACCCATGTACCTGTCTTATAAACGCAAGTATTGCCTAATAATCTCTGCTGTGGAACATCACATCCCAGACATCACTGTTGCACAACCTCTATCACAGACAGGAAGCCACATCCTAGATGCAGTCACATCAGGGTCCTGTATACTGTAGTCTTTCTTGCCCACAAATCCTCTTGTTATAAATAACATGCATGTCTGTTTAAGCAGTTTGGGTACTGAGATACTCAGCTCCCTCTGAACATCAACACCTTTCAATCTTTCATTGCTTAAAAAAAACCACCACTGTTATACTGAATTCTACCAAAGTCCATGACCTCACATGATCTACAACATGTTCTACCTTCCTTATTCACATAGCCTGAAGTTCCACAGCATTGGCAGGGACAAGTCTGTCACTGTATCACAGATAAAGCACTGTTGGAGATGGGTCTGTAACTGTATAATACTGGGGTATATTATTGGTGGGGACAGGTCCATCACCAGATAACATTGCAGAGTACTGTCCTGGTGAGGATGGGTCTGTCACATTATAACATTGGGACATAGTACTGGAAGAGTCCCAAACCAAAATGTCTTCTGTCCATTTCCTTCCACATCTGCCACCTGACCCGTTGAGTTTCTCCAGTCCAGTTTTTCACTTTTGCTTTTCACTTTACGATCTTCACCATAGAGGACACGACAGAAAGTTTTTCCATGGGAGAGAGGGGGTAATGGACAGTGCCTGAAGGTGATGTTAAATAATTCACTGGCCAGTAGGTATCTAACATGACATTAAAGGTCACATTGGCTGAGAGTGCTCAACAATGGTAGTTCATGGACAACCAGAAAGTATGTCGCGTCTGGAAGTGTGTTAAGAAACCATGCGGAAAATGGCTTATCACTTCATTTTACACCAGAAACTAAAAACCCATTTTCAGTTGAAGAACACTGTGTAAAATAAGTGTTGTGCAACTGTATTTCCTGGCACAACACTGTCATATTGTTGAAATATGTTTCCATGCAAAAGATCCACACTGATCATATTCCCAATTACATTGCTTCTACAAGCACACTGCTGAGCATCTGAAGGAACTGGTAGGAACTAATTCACTGACACTCAGAGGCCATCCTAATTTTACAAGAATACTGCTTTTCCCATACTGGAGATTAAATGAAGGATTAGATTAAACAGTAATGTCAATTCTGTTAGCTCACACAAATCTTCACTGTAAAATAACCTGCTGTCGAATGCAGAATACAGTCTTTGTCAGGTACAGGAAGACTAAATTCAAGTTATCAAATTACAAAACTGAATGTGGAAGTTCAATTTTATTCCCATATAAAGTGCAAACTATTTTGCCTGGACACTACGAAAACATCCTTTCTCTTCGAGTGGTGCCGCAGATTACTAGCGTGAGGGGCAGGTGGGATCTAGTTTATCAACTCTTCCAAAAAAAATCGTCTCCAAATTGCCCCACAACCCCGAGGTAAACACAGAATGTCTGCCATTAAAACTGTGTTCTTAGACAAAAATCAAATTATTCCAGCATCGGTATATTTCAATCCAAAGAATCCTGATCCAAAATATCACCTATCCATGTCCAACAGTGATGCTGCCCGATCCGCTGAGTTACTCAAGCCCTTGGTGTTCTACACAAGATTCCAGCATCTGCAGTTTCTCGTGTCTCTAATACATATTTTAAGTGTTAATTGCAGTAGAAATGTAGAAACGGATCCAGAAGTTTCCATTTGTGCCAGATTTATGGTTTAGCTGGCTGGTAAACTAAATAGATAATTAGTTCCAGCTAAAACATCATGACACAATGTAGGCAGGTGGAGTATTTAGGCCAATGTAATCTGGGCTAATAATAAACATAAATCCATCTTGAAAAACCTACTGTATCTATCATGTGGCAACCTTGGAAGAATTGTATCCTACGGAGAGCACTGGTAGATCATTTCCAACTTTAAACCCCCTTGGGATTTTCCAAACTCACCTTAGCAGACCCCTCCTTCTTCACTTGTTCTTCTAACTTGTTCCTCATTTCTTCAAGTTCTTCCAGTTGTTTGGACTTCTCTTGCAATCTGGCTTCCAACTGGAAACAAATACATTTTTACAGTGGAGCTCAGAAGATTCTCTGCAAATTTCCTCCTGTACATTTAATTATTAAAGAGCTTGTGAACAAGTGAGAGAAAATAAGTATTTAATTTATATTCATGGGATGTGGGAGAGGAAGTATTGGGGAGTGGTGACCACCCTAAGCTGCCTCCTTGAATCATTGCTATGTGTGTATTCATATTACTGGTAGGCAGTTCCATGGTTTTGATCCAACCTCCACAATGATATATTTCTACGTCAGGATGTGACATAGGGAAGGAGCGGAAGCTGAGGATGAAAGATGGCAGGATCTCGCAGGTGGCATCTAGATGGAATAAATCACAGGTTGGGAGAAGCCACTGCAGATGCTTTTCTAGTTGGCTGGGGTTGACTGGAGAATACATTGAAAGGTATAATCTGGGCAGGCAATTGTGGTCTTTTAAAAAAAATGCAAAAGTTGTGAAAAAAATCTTTCCTCCAGGCAAAAAAGCCACAAGAAAATGGAAAGACGTTATGCTTATAGCTCAGTAGAGAAGAACGTTACAAAGGAAGAATCTTAAAAACTTATCAGAAACTCCAGTCGGCCTGGAGATTGAACCTGTTATAACTCAACATTTGATAAAGTCCCGCAAGGCAGTCTGACCCAGAAGATTAAGATGTATAGGTTTAAAAGTGACTTCAGAACTGGTTTACTGATAGAAGACAGTGCGTTGTAGTGGAATGTCAACACACAGACCTGCCAGATATACTGCAGAATGAATGGTCTGGTAAGAATGAGCAATTTGGTATTTAATGAGCAATTTGGTATTTAATATTAGTCCAAAAAAAATCTTAATAGCTGATAAAACCTAATGATCTGAACATTTACATCAGAGATGCTCTGGTGTCATCTTCCAAGGTTCTCTAGATTCTAGAATGTTTCCTGTGGATTGGAGGATAACAAACATGGCCCACTATGTGTGAAAGGAAGAGAGGAAACAGTAACTGTTGGCCTGAATCTGAGATTGCAAACTGTAAAACTGTAAACAAGAAACCAGCTTGAAAAGATCAACAGGACTAAGCAGAGTCAGCATAGATTTGTGGAAACATTTGCTGGAATTCTGCAAGGATGCGACTAGTCATATAGAAAAGGAGAAACAGTGGAGGTGGTCTATTTATATTTTCAGAAGATATTTCCGAAGGTCCTGCAGAGGAGGTCGATTAAGGTTTGAGTACAGAGAATGGGTATAATATCCCCACATAAATTGAGAACTTGCTATTGAACAGAAAGCATAGATTGGGAATAAATAGATGATTCTTTGGTGGTTAGGCTGTGACTAGTAGGGGACTAGTAGGGTACTTTCAGTTGGGCCGAGTGTTTCACAATCTAATTTAGCAAGTTTGCCGAGGGGGGGTAAAACATCATACTTCCAAGTTTGTTGACAACACTAAATTAGCTGGGAGGAGTATAGAATATATGCGGTCTCGAAAATTGAGTGAGGAGGCGAGAACACATAATATAATGTGAAAAAATGTTAGGTTATCACCTTTGGTGCACATAACAATAAAGCAGATTGATTGTTAAACAGTGTGAAATTGGGCAGTAGTGATGTTTGGGGAGCCAAGTGTGCTTGTACAAAGACCTTTTTCAGGCCAACATGCAGGTGCTCTGAGCAAAATGTTAAGGAGAGACGAGGAACTGCAATGTTATGTTCACTTTTATTACAAGAGGATTTGAATGCAAGAGTAAGGAAGTCGTATCGAAATTGTGCAAGGACTTGTGAGAGCACACCTGGGATAATGTGAACAGTTTTGGGCTCCTTAACTCAGAACGGATGTACTTGCCATTGCGGGAGTACAGCGAAGATTCACTAAACTGGTTCCATCCAGGGTGGAGGATATGCCTTAAGAGGGGAAAATCGAGTAGACTAGGCCTGTATTCTCTAAAGTTTAGAAGAATGAGAGGAGATAGCATTAAAAATGTATACAACTCTTAAAGGCTTGACAGGTTAGATGCACAGAAGAAGTTTCTCCTGGCTGAGGACTCCAAGATCAGGAGACACCGCCTCAAAATAAGGGTCAAGCAGTTTGGACTGAGAAAGGAAGATATTTCTTCATTGGCATTCTCTATCCCAGAGGGCTGTGGAGCCTCTGTAGTTGCATTAATTCAAAATATTAAATGATGGATTTCTAGACATTAAGCGAATCAATAGATTTGGGGATAATGCAAGAAAATAGCATTCAGATAGATGCCATAATCTTAATGAATAGCAGAGCAGATTCGAAAGGCAACTTTACACATTCCTGCTCCAGTTTATCATTCTCTTAAGTAACAGCCGTGCCTTTTGGAGATTATACATTTTCACCATTTCCATCATTGTGGCCATGACATTCAAAGGGGAAAAGAGCATTTGCAGTAAGTTCAATTTGTAGTTTTGCATCCAGAGTGAGGTTTTCCAAGTATCACACAGCATACGTGTACTGGGTGAAGAGATGAGGTTCAGGAATTTCATTTTATAAGTATTGATCCTGAACCATAAATGTAAAGAATTCTATAGACTTTATTTGGATCTGTAAGATTCTATACTTTATGTAGTAAACAAGAAATTATAAATTCACTCATAATACACTTGCCAAAGATAAAATCTTGCAAAACTAAAATATATCAGATTAGAGAATCACAATAAGTTCTTAATTTGTATTTAAGCAACAAAAATGGAAACACAAACAGAAGGGGGAAGCTTTCATCTCATCAAACCCACCCTATACACAAAGTTCCCACTATAATTTAAGTACAACAAAAGTAAAAATAAATCAGTACAGGGCGAGTACTAGAAAGTGGCACTGAACTAACGATTCACCAAGATCTTAATGAACGACAGCAGTGCGAGCAACCAAGGGGCTTACTATAGCTTCCCTTTCTGGTGATCCTAGTAAATGAATCTTGTACCCTTTAGCAACAGGGTAAATTGTCCATGTTTTATCGTCTGAATCAATTATTTTTTATTCAGGATCTATTGCCCATCCCAAACTGCCTCAAGGTGGTGACGATTCACCTTCTTGAACTGTTTTTCGAGGAGATGGTGTTGAGTAGGGAGTTTCAGGATTTAAATCCAACAATAATGGAAGACAAAGATAGTGCAGCTCAGGTTACAGTGGGTTTTTGAGGGGAACCTCCTCCTCCCCCAGGTGCTGTTGTTCCCCTGATCTACTGCCAGAGTCTTTCTTGGTGGTAATGATTATGGAGTAATTCCGAAGACTGCGTCTGATTTTGATTATAATCCCCCACATAGAAACTCCAGGTTTTTCTCTACCTAACTCCAGTTCTTCTTAAAATCTTGTTAACTTTAATCAAATTGCAGCATAATCTCCTAATTTCAAGGAACAACAATCAAGAGTAGATAAGTAGATAAGAGTAGTAATTGCCTTCACCACTTAGTTCATAAGTTCTAGGAACAGAATTAGCCATTCGGCCCAACAAGTCTACTCTACCATTCAAGCATGGCTGATCTATCATTCCCCCTCAACCTCATTCTCCTGGCTTCTCCCCATAACCCCTGACACTCGTACTAATCGACATTTTATAACTTTCTGACTTGCACGCAATGACAATGACTTGAGTCATTGCGTGCAAGTCAGAAAGTTATAAAATGTTGGTTAGGCCGCGTTTGGAATGTGTGCACAGTGCTGGGTGACTCATTACATAGAAAATAGGTGCAGGAGTAGGCCATTCGGCCTTTCGGCCCATTCAATATGATCATGGCTGATCAACCATCTCAATATCCTGTACCTGCCTTCTCTCCATACCCCCTGATCCTCTTAGCCACAAGGGCCACATCCAACCCTTTTAAATATAGCCAATGAACTGGCCTCAACTACTTTCGGTGGCAGAGAATTCCACAGATTCACCACTCTCTGTGTGAAAAACAGAGATGGATGGAAGATGGATTACAAGATGGACGGAAGACTTGAGAGGGAGCAGAAGTTACCCGAAGCATAATGATGCTTGGATTAGAGGGCGGTAGTTATAAGGAGGTTGGACAAACTTGGTATACATGCAGTAGCCAGAATCTTTTTCCTTGGATGGGAATACCTAAAACTAGAGGACAGCTTTACAGTGTGTTTGGAGGGAGTGGTGAGGGTGTTTAAAGGAGATGTGCAGGGCAGGTTTTTTTTTTTCTTACACAGAGAATGATGGGTGCCTGGTAGACCTGCCGGGGGTGGTGGTGGTAGCAAGTACAATATTGGTGCTTAAATCTTTTAGATAGGCACGTGGCTATGCTGGGAATGGTAGGATATGGATCATGTGCATTAAGATGCGATTAACCACATCATGTTTGACACAGACGTTGTGGGCCAAAGGGCCTGTTCCTGTGATGTATTGTTCTATGTTGCAATACATCTCTTGGGAGACTGGGGGGGGGGGGGGGGGGATCATCCTACCAAATCTGTGCTGTTGTTATGCAATGATCTCTAAATTGATCAACCAAACAAGACCATTTTTATACGATTTCCTCATCTGAATTTTGTAGCAAACAAGATTACCAAAAAAACTCACCTGATCTTTATCCGCTTTCACTCTCTCCAATTCTGTTTTCAAACTGGAAAAAGATGCTGAAAGAGAAAAGTAATAACTTTTTACATTTATCATGATTTTGCACAATGGAATGCCACATTTTACTCTGTGATGCTGAACAGCAGCTGACATTTCATGCGAAGCAGTGTGAACAGAATGCAGGAAGATCCAACTGAATTGGTAGCTGAGATTTCTTTGTTTAATCGTCATATCTCAAGGAAAATGGGCAGCTACTGCCATTCAAATTCAGTAGCTTACCCTTCATAGGGTCCCTCAAGCACAATCCCAAACCTGAAACTAGCACTGGGCTGCAATGAACCATGATGAGATCAGTTTAAAGAAAACTAAAATAGGTAACATCTGAAAAACACTCGCCCAAAAGGTGGTCGGTAAAATGGATTAAAAAGGCATTTGGGATTTTTGCCTTTATCAGCTTGCGCACAGACTACAAGAGTGGGGAGGTTATGCTGGAACTGCATACAACTCTAGCTGGGTCACAGCTCAAGTGCGGTGTACAGTTCTGGTTCCAGTAAGAACAAAGGGATTCACGGGAGAAGATGCAGGGGAGATTTACAAGGATGTTCAGCATATTGTAGCTATAACAAAAGATTGGATTAACTGGTGTTGTTCGCCTGGAACCGAGGTAGCTTGCGAATATTTACTTAGAGACGTACATGGTGGACTCTATTCTTCCTATTTGGTCTATCCATTTTCTTATCAGAGGAATCAAAAATCAGATGCAGACATTTCAGAAATGGGTGACAGGAGTTTGGATTTCACTATCTGAAAGGGAGATAGAGGCAGATGCCCTAGCCACTTACAAAGAGTACTCAGTTGTGTACTGAATATCTGAGTCTTGCAGGGACTAGACTAGGAGATAGAAAGTGGGATTAAAATAGAACATTCCTTATTAGCCAGCAAGCACATTAGAGTGGCTGTCTATCACGAATTTCCCATGGCATTATCAAGGTTTACTTGATTTCAAACGTTCTGATGGCCTTAAATACAATCGTAATTCTCAACCACAACACGGCAGAAAACATCCTAATTCTAATAGCAGAGCCAGAAAAGTGGGCGCAGGTAGGTTAATTATAGTATAAAAAATGCAATGGTTCAGCCTGAGTCAGCATACGTAAAACCCACCGTTAACCACAAGGTGACAAATCTGCCACAGATTACCAAGGAGGCATTAAGAAGAGGACAATATTATCTAAGGATATATAAAGCCGTTTAGTAAAGGTAGCAGAACAGGTTCAGCCTCTGGGGATCTGGGGACAGTGGATGCCTAGTTTTCCTTTTGCTATAAATAGGTCACTAATCACCGACACCCCATCACTGCTTACATATCGAAGGTAGAAGAGACACAGCTGTGAAATAAATGGTGACCTCAATCAGCTCAATGCAACAGTGATTGGTCAAATTGAGCTGATTCATCAATGAACTTCCTCCATTTGCGAAGGTCAGATGATTGCTGATAATTGCATTAGCATTGATAGGTGTCATAGTCGGCGTGGACGTGGTGGATCAAAAGGGTCTATTTCTGTGCTGCACAAATCTATGATTCAACTAGAAGTACACCTGACTGAGGAGGGGTTGTACTTTTTATCAACTGTCTCAAAAACATCTTTGTTATACATGAAGGGGAAGCATCAACGGGGAATTAAATATGTTGCACAGGAGGGCCAATATTTGAAACCAATAATTCCACACGACTTCAGCTCTGAGATGATTCTTCTCTGCTCAAGGGGCTCCAATTGAGGTTCATTTTATCTACTGCACCAGTTGATCATTTCAAGGTACAATGGGGCAGCGCTGATGAAATCAGTATTACAAGCACTGCATTTCAATCAACCTGAAAAACATTCATGTCAGCATTTTTCACTCGTGTTCCTGTTCACTCACCTGTTCCTGTCACTTTTAGTTTCTCGTGTATACAAGAGCAATGCAGAACTTGTATTTTATCTTACCAGGTGACCTCACTCGCTTTCCTAGCTCCCATACAGACCCTCCCTCAGAGGTGCCCATGACATGCTCTGTCTGAACAAGGTCAAGCGGGGCATAAGAACAATGAGATAACAATTACGTATTAGAGGGAGAGTACCCATTCAATGCCAGAATAACAAGTCCATTGATTTAAACACCACGTCATTGTTGCAGTAAGACTATTTTAAGGGAAAGCACCACATTGCATACAACGGTAGCCAAATGTTTGCTCCACCACATTGACTGAAAATTCATAACATCAACAGCTTTCCAGGTGTGCGGTGGCAATATATGAAACAGAGGCTGCTACATCAGCAACTTCCCTGCTAATAATGTTAGTTACTAGGCATAAATGGAAACATGGAGTGCTTGTGCGTTAAAGATTTAAAACAAAGCCAGCTCAAGTAAACTTAATATCCAAAAATCATGCGGGTGAAAAGAGGGAAAGGGAAGCTAGAGAGGAGAAAAGAAACGGGGGAATGACCATTTACATTATGAAGTAACTTAATGGACCAGGCAGCGTCCTTGGAGGGACCCGGAAGGTCCCAACCTAATATATCACCTATCCATGTTCTCTGCCTAACCCACCAAGTTACTCCTGCACTTTGTGTCTTTTGATTGAATCTTGTGTTGCTTTGTGTCACTATCACAGTGGAGTGGTACAGTTTGACCAATAATTAACTCAAATTCAGGTGACTTTATAATGTAAAAACAGTTTATCGGAACAAAGAGTTTCTTAATGAGATTAGCTCTATACCAAGCAGGATGTACTGCACCTGACAAGTCAATGGCAGGTTGCCCAGCATTACCAAATCACAATCACTCACCCTTACAATGTTCCCAAGTCAACATCATTGGCAATGAATGGGCATTTGTCTAACTTTGCTCAATTAAAGCCAAAAATAAATCCTGCAAATCTACTCTCCACTATCTACCCCAAAACCAGACATTACTACAAAAGGCATTGAGGTATTTGACAGCAGCACAGCCAACAGAGAAGCCATAGAATGAAACCTCAGACATACACCGCCAAGCTCTGCAACTTAAAAACCATGACTCAAAATAGGTGCAGGGCCTGACTGTTGAATGGCCCGGGCTCCCTATCAAAATTTTACATTGTGTTTTACCATGGATTAAAAAAAAAATTGCAATTGCAGTGGGAAAAAATAGTCTGAAAAGAAACGATATTTAGAGAAAAGATTTTTTCCAGCAGAATTAACAGAGGATTAAGGCAAATAACAGCACCGAGCGGATTGACCTTTAAATTTAGATTCATCCATAATCAATTAAATTTTATCTTTTAACAACTGACAATAGTTCAATAGACAAATAGCCTTTAGTGCACATGCATTTTGCTTTTGCTTCATAAAACGTCAAGCCTGCCAAAAAGATGAATGAATTGAGATTGCATGGAGGACTTGCAGGATCATGCAGGTTGGTGTGTTTGAAGCTTAGGATGTTTAATTAAGATGAATCAATAAAAGATGAGAGAAAGAGGGGAGAACAGATGAATTGCTTATTTGGTACAGGTTCCATGCTCTCTTCTATTTGGTTAATCCAGTCTCTCCTATTCCAAAGCCACTCCAGTAATTTATTTCACGAGGATGAACAGAACAGTAGGACCTTCACAGATTTTACAGACTATTTTGGTTAGTGAACTAGCTAAGCACATCTCCAGCAAGTGATATTAGCTGAGATAGAGCAAACAGCAGTAATCATAAGCTTCATACCTTCCAAGATGTCTGGGAGTCAAGGAGTCAATAACAAAAACAGATAAGGGAAATATTAGAAAGAAAAAGACAGTAACAAAGTAAGTAAATTTAAACTAAAATTACATTTGGTTTTTAAAGAATCTTGTTTGAATCCAACCCATTTTCTTGCCTAAAAGTTTGTAGAATAACACTTTATTAATCATTTCTAACATCACTTGGACCTACTGTTGAAGAGCCTGGGTATTGTAGTAGTAGTCAAAATAGCAACAGCAATTCCCAGTCAGCATTTTACTTACTATAGCCCAGTTTGCTGTGCATGCTTATTTGCGCATGGCTCATGAAAAGGACAGAACGAATACCAGGCAAGATCTTGAGCACTGCAGTCCCAATTGGGAAGTGACAACTTATCGAGAGCGAGTGTATCAGGGGAGAAAGTGATGTTGCAGCATTGTCCTTTGCAACTTTATTTATAAATCAAGTAACTGATAAAACCCATAGGTCAAATGCAAATATAGCTCTTGCATTGCCACAGGCATAGAAGATTTTTCCTAAACACAAGGATACCTCAAATAATTATTTTGGGAAATTTTTATCGATACATGGAACAATTTCTATTTCACTCACCAATCTCTTCCTTGCAATTATCAATTTCCACCTGCAAAGTTTCTTCAATATTCTCCTTCAGACACTGCTCTGCTTGTATCTGCTCCTTTAAGAAAAGGATTTCTGCCTTTAGTTTCTCTTCCAGATGATCGGCTGCAGTCCGTACACTGATTATGTTTTCACGATATTTCTGCACAAGTTCATGTAATTCCTAAATCGAAATAACAAAAAACTTGAAGATAACACTATGCTTGTTATCAGTTACCTATATCAGTTACACTGAAGCAGAACAACTTCTCAGGAGTAGACATTTGTAACTGAATATCATCCAATCCAATACAATGAGCAATTTGCTCCCAAAGTAGACACCTGGTTTCTCACAAAACTGGTAAGATCCCAAAAACCACAATGTCTCCCATTATAAGAAACCCATCACAATTCCTGCATCAATCAAACAGCAATAGCTCAAGGTCAGAGCCAATAGTACAAAGTACGGGTGTAAGAGGTTATGGGGAGAAGGCAGGAGAATAGGCTTTGGAGGGAGAGATAGATCAGCCATGATGGGATGGCGGAGTAGGCTTGATGGCCCGAATGGCCTAATTCTGCTGCTGTCGCTTATGATCTTATGAATCTAGCCTACAGGCCAGCATTGATATTAAATTTGTCTCGGCAATATCCAAGTGGAGTCATAAAGCTAGTCTGAGAGATTTAATTTCATTTACCTCCATAGTGGCTGGTGGAATGAAGTTCTCTTCCTGAAGAACAGAAGAATGCAAACTATGTTTCCCCTGAAGACTATCATTTTCTTTCTGTAGCCTTGTCAGCTCCTCGGATACTTGTTCCCGTGCCTGAATGAGCACCGCCTTTTGAAAAGGTGACAGGTTACAGACAAAACAAGTTCATTCCGTGATTGATCACCAGCTTTATGAATGATTCTTTAAAAATAAACACAAAAATTAAGTCTTCTATAAATATATAGCTCAAATATTAGCATTAGGGCTGCTATTAAAAATAATTCCTCACCTATTGACAAATAATGATGTACTTTCACAGAAAATTTTATAAAATTTTATAATATCTTGATTTCTCTTACATGGGAGGAAAATTAGTTATGAGAGCTCATGACTCCATATTACTATTAACAGAGGTAACTTCCTGTGCTGGATAGTTAAGATCATGATACAAATGATTTCAGTCATATGATTTCTATATACTATTTTTGGACTATAAACTGACCCAATAAAATCATTTATTCTCAGTGAAATACAGTGCTTCAGAGTTATGGCTGCAGACAAAACAAATTTGCTCAATCTCATGTGACTAACCATTTGCTCCTGGGTGCTTCTTTTGGCTTGGGAAAACGACTGCTGCATATTAGTAAGCAAGCTCTCAGCCTCCTGTGCTCGTTGCATCAGTTTAGCCACCTGGGAGAATTAAAGCACAATAAATGAGAAGTGCTGAACAAGATTTGTACTGCAATCAGATCTACTGCAATCAGGTCATTACTATTCTACTTATACCCACCTCAGTTTAAAAATATTCCAGAAATATACTGCACTTTTTTTTAATACTCAATTACTAGCATTTATAAAATCATCTGGAAATGCAACAATGTATTTCAAAAGACAGAACAGTAACAGTACACAGGACTGTCAGGATGGCCAGAGATAAAGAATCTAGAATGATCTATACATTCATATGATTTCTGTACTTCTTTGTATGTTTTGGCTCTATTGCTATAAGCAATCAACATATATTCTCTGTTACAAAAGGAGAATATTCCTTTGGATAGCGTATACACCTCAAGTTTATCACAGGAAACGCCGGTACACAAATCATGGGCCAGAGGGCCTGTTCCTGTGCCATATAGAATGTTTTGTATGCTGTACTATTCTGTGTAACACAGGAACAGGCCCATCAGCCCACAAATTCAGTGCTGACCAGGATACTAATTTAAATTACACACCTGCCTGTACATGGTCGACATCCCTCCATTTCCCACCTGTTCATATACATGTCCAGAGGCCTCTTGAACATTGCTATAGTATTTGCTTCCTCCTTGGCATTTGACATTTCCATCTTGGGGGGAAAGGCTGATTATCTACCATATCTATGCCTCTCTTAATTGTATATATTGTCTCAGCCTATAGCACTCGAGAAAATAAAATTGACAATTGTTTCTCCAACACAATTTTCTATAACATGAAATTTCTTAAGAACACAACTATCACTTTTTCTAAATGAGCATTATTCATCTTCTTGATCAGCCTACCATAAAGGACCATGCATACAAAATAAAAGCATAAAGCATGTTAACTATCCCTAATGAGTCTATGCTTTTCCAAATGTGAGCAGATCCTAAGCCTAAGAATCTTCTCCAATGATATTCCTACCACTGATGATGTTCACAGACCTATACTTTCTTAGGTTGTCCCCATTTCCCCTCTAATGTAAGGAAACTACAGTGGCTACTCTCCAGTCCTCTGGGAGCCCAGCTGTGGCAAGAGGAAACAAATATCTCTATCATAACCACAGTGATCTCCTCTCATAATAACCTGAAATCCCCATCAGGCCCTGGGGACATCCACATTAATGTTCTTTAGGAGACCCAGTATTTCCTCCATCTTGATATCAACATCTCGTAGAATACATGCACCCACCTCCCTGACTCGCTATTCCTTGGTGAATACTGGAAAATTACAAAGTCTGATTTGAAGCATCTGGAGTTAGACATGAACCCACAGCCTTTGGACTCGGACAATGAGACACAACATGATGCAATACAGTTGTAGGTATAATCTTAACTGTGCCAAGTTAACCATACAATCAAGCTGCATGAAAAAAATCCTCTGCTGGTCCCCACATCCCCTGATGCCTTTTGTTGCTATTGGAGGAGTGTAGCGTAGGTTTACAAGGTTAATTCCCGGGAAGGCGGGACTGTCATATGCTAAGAGAATGTAGCAGCTGGGTGTGTATACTCTGGAATTTAGATGAGAGGGGATCTTAATGAAACATAAGATTATTTAGGGTTTGGACACGCTAGAGGCAGGAAACATGTTCCCGATGTTGCGGGAGTCCAGAACCAGGGGCCACAGTTTAAGAATAAGGGGTATGCCATTTAGAACGGAGATGAGGAAACAGAGAGTTATGAGTCTGTAGAATTCTCTGCCTCAGAGGGCGTTGGAGGTTGGTTCTCTAGATACTTTGAAGAGAGAGCTAGATAGGGCTCTTAAAGATAGCGGAGTCATGGGATATGGGGAGAAGGCAGGAACGGTGTATTGATTGGGGATGATCAGCCATGATCACATTGAATGGCAGTGCTGGCTCGAAGGGCCAAATGGTCTATTCCTGCACATGTTGTCCATTGTAATTAATGTGGACATGTCCTTTTTTTAAATATTGAGCGATTTTCCCCATACAGCCCTCTGTGGTAGTGACTTCCACACGTTCATCATCCTCAGAGACAACAATTTCCTCATCTCAGTTGGAAATCTACTGACTCAAGTCAGCATGTTGTATGTTTCATTTTGATTCATCTCATTCTGCTAAATTCTTGAGTACAACATAGTCAACTTTACCTCTTCTCATGTGGCAGTTCTGCTATTTCACTGCAATTTCTCTAAGGCATGTATATTCTTTCTTACATTCGTACATCATAAAAACAGTATAAAATCTCCAGGTGTGGTCTCACCAAACTCCTGTATAATTGTAGCATCATCCTTGACCATGTACTCAAATCTTCCTGCAGTGACTGCTATTCAACTATTTACCTTAAATGCTTATTCATCCATATGCTGACTTTCAGTCAATGGTGTACAAGGATAGACAAATTTCTTTGGACACCAACGGTCCCCAATCTAACACTAATGAAATAATACCGCCTTTCTGGTTCACTTATCAAAGTGGATAAAGTTATCCAAATGATACTGCATCTGCCATGATTTTGTCTACTCGTTCCATCCAAGTCGGGTTTTCATCCCCTTTAGTTAAACAACCAGCTAATCCCTGCTGCTGAGGTTTTATTTTCCATTTCTCTTGGCAGAGAAGTGAAAAATAATAAGATATTAGCAGGGGGATTAGGCGGGAGATAAGGAAGCACTCACCACAGCAAAAGGCTTTTGGATGTGCACTTGGAGGGATGTGGCCCTCAGTACTACATATGTATGCTGGAAGGTAGCATTAGGCTTTATGTTTATTTAATAGATACAGCATGGAAACAGGCCCTTCCGCCTATGTGGCCATGTGAATATTCAATCACCTATCCACACTAGTTCTACGTTATGAGACTTCCTAACATTAGGGGCAATTTTATAGATGCCCATTAACCTACAAATCTGCACGTCTTTGGGATGTGGGAGAAAACCAGAGCACCCGGAGGAACCCAGATAGTCATAAGGGGAACAAACAAATTCCACACAGAAAGCACCCGAGGTCAGGATCGAACCCAGGTCTCTGGTGCTGTGGGACAGCCACTCAACCAATTGTGCCACTGTGCTGCTTTTGATTGAAGAGCAAAGACATCAGGCTGAAATTTGTATTTTTCTTCTACAATTCTCTCAGCCCTGGCAGAGAAGTACCCTTGGCCCAACCATCACCAACTGTTCCATCAATTATCATAGGATGTCACTGTGCACTGATGATTGGAGAATAGCCAATGCTATTCACAGCTCCCCAAATAATGACACAGCCACAACATAACGAGATTACATAACTAATTCAGAATCTGGGGCTAACAACTTGCCTCCCAATTCCACAAAATCTTTCAGTCACCTACAAGATCAATATGTGATGATGAAATACTTGATGGAAAAGTGTGATGGAACATTTTTGTCTTGTCCAAATGAGAGCTGCTACAAAATCCAGGACAGAGCAGCCCATTTAAATGACACCCTGTCCACCATCCTAAACATTCACTCCCTCAAACCCATGGCGCATAATGGGCTATTGTATGTACACATCTACAAGATGCACTGCAGCAACTCATCAAATTGTGGACAAGATCTCCTTTACTGCCTCTGATGTACTAGAAAAACACCACCTTCAACAGTTCCTGGAACTTTCTTTTGCTAATTATTTGGTTCTGAGTATTTGTAAAGGTGATGACTAAGTACCTATCTAGATTGTACTTAACTATACAGCTTCCAAACAACACATCTTTAAAAATAGCCATGATATAAAACTATAACTCACCAGTTCAATATATATGTACACCTTGACAATACGTACTCCTGTTTGAGCACTGTTGGGGTGGACAGCCTACCTGGGGGTAGCGACAGCGGCCGGGCCTCCGGTATAGAGACCGGCCCTGTTGCTCAGAAGGGTAAGGAAAAGAAGAGGAGGGCAATACTAATAGGGGACTCTATAGTTAGGGGGTCAGACAGGCGATTCTGTGGACGCAGTCGGGAGACCCGGATGGTAGTTTGCCTCCCTGGTGCCAGGGTCTGTGATGTGTCTCAACGTGTCCAAGATATCTTGAAAGGGCAGGGAGAGGAGCCCGAGGTCGTGGTACATATAGGTACCAATGACATAGGTAAAAAAAGAGAAGAGGTCCTGAAAGGAGAATTTAGGGAGTTAGGAGGGGAGTTAAAGAGAAGGACAGCAAAGGTAACAATCTCGGGATTACTGCCTGTGCCACGCGACAGTGAGAGTAGGAATGGAGCGAGGTGGAGGATAAATGCGTGGCTGAAGGACTGGTGCAGAAGGCAGGGATTCAAATTTCTGGATCATTGGGACCTCTTTTGTGGAAGGTTCGACCTGTACCAAAAGGATGGGTTGCACTTGAACCTGAGGGGGACCGATATCCTGGCGGGGAGATCTGCAAAGGCTACTGGGGAGACTTTAAACTAGAATGGTTGGGGAGAGGGACTCAAATAGAGAATGCTATTAGACAGTGTGTGAGGCAGGAGGCAGAGAAGGAAAGCACTCAGACCCAACATGTAGGGGGGGAAGAAGAAAACAATAATAAAGAGAATAAGAGGTGGTGGGGTTCTTAAATGGGTGAGCAGAGAAACAGAGGGGTGTAAAATGCGGGCGGAAGCAATAGGTAGCAAGGTGAAAAGTAAAAGTGGCAGGCAGACAAATCCAGGGCAAAAATCAAAAAGGGCCACTTTTCAACATAATTGTATAAGGGGTAACAGCGTTGTAAAAACAAGCCTGAAGGCTTTGTGTCTCAATGCAAGGAGCATTCGTAATAAGGTGGATGAGTTGAACGTGCAGATAGCAATTAATGATTATGATATAGTTGGGATCACGGAGACATGGCTCCAGGGTGACCAAGGCTGGGAGCTGAACATCCAGGGATATTCAATATTCAGGAGGGATAGAGAGAAAGGAAAAGGAGGTGGGGTAGCGTTGCTGGTTAGAGAGG
Organism: Malacoraja senta; assembly: GCA_038087875.1. Taxonomy (NCBI): domain Eukaryota; kingdom Metazoa; phylum Chordata; class Chondrichthyes; order Rajiformes; family Rajidae; genus Malacoraja; species Malacoraja senta. Next base: position 20,517,334 of record CM075982.1, read on the forward strand.
AGATTAACGCAGTGGAAAGGAAGGACATTAGCTTGGAGGATGTGGAATCGGTATGGGTAGAGCTGCGAAACACTAAGGGGCAGAAAACGCTGGTGGGTGTTGTGTACAGGCCACCTAGCAGTAGTAGTGAAGTTGGGGATGGCATCAAACAGGAAATTAGAAATGCGTGCAACAAAGGCAAAACAGTTATAATGGGTGACTTCAATCTACATATAGATTGGGTGAATCAAATTGGCAGGGGTGCTGAGGAAGAGGATTTCTTGGAATGTATGCGGGCGGGATAGTTATCTAAACCAACATGTAGAGGAACCAACGAGAGAGCAGGCTATTCTAGACTGGGTATTGAGTAATGAGGAAGGGTTAGTTAGCAGTCTTGTTGTGCGTGCCCCCTTGGGCAAGAGTGACCATAATATGGTTGAGTTCTTCATTAGGATGGAGAGTGACATTGTTAATTCAGAAACAACGGTTCTGAACTTAAAGAAAGGTAACTTTGAGGGTATGAGACGTGAATTGGCCAAGATTGACTGGCAATTAGTTCTAAAAGGGTTGACGGTGGATATGCAATGGAAGGCATTTAAAGACTACATGGATGAACTACAAAAATTGTTCATCCCAGTTTGGCAAAAGAATAAATCAGGGAAGGTAGTGCATCCGTGGATAACAAGGGAAATCAGGGATAGTATCAAAGCAAAAGATGATGCGTACAAATTACCCAGAAAAAGCAGCATACCAGAGGACTGGGAGAAATTCATAGACCAGCAGAGGAGGACAAAGGGCTTAATTAGGAAAGGGAAAATAGATTATGAAAGGAAACTGGCAGGGAACATAAAAACTGACTGCAAAAGTTTTTATAGATATGTGAAGAGAAAGAGATTAGTTAAAACAAATGTAGGTCCCTTGCAGTCAGAAACAGGTGAATTGATCATGGGGAACAAGGATATGGCGGACCAATTGAATAACTACTTTGGTTCCGTCTTCACTAAGGAAGACATAAATAATCTGCCGGAAATAGCAGGGGGCTGCGGGTCAAAGGAGATGGAGGAACTGAGTGAAATCCAGGTTAGTCGGGAAGTGGTGTTGGGTAAATTGAATGGATTAAAGGCCGATAAATCACCAGGGCCAGATAGGCTGCATCCCAGAGTACTTAAGGAAGTAGCTCCAGAAATAGTGGATGCATTAGTGATAATTTTTCAAAACTCTTTAGATTCTGGAGTAGTTCCTGAGGATTGGAGGGTAGCAAACGTAACCCCACTTTTTAAGAAGGGAGGGAGAGAGAAAACGGGGAATTACAGACCAGTTAGTCTAACATCGGTAGTGGGGAAACTGCTAGAGTCAGTTATTAAAGATGGGATAGCAGCACATTTGGAAAGTGGTGAAATCATTGGACAAAGTCAGCATGGATTTACGAAAGGTAAATCGTGTCTGACGAATCTTATAGAATTTTTCGAGGATGTAACTAGTAGAGTGGATAGGGGAGAACCAGTGGATGTGTTGTATCTGGACTTTCAGAAGGCTTTCGACAAGGTACCACATAAGAGATTAGGATACAAACTTAAATCACACGGTATTGGGGGTTCAGTATTGATGTGGATAGAGAACTGGCTGGCAAACAGGAAGCAAAGAGTAGGAGTAAACGGGTCCTTTTCACAATGGTAGGCAGTGACTAGTGGGGTACCGCAAGGCTCAGTGCTGGGACCCCAGCTATTTACAATTTATATTAATGAACTGGATGAGGGAATTGAAAGCAACATCTCCAAGTTTGCGGATGACACTAAGCTGGGGGGCAGTGTTAGCTGTGAGGAGGATGCTAGGAGACTGCAAGGTGACTTGGATGGGCTGGGTGGGTGGGCAAATGTTTGGCAGATGCAGTATAATGTGGATAAATGTGAGGTTATCCACTTTGGTGGCAAAAACGGGAAGGCTGACTATTATCTAAATGGTGGCCGATTAGGAAATGGGGAGATGCAGCGAGACCTGGGTGTCATGGTACACCAGTCATTGAAAGTAGGCATGCAGGTGCAGCAGGCAGTGAAGAAAGCGAATGGTATGTTGGCCTTCATAGCAAGAGGATTTGAGTATAGGAGCCGGGAGGTTCTACTGCAGTTGTACAGGGTCTTGGTGAGACCACACCTGGAGTATTGCGTACAGTTTTGGTCTCCAAATCTGAGGAAGGACATTATAGCCATAGAGGGAGTGCAGAGAAGGTTCACCAGACTGATTCCTGCGATGTCAGGACTTTCATATGAAGAAAGACTGGATAGACTTGGCTTATACTCGCTAGAATTTAGGAGATTGAGAGGGGATCTTATAGAAACGTACAAAATTCTTATGGGGTTGGACAGGCTAGATGCAGGAAGATTGTTCCCGATGTTGGGGAAGTCCAGGACAAGGGGTCACAGCTTAAGGATAAGGGGGAAATCCTTCAAGACCGAGATGAGGAAAAACTTTTTCACACAGAGAGTGGTGAATCTCTGGAACTCTCTGCCACAGAGGGTAGTTGAGGCCAGTTGATTGGCTATATTTAAGAGGGAGTTAGATGTGGCCCTTGTGGCTATGGGGATCAGGGGATATGGAGAGAAGGCAGGTACGGGATACTGAGTTGGATGATCAGCCATGATCATATTGAATGGCGGTGCAGGCTCGAAGGGCCGAATGGCCTACTCCTGCACCTATTTTCTATGTTTCTATGTTTCTATGAATGCACCCAAGTACAGTGGTACCCGGCTCGGCAATGATTCATTATTGTCGGCCGTTTGAAAACTAACAGATACTAATAGGTAGACACAAAATGCTGGAGTAACTCAGCACGTCAAGCAGCATCTCTGGAGAGAAGGAATGGCCGACGTTTCAGGTCGAGACCCTTCTTCAGACTGATGTGAGGGGAGGGGGAGGGACAAAGATAGACAATGTGTGCTGCTGTGCCAACAATGTGCCCTGAATTCCTTTCCTTTGGTGACATTCCCCCAGCAATGTATTGGCCACTGCTCAGTATGGAGACGCTGCCCGAGAGGACAGGCGTTGGATGAGCATGGGTGAACAGTGCAGCCATGGTCTGCACAGCGAGTGCTGCCTTTACCGGGAATAGGCAACAGCTCCTCTGTTGACAGAATACCTGGATCCCAAAGGGCGTCTCTGATGAGACTGCAGTCTCCTGCTTTGTTTGACTGCGCAGCACCCATAAGCCCTGGGATCATACAATGGATGTAAGCTCAACCCATAGAGAAATCTCAAAATCTTGAAATCAGAGACATTGACATTTAAAAAAGGCAAAGCTTAGAAGCATACAGATGAATGGCATACATGAACAAAGGTTTCAGCATGGTGGGCCAAAGGGCCCGTTTATATTCAGTTCAACACTATAACAGCTGCATAACAAAACAAGTGATGGGGAGGAGACAGCAGCTTCAATCAGAGGGATTCTACTGGATCATGGCAGACTAACACTTGGTGCAGGTGCCGCAAGTTTCCAGATTGGCCTGAACTCATTGTGCCAAAATCCCAACATCTCAGTACTAAGCAGCTCTCACAACTCATCGTAGCCAACCACACTAGCCTTTTCAGAAGCTTCTCAGCACTGGCCGATTTATTGCTGGGGAGCACCTGTTTCCTATATATAATGCTGTAATGAACCCTTTCAGTAGAGATTTCATGAGCACTCGCCCCTGGGAGTGCATCCTTGTATGCCATGTGTGTATCGGTATTAGAAATGTCATGGTCACCACAGCTACCTGGTTACTCGTATCATCAGAGTTCTGTTTGACATAAACCTCCAACTCCTGCTTCTCCTTCATTGTTCTCTCCAGCTGTTCATTAGCTTGTCGTAGCATCACTTGTAGCTTCTTCACCTGCAGAATTATTAACCAGACAGATATCTCAGAAGGACTCTAGAGTGTGGGAACAGCAAGAGCTGTTAACATTTTTAAGCACAATTTACGCTGAGGAACAAGGAGACAGTGCTGATCTAACAGAATTCAAATATTTGATATTTTCTACAGAAGCATCTTGTTTGGGTTTCTTCACTTGTATACCAGACGTCTGGACTAATGATCCAGATACAAGTTCCAAACCTGTTACATCAACTGGGAAATACAAATTCATTTAATTATATCTGAAATAAAACAGTTTACCGTTAAATGATCGAACTGGCATTAAAATTTGCTCTGCTCCATTATGTTTTTATGGGGAGAAAATCTATTCCCTTACCTCGTACAGTCAAAGTGCAAGAATATTTTAAGAGATTTGGCCAACTCTTAAATGCCCTAATATGATGACGTAGTAACTCCAGGGTAGCAACTTGGCCAATGAATATTGGCTTTGCCAGCAATACCCACACATCTTTTTCAACTCTTTAAAAAGACTTTTAGGGATATGAAAACATGAAAAATACAAATGAGAAATATGCACAGAGTGATAACAAAAGCACACGAAGATGAGGAACATAAAGTACATAAAATACTCTTCAGTCTGTGGGCATTTACAGCAATGCAACAGAAAGAATATGCATGAGATAAAAGTGAAGAACATGGAGACCGGGAAATGAAGGACAAAAAAATTAAATTAGATGCATAAATCCTCACTTTAAGGGGAAGAGGCAAATCAGTACATATGGAAGACAAGAAGTAGGATGGGCTAATGCTTGTGTCAAGTAGAAGTACTGGCATTGATTGATCTATTGGACCGTTTGTGCGTCTTCCATGCAGTTCTGTTAACATATCTCACAACATGGTTACAGAACATGGAGCTTTCAAAACTTCCAGTAACATCAAGCTTGCAAAGCAAAGCAAATTTCAACCCGACACTGTTGTAGCAAACATGACATTCCTTCAACTTAGTATTGGAAACAATTTGAACACTATGTCAAATCAAAAATAAAACAATGTGCTTTAGGAGGATATCCTGGTCATTCAAAAGATGTGCCAAAAACAAAATCCCATATGCACTGGATAAGCAAAGTTTTGTACTAGGACACAATGACCAAAGTTACAACAGGTGAAGTAAAAGCACTCAGAATAAATGTGCATCGATCTTCCACCCAAATCAGAAAATAAACCTACAACGTCCCCTTCCAATTAAGTTTAAGTGTATGATTACATGTAATATTCGCCTGACTGAGCTCATCTTCTAGCCTACACAAAACCACAGTACACAGATTGGAAACCATAGCACTATTTCTCTCTAGAAAATGTTAGTTAATATGCAGAGTAGCTCCAGCATTTTCTATTTATCTTTCAAAACTCAGCTGTTACTTGTAGTTTCAAGATCAAAGCACTTCTGTAGTATCTGAGCACTAAGATGTCAAAGAGAACTGCAGACAGCCATTGAAACTATAATCTCCTTAAATGGTGAACTGCTTTGAAGTAAAGTCATTGAACCAAGTTAACTCAATGGTTTTAACCTGCGACAACATGACAGAGCTCACGTCTGCAGTCATGTTGCATTGATGAGTCTCTCAATAAAACAAACATTCATTAACAATGTAGAAACAAAAGAACTGCAGATGCTGGTTTATACCAAAATTAACAATGGTTGGTCAACTGCTGATAATGACAAAAGATAGCTGTTTAAAACATAAAAATAAAGGTTAGCAATGGGGAACATATTAGAATCCAGCAGAGAGATATGAAAAGAACAAGAAATGTTGATATGAAACGTAAAATAAAGCTTCTACATAAAAAGAATTGCATATTTTAGATGAGATTGGGATACAAGAAAATGGCCGAAATTTGACAAAATATTTTACATCCGCCATGGTAGAGGCACATTATTTGTTAAGTATTTTCTTCCTCATATAATCCTCTGCTGAATTCGATACAGTAGAAAATCTGGGGGCAAAAGGGACAATTTAAAGAAATCACAATTCCTAGAGAGACGATGCCAGGAAAATTAAGAACCCAATATATCACCCATTCCTTCTATCCAGAGATGCTGCCTATCCCGCTGAGTTACTCCAGCATTTTGTGTCTACCTTTAATGGCACTAAAGCTTGACAAACTCCATGGACCTGAAATCCTGGGATCTTAATAACAGCAGCTGCAGAGATGTTGAATGTATTGGTCATGATCCTATAAAACTCCCTGTATTTCATGAAATTTCTAACATATAGGAAATCCACAATTATTACAGCCCTTCAAGGAAGGGGGAATTCAAGAAGCAGAAAATAACAGTAGAGTCTCACATACAACATTAGGAAAATGTTGTTATCTGTTATTGGTGATGGATACAACGAGCTGCCACTTTCAATACAATATTTAAAAGATACTGGGGCTAGCTTAGATGGGGCATCTTGGTTTGCATGGACAAGTAGGGCAGAAGGATCTGTTTCCATGCTGTATGACTAACTAACAACTGTAAAATTGAGTTAGCATTTAGTTTATTTTGTTGCATGCTAACCTCAGCGGAATGAGAATACATGATTACAACCGAGCCACCCACGGTGTACAGATACATGATAAAGGGAATAACGTGAAAATGTTTTGTGTAAGATAAAGCCAGTAAGGTGCGATCAAAGATAGATAGCCCGAGGGTCTCAAACATTGGCCCTGGTGTAGATGGGTGAAATTAAGGGGCAACATTTAAATTCTAGGGTCCCTCACCAACAGGACTATGGGAATAACATCACCAGAAGCGCTGAGGCCGCTGGTAAAAGCAGCTTTTCATAATCCTCTCCAGGCAATTGCTGGTCTTGCCAATAACTTCCACATCCCCAAAAAAGTGCAAATAACAAGCGCTATAGCCATGAGTATTATTTGAGAAATTCGATCTAGCAGTGAAATTAACAACGACTGTGTTCAGGAAGTGACAAAAGTAGTTTGGAGTACAAGTTTATGAGTGAATCTGTGACTCTTGATGCAATGAAACTTGAATCTTGAAGCAATGAGTCATGAAATCAAGTAGAGGAGACCCAGTGTGATGAGTGAGGATTAATAATTAATAATCTTTAATTAGGGATTCATTAGGGGAAAATGATCACAATATGTACATTTTAGAGGGATAATTTAGTCATAAACTGGAGCGTCCAATATGTTGAAATACACAGAAATTTATAAATAGGCTACAAGCAAAAGTTAAAAAATATATATTTTCTAATTCTCAACAAATTCACAATCGTTAATAAATAAACCCGTGAGAAAAGTGTATCAGTCTTACTAATAAAGAGATTGAGGATAATAATGGGTTAAAAGAAACCATATCACTAAAAAAAACTACGGATTGAATGCATCAAAACAACAGGCAAACAATGACAAGATTTATCAGTAAAATAGCATATGCCTTCATTTTCTAAGTGTTAGTGCACTATATAAAAAATAACTAATAAAAAGATCTTTGAGGCAGAGATAGAAAACAAAATCAAAGGAATAAGAAAATGCTTGAGAATAGCTGTTGAAGATACAATAAATTTACCAGAAAGGGAGCATATCTCAGGAACAAGGGAACAAAATGCAGCAAAAGAACAAATTAATGCCAAAGGTAAACTAGATTCATACAACTCTGCAGAGTTCCACAATGTCTATTCCTGGTGTCTTACACATCCCAAATCAAGTGTGCAACCATTTAACCATAACGGCTTTGGATCTGAATGTCCTATTATTATCATCTCTTTTTTTTCCCCATAAGAAACATAGAAAATAGGTGCAGAAGTGGGCCATTCAGCCCTTTGAGCCAGCACCACCATTCAATATGATCATGGCTGATCATGCAAAATCAGTACCCCGTTCTTGCTTTCTCCCCATATCCATTGATCCTGTTAGCCTTAAAAGCTATATCTAACTCTCACTTGAAAACATCCAATGAATTGGCCTCCACTGCCTTCTGTGGCAGATAATTCAAACAGATTCACAACTTTCTGGGTGACTGGAACTCTCAGTCCTAAATAGCCTAATTCTTAAAGTCCTAAATGGCCTACCCCTTTTTGTTAAGATGCACCTAAATACCTCTTTCTAGAAATCTTGCAATGTTCCTCTCTTGTATTTTGTTTAAAATCACTCAATCCATTTTTAAAAATGTCTTTATCATAATTTCCTCTGTATTTCCTTTAGACCCAATTCATCCCACTTTCTTCCATCATTCCCAGATGTTTTTCCTTATTCTTAAATTTTATTGATTACAGTAATCAAACTTGATTGTCAGACAGTTTTGGTATCCCGTTGGCCTCGCCTCTCTAATCAGCTGACAGTTCATCAATAAAACAGGCAAGGTAAAATACAATTCACTGCCAGATGGCCGTCAAGTAATTTCTTGACAGATATTTCACAGGTAGATTCAAGTGAAAAGTTGTTACCAAAAATGCAACTTTCTGGATAAAACATTAGGCCAAGATAAAATCTACTAAATCTGATGGATGTGAAAGATTCCATGATATTTTCCTCAAAAAACAAGGAAGTACCCAAGCCAATATTTATTCTTCCACATTGCTGAAAAGATTATCTAGTCATTATCACATTGTTGGTTGTGTGCACATATATTGGTTACTAATTTCCTCAAGAAATTAAGTCTTTAGGAAATTAAGTATTAAAGCACTCAAATTCTTGACATATTCCAATATTTTCTCTTTAAATAATTTAATCAAGTTTGTTGGGTTTTTTTGTTAAAAGGAGCTCATGATGAGTTGACCAAGTGCCATACAATCAAACTTTAGAGCTGCATCTTAGTGAAGTTATGTGAAGATATTGTATGTAATGTTGCAGACTTTCAATATTGAGAAATAATTTGGGAGAAATTAAATCAGGGATGGAGATTAAGCAAAACAATTGCAAGTCTAAAATAAAATAACACACCCAAAGTTTTCTCAAAACAGAAAATAAAAAAATCACCAGGATTGATCCCCAAACTGCATGATAGTTTCAAAGTACATGTTAGCCCCAAGAAAGAATGTCAATTTATTTCTGGATTAGAATCTTTATTAATTAAGATTCCCATCTGAAATTAGCACCAAATTATAGATTTTAGAATGTAAACATTTCCATTTCAAATCACATATGGTTAACTGAATTGTTGAGAGATAAATATCCTGAAATCTCACCTGATCCCGGGTCTCTGCTTCCTGCACTTGGATTCCTTGTAGTTGCTTCTCATAATTTGAACACATATCACAGCGACGGCCTAATTTGTTTCCAGCATTCTGCACCTGCAAGCAAATACCACACGATGAACACAACGGAGGACGGATAGCATGCAAATATAGACATAACACAGAATAAAAAGATTTCTATTTTGAAAATTTGATTCATCTTGGAGAAATTTCCCTTTTCTCATCTGATCTTATATTAGATTAAGAACCAGGAACACGAGAAGGCATTTGGCCCTCTGAGTATTTTCAACAAGATCGTGGCTGAACTTTCACCTCAACTGTTTTTCTTTTACTGCACCATGCTCACATTTCTCATGTCTTTCGATGGAACATGGAGAGAGTAAAATGGTTAAATAGCATCAGCAAGGCTATTTATAATTGTAGCCAATTAACAGACATCTGTATTCTTGTACTCAAATCCTCTGGCAACATTCCAATGGTGTAGTTTAGAAGGGAGCTTGCAAGTTGTGCTCACCCAGGATTTGCTTCTTGATGGGAGAGATCTTGGGTTTGATTGTATTCTCGGTTTTCTCACATAACTATTTAATTGTCCACCAACATTCACGACCATACAAAAATCCAGTGAACACACACAAGATCATGTGAACCAACATGAGGGCTAAACCTTGACCTCTTCCTAAGTAATCTAGTTTGCTGATCTACCCATGCCAAAAGCTCTAATGTCACACTGAAGAAAGCTACCCTGTTATGTGGCACTACATTTTTTGCAAAGATACAAACTTAGTTTTGACAGCTCAGAACTGGTCATCCATGAAGCACCATCAAGTACCAGCAGAAATGTATACCATCACAACCTATAACCTAACATATCGCCAACTCCAGCATTATAATCAAGCAATGGATTAACCTTGGTGTAGTATCTGGCGTTACTTAAAAATAAGGTGGCAGCTGATGGAAAGGTGCAGCAAGGGTTACGTGCCCACTGAACTGAAGACAGCATATAATAAACAGTGCAAAGCAATCCCACTGCAAATGGATCAGTCAATGCTATGCAGTCCCATTATATCCAGTCGTGAATGTTGGTGGACAATTAAATAGTTTATGCGAGAAGGCAGTTCCAAGATCCCGATCCACAATGGTGACAGTGGGGTCAAGCAAATGAATGCCAAAGATCAAGTTGAAGCATTTTCAACCAAAACCAACTAGAAATGCCAAATGGTTAATTCATCTCTGCTTCCTACTGAAATCACCACCACCGCAGCCCAAGAACAAGGAGAAATAGATAGCACTGCATTTATTCCAGCTATTTCAACAATACAATCAAACCCAAGATCTCTCCCATCAAGAAGCAGATCCTGGGTGGGCACAACTTGCAAGCTCCCTTCTAAACTACACACATGACCTGCAAATATATTGCTATTCTTTCAAAACTGCTGGTTCAATAAATGCTTGTCTTACCCGAGATACCTACATCCTAGCTTTATTGTAAACCTAGGCATTCTTTTAAATAGTTAAGATCAAGGAAATAAAGTAATATAGAGAACTAAAGACAGTTCACAATGAGATTGCAGACAGTGCACAGTGAAATTTTATCCACTTATCTTCTGAACTTTTGATAAAAGCACAAATACAAGTTTGCGTACAAGGTTCTCACCTCTTGTTGAAGTAAATTCCATTCTTTTTCACTGACCATTCTGTATCCACTAGGGGCACTATCCACCACCTGTGTAAGACTTGACAAAAGGGATGCAGTCTCCTCTTGTTCTGGTGTGAGTGCTTTAATTGCTTTTTCTTGATCTTTGGTCAATATGAAGGAACCAGACATCTGGAAAGAGCCAACCGAAACCGTATCAAAATTCTCAGAAACAGAGTCTGCTCCAACCAAAGGTCCAAAGTCCGACTCATCCAGATTTCCTGCAGATTTTGCTTTATGTCCGTAGCCTAAACTCTTTGACTGCAAGGAACCAGAGGTACCCAGACTGTCAGTGGACTGCACCCTTCTTAAGCCCTCACGAAATAACTCATTGTCTTGTTTAGCAGAAGGACCTGCAAGCGACGTCGACAGATCAGAATCCAAGGAGTGTACTGACCCGTGGATGCTATTTCCATAAAGCTAGAAAAAATAAGAAACAAAATTCATTTGAAAACATATATATTTTAAATCACACTGTTTTATCCAAGTGAGGTTAATGGCATATTTTACCTTCCCACTGTCAATTTGTGAATATCCATTTTAGGCCAGGAAATAACGTATTTGCCATATTCAACATACAGGATACAGATGCTCCTCGACTTATGATGCTTCGACTTTACGATGGTGCAAAAGCGATACACATTCAGTAGAAACCATATTTTGAATTTTGAATTTAGATCTTTTCCCGAGCTAGCGATATGCGTTACGATACTCTCTCGATCATGAGTGTAAACAACCAATACTCTACAGTGTACTGTGTTGCCAGTGTTTTTTGGATACAGTGTATTGTGTTTTGTGTTTTTGCATCCCATCATGTCTACAAATGTTTGGTAGGTTAGGTGTATTAAATGCATTTTCAACTTGCGATATTTTTGATTTACGAAGGGCTTTATCGGAACGTAACCCCATTGTAAGTTGAGGAGCAGATGTACTACTGTGGCTCAGTAGTAGCTCTCTTGCCCAAGTTAGAAGGTTGGAGGTTCAAATTCCAATGAAAACAAATAGATAATGATATTTCAATACACTTAATTGCGTACTTTAAGAGCATCTGAAAATAGGAATTGTACTTCAAGCCTGCTCAATTTGTAATAAAGGTTGCTGAAAGACCTTTGAAACCTTTAATCCAGTACCTCAAGTCCACTATCCTTCAATTCCCTTGGTAACTAAAATCTATCAATCTCAGCCCCGAACATATCAAGCAGCTGAGCCTCACAGTCCTCTGGAGTGGAACTTCTCAAAGGTTTACAATCTTCTGAATAGGAAAGTTATCATCTCAGTCCTAAATGAGAGACCCTTCTCTGGAGATCATAGTCCTGATTCACTGTGCACTAATGCAGAATCAGTCTGACAGTAATTAACTTGTTAGTCCACAATTTCTACCTCAAAGGGATCACCTCACATTCTTCAATACCTGTTAGCATAGGCCAATTTTACTCGCTCTATTTTTATACAACAACCTCATTAACCCCAGGAATAAATATGACGTTATAAACAAAGCACTAAAAATACTCAGCTGGTCAGGCTACATTCTTTGTAGAGGGAAAAATGTGGTCCGACCAGCTGAATATTTCTAGCTAATGGTTTTTATTTCAGATTCCCAACGTATGCAACCGTTTGATTCTTAATGGGCACAGTGCCATAATTTTGGATAATATATTAGCTCAAGGCCTTAAATTGGATAAGATGATGAGTATTCTACTGCATATAACTATACAAGCCAGTTGCTACTATTTCTTTCACATAGACCCCACCTATTTCCTATACTAACACTCCTTTCCACCTTGTGGAACTTGCCCTCATCAATAACTTCTCTTTTGACTCCTCTCAATCTGAAGAAAGGTCCAGACTCAAAACATCACCTATCCATTTTCTCCAGACGGATGCTGCCTGACCCACTGAGTTACTCCAGCATTTTATGTCTCTCTTTGCTATTATAAATCCTTTGTTAACTCAGTCTATTTGTCAATTTTAAGACTTTGGCATATTGTTGTCTTGTCAGCAGCACGTGACCCCATTCTGTCCTCAGCAATCATCAATAGATGCCTTTCCAGCTTAAGTTGCTAAGCAGCAATTAGAAAGAGTCTACAATCACGAAGTTTCACATCTTCTGCCCTATTTTAAGTCTGAGCTTGTCAGTAGTACTCAACTACAAACGTTGTCAGTATCAGTTGATTTCTCTTGAAACAGCAAACTTCATTTTGTCACGTTTGCACTCATTCTATCCATATGTTCTATCCCTCCAACATTCATAAGAATTCTAATTATAATGGTCCAGATTGCACTGGATTCTGCCTGCCATCTGTACTCATTGCCCATTCTGCCTGCCCACTTCAACCTGTCACAGATGTGAAGAATTGGCTAAACTGACCTCTACTTGAGAGCTTTTCCAAAGCCTAGTGTATTGCAAATGGTGACTTGGCTTCAAACAACATATTCCAAGCCCTGCACCTGGAACACCTTGATGACCTTTTGGCAACCTCTGAACAGCGTGTCTGATTGATAGACTTTAAACATCTCTGACCACGTAGACTTAAATTCAAAGATAATCAATATAGAATGCTTAAGGATAAATAGGAAATACCGAAAATTAATTAAAATATTAACTAATACTGGTTATATAAAAACATCACTTGTACTTGCCTTTTAACTTAGGATCAGCACCCCAATTCAAATGAGCAGGCTTGAGCATCTAATGCTATCCCTGGCATTAAGCTGACGGGCCAGATAAACATAGAACCAGGACCCTCTCCACAGGATGCCAGCAGCAAATCCAGCAGTGGAGCAAGAGGTCACATGCTGACATCAGTCAAGTCAACAGGGAGAATATTTTTTCAAGTTCTGTTTAGAACTGCAGGCTAAACACATGCATGATCTAGCCCAATTACTGGCAGCATTCGAGAATAATCTGGAAACTCCCAGAGATTAGACATTGTTGTAAATGTTCACGTTACAAAACTGACCTCCTCATCAGGTAAAGTGTGGAGGGATTTGCTAGGAGATTCCGCACGTGGCTGGGAGTTCATTATCGATATTTCTTCCTCAGTCCCAGGTGATTTCTTCTCCTTCACTTTGTTGAGGTTCCTCTGTTCGTCTTCAGTCTAAAATAGTTTTTTTTTTAAATATCAGAATACTTTTGCTCTCAGGATGTTTTTCACAAGATCCCACTAAGAACAATTTACATTTCCACATTATAACCTGCAAATAGTTTCTGTACAAACCTCATGAACTCATGATAGTAGCACAAGCAAAAAAATTGCACCTCCATATCTGCTATACTTATGAACTAATTAGATAGATATACAAATACTAGAAAAGTTAACTGCACATCGACTAAATCACCCGTTACAGATGAAGATGCCTCCCACATGAAGAGGGGAAATAACAGAGGCCCTGACCATCATCTTTGAAACGTCATTGTTTGAGATCCAGCCCAGTACAGTGGTGTCATCTTCAAACTTGGAAATGGAGTTTAAGCAGAATTTGGCTACAGAGACACGAGTGTAAAAGGAAGTATAGGAAGGTGCTGAGAAGTGTGTTCAGAATTATCGTGCATCCACAATGATTGTGGTCTACGGGTCACAATGTCAAGGAATTCAGTTGCAGAGGGGGGTGCTGACTCTTCTGTCCAAGAGTTTAGAGATGATTTTGATTGGGATCATGATGTTGAAAATAAGCTATGTTGAAAAGAGCTAGTCAATAAACAGGAGTCTGATACAGTGTCCTTATTATCTAGATGTTCCAACAATGAATGTAGGGCCAGGGAGATAGCGTCAGCCATGGACCTGTTGCGACAGGAGGCAATATGCAGTGGATCAAGACCATCTAGGTAGGAGGCTGGAGTTAATGCGCAACCTCACAAAGCACTGCATGATGTTGGAAGGCATACCCACTGGATAATTACTTTAAAAAAATATTCCCGGTAATGAACCAAATTTAAATTCCATGCTGCCATAGAAGCATACATAAATGACTTGGATGAAAATATAGATGGTCTGATCAGTAGGCTTGCTGATGACATGAAAATTAGTAGAGCCACAAATAGCAAATTTGTCGCAACATATAGATAGATGCACATACATCATCGGCAGACGGAATTTAATACAGACAAGTGTGAAGTAACGCATTTTGGGATGTCAAATGTCCTTGGGATATCTAGTAAATGGCAGGGGAACCAGTGAACAGATTAATAAAACAAAACAAAAGTACATTAAAAAAAATCCAACTTTAATTGCTGCAAGCGTTTAGGGCCCAAGGTAACAATGGATGCAGATTAAATTGTAGCAGTCAAAAGTGAGCTGGATATGATTCTGAAACACATTTCAGGGATAGGAGAGAGAGGATACAGGAGGTGGTAGGCTTTCAGCAGGTTGAATGGCCTTCTCCCATGCCTCTGTGCATTTGTGACACAACAGACATAGATATCAACAACATTAACAATTCAATGAAACCCCAATGACTGGTATATATTTCAAAGCTTCCAAGTAATTTTATACCCAGTGGATAAAGCAACTTTGCGACCATAACTCGTATATTTTTAAGTCATTATCGAAAAGGATAAGGATGGATCAATAATAAGTCTAAAATTGGGGCAAGGGCAATTTTATTAAGATAAAGGAGAATCTTGGAAAGGCGGATGGGGACCACTATTTGCAGGCAAGTCTACATCAGCACAGTGGAAAGCACAAGGACGAGTTCTGGCAAGCATGCTCCTGAAAGGTTAAAGTCAGGAGTAACAAGTACAGGGAACCCTGGATGTCAAGGGACATTGAGGGTTGCATAAAGAAAAAACAGAAGCAGATAACAGGTATATGGAACAATGAGAAGAGGCACTTAAAAAGGAAATTAGGAAAGCAATTTGGATCATGAGAAATCAGTGGCAGACACTAAAGATAAATCCAAAGGCATTTTATAATTATATTAACATAAACAAATACCAAGGAAAAAAGTAGGGCCCATTTCGGGTGACAAGCATAATCCCTGTATGAATACTTTTCATGAGTCCAGAGATGGAGAATTCGGAGAAGGATTAGTGAAAGATTAGATCTACATAAATAAAAAGGAGATACTCGATACCTTGTATGGCTTACAGGTGGATAAATCCCCATGACTCGATGGGGTTTATCCCAGGATGCTGAGGAATTCAATGGAAGAGACTGCTGGCTGAGATGTTTAACATCTTCACTGGACACAAGTGAGGTGACTAGATGACCAGATGACAGCAAACATGATCCCGTTTTTCAAGAAAGGCAACAGGGGAAAAGTGTGGTAATTATAGACCTGTGAGCCCAACCTCAGTGGTAAGGAAGATACTGAAATAAATTCTGAGGGAATGGATTAATAACCACTTCAAAAGTCAGGATCTAATCAGAGGCTGCCAACATGGTTTTGTGAAGGGCAGTTCCTGCCTGACCCGTCTGGTTGAATTATTTGAAGAGATAACAAATTGCACTAAATGAGGGTAGGGCAGAAAATGTGATTTACATGGACTTTAAATCCAAAATTGTCTTGCCAGTCAGAGACAGATGGTAATAGCGGAGGGTTGGTTTTGCCATTGGATGGCTGTAACTGGTGATGTTCCATGTGGATTGGTGCTGGGACTCTTGCTGTTTGTTATATATGTAGATGCCTTGGATGTATATGTGGGAGGCAAGAAGAACAAGTTTGCAGATTGGTGGAGTTGCTAAAAGTGTGAAAGGTGGTCAGGCTAGAGAAAGGTGGTCAGGCTGGTCGACATGTTGGTGAAATGGGCTGAAAAATGGCAAATTGAAGTTTAATCCACATGTGCAATGCGATGCATGTTGGAAGCACTAATGATGTTTGGGTTAGTGCTATATTAGGGGGTCATTTTGGACAGGGAAATTGGAATACAAGTCCATACATTAGCAACACAGGTAGACAATGTGATTAGGAAGGCATACATGCCTTAATCAGTTAGGGCACAAAATATAATGTGATAGTGACAGGTAAGAGGCATTAGACAGGCACATACAGGGATTGGAGGAATATGGATCATGCATAGGTTCTGTTCCAACTTTAGAAAATGTTGGTCTGATCTCAGCTGGAGTACTGCATGGAGTTCTGGGCACCAAGGTATAGAAACAGTTAGATTGGACAGACTGTAGGAAACTTATTCCTATATCAGAGAAAGATAAAATAGAGGACATAGGTTTAGAGTAGGGGGTATCTTCTTCATCCAGTGAGTGGCAAGTACCTACAATGCACTGTTGTTTCCATTTTCTTTCCCCCACTTTTCGCTCTGACTAACGGGCCTAAATGTTTATCTGTGTTTCCTCATCTCCAGCTGAAGTGTCAACTGAAGTAAGAAATGTCTGAACCATGATATACATGACATCACAATTGTGGGTATCTGGCTGCATTCTTCATACCGTGTCACTTCCCATATACAAACAACAACATTCATGCCAATGAAGAAAAACTATTCAAGTGATGGCATTTTGTGATTCCCATCTTTCCTACATAACCATTCGATTCTCCTATAGCAGCTTTAAGTAGCAAGAATGGCTTTCTATGAAATGATTACAATTGGGTTTTTCAGTTTTACTTGATGGTTGCAAATTACTTGGGAGCTTGCACTCAGGCTCAACCATGAGGCTAAATTGGTATTTGCTGTTCCATTTAAAAGATTGTAATGGCATAGCATCAGTTTTCAAAGATTCTGCAACTTACTTCACCAGACTGAGAAAACAGAACTTGATGATCAATTTTTCCCCAAAACAGACAGCCTGCCTCACTCCTTTTGTCACTTAAGTGATTGCAAAATTCTAGCATTTGAGGTTCTCATACTTGCTCCTTTCTTTTTAGTTCTTCCACTTGTCGAAGCTGCTCTGACGTGAGAATGTTCTCCATGCGCTGCATGTCCCTCATCAGCAGCCTCTGGGACTCAAGGAACTGGTCATTAGCCCGTTGCCACGTGTGTTTCAGCTGGTTGTGCTGCTGCCGCTCCTGCTCCAAAAGATGACATACTGGGGGAAACATTGAAACATATCAGACTTGGCAAACAAACTGCCGGCTCCCAGCAGTTTCCAGGACGACAAACGCGTCACTTCACCACAATACAGCACGTATTTTGCAGTGCCAACACAGTGGAACATACAGTCTCTCTCAGATGAGCATTGATAGGTTTGACTGAGCCACATATGGAAGTATTGGGGTACACAATAAATGTAAAAAGGTCTGCAAGGAAGAACATTTTAAGAAGCATAAAGGAAAAAACAGACAAGGGTGCAAGCAAGCGAGAAATTGGGGATTTCCAGAATTTGCATCCAGTGCTAGACAGATAAACGAGGGAGGGGCTGGAGAGAGTTACGACATAGTATGAGATAGGATAGAGACGAGACTGCAAATACTGGAAGCTTGAGTAAAAAAGCAAACTCCTGGAGGAACTCAGCACATCAGGCAGCATCTCAGAGTTATACAGCATGGAACAGGCCCTTCGGACCAAGTTGCCCACACCAACCAACATGTCCCATCTACATTAGCCCCACCTGCCTGCATATGGCCTATATCCCTCTAAACCCGTCCTATTCATTTACCTACCTAAATGATTCTAAAACGTTGCAATAGTACCTGCCTCAACTACCTACTCTGGCAGCTCGTTCCATACACCCACTACCCTTTGTGTGAGAAAGTTACCCCTTAGGTTCGGATTAAATCTGTCCCCCCTCAGCTTAAACCCACGACCTCTGGTTCTCGATTGCCCTACTCTGGGAAAGAGACTGTGCGTCTACTCGATCTATTCCTCTCATGATTTTGTACACGGCCATCATCCTCCTGTACTCCAAGGAATAGAGTCCAAGCCTGCTCAACCTCTCCCTATACCTCCAACCCTCAAGCCCAGGCAACATCCTCATAAATCTTCTCTCCACCCTTTCCAGCTAGACAATATCTTTCCTCTAACTTGGTGCCCAGAACTGAACACAATATTCTAGACAATAGACAATAGGTGCAGGAGTAGGCCATTCGGCCCTTCGAGCCAGCACCGCCATTCAATGTGATCATTGCTGATCATCCCCAATCAGTACCCAGTTCCTGCCTTCTCCCCATATCCCCTGACTCCGCTATTTTTTTTAAGAGCCCTATCTAGCTCTCTCTTGAAAGCATCCAGAGAACCCGCCTCCACCGCCCTCTGAGGCAGAGAATTCCACAGACTCACCACTCTCTGTGAGAAAAAGTGTTTCCTCGTCTCTGTTCTAAATGGCTTACTCCTTATTCTTAAACTGTGACCCCTAGTTCTGGACTCACCCAACATCGGGAACATGTTTCCTGCCTCTAGCGTGTCCAAACCCTTAACAATCTTATGTTTCAATGAGATCCCCTCTCATCCTTCTAAACTCCAGAGTGTACAAGCCCAGCTGCTCCATTCTCTCAGCATATGACAGCCTCGCCATCCCAGGAATTAACCTTGTAAACCTATGCTGCACTCCCTCAATAGCAAGAATAGCTCTAAATGCAGCTTCACCAACATCTTGTAAACCTGTAACATAACCTCCTAACTTCTATAGTCAATACTCTCACTGATGTGACCAATGTGCCAAAAGCCTTTTTGATCTTTTGAAAGACATTCTTGCCATAGAGGGAGTACAGAGAAGGTTCACCAGATTGATTCCTGGGATGTCAGGATTTTCATATGAAGAAAGACTGGATAGACTCGGCTTGTACTCGCTAGAATTTAGAAAATTGAGGGGGGATCTTATAGAAACTTACAAAATTCTTAAGGGGTTGGACAGGCTAGATGCAGGAAGATTGTTCCCGATGTTGGGGAAGTCCAGGACAAGGGGGCACAGTTTAAGGATTAAGGGGAAATCCTTTAGGACCGAGATGAGGAAAACATTTTTCACACAGAGAGTGGTGAATCTCTGGAACTTTCTGCCACAGAAGGTAGTTGAGGCCAGTTCATTGGCTATATTTAAGAGGGAGTTAGATGTGGCCTTTGGGGCTAAAGGGATCAGGGGGTATGGAGAGAAGGCAGGTACAGGATACCGAGTTGGATGATCAGCCATGATCATATTGAATGGCGGTGCAGGCTCGAAGAGCCGAATGGCCTACTGCACCTATTTTCTATGTTCTATGTTTCAATGATCTGGAAAGGTCAAATAGGCAGACGGCATTTCAGTCAGGACCCTACTTCCCAAATACCTAAAGTATTTTCAGATAATCTAAAAAATTGCAGCATTTGTTTTTATTGCATTGTTAAATTACGTTGTTAATGGTCAGCAGTACAACGGGTTACAAAGTCAGGCTGAAGATAAGCCCGAGAAACTCCAGTAACAGCTGGAAGTAAAGGAAACAATTGCAAGTAATTCTATGGATATGATTGGATAGATAGCGTAAGAAAGTGAGCTAGGTCTTGTCTAACTGTACACCAGAGAAACATTGATAAAAACAAGGATTATCATGGTTAATTACATAACTGTCAAACCAATCTGATTATATTTCTAACATAAATTATATTCACTTAATTTACATGTTTGAGGGTTTTTAAAAACTTCATCCTTGACTAGGTTTTTGGTCATCTGCACTAATATACAGAGTAGTTAATACGAATCATATGACAGAAACAGATCCCCTAGCCCACCTCATCCAAGCAACCATGATGTCTATCTATGCTAATTCTATTTGCCTGCTTTAACTTAATATCCTTCAATAAATTTCTTATCCAAGTACTTGCCCCAAAACATTTTAAATGTTACAACTGTATTTGCCTCCTCTCTATGCTCTTCATAATTATACAAACTCCCATAAGGTCACTCCTTGCTGCCTATGTTACAGTGAAAATAACCCTAACCTCTATCCTTCTATATACAGTGGCTTGCAAAAGTTTTCATACCCCTTGAACTTTTCCACATTTTGTCACGTTACAACCACAAACGTAAATGTATTTTATTGGGATTTTATGTGATAGACCAACACAAAGTGGTGCATAATTGTGAAGTGGAAGGAAAATGATACATGGTTTTCAAATTTTTTTTACAAATAAAAAACTGAAAAGTGTCGCATGCAAGAGTATTCAGCCCCCCTGAGTCAATACTTTGTAGAACCACCTTTTCGCTGCAATTACAGCTACAAGTCTTTGGGGGTATGTCTCTACCAGCTTTGCACATCTAGAGACTGAAATTTTTGCCCATTCTTCTTTGCAAAATAGCTCAAGCTCAGTCAGATTGGATGGAGAGCGTCTGTGAACAGCAATTTTCAAGTCTTGCCAGAGATTCTCAATTGGATTTAGGTCTGGACTTTGACTGGGCCATTCTAACACATGAATATGTTTTGATCTAAACCATTCAATTGTAGCTCTGGCTGTATGTTTAGGGTCGTTGTCCTGCTGGAAGGTGAACCTCCGCCCCAGTCTCAAGTCTTTTGCAGACTCTAACAGGTTTTCTTCCAAGATTGCCCTGTATTTGGCTCCATCCATCTTCCCACCAACTCTGACCAGCTTCCCTGTCCCTGCTGAAGAAAAGCATCCCCACAGCATGATGCTGCCACCACCATGTTTCACAGTGGGGATGGTGTGTTCAGGGTGACGTGCAGTGTTAGGTTTCCGCCACACATAGCGTTTTGCATTTAGGCCAAAAACTTCAATTTTGGTCTCATCTGACCAGAGCACCTTCCTCCACATGTTTGCTGTGTCCCCCACATGGCTTGTGGCAAACTGCAAACGGGACTTATTATGGCTTTTTTTCAACAATGGCTTTCTTCTTGCCACTCTTCCGTAAAGGCCCGATTTGTGGAGTGCACGACTAATAGCTGTCGTGTTGTGACAGATTCTCCCACCTGAGCTGTGGATCTCTGCAGCTCGTCCAGAGTTACCATGGGCCTCTTGGCTGCTTCTCTGATCAATGCTCTCCTTGCCCAGCCTGTCAGTTTAGGTGGACGGCCATGTCTTGGTAGGTTTGCAGTTGTGCCATACTCTTTCCATTTTCGGATGATGGATTGAACAGTGCTCCGTGAGATGTTCAAAGCTTGGGATATTTTTTTATAACCTAACCCTTGCTTTAAACTTCTCCACAATTTTATCCCTGACCTGTCTGGTGTGTTCCTTGGGCTTCATGATGCTGTTTGTTCACTAATGTTCTCTAACAAACCTCTGAGGCCTTCACAGAACAGCTGTATTTATACTGAGAATAGATTACACACAAGTGGACTCTATTTACTAATTAGGTGACTTCTGAAGGCAATTGGTTGCACTGGATTCTATTTAGGGGTATCAGAGTAAAGGGGGCTGAATACTTTTGCACGCGACACTTTTCAGTTTTCTATTTGTAAAAAAATTTGAAAACCATGTATCATTTTCCTTCCACTTCACAATTATGCGCCACTTTGTGTTGGTCTATCACATAAAATCCCAATAAAATACATTTACGTTTGTGGTTGTAACGTGACAAAATGTGGAAAAGTTCAAGGGATATGAATACTTTTGCAAGCCACTGTAACTGCTCTCCATTCTAGACACCATTCTACAAGTTCCTTTTACCACATTTGTTCTCTTGCTTCGATAGCCTACCCGGAGTGTGGCAGCCTATTTTGTATACAGCGCTCCAAATGGAGTCTAATATAGTCTAACTGATGTTTTGTACACTTGCAACATACTGTCCCAACTCATACTCAATGCTTCTCCCTATGAAGACAAGCATACCAAATGCCTTCTTCACTACCCTATCTAACTGTGTCACCATTTCCAGAGGGCTAGGGACTTGCATTCCAAGGTCCCTATGTATATCACAGTTAAGGTCTCTGACAATGACGTTATATTTTACTTATGTTCCGGCGACATTCGTTACTATATTGATGAATATAAATAGCAATTGTTGTTATGTTTCATGCCAGTTATCAGCAACAACATTAAAACATATTCCTAACCATAAAATAGCACTTCAAAGAGATGAAAGGGAGATGATAAGCACTTGGGTGAAGATTCTAAATTAGATGACATGAAAAAATGGTCACAGTCCAGGAAGAAAGGTAGCAAAGGCACCCAGTAGGTGGGCAAGGTTTGATCTGGATTGATGAGTGAAATACTATGTGCTGAACTCCATCTTGAGGGAAGCACCAAGCATTTGCCTCAAAACATATTCCTTTCCAACTGTCCTCACCATGAAAGCAAGCAACAGGTCATGAGGGCATTTTCTCTCACTGCTAGTCAGAGAACAACATGGCAGTCCAAGTCAGCATTGATTTACAAAGGGGAAATCTTGCTTGACTAATCTTCTGTAATTTTTTTGAGGATGTAACAAGTAAAATGGATAAGGGAGAGCCTAAGGATGTTGTGTATCTGGACTTTCAGAAAGCCTTTGATAAGGTCCCACACAGGAGATTAGTGGGCAAAATTAGAGCACATGGTATTGGGGGTAGGGTATTAACATGATAGAAAATTGGTTGGCAGACAGGAAACAAAGAGTAGGAATTAACGGGTCCCTTTCAGAATGGCAGGTTAGTGACTAGTGGGGTGCTCGGTGCTGGGACCGCAGCCATTTACAATATATATCAATGATTTAGATGAAGGAATTAAATTTGCAGATGACACAAAGCTGGGTGGCATTGTGAACTGTGATGAGGATGCTATGAGGATGCAGGGTGATTTGGATAGATTGGGTGAGTAGGCAGATGCAGTATAATGTGGATAAATGAGAGGTTATCCACTTTGGTGGCAAGAACAAGGCTGCAGATTATTATCTGAATGGTGTCAGATTAGGAAAAGGGGAAGTGCAACACGTCCTGGGTGTCGTTGTACATCAGTCACTGAAAGTAAGCATGCAGGTACAGCAGCCAGTGATGAAAGCAAATGGCATGTTGGCCTTCATAACAAGAGGATTTGAGTTTAGGAGCAAATAGGTCCTTCTGCAGTTGTACAGGGCCCTAGTGAGACCACACCTGGAGTATTGTGTGCAGTTTTGGTCTCCTAATTTGAGGAAGGACATTATTGCTATTGAGGGAGATCAGCGTAGGTTCACGAGGTTAATTCCCAGGATGGCGGGACTGTCATATGATGAAAGAATGGAACGACTGGGCTTGTATTCACTGGAATTTAGAAGGATCAGAGGGAATCTTATAGAACAAATATAAAATTATTGAATGAGACACATGAAAAAAAATATTGAGCAGAATAAGAGCGGCAACCTAAAATTAGAACTATGGTGGTCACTTCAGTGTTTCAGAAATCAGGAACTACTTTGTTAAACTTCCTTAAGCAGTAACCATACTTGGTAATTGTACATGTTATGTCACAGTTCATAGATTTTAATACAATAACTATTATTCCTATTACCTTCATGTAGTTCTTTACGTAATTTCTCTGCATCTTCTTGCAGCACACTTTTCTGAGTGTTGAGAACAGCAACATACATTTCCAGATCTGTCCTGCAGGATTTCTCCGTCTCGAGGTAATGATTTAGCTCTTTAACCTGCTGAACACATGAATCACCTCAAATCTCTTCATACAGGGGAAAAACAGCCATGTAGTTTGTTATTTACAAAGCAGAGATTTTGAAGGGAGCTCCGTGCTAACTGCCAGCATTTCTCAGCACATTTGCAAGTATTGGGATTCCTACTGGCCAAGTTCTATCAGCCATTTCTTAGCCATGCTCCACCCATGGACTCGGCTGAAATTTGCCAAGATTTGCCAGAGCTCCTGAACCAGGTGAGTCTTGGCATAGGATCTGCAAGCACATTCACTTGTAGGGGTAATTTAGGGCTGTGCAAAAGGAAGGGAAAGAATGTCATACTGCAAAGCTTGCTAATGACTTAAACAATGCCATTAAATATTCTTAAATGCAATTTTGACATGCTCAAAACAATTATTTTACTTTTTACAGTTTTTAAATCCCAGAGGCTTTCAGAAATACTATTAAACCTTAATATTTTCGACAGGTAGCTGGGCCTGTTCAGGATTCGCTACTTCGTTCAGACAGTCTGGGCTAGTAAAACCAGTCTTCTTAATCCAACAAAGGCAAGATCAGGAGAATGAAGATGTGACATGTCATTGAAATATACAAAACTCTCACTGAAATGGACAAAATTCCCATCGAGGTTTTACAGAACATTTAATGGAATGGTGTTCTGCCTGGCTGGGGTGTCTAGACCTAGTGGATACCTGAGAATTTGTTTTCCCCAGCCATTCAGGAGTGGAACAAACAGATATTTCTTCATCCAACGTGCAGTAATGTTTTTTTTAATAGTCGAGCCTAGAGGGCCCAGTATTTGAAGGCAATTAAAAACGGCAATGCCTACCTGGATATCAAGGGAAATAATTAACATGCAATTAGTACAATAATTGACACTGAGGTAAAAGCATCCATCCTTACTGAATGGCCATCCTTTCTACTTCTAGAGCCTTTGTGGGCTGGTGGTCCCAATGAGAAAAATCCAGTCAGACCCATTCTCTCTGTTTATCCTAGATCACTGAACATTTTTCCTCCCCACTTCAAACTTGTATTTAACTCTCTCCTGAAACTTTAAAAAGTCAAAACATTTCAGAAAGCACATTCCAGCTGCATAACAAATATTCTCATCTTTCACCCCGATCGCCTGCCAGTTATCTTGTATCCCCCTTTGGTTAACTACCCAATTATCAATTGAAGTTTGCCCTACCAAAACAGTTCAGTTTTCCTCAAAACGAAAACACAACAGAGGTTAAAAATTCAAAGCTAAACATACAGTACTAGAAATAGTGAGCAGTTCTCCCAACATCTGTGGAAAGAATAAATACATAAATTTACAGGCCAATATCCTGACAAAGTCATTAATTCAAAAAGTGCTGGAAAAACTAAGTGGGTTAAGCAACACCTGTAGAGGGAATGGCCAGATGTTTTGGATTGGGACCTTTCATCAGACTGATGGAGTAGGTGAGGGTGGGGGGTGGGAAAGAGCTGGAAAAGAGATCGGGGAGGGGAGTGCGGCCAAACCTGGCAAACGATAGTTGGACAGGATGACGATAGGGTTGAATGCCAGATGGATGGATTAAGTGACACAGGCTTAAGATGAAAATGAGACAAGAGGGTGTCAGCAAAGGAAAGTAGAGGAGATGGGAAATGCAAAGCCGAGGGAGGGATATGGATGGACTCGGATATAGAGGGGAAAGAGAGGATAAAAGAGGAAACATGGTACTCAAGGATGGGAGACAAGGCGGGGGGGAGGGGGAGAAGGAGCAGGGTGACTAGGGTGGTGGGAGAAATGTGTGGCAACTAGGGTGGGTGCGTGGCTAGAAGAAAGAGGTAGGGGAGGTGTCCCACCCTAGTCAAACTGCTGCCTCTCCCTCCCCCTTTATCCTTCCCACCTTTCACACCACCTTTTCTTTCCTTATCGTTTGTGTCTCATTTTTTAAAATCTCTTGCCTTTTCCACTTATTCCATCCATCTACAATCAACCACACCCCCCTCACCTGCATCTAACTATCATGCAAAAACTTTGTGACATTCCTAGCTGTCTTTTCACTGTGAACATGATATCCCAACTTTTAAACTTAGTACTTCGGTGTATGTAGGCAAGCATATCAAATGCCTTTATCACCACTCTATCCACCTGTGTCGTCATTTCTGAGGAGTTATGGATATGCATCTCTAGGTCCTCTCTAATCATCAACACTCTTAAGGTATAACATAATTTATACAAATAATATTCGCATGATCTATTTTTAGGGCTCACCTTTGAGGCTTCTAGTTCTTCAACCTTTTCTTCAGTTGTTGACAGCTTTTCTTTGAGAGCTACTATTTCTTTCTCCATGGGCATCACCACTGATCGTAGCTTCTCAGCATCTTCCTGAGCCTATTCATTAAAATGAAAGAAAGCAGAAATGACTGCCTCTTCTCTGATACCTAATAAAACATACAAATAATTTGGAAGATATTTTACTGAAATAGTGTTTCTCGTACCTTATTTACTGACTGTATAATACAAGAGCAAACTCCAGTTATAATTACCCACTGAAGTTGATGTTCAGTGTCACTGACCACAATAAAATCTTTCGGAAAGTTTGTAAATTTGATTGAATACAGATCAGCATACTCACTTTCTTCATTTCATTCTCTAAGGTGTTCTCTCCTTGTCCTTCAGATACACGTCTCCTCAGATCTGCCACCTCGCGTTCCATTGCTTCCTTGTACTGTCCCCACTGTGTGCGCTCCTGCTCCAAACGGTGATGAAACTGAATCTCATACTCCCTCAATGTCTCTGCAGCAGAAGTTCAGACATATCACATAGTTCCCATTAGAACATTTTACAATATAAATACAAAAAAGAAAGTGTTTTCCGTGAAAGGCTCTAAAGTTTTTTTTGTCGATATACTTTAATGGCCAAAATGGACCGAATAGCCCATGTGAAGGGAAAGAAGAGAAGAGACATCCTTTATTGGCCCTTCCTTTTTTAAATGCCAACTGTATGTTAAAGTTTTAATAGAATTGTAGAAATGTACTGGACAGGAACAGCTCCTATCAGTCCACCTCGTCCACTGATTTTCAAGAGTAAGAATATAACTCTTGACCCAATTTTGGTTAATAATTTATCGTATGGCACCTTATCAACCATTCTGAAAGCCAATCACATCTACTGATTCTTCCTCTTAAACTGATATATTGATCCACATGATTTATCTTTTAAAAATCCATTAAAAATCCTAATACTGTTATTTTCTCATGCTTCATATTTCCTCATGACCAGGGGGGACATTTAGCACATTGAATCTGAATCAGCTCTTAGAGCATTCCTATTCTTCCACTTATTTTCCCAAAATGGATTTTCTCATACATGTCCACTAACTAGTCAATTACGGGCAGCAAAGTGGCGCACCGGTAGTTGCTGCCTTACAGCGCCAGAGATCCGTGTTTGATCCTGACTACAGGTGCTGTCTGTACGGAGTTTGGACGATCTCCCCGTGACCGCATGGGGTTTCCCCAGGTGCTCCGGATTCTTCCCCCCCCACACACTCCAAAGACATACAGGTGGGTTAATTGGCTTTGGTAAAGATTGTAAATTGTACCCAGAGTGTAGGTTACTGTAGTGTATAGGGTTCGGTGGTTGGCGCCAACTTGGTGGGCTGATGAGCTCATTTCTGCCTATATCTCTAAACTAAACTTCCCCCTAGCCGCCAGCCACCTACACCTGGATTAATTTAAAGTAGTTAAGTAATGTACCACCACCTCATTTAGGATTTTCCAAATGTTATGTCATCACTTCGTTGATAATAAACTCTTGCATTTTTTTCAACTATTGATGTTTTATCGAATCCCTTTTTAAGAAGTGTGGCTACATTTGCAGTCAAACTAGAATCTATGGAACTTTGGAAGATGACAATCAGTGCATCCATTATGTCATAGCTACCTCTTAAATTGTTGGGATGCACGTCAAGAATCAGAATAGGGGATTTCATCCCCTTTAATTTCTCCATTACTTTTCTTTCATAACGTGATGCTAATTTCCTTCATCTCATTGTCTTTCAACTGTTTCTGGGAGGATTTGTGTCTCTTTTTCTATGTAGACAGACAAAATATAGTTTATCTTCTAAGTCTACGGGGAAAAGCCCAACATTTTTCATTTTAGATGCCTACAGAAGCTTCAATGTGATCCAAAGGAACAAATAAATACAAGCAATATTCATATTCAAGGCCCTTGTGAATAAATGCTCAGAATGAGGGAGGTGACCTCAATATATGATATATTTAAATATTTTAAAAAATATTTAAAACTTCAAGAATAAGCAGGTACACAACTTTGCTCATACCTTTCATTATAGCATGCATTGAAGCAACTTCGTCCTGCCATTGCTTCTTCACATCATCAATTCCCTCCTGTTTGGTCGTCTCAGAAACTGCAGCTACCGTTTTTATATTCTCCATGTCTGCGTTTGCCTCTATGAGCTGCACCTGCAGCCGAGTTACATCATTTTCTGCTGACAGTAGTGCAACATTCTGTCGCTTCAACTCCTCTGGGGAAAAAAACAACTTGATTTTAAAATATGAAAACACATAACTTCACAGTGCTCGACAATTCTGCAAGGATCCTTGAGACAACGCGAGCCAAATTAATTCTGTCAGTTGGCAAAATGCAACAGGTTTCTTGCAAAACATAGCAATTTAATTACCGAGAGGCAATATGAAATTGGAATTATCCGGATACCAGAGCATGCTGATATAGATAATAGATCAAAGTTCGCAATTCCAAAATGGCTAGCCATTTAATTTTGCTCAAAGTTTAACATTCTGTTGAGTTTGCGGAAAATCAGTGCCAGCAAAATAAAACATAAATTGTGAGGGTAGCAGAATGTTACAATTTTCATAGTGCCATGCCTCAGAAAAGCAAAATACAGAATCTTAATGTTCTAGGTAGTTTAATATCATCTTCACGTTGTGCCTCTGTAATAGTACTGTTACTTCCAAGGCAGAAAATTGAATAGAAGATCCAGTCAGAAGACTCACGTAGTCTGCCACTTCATTGTGGTGGAACAGGCAAGGGGGCTCAACCTTTAGAATACCATGTTACAGAGGCCTTTTCTGCTCTCTCATGCTGCTCATTCTATGAGGAGCAGGGGGGTTCTCTATATGACCCAGCTAATAATTATTCCTCAACCAACACACTAATGTAGATCACATTCCAACAGTTTAGATGCATCTAGCTTATACAAACAACAATGTTGTCAATGTCCCAATAGTGGCTGTAAACAACTTGGGATATTCTGTGGTCACAAATAGCCTGGTATAAATGGACCCTTTACTCTTGAGGGTCCAAACCCAAGTTATTCAGCTGTATAACTGCTATGGTGTGAAATGGCTCACCTACACCATTACAAGAACAAATAAGGATAGAGAATAAATAAATACTGACCTTGTTTTATCTTGTAAAAAGTATTAAATTAAACAAAATAAATCTTTTGAAAAGGAAGAAGTGTTCACTGTGAAATTGTTACTTTTATGTAATGTTGTCCCTTGTCTGGACCTTGAGTCCGAAATAAAGTTTATTATTATTATTACTTATAACAAGTACATTACTTATAATCGGCAGTCGGCAGTGCAATATGCTGTGGATGCTGATAACAATTGTCCTTTTAAATAAAGGACCTTTCATGCACAACAGGATTTAGCAAGCTTTCATGTCAAACTAAGCAGAGATACAGTGCCCTCCATAATGTTTGGGACAAAGGCCCGTCATTTATTTATTTGCTTCTATACTCCACAATTTGAGATTTGTAATGGAAAAAAAATCACATGTGGTTAAAGTGCACAGTCAGATTTTATTAAAGGCCATTCAAATGGGAGGACTATGTATAAACACTGCTGTAATGTCTACATGGTGAAACCAAAATGTATAAAAATGGCCTTTATTAATATCTGACAATGTGCACTTTAACCACATATGATTGTTCTATTACAAATCTCAAATTGTGGAGTACAGAGGCAAATAAATAAATGATGGGTCTTTGACCCAAACATTATGGAGGGCACTGTATTTGAAGAAATATTGGTATCATCTTTAACCACTGGTGTAGTTCCAGAAGACTAGTGGGTGGCTAATGTACCACTATTTAAGAAAGGCAGCAAGGATGAGCTAGGGAATTACTGGCTGATGGATAAGTTGTTGGAGGGGATTCTTAGCGACAGGATCTACCAGCATTTGGATTAGCATGGGCTGATTAAGGGTGGTCAGCATGGCTTTGTGAGTGGGAGATTGTGTCTCACAAATCAGAATTTTTCTGAAGAGGATTGATGAGGCAGGGCAGTGGATGTTGTCTATATATTCACTTCAGCAAGGCCTTTTAGAAGGTCCCACAAGGATGCTTGTTTAGAAGGTTAGCTTGCTGGAATCCAAAATGAGTTAGCCATTTGAATTTAAAAATGGAAAGAGTCACAGCGCCAAGAGAGAAAGTCAAGAGTGTTTTATTGCCATATGTCCCAGATAGGATCATGAAATTCTTACTTGCAGCAGCACAACAGAATATGTAAACATAGTACACTGTAAACAATATAATAAACAAAAAAAACCACAAAAAAACAAACAATAATAGTGCAATAATAGTTATTATTGGGGCTTAATGGAGGTTGAACCATAAAGAGTAGTTGTGGAAGGTTGTTTTGCTGGAGGCCTATGACCAGTGTTGTGCCAGAGGTTGGTGCTCAGTCCACTACTGCTGTTTGTTATAAACATTAATGATTTGGATAACAATACAGTTAACATTGTTAGTGCATTTGCAGACAACATCAAAATTAGTGATAAAGCGAGAAAGGATATCCAAGTTTGCAACAAGATCCAAATCCATTAGGAAGGTGGGCCAAAGAAGGGCAAATAGAATTTAACTCTGACAAGCGTGAGGTATTACACTTTGATATGTCAACCTAGGGCAGGACTTACACAGTAAATAGCAAAGTCCTGGAGAGTGTTGTGCAACAGAGAGATCTGGGAGTTCATAAGTTCAAAAGTGATAGCAGGATTAGGCCATTCGGCCCTTTAAGTCCACTCCACCATTCAATCATGGCTGATCTAACTTTCCCTCTTAACCCTATCCTCCTGACTTCTCCCCATAACCCCTGACACCCATATCAATCCAGAATCTATCTATCTCTGCCATAAAAATATCAATTGACGACCTCCACAGCCTTCTGTGGCAATGAATTCCACAGATTCACCACCCTTTATCTAAATAAATTATTCCTCAGTTCCTTCTAAAAGGTACGCCCTTTCATTCTGAGGCTATGACCTCTGGCCCTAGACTCTCGCACTACTGGAAACATCCTCTCAACCACTCTATCCAAGCTTTTCACTATTTGATAAGTTTCAATGAGATAACCCCTCATCCTTCTAAACTCCAGCGAATAGAGGCCCAGTGCCGTCAAACACTAATATGTTAACCCACTCCTTCCTGGGATCGTTCTCATAAACCTCCTTTGGACCCTCTCCAATGCCAGCACATCCTTCTTCAGAAATGGGACCCAAAAGTCATTGACGAGTCCATATATGCACAGTTCTAGTTACCCATGAAGAGGAACTATGTCATTTAGTCGTAAAAGGTGCAGAAGAAATTCATCAGAATGTTACCTCGGTTTGTGGGCTTGAGTCATAGGGAGAAATTGCATAGGCTGCGACTGTTTTCTTTGAAGTGTAGGAGGCCGAGAGGTGGCCTGGTTGGGATGTACAAGATCATGAAAGGCACTGATGAAGTGCAAGCTCACAATCTTTATCCTGGGATAGAAGATTCTAAATCTCAAGGGTATAGGCTTAAAGTGAAAGAAAAGATATTCAAGAGGGACCTCAGAGATATTTTTTCAGAGGGTAGTCCATATCTTACATCAGCTGCCAGGTGAAGTTATAGGTAGATACAATTATGACTTTTATAAGACATTTGGACAGATATGAATAGGAAGCGTTTAGTGGGCCATGCAACAAATGCAGGCAAATAGAACAACCGCAATATACCAACTTGGGCAGCATGGACAAGGTTTCCATACTGTAAGCTCTGTGACGCAAAGCAAACAAGGAAATCAATCAGCAGACCATTCCCTGCTAAAACTATCCAATTGGCAAAAATTAACGACAAACAATAGCCTGAATACTTAGTTTTCGCCTCCTAAATTCACATCAGCTAAATTTAATTTAGATACAGCACAGGTAAAGGCCCTTCGGCCAACTGAGTCCGCACTGACCAGCGATCCCCACACACTAGTCCTACACACACCAGGGATAATTTTCCAATTTTACCAAGCCAATTAACCTACAAACCTGCACAGCTTTGGAGTACGGGATAAAACCGGAGATCCCGGAGAAAACCCACACAGGTCACGGGGAAAATGTACAAACTCCGTACAGACAGCACCCGTAGGCTGGATCAAACCTGGGTCTCTGGCACTGCAAGGCGACAATTCTACCTCTCCTGTTTCTGATATTTTTCAAACCACTTTAAAAACATTTTATTCAAATAGGTTTAACCCTGTTGAACATCGATGCACGACCGATCTCATCACTCATAGGAGCTGGCTTGCAGTGAAGCTAATTGTATTGCAGATAAATTAAACAAATTAGGAGCCAAAGCGCGGCTTTAATGGCCGCGGGACTTGCTAGCGCCCGCCGGGGGCTCCAACATCAAGACCCGGAGCTCGGCCTTGCATCGCCCGGCGCGGCCTGAATGGCCGCGGGACTTACCATCGCCCGCCGGGGGCTTTGACTTTGACATCGGGAGGAGAATGGGGAGTGCAGGGGAGAGACAAGACTTTGCCTTCTATCACAGTGAGGAGGAGATTCACTGTGATGGATGTTTGTGTAAATTGTGTTGTGTCTTGGTTCTTTTCTTGTTGTATGACTGCAGAAACCAAATTTCGTTTGAACTTCATTTGAGGTCCAAATGATAATAAACGGTATTGTATTGTGTATTGTATTGTTGAAATAAAATGTGGTACAACTCTGAAAGCCACCTTATCAAAAATAATTCAGGTATTGATATGCAAATCTGAGCAGTAAACATAACCAGGAAACAATGTGGAAACTCTTTGATATTGACCAGTTAGTCAGCTGTATCTTTACCTGCACTACACAACCATCAATTGCATTGACTTAAATGTTTCAAACAGTATCAGTTCAACTTCATCACTATCCAAATTTCCTACTTGGCAGATTCTCAAACCTTCTAATTTACCAGTCAAATAAAATTACCTTCTTTTGCGAGGTACAGCTCCTTGAATTTGGCTCTCTTCTGATTGAATTCAAATTCCAGCTGTTCTTTTCTGCGCAAGAAATCGGCCTTTGCCTGCTCCAACTCATTCAGTCGCTGTTGTAGCATGGCTCCTGGAAGGGAAACATAAAAACCTGGATTAATGGGACAATATGAACTGTAGTAAGATCACATAGGAATCCAATGTTATACCATTCCTCCACTTTCAAAAGCTGTTCTGCTGAAAAACGTAAGTTTTGGTAAACTAGGAGTTTATGGTCCCAAAAACAGGGAAAACTTTTAGTGCAACTTCACCTCAGTTGAAGAGATACAGCAGGGAACAGTCTGCAGATCATTCTATTCCAAATTAAAACAAATGTTATAAAACTCTTTGGTAGGGGTTCCCCACTTGGTAAAAAATAGTTTTTTGTTGTTGTTTTTAAAAAAAAATTATTTATTAGAAGTACATTACATTACAACCAATTACATTAGTACTCGTCACGTATATCTTATTACAATTAATGTACTCCGTCATTTTTTACACAAATAAAGGGAAAGGATGAGATTGAAAGAAAGGAGAAAGTGAAGGAAAATAGTGAAAGTGTAAAAAACGTGACAACAAAAAAGAACAAAGACCCTATAAGATAGAAATTAAAAAAAAGAATTAAGAAATAGACCCTAAAAAATAAGAAAAAAGAGAAAGAGGGAAAAAAGAAAAACAAATACTTTGTTGTAAGCATCACGCAAATGGGATATACCAACTCTCCAGCTTTCATCCCCCCTTACCTGACCTCAGTTGTATTTGTTTTAAGTACTTTTGCACCCTATACTTGTAATAATTCTATAAATGCAGACCACGTCAGGTGGAAGTGATCTGGTTTGGAGTGTTTTTCCAGAATTTTAGGATTAACTTTTTTCCAGTTATTAACCCATAGTCTATTAATTTCTTTTGGAACACATTTAGTTCTGGACTATCTTCCGTTGTTCTGCTTTGGGTATCAGTTTTATTTTAAATACTTTTGTACAGAAAACAAATGAGTGCGCTATAGTAGCTTCTTGAGATTGACATTTATCACAAATGGATGATACATTTGGGAAAATTTTATTAATTTTAGTTTTGGAATAATATAATCTATGTAAAATTTTAAATTGTATTAAAGTGTGTCTTACATTAATCGAACATTTATGCACGTTTAGTAAATGTTCATTCCACCTTTCCTTTGAGATTTTAATAGCTAATTCTTGTTCCCAGTCTCTTCTAATACCTTCCGTAGATGGTATTTCTACATTTAAGATAATATTATACAAATATGATATTAAGTTTGCTGATTCAGCTTTTATCTGCATTGCTTCATCCAGTACATCTGCTGGGATATTATAATGATCTTTTGTATATTTTTTCAAATAGTCACATATTTGAAAATATTTAAAATATTGATTATTTCCCAGTTTATATTTTATTTGTAATTGTTGGAATGATAATAATTTTCCAGTTTCATACAAGTCACTGAACATTTTAATTCCTAGTCTATCCCATTGTATAAAAGATTTGTCTGTAATAGAGGGATTAAAAATAGTTAAAGTAATCTGTCATCTTTCTTTATGTAACTTAAAATATGAAAGCAAACTATATCTAATCCAGCAAAATACACAAAATAAAAACAACCTTATAAAAAGAGGAAGCACTGCAAATACTTTGTGTTCAGTCTTAGGCTACAAAGGAGTAGCACATTTTCATGTATTTTGCATAAAGGTACAGTAACAAAATAATGGTTAACAGGTGGACAGAAGAACAAGAGGAAAGGAAGCATCTAAAATCTTAAACATTGTCAAAGACTTGTTAGACATGCCATCAAAGAATAGAATGCTGTTAGCAGGGAGAATTTGATATGTAATGACATAACCCTGGCAGAGGGCATAGAAACTGGTCAGATCAATGGAGCAGTGGGATTTTGAGGTCCAGAGCTGAAGGAGATCACCAAGATCAGTGAGATATGGACAGGGATGGTTGGGAGGATAGGAAGGGGCAGGGTGGCCTTCTGTGGATCCCAAATTGTGTGCCTCAGCTTTAATTAGTCATATGCCAGGGATTCCTTAGTGAGAACTTGCAGTTGCCCAGATATGCTTTGAGAACACCATTCAATTTATGTCTGCATGATAATCTCTTCTCAATTCAGAACATATTGCCTTTATAACCATATAACAATTACAGCACGGAAACAGGCCATCTCGACCCTTCTAGTCCGTGCCAAACACGTATTCTCCCCTAGTCCCATATACCTGGGAGTCTAGTGTCTGACTTTTACCTTAGATTGGTGCTGGTTCCTTTGCTATTTGTCATTATACATTAAAGACTCGGAGGCAAGTGTAGGAGGATGATTAGTATGTTTACCAATGACACAAAAAATGATGGTGTATTGGATAGCAAGGAAAGATGCCCAAGGCTGCAGCAAGATAGGGATCAATTAGAAACTTCAACAGAGCATTGGCATATGGAATTAATCCTGTCAAGTGTGAGCTGGTACATTTTGAGAAGTCAACAAAGGGTTAGATTGTATGAAGTGATTGGGCACCAAGGAATATCGATGAACAGAAAACCCTACGGATCCATGTACATAGTGCCCCATAAAGTGGCAGCTAAGGTAGATATGATGGGTGGCGGCAGCCTTTGTAGGTCAGGGTATAGGCAAGAGTTGGGACGTTACATTGAAACTTTACAAAACACTGGTTGGAATGTTGAGTGCAGATCAGCTTGGTACACTACAGAAAATGATTATACTGAAAAGAATGCAAAGGGGATTCACCAGGATGTTGTCTAGATCGGAGGATTTTAATTATGGGGAGAGATTGGATAAATTAAGCTTGTTTTCCCTTGAGCAAAGATGGTCGTGGTGTTTTTTTTTTACCCGATAGAATTCATAAGATCATGACAGGTTGCAGAATCTTTGTTCCCATGAATGGAATATCAAAAATAAGAGGACAATATTTTTGGGTGATAAGAGAGTGTTTTAAAGGGGATTCAATGGGTACTCTTTTTATTTTACAAACATGCACAAGGACAGTGATCGATTAAGATGCTGCCTCACAGTCCCAAAGAGTTCAATCCTGATCTAGGTGGTCTGTTGCATGGATCTCACATGCTCTTCCTGTGAATGCATTGGTTTCCTTCCACATCCCAAGGAAATGATAGTTGGTAGATTAAGTGACTATTACATATATGGTGGGCGAGTGGTTGAATCTAAAGGGTAAGGGTTGATGAGGACGTGGGGAGAATGAAAAAGAGTATAAAGAAGAATTAGTGTAAATAGATAGTTAATGATCATCCAATCATCAACCTTTCTGCGCTGTACCTCTGTACGACATTATATCCAGAACATGGTGACAGAGGTGGTATTGGAATTTCGTACAATTAATATGTTTAAGAAATATTTAAACTTACAGGCAAGTAAGCAAAGTATAGTTTACAGTCCTAATGGATTAATGGAGATGAGCAAAAGATCAGCCTGGATATTGTGGTCTGAATGGCTTGTTGATGTGCTACACAAATCTATGACTCTAAATAAATGACAAGGCCTGCCCACAGAGACAACAGAGTGTAATTAGGGCCTCAATGCAGGGTACACTGGTCTGAGCGAGCACACTGGTTCACTTTTTGCAGACACCTCTGGTGGTATCTTTTTTGTACCTTGAGCCAGTTTTGCTGAAGGGAACCCAAATCTCAGAAGCATGTAAGAATATGGGCAGGAATATACTTCTATCTAGATTTTGTAAAGCAGAAGACATAACAAAACCAAACAAAACTCAATACTAAAGTAAGAAAGTGCTAGAAAGGCAGTTCAGATGACAGCACCTGTGTAAAAAAAAGAGCAGATGGTGACATTTCAGCCGTATATCCTTCAGCAGACTGAAACGAGAAGGGTTATGCTATACCTCAATAAAATATTGATTAGCCAACAGAACAAATGTGGCAACCAGTTCTGCGCACCTTAAAGGCATGTCAAGGATGTGTAAAGGACACAGAAGGGATTCCTTAAAGGTAGCATTCAGAATCAGAATTTTAGATTATAAACAATAGATGACTAAAACTGGAATTAAATCAATAATCACTGTTACCATAAGAATTTCTAATGTTCATAAATAATGCATTAAAATATGAGAAGCTAATAATTATTTCTGGACATACTTTAGCTTTAAGTATCGGTTTATTATTGTCATGTGTATCCAAGATACATTGAAACATTTTTGTTTGCGTGTCAAGTCAAATTATATTAAACTCGAGTAGTACAATCAGGCCTTACACAAGTATCACAAACAGGTAGTGCAAAGATAAATATGCCAGAGTACAGAACATAGTGTTAGCGCATTTAGCGTTACAGTCACAGAGACAAAGTCTAAATCCACAATAAGGTAGGTTGGAAGATCAGGAGAACACCTTATTGGAGAAGTCAAATAGCTTGATAACATCAGAGATGTTGCCCTGTATCTGGTAGTATATGCTTTCAAGCTTTTGTAGCTTCTGCCCGATGGGAGAAGAGGGAATGACCAGGGTGAAAATGATCCTCGATTATGTTTTTGGTATCCTGAGGCAGCGTGAAGTGCAGATGGAAAAGATGGGGTGGGAAGGGGGGAAGAGGGTGGCTGGTTTATGTGATGATGCAATTTCATGCAGAATGGACAGAGCCGTTACCAAACCAAGTTGTGATGCAACCTGATAGTATCCTTTCTACGATGCATCTAA
Organism: Malacoraja senta; assembly: GCA_038087875.1. Classification (NCBI taxonomy): domain Eukaryota; kingdom Metazoa; phylum Chordata; class Chondrichthyes; order Rajiformes; family Rajidae; genus Malacoraja; species Malacoraja senta. Next base: position 20,555,429 of record CM075982.1, read on the forward strand.
GAAGTTGGTAGGAGTCTTAAAGAGCATGCCAAACTTCCCTTAATCTCCTGAGGAAGTTGAGGTGTTGGTATGCTGTAGTATAAAAACTAAAGTTTATGCAACATAGGAAAAAAACCTGAACCATATTTTATTTTTAATTTCATGAAGTTCTTCATATCAATTTAAACCTTATTTCAATACACTGGCATACAGAGACGTATAACTATTACTCCCATCTGATATTGCTCTTGAATGTTAAATAGCCACAGCAAGTAAGTGAAATTCTTTTTTTGGTATATGTTCATAAACACTAAATCTAATTAATATATTAAAGAGCCTGTCCACTTGGTTAGTAGCATGTGTCCTCGAGTCAGAAGGTTACAGTCAAGTCTCAATTCCAGGAACTGAGTGCACAGCATGAAGATTCGGGCGATTACTTCAAATCTTTGTCTCAGGTCGTCATAGGTAAATAGGGTGGTCGACAGAGTCAAGAGTGTTTTCTTGTTCTAGGTCTCAAAACAGAACAATGAAATTCTTACTTGCAGCAGCACAACAGGTATATATAAAAAAGTACTCAGTAAATCACATAATAAACAAGAGATTATTTTTTGGTACATTGGCCTTCTTCAGTCAGGGTATCGAGTATAGAAGTTGAGATGTTATGTTACCGTTGTACAAAATGTAGGTGAAACTATAACAGAGTGGTGTGTTCAGTTTTAAGTATGGATGTCATTACGCTGGAAAAAGTGCAGAGAAGATTTACGAGGATGTTGCCAGGACTCAAAGGCCTGAGCTTTAGGGAATGGTTGGGCAGGCTAGGACGATATTCCTTGGAACGCAGTAGGCTGATGGGTGATCTTATCATGAGGAGTTAGATAGGGTGAATTCACAGAGTCTTTTACCGTGGGTAGGGGAATCAAGAACCAGAGCGTAACAGTTTAAGGGGAGGGGAAAGATTTAATAGGAACCTGAGAAGCAAGCATGTAGGTACAGCAGGCAGTGAAGAAAGCAAATGGCACATTGGCCTTCATAACAAGAGGAGTTGAGTATAGGAGCAAAGAGGTCCTTCTGCAGTTGTACAGGGCCCTAGTGAGACCATACCTGGAGTATTGTGTGCAGTTTTGGTCCCCTAATTTGAGGAAGGACATTCTTGCTATTGATGGAGTGCAGTGTAGGTTCACAAGGTTAATTCCCAGGATGGTGGGACTGTCATATGCCGAGAGAATGGAGCGGCTGGGCTTTTATACTCTGGAATTTAGAAGGATGAGAGGAAATCTTATTGAAACATATATGATTATTAAGGGTTTGGACACGCTAGAGGCAGGAAACATGTTCCTGATGTTGGGGGAGTCCAGAAGCAGGGGCCAATGTTTAAGAATAAGGGGTAAGGAAACATTTTTTCACACAGAGAGTTGTGAGTCTATGGAATTCTCTGCCTCGGAGGGCAATGGAAGTCGGTTCTCTGGATACTTTCAAGAGAGAGCTTGAAAGGGCTCTTAAAGATAGCAGAGTCAGGGGATATAGGGAGAAGGCAGGAACGGGGTACTGATTGTGGATGATCAGCCATGATCACATTGAATGGCAGTGCTAGCTCAAAGGGCCAAATGGCCTACTCCTGCACCTATTGTCTATTGCAACCTTTTCACCGAGGGTGGCGGTTATACAGATCGAGCTGCCGGGGAGATAGTTGATGTGGGTACAACAGTATTTATAGGACATTTGGATAGATAGATGGATATGAAAGGTTTAGAGGGTTATTGGTCCAAGTTAGACAAATGGGATTAGCTTAGATGGGGTGTCTCTCTTGACATGGTTGGGCTCCAAAAATGACACCACTAACCAATTTTGGAAAACTGTTTATCAATATTTATGTAAGATAGATAATAGTACCATTTTTGTGTGGAAAAGGGTGGAAATGTCAAATACTAGAAGGCATAGCTTTAAGGCAAGAGGTAAAAGTTTAAAGATGTGCAGGGCAAATCTTTTCGATACACGGAGGATGGTGGGTGCCTGGAATGTCCTTCCAGGGGAGGCAGGTTATGATAGTGGCGTTAAGTGGATTTTAGATAGGCACATGGATATGCAGGGAATGGAGGAATATGAAACCTGTGCAGCCAGATGAGATTAGTTTTTCTTGGCAACATGGTTGGTACACACATTGTGGGCCAAAAAGCATGTTCTATAGATCTCAAAATGATTGAGTGTTGTGATTTACAATGTTATGTTTAATGGCACTTATAGTCAGAGCTTGGTTCCTTTAACAGCATAGCTTTAGTTTGACTGCTTTGTACGAATGATTGATGGAAAAAATGGATTAAACTACAGAAAGTTAACATCTTTCTCCTAAATTGAAGTGTTGTTCTAATAGCAGGAATCAAATGTTTGACTTGATAAAATGAAACCTAATGGAGTACTGCATTTCCATATCTTTTTTTTGCATTTCTTTAGAGACACTAGGTAACTACTTCTGTTGAAATGAGGAACTGCAAATGCTGGTTAATAGACAAAAGGATAAAATTTGCTGGAGTAACTCAGTAGGTTAGGAAACATCTCGGAGAATATGGATAAGCGATATCCTTGAAGAGCATAATAATTTTGTAAAATGCAAATACTAATTTACCCTTTTCACCAAGTCTTTCAAAAACAACAACACCTTACCTGATATACTATGTAGCCAAATATAATGAATAACCATCCTTTATGTTGTTGTTGAAGATTAACCCAAAATGCTGGAGTAACTCAGCGCGTCAGGCAGCATCTCTGAAGAGATGGAATGAGTGAGGTTTCAGATTGAGACCTTTCATCACTATCTAGACTCAAAACATCATCCATTCCTTCTCTCCAGCATTTTGTGTCTATCTTTGACTTAAACCAGCATCTGCAGTTCTTTCCTACACACTTTACATTGTGTTGGTTGAAATATATAAAAAGACAATGCAATTTAGAATACAACTTACTTCTGCAATACTATGACACACATAACGAACAATTCCAATAACGTGTGCAGCACATGGAATCCAAGGCAAGTTGACCAAATGGATTCAAAATTGGCTGAGAGTCATAGAGTGATACAGTGTGGAAACAGGCCCAACTCAGCCACACCGGCCAACAATGTCCCAGCTACAGTAGTCCCACTTGCCTGTGCTTGGTCCATATCCCTCCAAACCTGTCCTATCCATGTACTTGTCTAACTGTTTCTTAAACGATGGGATAGTCCCAGCCTCAACTACCTCGTCTGGCAGCTCGTTCCATACATTACCTTCCATACCCTTTGTGAAAAAGTTACCCCTTGGATTCCTATTATATCTTTTCCCCTTCACCTTGAACCCATGTCCCCTGGTCCACAATTCCTGTACTCTGGGCAAAGGGCTCTGTGCATCTACCCCATCTATTCCTCTCATGATTTTGTATACCTCTGTAAGATCACCCCTCATCCTCCTGCGCTCCATGGAATAGAGATCCAACCTACTCAACTTCTCCCTATAGCTCACACCCTCTATTCCTGGCAACATCCTCGTAAATCTTTTCTGAACCCTTTCAAGCTTGACAATATCTTTCCTATAACATGGTCCCCAGAACTGAACACAATATTCTAAATGCGGTCTCACCAGCGTCTAAGGCAGCTGCAACATGACCTTCCAACTTCTATACTCAATACTCTGACTGATAAAGGCCAAAGTGCCAAAAGCCTTCTGCAACTCGACCTTCAAGGAACCATGCACATGTACTCCTGGATCCCTCTGCTCTACAACACTACCCAGAGATCTACCATTTACTGAGTAGGCCCTGCCCTTGTTCGACGTCCCAAGATGCAATACCTCACACTTCTCTGTATTAAATTCCATCAACCATTCCTCCGCCAACCTGGCCAATCGATCCAGATCCTGCAGATCCGTTCTCAACCATCTTCACTATCTGCAAAACTACTAACTTTTGTATCATCAGCAAAGAAGTCAAAGGGTAATTATGGCAGGTTGTTTTTCTAATTGAAGACCTGTGACCAGTGGAGTTCTACAGGTGTTGGTGCTGGGTACACTGTTGTTTATTATCTCCATTAACGATTTGGATGACAATGTTGTTAACATTGTTAAATTTGCAGATTACACCTAAATTTGTGGTATATGGAGCAGGGAGATAGACATCCAAGTTTACAATAGAATAGGTGAGCCAAGGAATGACAAATGGAATTGAATATTTACACCAGTGAGGTGTTGTACGTTAAACGTAGTAAGACTTTCACAGTAAATGGTTGAGCTCAGGAGAGTGCTGTGGAACATAGAGCATCCAAGTGCATGAATCCCTGAAAGTGGCAAGTCAGATGGACAATGTGGTGAAGGTGGTGTTTGGCATGCTTGCACTCATTGGGAAGGATACGGAGTATAAAAGTTGGGACATCATGCAAAAGTCATTGGTGACACACACCACTCTTGGAGGACTGTGTGCAGTTTAATCACCAAAATGTCAGAACAATATCATTAAATTGAAAAGGGCCAAAATAATATCTAAGATAGTACCTGGATTAGGGGGCTTGAGTTAAAGGGAGACTAGATAGTCTGGGACTTTATTTTCCTTCGGAGCATAGGAGGCTGAGGGTGACCGTACTCAAATATACCAGATCATGAGGGAAATGGATAAAGTGAATGTTCACAATCTTTTGCCTGTTGATTCTAAAACTAGACGGCATAGGTTTAAGGTGTGAAATTTAAGAGGGACTTCAGAAACAACTTTTTCCACTCGGAGGGTATTCTGTACCTGGAATGAGCTGCCAGCGAAAGTAATAGAAGTGGATATAATTATGACTTTTAAAGGACATGTGAACAGATATATGGATAGGAAGGGTTTCGAGAAATATGGGCCAAATGCAGACATTCTGAGCTACTACCATGTCAACTTGGTTGGCATGGACAAGTTGGGCTGAAGGGCCTTTTTCCCCAACTGTACAGTTGTGCAAGTCCAATTCCCTAATAGAACACAGTGAACACGAGCACTGTAAATACAACCCAATAGCCAAACATGGGTAGTACAATGTAATAAAAAACAGTATGCTGCGAATATTCACTATCCAATGATTATATCTACTTCCACAGATAGTGTTTGTGGAGAGAAAAAAAGAGTTAATGTCAAAAGTTCATAAGCCTTTATCAGAACTGCCCAGATATCAAACAAACTGAAAAGGCCATGTAAGCCCAAATTCAATAATCTTTGCTAAGTCCTGAGGGTTGTAATGTTCTTAGTCAGAAGGTTTGTTGCTGTTCTTCAAGTTTACATTAGGTTTTATTGGAACAATACACAAAACTGTAGAGGGGTCAGAATGAGAGCAAGATACAGAATTAAAGTGATAAAGCAATGAAAAATAAGGGTGTGAAGCACAATGGAAATCCCAACAACTGCTTTCACAGCAGCTGAAGCCCATTCTGGGTGACTATTCAAAAATGTTTAAGAAGGAACTGCAGATGCTGGAAAATCGAAGGTAGACAAAAATGCTGGAGAAATTCAGCGGGTGAGGCAGCATCTATGGAGCGAAGGAAATAGGCAACGTTTCGGGTCGAGATTCTTCTTCAGACTCCTTCTTCAAAAATGTTTGGTGCCTTTGGGCAATTTTTGGCATTTAAAAAAATTAGAGAAGTAAGTAAATGTGTTGTAGAATATATCATATGCCTGTGATGAAGTAAGATTGCATTTGTCCAATCTCTAACAATACGCACTTTAACATAACCTCTGCTTTTCAGAAAACATTGCCCACTAACAACAGTACAATCACAGGACTGTTATGTAGGGAACACATATCACAGCATTGCCATAGGAAATCTAATTTCAGGCATCTTTAGAGACACCTCAGTAACATTTCAATAATTCAGTGAAAGAGACAGACATCTGAGAATAAAGTGCACCTAAACAATTGTAGCATTTAAAATAATGTATGCTATTGCAGTTCAATGGTATGGTCTACAACAGGAAGACAACTTAAAAGCAAAAAGACATGCTCAATTTGGGGGGAAATTGTAGATAAAGATCAAGGTTACAGAAAAAGACCGATTTGAAAAGTTATAAGCATAATGTGACAGGAAGATATAAATTTCAACACTATAAAGGGTTGGACAGTGGCATAACTAGTTGTTAAACCGCTGCTTCATAGCTCCAGTAATCTAGATCCAATCCTGACCTTTGGTGCTGTATAAAATTTGTGCACTCTCTCTGTGACCGTGTAGGTTTCCTTCAAGTGCTCTGGTTTCCTCCACGTTCCAAAGACATGCAAGTTGGCAGGTTAATTGGGTGCTGAAAATTGTCCCCAGCATGTTGAGGGTGCGTGTGTGCGTGTAGATAAAAGTAGAACTTGTGTAAATGTGTGATTAATGCTCGTGTACACTTAGGTTGAAAGGCCTGCTTTCATGCAGTATGATTCCATGAGTACAGAGGCATTGGTAAACAACACCTCAGCAAAATAGTGAATAATTAAATTTGAAGTTGCTGTATCTAAGCAGCTGAAGCATTGATATGCAAAGCGACATGAGCAGATCAGAGGGCTGGAATTTCTAAGGAACCAGAAGCAAATGACTCAAAAGAAAGGTGTCTGCAGAGATAATGGATTCATCGGATTAAGTTTTTCCAACGCTCACCAAGTTCCAGGAGGGTACCACCATATTGCAAAAACACAAATATTCAAGGAGGTACAGAAAAAAAAAAAGCAGGAAACCTATAGGCCAGATAACTCAATAGCTACTGTTGTGGAGTTGCCAGAATCTGCAACCAACAAAGAAATTAAGCGAGTCATTTCAAAAAATGTAATGCAATCAAACCAAGTCAATGTGGTTTTGACAATTGAGTTCTTTACGGAACTAACAGAGAGTTGATACCGACTTACCGGTATTTAGATTTCCAGAAAGCATTTGTCTAGGTGTCACATGATACATAAGACAAGAACTTACATTGTTAAGGGAAGTACACTAGCATGTACACAAAGTACTGAAGTAACTCAGTAGGTTAGGCAGCATCTCGGGAGAATACAAGATAGGTGACATTTCAGGTCGGGATCCTTCTTCAGACATGACCTAAAACGTCACCTAGCCATATTCTCCAGAGTTGCTGCCTGCACATTGTATACCCGCATTTTTGTAAACCCGCATCTGCAATTTGTTGCTTCTACAAGTATACTAGCATTGATTGAAAATTAGTTATCAGACAGCAGACATCTCTAAAATATGCAGTTTGGTCACTGTACATTGCCCCCAGTGTAGATGCATGGTAGACTTGAATGGGTGTAACTAGATGAGTGCCCCAATGATCAGCACATGGGCTTGAATGATTTACTATTTAGTTTAATTTCCAAGAGGAGGAGATGAGTAACTTGTCCAAATTTGCTGATAACACAAAAATACCAGGGAGGCCATGTTGCAGCAGGATATTGATAGGTTGACTGAATGGACAAAACTCGGTAAATTAAGTTTAAATGGAGAAGTGCGAGGTCATGCACTTCTGAAAGTTGTACCTACAGGCAGACTTATCAAAATGAACAGAGAGTACAAAAAGATTAAAGTGTTCTTGTGCATCAATTGCTTGTGTTCTTGTGCATCAATTGCCAAAAGCGAACAAGCAACTACAATGAGTAGTTGGAAAGTCAAGTGACTCACTGGACTTTATTGTAAGGTGGTTGTGGTTTGGAAATTAGCATGTACTGTTATAATTGTACAGGTGTCAATGAGGCCACACCTAGAGAATTGTGGACAGAAGTGGAGGGGAGTTGAAACCTATGAAACATAAGATAATGAGTCTTATCACAACATTTCAGCCTTTTGAGTCCACGCCAATCAAAACATCCTTTTTTTTTTACACTGATCCTACTCTGATCTATTTTATTTTCCCCACATTCTCAACTCCTTCCAGATGCTACCACTTGGTATACTAGAAGCAATTTACAGTGGTTAATTAACCTACCAACCCACACATCTTTTGGACCTAGGAGGAAAATGGAGGAAGCCCATGTGGTCAGAGGGACAGAGTTTGATTTCCACACAGACAGTGGCAAAGGTCAGGTCTGAACCCTGGTAATTAGGGCTGTGAAGCAGCTGTTCTACTGCCTGCACTGTTGTGTTGCCCAAATGAATGACAGAGCAGGAGAGGGGCCAGGGGACATCTTTTTTTTCTCCTTGTGTTCTTGTTTACTTACTGCTCATAACAGTATGGGCTTCAGCTGCTGAGCAGTACAAATGAGTTTCCTTGAGGTTTTCCACCAGACTTTGAACTTTATTGATTCTGATTTCATTAATGATGCAGCAATACTTGAATATTATATAAATTAAATACTCCATTAAATACCTGCAATTTTGAAAAATAATGAAACAATGGACTCAATCTACTAAACAAAGTACCGAATTATAATTTCAAAGTGAAAGCTCACTGAAGAAGGTTCCCAAACCAAAACAGCACCTATCTATGTTCTTCAGCGATGCTGTCTGACCCACTGACGTAGTCCAGCACTTTGTAGCTGATTAAGTCTAACCAGTTCTGATATTAATATGGTCCTGAAAGTCAGTATACTAGCTAAGTGCAATTAGACCACTGGGAGGATTTAGGAGTTTATAAAATCAATATATTAGGATTATGAATGAAAACATTATCACGTATCGACTGAAACTGAGATCACCACTAGACCATTTGAAGCAGGCTTTGAAGTCTGCATGCTCTAGCTCTGTGGTAGGTATGCCATCAAGTAACTGAATCATCCTACCACAACCAGAGAGCAGTGCTGAACTACTATCTACCTCTGGTTACCTTCGGAATTTCCTTGATTGGACTTTGCTGGTGTTACCTTGCACTAAACGTTATTCCCTTATCATATATCTATACATTGTAAATGGCTCGATTGTAATCTTGTATGGTCTTTCTGATGACTGGATTGCATGCAACAAAAGCTTTTCACTGTACCTCAGTGCACGTGACAATAAACTAAACTGAACCGAACTGTGGCACAGACAATCAAATAACCTTAAATTAACAAAGTCTAATTTATGGACACATTTGGTTTACTTGGATCAGAGCATACAGCAACGGACCACTTTGTAAAACATATCTATAATATGCAGTAAAATGATTCATTTGAACTGTTAATTATCACAAAATATGTTTTTGTATTTCATTCCAGTATTCGGCTCAAGAATTTAATATCTAGCAAAGCGTGTATAATCTCAAAGGTTAAATGCATTTATTATTAAACATTCCAGGTCATCTTGGATTTATGGTTTACCTCCATTGTTTTAGGTCTAGGTGCAGGTACCCACCCTGTCTGCCAGAGTACAGCGTGTAATCATGGGATGGAAGGGACATTTATTTTCAGCAACCGCTCTATGCATTGTCTTGTGACATTATTACATTACTCATCAATTAAACATTGAAAAAAATAGCTGCTTGAAACATACTAACAGAGTATTCTCGATAAATAAAGATAGAAGAATGTAGCAATCTTACGCATAAATGTGTGACACATTAAAGGGCAAACTTGATATCCCTGCATGTTCTACTTCCTATCCTCAACTTTAGATACTAACACCAACAATTTTACTGAGAAAGTAAGAAAGGGCCATTAGCAGTGTGAAGAATGAGCTCTGCTTAATTTTTAATTCAGCTTTGTCAACCAGCATAATCATCTGTATTAAATGCATCTCTACATTGATGATTTACAGACTCAAAAACAATTGAGAAAGCTTCAAATTTTACAATATATTATTGTAGGATATAGGATGAAACTTTCTAGTCTGGCAACTTTCAAACGTAACTACAATAACATCAGAACGACAGAAATTGCCTCCTGATCATCAATAGCTTCATGTTCCTGGGCATGCGTATCTCTGAAGATATGTCCTGTGCTCAATCACAAAATAAGCTCATCAATGCCTCTACTTCCAGAGACGATAGGGGAGATTTGGTGTCGACAAATGCTCCATTGAACTGCTACATGTGTATGGTGGAAAACATACTGACTGCTTGCATCATGGTCTGGTTAGGCAACTCAAATGCCCATGAACAAAGATAACAGAGAGTGGTTGACACTGTCCAGTCCATCACAGATACTGACCACCCCACCATACAAGGGATCAACAGGCGCAGCCTCAAAATGGCAGCCAGTATCAAAGATCGATACCTGAAAACTGTGACCACCAGTTTAAAATAAGTTTTTTCCCCCAACAACTTTCAGGCTCCTGAACACTACACAAAATTAACCTCAACAAGTATGAACTTCTAAAAACTTTCTTGGTTACACTAAGGACTTTGTTTTTTTTCTACCTCTAATATTATGGTTATGAATTTAATTAACCTTTCTAAAACATTACATTATCTGTGTATATTGCATTTACAGGCATGCTAAGCTGCTGCAAGTAAGAATTTAATTGTTCTGTTGGAAAACCTCAATTAAACACTCTTGACTGGGCAATAGAATTGCTCTGAGTATAGACATTCCCCAGGTTACAAAAGAGTTCCAAGAACTGTCTGTAACCCAAAGTTTGCACAAGTCAAAACTATCAGGCAAGATCAATGTTGGCTAAAATTTCATAGTTGCACTGGTAGATTAGTATAGATCTTAGTTCAATTTCATAGTTGCACTGGTAGATTAGTATAGATCTTAGTTCAATCTTACTTTAAATTAATTAATTAGTACAGATCTGCAAAACATGCCAGGCCTATCTCACAGAAAGTGACAACACAAGTAGCCAGAATGTTAAAGATGAAGAATGATATGCTTGCTTTTGATAGTTAAGGCATTGAGTATATGAGTCAGGAAGTCATATCCCTCCAAACATCTCTTCTCTTTCCTTAGTTGAGCACTTTAACTGAATATTTTGCCATTTGTTCTATTATCTCCTCATGCAGTGCATTGCATTTTATGCATTTCTTTGGAACAGTATTCAAAAAGGTTTCTGTCTGAATACAGCCAGAAGATCGCTGCTTCAAAATCATTACTGTTGGTCATTATTGACATGCTGCAGTCATTTTCAAAGATAATAATGTGGCAAAGGCAGAAGTATTTCTCTAGCAGGTTTTTTTTATCATTTGCTATCATACTAACTACATTTTATACCATTTCCCTACTTCCCAATTTGTCCTCATCCACCCACATTGAAGCTGCAGACAAGGAAACTCCACATCTCCTCTACTTTCTCGCAAGCCTAAGGAAATTCAGTATGTATCCAATGACTCTTACCAATTTTGGCAGATGTACCAAACAAAACGTCCTATAGGAATGCATTACAGGTTGGCAATTGCAACTGCTCTGTCCAAGAAATTGCAGAGTTGTGAATGCAGCCAGTCCATCACATAAACTAGCCTCTCCCCGATCGACTCCACCTACATTTCACACTGCATTGGGAAATCAGCCAACATAATCAAGCACTTGTCACTCTCCAATCATTATCTCTCTCCCACTTGTCAGAAGATACAAAAGCTTGAAAGCACATGCCATCAGATTCAATAACATCTTATTCCACACTGTTGTCACACTCTTGAACAGACCTCTCATATGCCAAGGATGAATTCCTGATGTTCCAATTTACCTCATTGCAGCCATTGCATTTTTTAAATCTACACTTTCTCTGAGCTGCAACATTACACTCTGCACTCTGTTTATTTCCTCCTTTGCAATACCTCATGCACTCATGTATGGTATGAATTGCCTTGATAATACATTATCGGTAAACATGATGATTAAAGAAAAACTGTCATGATTTACCAAATCTAAGAGACCCTCGTTTATAAATATTTTAAAGAGTTATGATGCAAAAGAGAAGGTTAAAATGTTTTTAAAAATTCAGGAATGTAATTACAATTGACATTTGTGGACCCTTAACAGTAAAACATCCTCAAGAAGACAAGTGAAAACCCAAGCACAAAGTTACATTAATTCTCGATTACATACTGGAGACTGCAGGTATGTCAAGGAGGACTCTCTCCAACTTCTACAGGTGCACAGTAGAGAGCATGCTGACTCGATGCATCGTGGCTTGGTTCAGAAACTTGAACGCCCTGGAGCGGAAAAGACTACAAAAAGTAGTAAACACTGCCCAGTCCATCATCGGTTCCATCGAGGGGATCTATCACAGTCACTGCATCAAAAAGGCTGGCAGCATCATCAAGGACCCACACCATCCTGGCCACACACTCATCTCCCCGCTACCTTCAGGTAGAAGGTACAGGAGCCTGTAGACTGCAAAGTCCAGGTTCAGAAATAGCTGCTTCCCCACAGCCATCAGGCTATTAAACTCGGCTCGGACAAAACTCTGAACATTAATAGCCCATTATCTGTTTATTTGCACTTTATCAGTTTATTTATTCATTTGTGTATATACTTATATAATGGTATATGGACACACTGATCTGTTCTGTATTCGTGCCTACTATGTTCTGGTGTGCTAAAGCAAAGCAAGAGTTTCATTGTCCTATCAGAGACACATGACAATAAATTCTCTTGAATCTTGAATCTTGAAATGCTGGAATCTCGAGCTAAATGAGACTACTGGAGGAACGCGCGGTAAGTTAAGCAGCATCAAAACACCCCGACCTGAAACTTTGTCTGTCCATTTTCTTTCACAGATGAGCAAGACCTGTTGAGTTCCTCCAACAGTCAGCTTTTTGCTTGATTTAAAAAACATTGTGTTGATGAAATATATTACAATATTAAAGCAGGACACTCAGCTCAATTAATGAAAGTTGTATGCATAAAGGCAAAGAATACCATATGTATTCAAAAAAGAATCCAGTATTTTAAATGAAGGGTCCCAACCCGAAATATATAATCTATCCATGTTCTCCAGCGATGCAGCCTGACCCACTGAGTTACTCCAGTACTTTGTGTCTTTTTTTCTATTTATAAGTGGTGCAGGTATTGGCATTAAAAACAAAATCAGTACATCAAGTATTCATGGATGAATGCCCAGACGGTAAAAGAACATTGAGCAGAAGACTTGCATGAAGTAATCTTGATCACAAAGTCTTACAAAAGCTGGGAGTATACAATGAACTGCATGGGCACTTGCTGAGCTCCTTGTTTTGTGCATTAGTAGTACACACTGAAACATAATAAACATTAAAACTCATCAGGCTTTCGACCAGATTAGAATCACATAGATTTGTTTCCCATTGTGTATATACACGCCAAATCAATTCTGGTACTGGGCCACCGACAATCACTTTGTCTCCCAACTTGTATCAGTCATCGCATCTCCAAACCGCAGGCTGTGCATTACAACGCAGGGTAATGCTGACACCTTTAATCATCGAGCGAAAGAGGCACTCACTCCCTAGGTTCCTACAAGGTAATTCTATGAATATATGTCTACGAATTCGTTGGCTGCGCCACATCCCAAAAGATCAATGTCCAGATAAACCGGCCGCAGTGGTGGGGAGTGCAAATAACTCTTAACTCTGTCGTGTCTGGGATTTGCACCGAGGGACGGCGGTGGGAGGTGCAAGGGCGACGTCGGATGTGGCCCCGACGCCGGTACCTGGGGTAGGGGCTCCGCCGCCGTGACCACTGCCCTTTCAAACCCAGCCTACTAGCGCGGGCCGAAGAGGGGGCCCCGCAACTGTTGCGATCCCCTCCATCGCATCGCGGCCCGGCCCAGCCCAGCCACGCCTCAATCGGGCAGCGGCAGTGGCAAGGGAGCCGGCTCAGCGGCTGGGCCAAGCCAGGCCCGGGTGGCGGGCCCGCCCCCGACACGCACTCTTTCAACGGGCAACAGGTGAAAGTCTACTCACGGTCCTGTTCCTGCACGGGGGAAGACTCGGCGGTCGGCTCGGCCATGGTGCGGCACGACGTGGTCAGGGAGCGGCGGGGAGGCAATCCTGACTCAGACTTTTCATCCACGGAAGCCCGGCGGCCATATTGCTACGGGAGAGCGGGGCCTCCGCGCATGCGCCGAGCGCCGCAGCTACGTCGCTACCTGAGAGATGAGCAGTGAGAGAGAGTGAGTCTGTGAGAGAAAGTGTGTTGAGAAACTGGCTGAGAGTGAGTGCTAGAATGATTGAGTGTGACTGAGTGTGTGAAATAAACTGGGTGTTGAGAAACTGGCTGAGAATGAGTGAGAGTGGAGCAGAATGAATGAGAGAGTAATTGAGCGAGTGTGTGAGATGCTGGCAGAGAGTGGGAGATTGCCTGAGTAAGAAACTAAGTACACGAGGGAGTGAGAAAATGTCTGAAATGCTTCGAGAGACTGGCAATGTCACACACTAACTCCAGCCTCCGAGACAGCCTTGATCCGCTGCAGTTTGCCGACCACTGCAACAGGTCCACAGCAGACACCATGTCCCTGTCCCTAAATTCCAGGTCCACAGCAGACACCATGTCCCTGTCCCAAAATTCCAGGTCCACAGCAGACACCATGTCCCTGTCCCTAAATTCATCTTTGGAACACCTAGACAATAAGGACACCTACGTTGTACTTCAATGTTTTGACTTTGCCTTCAACACCATAATCCCATCTAAACTCATCTCCAAACTCCTAGACCGAGGAGTCACAATCAGTGAGGATAGGTGACAGCATATCCTCCACAATAAATCTCACCGCCAGACCTCTCGGTCCGCCACTGTACTCCCATCTGTGCAGCCAAATTAAGCTCTAATTCCATCTTCAAGTTTGTAGATGACACCACTGTGGTGGGCCAGATCATGAACAATGACTAGATGGAATACAGGAAGATGATAGAGAACTTAGTAACATGGTATCAGAATAACAACCTGCCCTTAATGTCAGCAAGATGAAGAAGCTAATTATTGACTTCAGGAAACACGATGGAGTGCATCCAATCATTATCAATAGCGTCAAAGTGGAAATGGTTGAGAGCTTCAAGTTCTTTGGCTTTAATATTACCAAGAGTCAAGAGAGTTTATTGTCATGTGTCCCAGATAGGACAATGAAATTCTTGCTTGCTGCAGCATAACAGAATATTGTGGGCATAAGTACAGAACAGATCAGTGTGTCCATATACCATAGAATATATATATACACACATAAATAAACAGATAAAGTGCAATAGGCTGTTATAGTTCAGAGTTTGTTTGAAGTGTTTAATAGTCTGATGGCTGTGGGGAAGTAGCTGTTCCTGAACCTGGATGTTGCAGATTTCAGGCTCCTGTACCTTCTACCTGATGGCAGCGGAGAGATAAGTGTGGCCAGGATGGTGTGGGTCCTTGATGATGTTGGCAGCCTTTTTGAGGCAGCGACTGCGATAGATCCCTTTGATGGTGGGGAGGTCAAAGCCGATGATGGACTGGGCAGTGTTTTCAACTTTTTGCAGCCTTTTCCCGCTCCTGGACGCTCAAGTTGCCGAACCAAGCCACAATGCAACCGGTCAGCATGCTCTCTACTGTGCACCAGTAGAAGTTTGAGAGAGCCCTCCTTGACATACCGACTCTCCGTAATCTTCTCAGGAAGTGGAGGTGCTGATGTGCTTTCTTTATAATTGCATCAGTGTCTGGGACCAGGAGAGATCTTCGGAAATATGCACGCCCAGGACTTTGAAGTTCTTAACCTTTTCCACCATCGACCTGTTGATATAAATGGGACTGTGGGTCCCCATCCTACCCCTTCCAAAGTCCATAATCAGTTCCTTGGTTTTGCTGGTGATGAGAGCCCAGGTTATTGTGCTGGCACCATTTGGTCAATCGGTCGATCTCACTTCTATACTCTGACTTGTCCCCATCAGTGATACATCCCACAATAGTGGTGTCATTGGCGAACTTGATGATGAAGTTCACACTATGTCCAGCTACGCAGTCATGAGTATAGAGTGAGTACAGCAGGTGGCTGAGCACGCAGCCATGAGGTGCTCCCGTGCTGATTGTTATCGAGGATGACACATTTCCACCAATACGGACAGATGACACATTTCCACCAATACGGACATACGCCAGGAGGATGGTAGGGAGAGGGGGTCAAAGTCCCCTGCGCTTTAGTCTGACCTGAAGTCCTGCCTGTCGGCCACTTTTCCGGATGCAATGGAGGTCTTCCCATAGTTTCCAGGTGCTGTACTTACTGTACCTGCTGTTTCTGCGAACCTGTGCTGGAATGGGGATTCCCTCACAGAAGGCAGCTCCAGCTCCGTTGCTCCTGGAGATCCAGCCCGTCGGCTCTGGAGGTCTTCCCGGAGACCACCTGGCTGTTGCTTCCTGCATTTGGGTAACAACTGAAGAGCGCAGCTCCAGCAGTGAGGATTGCACAGAATTGGTCCAGGGAAGGCACGGGAATGATCAGTGACTGCTTTGCATTGGTAGAAATGTCAAACACTAGAGGGCATAGCTTTAAGGTGAGTGGAGCTATTTTAGAGAAGAGGCGTGGGGCAAGTTTAAAAACACAGAGAGTGATGGGTACCTGGAATGTGCTGCCAGATGTGGTGGTGGATGGAGATATGTCAGTTGCATTTAAGCTTTTAAATAGACACATAGATATGCAGGAAATCGATTAATACAGATCTTTTGCAGACAGGATAATTAATTCAACTTGCATCATGTTCGGCACGGGCATTGTGGACCTGTTCCTGTGTTATACTGTTCTGTGTTATGTTCTATGACTTGGCAACAGACCTGAATGGATATTCTATGGTTATCACCGAAATCTATATCACAGTGTGTTTCCACCAAGATCATCCAAATGTTCCCTAATCAGAAGCCTTGGATGAACCAGAAGATCTGTAATCTACTGAAGAACAAATCTCGGCCATTAAAGTATGGCGATACAGAGTCATATAGAAAATCCAGGTATGATTTCAACAAGGCCACTACAAAAGCGAAGAGACATTTTCGGTCTAAACTGGAGGATCCAGTGAATGTTCGGCAGCTGTGGCAGGGCTTTCACACCATCATTTCCTACAAGGCAAAATGAAGTAATTGCTCAAGTGACAGCAATGCATCACTTGTGGAAGAGCTCAATGTTTTTTTATAAATGCTTTTAAGGGAAAATATTGATGTACTTTCATGGGCCCTCGCAGTTCCCAATTACACTGTAATGATACTCACCAAGACCAACGTCAGAAATTCCTTAGAAAGCATCCTGTCCTGATGGTGGACCTGGCCGTATTCTCAAAACCTGTGCAGACCAAATGGCTGGAGCTTTTACAGACATTCTCAACTTTTCATTACGAAGGTCTGTGGTCCCCACCTGCTTTAAAGGAACATCAATAATAACATTGCCCAAGAAGAGTGAAGTGACATGCCTGCCCCACGGACTACCAACCAGTGGCACTAATGAAGTGTTTTGGGAGATGTGTTATGACGCATATCCATCCCGGCCTGGATTCCCTACAGTTCACTGAGTGTTACAACAGGGGATGTGATCTCACTGGCTCGCCACTGCACTGGCTCACTTGAACAAAAAGAACATGTGGTGATAGAGGATTCAGTGATGGAAAAGGAATGGTTGCCATTTCGGGGCGAGACCCTTCATAAGACTAGAGGCGTAGGTACATAGTTCCATGAAGGTGGCAACACAAGCTGACAGGGTGGTGAATGGCATGCTGGGCACATTTTCATCAGGCATTGAATGTAGGAGTTAGGACATTGTTAAGGCCACATGGGTACAGTCTTGGTGCCCTGTTATGGGAAGGATGTCATTAAATTGTAAAGGATGCAAAAACAATTTATGAGATTGTCACTGGGTCTGGAGAGAGTGAGTTATATGTAGACTGGATAGGCTGTTTTTTAAATCCTGGAACTTAGGAGGCAGGGAGGTGTTCTTATTGCAGTTTAAAACATCTTGAGGGGCATAAATGAGGTAATAGCCACAGTCTTTTCCCCAGGGTATTGCATAGTTTTAAGTTGAATGGGGAAGGATTTAAAAGGGACCTAAGGGCAACTCTTCCACAGAGGCTGATGCATAATTGGAACTAGCTGGCAAAGGAAGTGGTAGAGCCAGATACAATATGATATTTAAAAGACACTTAGTCAGGTACATAGATAGGAATTATTTGGAAGGATATGGATTAGGCGTAGGCATGTGGGAAAAGCTCACTGAAGTAATTTAGTTGGCATGACGAAGTTGGGCCAAATGACCTGTTTCCGTGCTGAATAGCTCTATGACTCGGTCTATGCATTCATAATGGTATCCAGCCTATATATTTGTTATGTCATAGTTGAAATTTCCATGACAACATGTATCTCTCAAATGACACAACAACATCCAAGGCACAAGTGGCGAGGACAAGGAGTGGAGAGGAGGCAATGTGTTCTCAAAGAAATGCTTGTTGTGGGAAGAACCGTGTTTCAGCTAATAGTGGAGGAATGGAGGTCCCAGACGGTTTGCGTAACAGTATTAGTGACAGTGAGGAATCGTCGCAGCCTTTCATGAAAAACATGCCTAACATTATCTTAGCATTTTTATTTATTGGTGTGACAGTCCTATTTTACTTATTCCCGTGAGTATCTTTAGTAGTAAATTATAGATATTTTAGAAGTAAAGAAGATATTTTAGAAGTTTTAGAAGTAAGCAATATTTCAGAAGTTTAACTCTGAAGGACCACCATGTGTGTAGTTTTGTTGGGACAGGCATCATCTTTGGAGAGTCGGAATGGGTGACATTTCGAGTCGAGACCCTTCTTTAGACTGAGATTCGAGGAAGAGGGAAACTCACCTGCCTCCCCCTCCCCCCCGCCCCCCCACTCTGACCCCAACCCACAACCTTGTCGTGTCTTCACCATCACCCCTGACCTCCCCCTTTCCAATACGGAACGGTCTGTCCTCAACAAAGGAGTCACATTTGTTCCCCTCTGCTCCCACCTCAACGTGTTCGAGTCCACCACGACATAGAGCTTTCCTTCCATCTCCTCTGCCTCCGTGCCTTTTTCTATGACAGGGTGTCCTCATCACCCAGTGATGACTCCTTCTCCCATCTTCACCGGTCCCCCTCCTCATGGACTTCCCCGGATGCCCTTCTACCCTCTTTAGACCTTTTTATTTCTAACTGCCCGCATGACATCAACCGTCTCACTCCCCTTACCCACACTAATCATCACTAGTTTCCCTCTCCCCTAACTCTCAGTCTAAAGAAGGGTCTCGACCCGAAACATCACCCATTCTTTCTCTTCAGAGATGCTGCCTGTCCCGCTTAATTGCTGGAGCAATTCTGGAGCAGTTCTGCCCTACACATTTAATTATGATTAAGGCAAAGGGTTTTTTCCCCAATAATTGCGATCTTGGAAACTTTCTTTTTTAAATGGACACTGGAAGCAGAGTTTTTGAATATTTTTAAGGCAAAGGTTGACAGATACTTGATAAGCAAGGAGGTTTACCATGGGCAGACATTAATGTGAACTCGAGGTTACAATCAATCAGTGGTCCTATTAGTTAATGATGGAGCAGCTCCATCAGCTGTGTGCCACTCTCTTCCCCTTGTTCATGTGTTTGGCTCTGAGGGAACAGAGGTGACCATGATCTCACCCATAGGAAGAGGTAGCTCAAAGGGCTTAATTGTGGACTCCTGTCCTTTTGTGTGGGAGCATTAGTTGGGGAAAACGTATTGTTAAGATAATAAAGGTCTCATATTGGTGTTATAAATATCTAAGATATAATTTTCAACTTTCCAGGTGCGTTTGGCTGACAAGAGAATGTTACAATAGCAGTGCCTATCCTGCAATCTATATTTTTGATCTTTTCTGTGATCAGCTACGGCCTGTGTGTGTGTATGATCCAGGAATTATTTCCAGAGGTAAATGTTAGTAAGTGATCCATTACAAAGTCTGGAGTGAACCATTAGTCTTTTATTAAGATCATAAAGAGAGAATGTTACACACAACAGTGCTCATCACATCAGCTCAAGTATTAACTGCCATGGCATAATGACAGGCTGACAAAGTACAATACTCATGATGCCCAAAACCTGGACTGGATTATATGGTGGAATGTGTGACATGCATATTATGTGCAGTGGAGATTATATAGGCATAGATTAATATGGTTAACCTGCATCCTTCCTCTTAAAGAACCAATGCATAATTTTAAAAAACACTTGGCGGAATATATTGTAAAACAGCAATATAGGGTGAGTGCACTTATACATCGTGCAGTGAATTTTCCAATTTTCCAATTTTCGGATTTGGCTTGCAAAGACTTCCTGCATGCGTATGGTAGTACTCGTCTTCTTCCTTCACTGGGGATTGAACGGGAGAAGGTACCGGGGTTGTCGGCGTTGCGGGCGAAAGCGGGGACTGTAGTGGCAGTGACTGGTGCGGTGAGGCAGCGGCCGTGGAACCATGGGAGATATCCCGTTAGACCGTGAAGGAGCCATGGACGGTTGGTCAGGGTATTGACGTGGAGGCACTGGCTCGTTAACCGGACGGAGGTGCTGCCGGGTGCATCTGTAGATGCCGTTGTCAACACTGACCAGGTAGGAGAGTGGCTCCTCAGTGGACCACAGAACGACACCCAGGCAGTCATAGCCTTTGGGCGACTGCAAATGGAAGACTTGCCCTTTGGTAAGTGGCGGTAGTGGTACGCTAGTCTTGTCGTAATGTTTCTTCTGAGCATCTCGGCCTTGCTGGAGCTTGGATTGAACTGCTGCCGGCGCACGAACTTGTAGCTGTAGCATCTGCTTGACCATAGGTAGAGTAGTGCGAGTCTGCCTTGACATGAGGCGCTGGGCAGGGGATCCCAGAATCGGATCACGGGAGATGTTCCGCAGGTTAAGCAAGTCGAGATAGACATCGGAGCCGGCCCTGTGTGATCGTTCCATTAACTGTTTGACACTTCTTACTGCGCGTTCAGCCAGGCCGTTGGACTGCGTGTATTCGGGGCTGCTGGTAATGTGGCAAAAATCCCAGTGTTTAGTGAAACCCCTGAAGAGTTGACTGGAGAATTGACTGCCATTGTCAGAGAGCAGCTGGACCGGTGCCCTTTGTACAGCGAAGTGCGCGTAAGTTTCTGGATGACCATGTTGGACTACTGGGCAAATCGATCTCATACCACCCCGAGTATGAATCGAATAGGACCAGGTACTGTTTGCCATGCCACTCGAAAATGTCAGTCACAACTGTGGACCAGGGTATGTCCGGTGTGGGGTGTGAGAAGAGCGGTTGTTTGGGCTGGTGCGGAGCTAAGCTGTTGCAAACCGCGCAGGCTTCGACTTAATCACGCACAAAATCGGCCATCCCAGGCCAGAAGAACATACTCTTTGCCCACTGGATAGTTGCTTCCACCCCGGGATGGCCCCGTGGACGGCCTCGAAATATGTAGCGCGCAGAGATGCCGGAATGACTGCCTTGAGTCCCTTCACCACAATGCCGTCCTGGAAAACTAGTTAGTCGAGAACCGGGTAGAACGGGCGATTTGGAGGCAGCTGGTATGGTTTGTCTGGCCAACCATGACGGATGACAGTGGAGAGCGACTGTAGCGTTCGGCTTCAGCCGTTTGTGCTGCAAGGTCATCTAAACACGCGGATGGAAGGTAAGACACCATCATAACCACATACCCATCGTCCTGACAGGTACTTCTCGCGGTGCCTGTGACAGGGTGTCGGCTAAGTACACGTCCTTTATGTGTTTGTAAATCAGTTTTATGTCATACCTTTGTAGTTCCATCATCATACGTTCTAAGCGCGCAGGGGCCGCGTGCATTGGTTTGTTCAGGATGCTGACCAAGTTGCTGGTCGGTTTCAATTGTGACCGGGTTCCCAAAGATAAAGTTCTTGAATTTCTTGAAGGCAAAAGTTATGGCGAACAAACCTTTTTGATCTGAGCGTAGCGCCGTTCTGTGTCAGACATTGTGTGGGAGGCATAGGTGACAGGTCGGGGACCCTTACCGTCATCTTGTAGGCAGGCAGCACACAGCCCGTACTGGGAGGCATCGCAAGTTAGGGTGCGGGCTGCTCGACATCGACAAAGGACATTTATTATCACATACACCAATTGGTGTAGTGAAATTTGACTTGCCATTTGCAGCACACCAATAAAAATAAAACACAACATTAAAGAATTTAACAATAGGGAGGTTGCACGCAGTCGAGGTCACGACCCGTGACGCGTACTGTTGCCATACAACGCCAACTGGAGTACACGTGGTGAACTGCAGGTAAGCATTAACTACGGCTGCCAGTACAGCAGGCCCTTCTTCTAGCCCAGCATCCGGACTGGTTGCACATCCGCGGACCCCAGGCCGTCTATCCCTGCGGCCAGGGGTGGGAGGCAGATGGGGGGTCGGGGGGGAGGAAAATGTTGGGGTGTCGGTGCAGCGCGGTCAGTGACTCTGGGTAGGCGGAGGGAGCAGACCGTCCCAACTCTGCTGCAACTGACGTTGCCCCGCTCCGACCTCGGCCCCGGCCCCGCTCGACCCCGGCCCCATGTGTGGGTGTTGCCGACCCACAGCCCCGTGACAGTGCAGCCCACAGAGGGAGACGGGGCGGAGGGCAGCCGTTGCCGGACAGCGCTGACCTGGGGGGGGGGGGGGGGGAGTGTGGGGGATGTCCCCTAGGGATGTGCTCCTTTGGCCGCTTACACCTTGGTGCTCGGGTTCAGAGCAAACCTTCCCGCTTTCAATGAGAGCACCCACAAATATTTATAGCACAAAAAATGACAATTTTGGCGGTTTTTAACAGGTAAGAAGGTACGCGTTCCGTGTGTTAACAGTGTGTGCCGGAAGCTGCCATGTTCTCCACATGGATTGAGCTGCTCGTGCGTCATGCCCTTTGACCTGATGACCTTACGTGCAACCCCCCTATAAACATAAAAACACCCCCCCCCCCCCCACAATGGTTCCCACTGTGAGGGAAGGCACAAAGTCCAATCCTAACCCCTGTTCACCCATGGTCGGGCCTATTTGAGGCCTCCGCAGTTGCCGCTACAGCAGCCCGATGCCGCGAGGAAGGGGCAAAGATGCGGCTCGGGGAAAAGCCGCATCTCCGACCACGTAGGGACTGAGAAAAAAAAGTTTACCTCTTCCCTGCCCCCCCCCCCCACCCCACCCCACCTATAAAAGATTAGACCTCCAAAACAAACACTATTAACTCACAAAAAATAAAGAAAAGGGTGAAAGGACTAACAGCTGCTGGCAGGGCAGCCATACACGACGGCGCCCCCTTCACTGAAAGTGGGAGTGCAAGACATTTGTTGTTTGAGGGTGTCGAACGCCCTCTGTTGGTGCTCGTGCCAGGACCAGTGCACGTCGTTGTGTGTTAGCTGCTGAAGCGGGGCTGAGAGTTCGCTGATGTTTGGGATGAACTTTCCCAGAAGGTTTACCATGCCTAGAAATCGTTGCAAAGCAGGTACGTCTGTGGGTGCTGGTATCTCGCTGATGGCAATGGTCTTGGGAGGATCCAGTTTGAGAATACGTTGCTGGTAAATACGTGACCCACGTACTTCACTTCGTTAACTCAAAACCTGCATTTGAGCGGGTTGAGTTTGAGGGTTACCTCCCTGGCACGATCCAGGACTAGCTTTAGGTTAGAGTCATGCCTGGTGACCAGGATGTCGTCCACAATTATAGCGCATGGGTACCCGGCAAAGAGCTGTTCCATGATGCGCTGGAAGTCCTCACTAGCCGAGCTGATGCCAAACGGCATGCGTAAAAACCGATAGCGACCGATAGGTGTTCCAAATGTGGTTAGCATGGAAGATGCGTGGTTTAGCGGAATCTGCCAGAATGAGCTCTTTGCATCTATGACTGAGAAAACCGTGGCTTTTCCCAGTTGTGCCGCAAATTCTTCCACCATCCGCATTGGGTGGTGTGCACGTTTGATGGCAGCGTTTAAGTCCTTGTGGTTTATACAGATCCTTATTTTGTCTTTATTCCTCCTGGTAGCTGCGACCATGGTGGAAACCCAGGCAGACGGGTCATTGACGGGTCACGCCCAATGCTTCCATTCTGTTCAGTTCGTTTTTGACGGGGTCCCTCATTGCGTGCGGGATTCGGTGGGGGGAACGAACGACTGGTACAACCACCGGGTCGGTTAAATAGTGTACTTGGTAGGGAGCTTGTCAAAAAGGTCCTTGCACTGTGAGAGTAGTTGAGTAGGACTCTGGTTGGGAGACAGCTGGTGCACAGCTTTACCAAAGGTGACCAGGCCCATATCATCGCATGCATCGATGCCCAGCAGGAGGCGCACTTCCCCTCGGACAATGAAAAAATTCAGGTTGCAGACCTGGGACGCTAGGTGGCATTGCAGCTCGACTTTTCCAACTGGCTGAACTTCACCTCCACCGAATGGGTTACAGCTTGGCATTGGTTTTCCTGATAAGTTCTTTGTTGTGAACTTTTTTTAAAGTCAGATAAGTCAAGGACGTTGCAGCAAGCCCCAGTGCCTATCTTCGCAACAACCTTGGCATTGTTGATACCGAATGTAGTCATGGGATCCTTGTGTTTACACAACGGATCCGTTAAGGAATTACGTTATGGCTGCCTTCCTGCAGCTCAGGCGATGATGGCCCAACAGTTGCCAAAATGCTCACTAGGGCTTTGTTGGAAAGTGTGGGCTCAAGAGTATGGAGAGATTGTTGTGGCTGAACTCTGTTCCCACGAGTGCGGCAGCACCGAATGAAGTGGTTCTTTTTCTTGCAATAATAGCAGGCTTTCCCGAAAGCGGGGCATTTGTCACGAATTCTCACGTGTGAGGTTCCGCAATTAACGCAGTTATGAATAATGTTGTCGGCAACCCTCCCTGGCGCAGATACCCGTAGAACGCATGAACATTGTAGGCCCTAGGGATCTGGTATGGGTATTAGTTCTGCAACCCGACAGGAACGTTCAGCCTTTTCTAGGGTGAGCTCCTCATCCCGGAGCAGTTCATTTCTCACCTTGTCATTCAGGATGCCATACACAAGTCTGCCACAAATGAGATTATCACGTAGGTTGCCAAACTGCCATCTGCCAGCGACGTTCCTCAGGGCACCAATATAACATTCGACTGTCTCGTCCTCTTTTTGGCTGCTCCATAATCAAGTAGGTGCGTAATTGGCACAACTGCCGGAACTTTCGGACGAGGCACTCAAGGTCATCAATAGACACAGCCAGGGCCACGACAAGGCCCCCCTCGTCATGTTGTTCTGGGGCGTAATGGAAGTCCTGTGCCCGCAGGGTAGCTTCGGTTCCAGCCATATTGAGGAGAATGGAGGTTTTTGGGGATTGCATTAAGGTGGGCTGCACGAATGAAAACTCCAAATTCCACCTCAAAGATGCGCCAACGGTCCATGTCGCTGTTGAATACCAATGGAACGGGCTCCCAGCCATGGCAAGAAACAGAATCCATGGCACAAAAACCCGCTAAAATAAACTCGGGCAAATAAGCTGGAGAAGTGGTTCAAATACTCTGACACCATGATTGTAAGTGATCTATTACAAAGTCTGGAGTGAACTGTTAGTCTTTTATTAAGATCATAAAGTGAGAACGTTACACACAGCAGTGCTCATCACATCAGCTCACGTACTAACTGCCGTGGCATAACTACAGGCTGACAAAAGTACAGTACTCATGATGCCCAAAACCCGGACTGGAATATATGATGGAATGTGTGTCATGCATAATATGTGTAGTGGAGATTATATAGGCATAGATTAATATGGTTAATCTACAGTAAAGTCATCAGAATGTTTGATATGCCCACTAAAATCCAGTAACAGTGTAACAGAATCCGGTGACAGTGGCTTGATTACAACTTTGATGTGAAGAACAGTATAGACACAAAATGCTGGAGTAACTCAGCGGGACAGGCAGCATCTCTTGAAAGAAAGAATTGGTGACGTTTCGTGTCAAGACCCTTCTTCAGACGATCTCGACCCGAAAAGTCACCCATTCCTTCTCTCCAGAGATATTGCCTGTCCCAATAGACAATAGATGCAGGAGTAGGCCATTTGGCCCTTCGAGCCAGCACCGCCATTCAATGTGATCATGGCTGATCATCCCCAATCAGTACCCCGTTCCTGCCTTCTCCCCATATCCCTGACTCCGCTATTTTTAAAAGCCCTATCTAGCTCTCTCTTGAAAGCATCCAGAGAACCTGCCTCCACCGCCCTCTGAGGCAGAGAATTCCACGGACTCACCACTGTGAGAAAAAGTGTTTCCTCGTCTCCGTTCTAAATGGGCCTGGCTTACTCCTTATTCTTAAACTGTGGCCCCTGGTTTGGACTCCCCCAACATCGGGAACATGTTTCCTGCCTCTAGCGTGTCCAAGCCCTTAACAATCTTATATGTTTCAATGAGAACCCCTCTCATCCTTATAAACTCCAGAGTGTACAAGCCCAGCTGCTCCATTCTCGCAGCATATGACACTCCCGCCATCCAGGGAATTAACCTTGTAAACCTACGCTGCACTCCCTCAATAGCAAGAATGTCCTTCCTTAAATTAGGGGACCAAAACTGCACACAATACTCCAGGTGTGGTCTCACTAGGGCTCTGTACAACTGCAGAAGGAACTCTTTGCTCCTATATTCGATTTATCTTGTTATAAAGGCCAACATGCCATTCGCTTTCTTCACTGCCTGCTGTACCTGCATGCTTACTTTCATAGACTGATGTACAAGGACCCCCAGATCCTGTTGCACTTCCTCTTTTCCCAACTTGACGCCATTTAGATAGTAATCTGCCTTCCTGTTTTTGCTACCAAAGTGGATAACCTCACATTTATCCGCATTAAACTTCATCTGCCATAGTTACTCCAGCATTTTGTGTTCATCTTCAGTGTAAACTAACATCTGCATTTCTTTTCTACACTTAACCATCATTATGTCGTGAGATGCTGAGCAACCACATTAAAACAGACAGATAATGTGTTTTCACCAACTAGAAGGCTATGTCTGCAATTTCACAGGGGTTCCTAAACCAAACTCTCAGAATATAAATGAAGACGTTTTTTCAGGCTTGAAGGATACAATAATCTCCTCCTGCTTCTCTTTGTTAGTTGTGATGAGAATTAGTTATTGTGTGAATTAGAAAACCAGTACATAAAATAGGAATGTGTTGAAAGATGCTGGTTTACACTGAAGACAGATACAAAATGTTGGAGAAAAGGAATGAGTGACGTTTGGGTCAAAACTGTCTGAAGAAGGGTCTTGACCCGAAAAGTCACCCATAAGTAGGAAGCCGTCTAAAATATATTTCTTTGAAGAGGTTGTACAATTTATTAATCACTAGTTTGGCTTCAGCTGGAACATTGCACTCAATTGTGTGCAATGCCCCAGCATTAAGGAAGGTTTCTGATATTTCTCAATGATATAATGGGATGCCATTTGGCCCATCAAGTCTCAGAGTATCCAGGACAAACCCATACTCCACACATTCAGCACTGGAGATTTGGATTAGGCTAGACATAGTGCAGAAGGGATTCACCAGGATTTTACCACGATTAGAAAACTTTAATTATGTAGGCTTCGTTATCCTGGTGCAAAACAGGCTGATTGTACCCACCTCACAACTTCCTTTGACAGCCTGTTCCATTTTCAACCCTCCTCTGTGTGAAGAAATTGCCTTTGGGTCCCATTTAAATCTTTCCTCTCTCACCTTAAACCTATGTCCTTCCTTGGGGAAAAGACTGCTTCTAGAGAGAAATACATAAGCGTATCAGTGGCATAGATAAGGGGTAGAAGGTCAAAAAAAAATTCCCACGGCAGCAGTGTCAAAAACAAGATATATCCAACCTCATGTGTTCCAAGTTACTACTAAGTAACATCTCCACTTTAATACCTACATGATCCTGGCAATCAGCATTTCCTTTCCAGAACTTGGTACCCTTCTCCTTGGTGAAAGCGAACATGAAGTATTATTTTGGATCTCGTCTTCATCCCCTCCCTCCACAGATAGATTACCACATAGATCCCTAAGGAGACCCAGTCTTTAGCTAGTTACCCTCTTACTCCTGATGTGCTTACAGAATGACTTGGGATTCTCTTTAATCTTGCCTGCCATTAATATTTCATGGCCTCTTTTAGGCATCTTAATTTTCTTCTTAAGTTCTGTCCTACATCGTCTATATTCCTCAAAAGACTCACATTAGGCACAACATAGGATGTACTTCCTACGGCAGCTGAGGAAGCACAATCTGCCACAGGCAATGATGGTCCAATTCTACAAGGCCAACGTAGAGTCTGTTCTCACCTTCTCCATCATGGTCTGGTTTGGCTCAGCCACCAAGCACGACACCTGGAGGCTGCAGCGAATCGTCCGATCAGCAGAGAAGGTTATTGGCTGCAACCTTCCCTCCATTGATGAACTGTACACTGCAAGGCCCAGGAAGCGAGTGGGCAAGATCATCTCTGACCCCTCTCACCCTGGCCACAAACTCTTTGAATCACTTCCCTCTGGAAAGCGACTCCGGATTGTTAAAGCTGCCACAGCCAGACATAAAAACGTTTTTTATCCACGAGTAGTTGCTCTACTCAACAGCCCAAAATCTGTAGCCTCCCTTTGATCTGGTATTTTGTTGGTTCACATGCTTGATCAATGGTGTTTTATCATTAATGTTTTATTATTATTAATGTTTAGTGTTTTCTGAGTCATTCGTTTCTGTCACTGTATGTCATGTTGTTACTTGTGGGCAGAGCACCAAGGCAAATGCCTTGTATGTGAATACTTGGCCAATAAACTTACTTACTTATTATTACATTTGTGGTTATCTGTCATTTTTACCTTGTTTTTTTCCTGATGAATCCTTCAATGAGCTTCGTCATTCGAGGTTTCCTAAACTTGCCATAATTTTTTACTCCAACCAGGAAACAGTGTCCCCAAACACTTACTTAACTCTCTTTTAAAAGACTCTCATTCGTCAGATATTGTTCTACCCGCAGGCATTTGCTCCCAATCTACTTTGGCTGAGGTCTCACTTGCACTATTGAAATCAGCATTCTCCAATTTAGCTTAACCTGAAAATAAACGTTATCCTTTTCCATAACTGCTTTGAAGCATACAGAATTGTGATCATGTTTTAAAAATGCTCGCAAACAACATTTCCACCACCTACCCAGTATATGTAGTATGTGAAAAGTCACCACAAGTTAATGGACCTCCATCTTCACAGTTCAATTCCCTTTTATTTCAGATCCTGAGGACGTCAGTGGGATTCTGGATGCCCCAGAGGTGATCGTCAATGGCTACATATTTACCAGCAAGTGGTGCCATATCTGTAAGGTCTTCCGTCCCCCAAGATGTCGACACTGCTACAGCTGTGATGTGTGTGTAGAGGTAAAATCTAGTACAAATTTGATCCATTGTTCTTTGAGGAATTCTCCTTGATTGACTGTTTGGAGTAATGAAAGGTCACTGCAGTTCACTGAGTGCCTGCTAGGAGAGCAGTGGGTAAAGTATATATAGTGTCCATGGGCAATATTTTGGGCATCTGTTTTTCTGTAACAAGGCTGCCACAAAGAGTTATAGACAAATATCCTCAGGCAATACTTGGCCTGAAAAAGCGACCGAAGATAACACCATGAACGTTTCTCTCAGATCGGAACAGGGCCTTGTTAAGTAAATTTTCCACTTGCCCATTATGGGATCCCTGACCATGTCAGCCAGTTTGAGGGGAGCTATAGATGAGCAATAAATGCTAGCCAAGCCAACGATGCTGAGTTGTTGTGAATGAATCAGTTGGAGATAGCACAGTCCAGAATCACACAGTTGTGTTCTGTTCGTCAGAGTCATACAGCATGGACACAGGCCTTTTGATCCAATTTGCCAACCAAGATGCCCCATCTACCCTAATCCCAACTGCGCACATGTGACCCATGTCCCTCTAAACCTTTTCTATCCATGTACTTGTCCAAATGTGGTTGTAGTATTTGCCTCAACTACCGCCTTTGGCACCTGTTCCATATACCCACCACTATGTGTAAATAAAAAGCCCCTCACATTCCTATTAAATCTTTCCCAAGATTTCCCAAATTCATTCGCATTGCGTTTAGGTCATGAGCAGGGAGATTTTTTGTGGTGAATTGTGCTGGTTGAGCTGTTGGATGATCAAAGTGTAGCTGATCTGACTCTAAAAATGGGAAAAAGGCAGAGCATTAAAATATTTTTAAAGATAGATTTTTTAAAAATACAACTATCAGAAAACTATTGAAATGGTTTATATAATGTACATAAAATTACTGAGTGCTGAAATTGTCAATTCTGTGTTGTCAACAGGGTCTTGACCATCACTGTTTCTTCCTGAATAAGTGCATTGGAAAAAGAAATCTTCGTTATTTCTACATTTTACTTTTTTCCCTAACCACCTATTTTTTCCTCATGTTTTCCTTCTGCTCAATCTACCTAGCGAAGAATACCAATTCACTATTTCTACCCAAGGTCACCACGTATCCTTTTACTGGCATTTGAAAGAAAGTTATGTTGTCTGTAGTTATTAGCACAGTATATCCCACATTGCAAATTTCTTAATAAATTAGATTCCAGCATTACAGATAATTAAGCAGTACAGAAGTAGCCTATTGAGCCTAACGGATCAGTGATGGATCCTGCATCATTTCACCCCATAAACACCCAGATTAAAGACAGCCCTCACATGTTAGGTTACAATGCTGGCACCATACAGGGCAACCGTGCCAACAGCCTGTCTCGTCTTTTTCTTCTTTTGCTATTTTGGTCTGTGTTGACTGTGTTTACTTGTGTGTTTTTAGTGTACCTTTAGTTTTTGTATTATGTGGGGGTGGGGAAAAACTTTTTTATCTCTTTCCTCGACGGAGCCGAGGCGCCGAGCATGCGTCGACCAAAGCTCACGGGAATTCTCGGGAAACCCAAGCCGAGGTGCGAGTATGCGTCGACCAAAGCTCGAGTGAGCTCACGGGTACAGGGCCCGAGTCAAGAGGCGCGAGCGGGCAAATGTCTTCAGTCGACAGGGTATCTTTTGAACAACGGGGGGGGGGGGGGGAGTGGGAAGTGACGTCAGTCGCAGTGCGAGCAGACGGCAGGCCGATCCATTGTCACGTCATCAGCGAAAAAAAAACAGCCGTTTTTAATTCAATGTTGGATCGGTTTTGTGAACATTTTAATTAATAACTCAAGAAATAAAGCACGACATTTTCAGGTAAGCCGATTTTTTACTCCAGGGGGTAAATCTCTACCGGAATATGTAATAATTAACCCGTTAGCGCGTCGTTTCTTTGAGTAGATGTAATCACACAAACAAATAAATACACACACATCCACATCCAAGATCAGAGTTTTATAGTTATACTAGACCAAGTGGGACCCGTTGGGTCCCGTCCCCTCAACGCGCAGTTGCCGGGGGGAGGGGGTGGCCTGCAGAGTCACACAGACACTAACCAACCCCTCACACACACATACTAACCTCCCCCATTGATATTATATGAATATTATTCATTTACCCCATCCCCTGCCCTATCCACTCACGTATAGCCCCCAACTCCCAAGCGCTGTTAGAGAGGGATGGGGTAGAGAGAGAGGGGCACAGAGAGGGACAGTGAGGCACAGATAGGGACACAGAGGCATAGAGAGGGACACAGAGAGACACAGAGAGGGACATAGGGGCACAGAGAGGGACACATGGGCACAGAGAGGGACACTGGGGCACAGAGAGGAGCACAGAGGCAACGGAGAGGGACACAGAGGCACACAGGGGGGAGGTGAGAGGGAGCGTGAGGGGGCAGAGACTGAGGGGGGTAGAGTTTGAGGGGTGGGGGTGGGCGCGTCGTCACGGGAGGGCTGGTTCCCGAACGCTATAATCCCTCGCTCCTGGCTGCAAAACGCACCCGTCCCCTACCCGTTGCCCCCACGGGAGGCAGATAGGGAGCGTGAGGGGGGCAGATAGGGAAGAGGGAGATAGAGTTTGAGGGGTGGGGGGGCGCGTTGTCAGTGGGGAGGGCTGGTTCCCGAACCTCGCTCCTGGCTGCAGGGTCAGGGGTGGGGGGGGGGGAGCGTATCATCAGAGGGGAGGGCAGATTCCCGAACCTCACTCCCGACTCCCGGCAGCAGGCAGGGCCCGAGACAGGGGGAGTGTCAGGGGTGACGTCACTCGCAGCGCGAGCAAGAAGACAGCGGGGTTTTTTCCAAGGTTTTTCCGCAGCGACGGACGGGCGTCGAGATGAACCCAACAGCTCTAATACAGGGCCCAACTTGCTCGTTCTTCACTCGCAGCGCGTGCCACAGTCTTCAGTGATGTTCTTCGGTGTTCAGTTGACGGGGCGACTTTTGAACAATAGGGGGGGGTGGGGGGGGGGGGTGACGTCAGTCGCAACGCGAGCAGACGGCAGGCAGATCCATTGTCACGTCATCAGCGGAAAAAAAGGTGTTTTGAATTCAAAGTTTGATCGGATTTGTGAAGATTTTTATTAATAACTCAAGAAATAAAGCACAAAATTTTCAGGTAAGCTGTTTTCGGATTCCAGGGGGTATATCTCTACCAGAATATGTAAAAATGTTCCCGTTCACGCGTCGTTTTTTCGAGTAGATGTTATCACACACAAACAAATAAATACACACACACACAAACAAATATATACACCCACACACCCACATCCAAGGTCAGAGTTTTATAGATATAAGGATCAGGATATGGATATGATGTATCCTGTTGCTTATTTGTATGACTGTTGGCAAATCAAATTCCTTGTCTGTTTACACACTTGGCCAATAAATTAATTACAATTACAATTAAAATTACAATTAAGTAGACCTCTTGGAATTCCATGGTGCATTTTTTCAAAACATAAATCTTAATTATCTAGAGTGCAACAAGATTAATTTCTGAAATGTTGCAGTTGCTCTAAGCCCCAAATGCATATGTTTCTAGAGCTTTAGATGGTAAATTGATCAGTGAAGCAACCAGATTGTGTTCAGTTGTGCAAGGCAGAGAAGGAAGTGTAATAATATTCCTGAATATAATGTTGGACATATTCAGGAATAGGGAACAAGTTTCTCCTCCTCCCACATGACAGTGATGACCCATTTATTGTCTGAAGATTCATTAAATAATTTACCTGTCTCTTTTGATGTTGATTGCAAGAAATGATATTTTCCTTAATAATGTTTTGCAGTTTTATTCTTGCAACAATTTCACTCGTCGCTTCGATGCCTTTATTTTTTTTTTTCGCTTATCACAGTTACCTCATTGCAACTGGAATAAACACATATGAGCAGGTAAAAGTAAAGATAACAGTTGTAATTTCATTTTCACTTCATTTAAACACAGAAACAGGGATTTAACCTAATTAGTCTGTGTTTAGGGTTCACAAGAGCCTCTCCCCAACTTTATTTATTCATCCCATGACTCATGTATTTCTCTGGCTTCCCTTGAAGCCATTCGTGTCATTTGCCTTAATTATTGTTCACAATACTAACTGCTGTTATGGCAAAGGAGTTTTCTGAATCACCTTTTGGATTTAGTGGTGTGATTCCTTGTCTTGCTACCTGCCATAAAGCACAGATTAGCCATTTTAAATCAGTTGAGTTGTTGAAGTCATTAAACACTTCACTCAAACCCTAGTATATGCTCATTGACCTTTAATCAATGAATTTGAA
Organism: Malacoraja senta; assembly: GCA_038087875.1. NCBI lineage: Eukaryota > Metazoa > Chordata > Chondrichthyes > Rajiformes > Rajidae > Malacoraja > Malacoraja senta. The sequence continues at coordinate 20,588,831 of CM075982.1, forward strand.
ATGTAGGACTAATTGATCAAAATATTTTCTCGTGGTTGTTGCGAGATTGCCCTCTGGAAGAACTGGTCACAAGAGGCTCCCAGTACAAAGAAACAAATTAAATCTGGTCCTGATGTGACATGGTAAAGCCCATGGCCTCTGACTTACTGAGTTTCCTGTTCATTTGAAGGGTATGTTACAATGTTCAATTTGGATCTGGGCTGTTTCAATGCAGTTGTGATGAATTACCATGTGAGCCTGGGGGATGGGCTGTGGGTGCAGGGTGGGGTAGGAAAATCCCTACTCCTGCTGGTCCACAGGGAGTGGAGTCGTCACTTGGTGTAAAATCAAAATACTGCAGTGCTGGAACTCTGAAATAACAACTGGAAACACCCACTGAATATATTTATTTTATACTTTGCTGATATTACCTGATTTTCATCCAGAGAGTTGTGAATCTGTGGAATTCTCTGCTTCAGAAGGCAGTGGAGGCCAATTCTCTGGATGCTTTCAAGAGAGAGTTAGATAGAGCTGTTAAAGAAAGCGGAGTCAAGGGGGATGGGGTGAAGGCAGGAACGGGTTACTGATTGTGTGGTTGATCAGCCATGATCACAGTGGATGGTGGCCCTGGCTTGTAGGGGCAAATAGCCTACTCCTGCACCTATTCTCTATTGTCCATTGACTGATCAATATGATTTTTTTGCTGACAGATTATGAGGACATATAAAAATAACAAGAATCCTTTTGATAAGGGATGTTGGAGAAACTTTACTGTCCTGTTGTTCGGTCACCAGCTATCGAGGTAAGATCGCCTTGTAAAATAAGAACTTGAGACAACGTAATGTATTGGCCAATCTGTATTATTTAAATACAGTATGATATTAAAACACTATGAGATAAACCATTTCATCAGTGATGGAAATATAACACAATAGCAATCACTGTTCCCTTAAATAATCCTGATAAATTTAGATTGAAGCTTTGCAGACTGATAACACTTGCACCAATATAGTTTGAAGGTTAGCAAAAAATGTGAGCCGTTGATTTGAACGAGCAGCTTCCATAGTTTGAAGGTTGATTAGTTGTGTGTTCTTCAGTTCGTAACTCAGTACATCAGTGCTGGAAATTTAACACAGTTCTCTAAAGTAATCAAGGTAATGAAGTGGTATAATTTTGCACACCTCTGTGCAGAGCTTCACAGAGCAAGCTTCTATACACAGAACTGTGATAATGATCAGACAATGCTTTTGTGAGAGCCCACATTCTGTATCACATTGTGATTGGACTTTGAAAGAAGCTCATTGGAACGTGGGTCTTCCTCAGTCATGAGTAGCACAATGGTGCCCAATATACCAATGGTGCCCAATATGGTGCAGTGGTTCATTTACTGGGTGAACAGGGCACTAGCGTGGACCAATATTCCAGGGATAAGAGTTCACATGCCACTGCACTTGCTATTTCTATTAGAAAAAACCCCTGCTGATGCCAGAACATTAAAATAAAAACAGAAAGTAACTAAGGAGATAAGATGGAAATGTTATTCAATCAATGAGTGAATTCCCGGTTTTACCCTGTGAGAAATATTCTCCTTCCACCCATCCTTCAGTTAAATTAGCTTTTCTTTCCAGTTCCAATGAAGGGTCTTTGATCTAAAATCTTAACTATTTTTCTTCCTACAGATGTAGCCTGATCGGCTGAGTATTTCCAGCATTTTCTGGTTTTATTGTGGCATTTAAATGAACCTCCTTGAGGGAGGATTTCTGCTGTCTGGCATCAGCAAATTCACATCCTGAAGTGTTCCAGCAATGGACACTGCTGTGTGATGATCTTTACCAGAAGAACTGTGATGGTTCAAGATGGTAGTCCACCATCGCTTTCTCAAGGGCAATTAAAAATACGCAATAAATGCAGATCCTATTAGGGACACTCGCAGTTGAAAAATATATTGATTTTCTTTAGCCAGAGGGTGGTGAATCTGTGGAATTCATTGCTACAGATTGCTGAGGAGGCCAAGACATTAAGTATTTTTAAAGCAGAGATTTATAGGTTTTTGATTAGTAAGGGTGTCAAAGGTTGGGGGGGAAGGCAGAATGGGGTTGAGAAAGAAAAATAGATCAGTTATGATTGAATGGTGGAGTTAACTTGATGGGCCGAATGGTCTATTTCTGCTCCTATGTGTTATGGTCTTATAGACTTCTTATGGTTCTAGCTGCATTGTAAGTCTGAACATCAGCATTACTAATTTAGTTCACTTTGTTTTATTTTAGTTGTCAAACAGTGAATGAAGTCACTGTGGTCCCAAGTCATCTGGTGGGATGTCCACCCTTCAGTTCAAAGTGTGCGGACACCACATCTGCGACTTTTATAGCCATCCTATCTCGTTCCAATGCTGTTGCTCCACTACCTGCCAATTTTGTTCCTACTTTACCCACCCGCCCTAAAAGTGCCCCCTTGCCCACTTTCTCTTACCTTAAGAACGATAACTCTGGTGCTTCATTTCAAACTCTTTCCCCTCAACTGCCACCCTTTTTACCTGTTACCACGTTAGCTGCCCATTCCCCTTGCAATACCCATGCCAGCTCCCACTCCTTATAAATGTCCTGCCTGACCCTTCACTGCCACTGCTCAGATCAACACAACTTGCAACTAATTTGACAAACGATTTTCCTTGTTACCTTCCCACTCTCACTTGTTGCTACTGGACCCCCCCCCCTCCCCCCCTGCTCCTACTGGCGTATTTCCTCCCTTTATTAATGTTCTCACTACTGATCTCAACCAAAAATGAAGGAGGAGAGTCAGGATTTGAAGAGAGATATTTGGACTGATGGAGGTGCATTCCAATGCCTGTGACCTGTGCACCTAAAGGCATGGTTGCCAATGAAGGAACAACTGTAGGAGTATTGAGAGTGTAAGTACATTTAAATAATTGCAAGGAGAGAGCTGATTGATCACAGATGTTGATATAAATTATTTGATCTATCTATCACATCATGTTTGGTGTTGAGCTTGGATAGGATAATGGTATTAAAGAGCTGTAGTCTATGAATAGAAGTCTGACGTAGGTGTCTCTCTTATCCAGGTATTCCAGGGATGAGTGTAGCATCAGGGAGATGGCATCAGCCATGGACATGTTGCGGTGATAGGCGAACTGCAGTGGGTCAATGCTGATTGGTAGACTGGATGCATTCCAGAACCAGCCTCCAAAAGCATGGATGGATGTCCGCTGTACGGTGGTCATTAGGCATGAGATCTTGCTTTTCTTTGTCATTGGGATGATAGTGGTCTTCCTGAAGCAGGTGGGAACGCAGTAGGGAGAGATGAAAGAAATCCATGAATACTCCCGCTAGTTGGTCCACGCAGTTTCTAAGGATACGGCCAGTTGCTTTCCATGGATATACCCTCAGGAAGGCCAAGCTAACTTCAGCAACATTGACCATGGGAAGAGGCACAGTTGAGTCATCACTCATCGCCCTGTTGACCTTCTGCTCAAAGGGAGCATAGAAAACATTATGTTCATCAGGTGGGGCCGCACTATCACCAGTGATGTTGCCTGATGTAACTCTGCAGCTACTTTTGGTATTCAGACCTTGCCACATTCTGCAGGTATCTGAATTATTATATTGGGACTCAAGTTTTTCCCGGTATTGTCTCTTGACATCCTTGATGACTTAGTAAAATCATATCGAGCTTTCTTGTACTGCTCAGGATTGCTTGACTTGTCTGCAGTGGACCTGGCCTTCACCTGTGAATGCATCTCATGGTTCGTCCATGGTTTCCAGTTGGGGAACACTCAGATTGTCTTTGTCGGCACGCACTCCTCTACACACTTGCTGATGAACTCCATCATGGTAGTGGTGTACTAATTCAGGTTGTTTGCAGAATCCCTGAAGATGGAATAGTCTACTGACTCAAAGCAGTTGCCTAGGATGTCATCTGTATCCGCCGACAAGCATTGAACAACTCACTGCACCGGATCCTCCTCTTTTGGTTTTTGTTTGTAGGCAGGGAGTGGAAGCACGGCTAGGTGATCAGATTTCATGAAATGTGGCCGACGAACAGAGCGGTAAATGTCTTCTATTGATGTGTAGCAGTGGTCGAAAATGTTCTGGCCCTGGTGGAAGAGACATGCTAATAGTACTTTGGTAGTACACCCCTGAGGTTGGCTTGATTGAAGTCGCTGGCTACAATGACTAGGGCTTCGGGATGTTTTGTCTCATGGCTGTTGATAGCGGGATACTGTCTCAAGGCTATTGATTGGAAATATTGTGACTCCACTTTCCTCCTTCAGATTGGACACCTGTCACGAAATCTGGATGGAATTCCTTGTATATTGGACAAATGATGTTTCTGGTCTGTGGCATAATACTGATACCTTCCATCACACCTACAATGCAGAGTGAACAACCACAACTGAATACAGTGATGAATCATCACATCACCTACCCATGACCCTACAACCCTGGGCCTTGTTCCGCTAGGGCCTCACTTTCCAGCAGCCCTTTGGAATGCAACAGATTGTGTCACCTGAATGATTCTTATGTCGTGATCAAACAGTGAGTACCTCCCAACAATAATAATATGTTAATTAATTAATGAAAATGAAGTTCAACAGGAAATTAAACCAAAAGAAAAAAAATATTTTAACTTCTGACCATTTTCTTCAAGAATTGTCAGCTATTGTTTACAGGGATTGTCCTTTGCAGGCTCCAGCACAATTGAGGAAGGCTTCAATGTGACATTTGGGCAAAATGATTCTCCCTCAACGTGGATCAAGAAGTTAGCAATTCACAAACGTCTGTGAGGACAGGAAGAGGCATAGAGGCAACATTCTACAAGTGTGACTTATTGGTGAGTTGCAGTTTCTAGTTGTTCTGTATTGGTATTTGTTTATTATTAGTGTGTACCAAGATAGAGTGAAAAATGTTGTTGACATACTATCCAGATAAATCATACCAAATACGAGTACATCAGATGGAGCAAAAGAGAAAATATACCGATTGATAAAAAACACAATCACATCAGCCAAAATTCCAGCAGCCTCCCAGTTTTCTTACTTTTTAATCTCTGGCCTATGACTGATTTAGACATGTTTATTTGACCATCCCGGGCAATAAGGCCAGTTTCAACACAATTAACTCTCCCTCAGAGTCCCCCACAAACAGTTTCTTGCTTAAAATTGTGTGTGGGCTATCTGTTAAACTTCTACTTTACAAGGTTGGTTCCTGATAATCAAAAGCTTTGAATCCCCTCAATTGGAATGACAAGAGACTACTGAGGGGATAAATTAATACAAATGAAATATTTCTCTGGGCAATCAAGGAAGGATGAAATTGCAGAGGAGTTGGATGCAATTGTACGATTTTTTATATTTACTAGACCAAGTGGGACACGTTGGGTCCCGTCACCTCAACGCGCGGTTGCAGGGGTGGGGAGGGGGGGGCGGCCTGCGGTCTCACACACACTAACCACCCCACCCCCCCCCCCCACACACACACACACTAACCCCCTCTCCCTCTTGATATTATATCATTATTCACTTGCTCCTTTTACCCCATCCCCCGCCCTATCCACTCACGCATAGCCCCCAACTGCGCAGGCACGGCTAGAGAGGGAAGGGGGGTAGAGAGGGTGGGCAGAGAGGGAGAGGGGGCAGAGACGGGGAGAGAGAGGACAGAGACGGAGAGAGAGAGGGCAGGGACAGGGAGAAAGAGAGGGGGCAGAGACAGGGAGAGAGAGAGAGAGCGAGAGAGAGAGGGGGGCGGGGACAGGGAGAGAGAGTGGGGGCAGAGACGGAGAGAGGGAGGGGGCAGAGAGGGAGAGAGAGAGAGGGGCAGAAACAGGGAGAGAGGGGGCAGAGACAGGGAGAGAGAGAGAGGGCAGAGATGGAGGGGGGAGAAAGAAGGGAGAGAAAAAGAGAGGGGAGAGAAAAAGAGAGGGGAGAGAAAAAGAGGGGGGGGAAGAGGAGGAGGAGGGTGGAGAGGAGGAAGGGAGCCGGGAGCGGGCAGCGGGGCGCGCCTCAACCACAGGACTGTGTGTCCAGCGGCTTCAATCCATAACCCGGGGGGGGGTCGTCACAGAGGAGGGCTAGTTCCCGAACTCTCCCGCTGGCGACTTCAGGCTTCAGGCTCCCGGCTCCAGGACCCGAGTACGGGGTGGGTGGAGTTAGTGGTCGGCAGCGGATATGGCTTGCGAGCAGCTCGCGGGGGTGGGGTCGGCAGTTCGCGGGGGGTCGGCAGAGTCCGTAGCACGCAGAGTTATTGTGACGTCATCAGCCAAAGTCGCTCAGTTTTATTTGCAAATACATTTCAGATTTGTGAACATTTTCATAAATAACTCGAGAAATAAAGCATGAATTTTTCAGATAAGACAATTTTGGACTCCACGGATTAAAACTCTACAGAAATATGTTAAAATGTTCCCGTTCGCACGTCATTTTTTCGAGTAGATGTGATCACACACAAACAAATAAATATACACACACACATACACATCCACATCGAAGATCAGAGTTTTATAGTAATAATAATAAGGATAAGACTGGTATCAAATTGTAAGGGGGTTACAAATGGGGGCACTAGCGTGGACCAATATTCCAGGGATAAGAGTTCACATGCCACTGCACTTGCTGTGGAATTTCTATTAGAAAAAACCCCTGCTGATGCCAGAACATTAAAATAAAAACAGAAAGTAACTAAGGAGATAAGATGGAAATGTTATTCAATCAATGAGTGAATTCCCGGTTTTACCCTGTGAGAAATATTCTCCTTCCACCCATCCTTCAGTTAAATTAGCTTTTCTTTCCGGTTCCAATGAAGGGTCTTTGATCTAAAATCTTAACTATTTTTCTTCCTACAGATGTAGCCTGATCGGCTGAGTATTTCCAGCATTTTCTGGTTTTATTGTGGCATTTAAATGAACCTCCTTGAGGGAGGATTTCTGCTGTCTGGCATCAGCAAATTCACATCCTGAAGTGTTCCAGCAATGGACACTGCTGTGTGATGATCTTTACCAGAAGAACTGTGATGGTTCAAGATGGTAGTCCACCATCGCTTTCTCAAGGGCAATTAAAAATACGCAATAAATGCAGATCCTATTAGGGACACTCGCAGTTGAAAAATATATTGATTTTCTTTAGCCAGAGGGTGGTGAATCTGTGGAATTCATTGCTACAGATTGCTGAGGAGGCCAAGACATTAAGTTATTTTTAAAGCAGAGATTTATAGGTTTTTGATTAGTAAGGGTGTCAAAGGTTGGGGGGGAAGGCAGAATGGGGTTGAGAAAGAAAATAGATCAGTTATGATTGAATGGTGGAGTTAACTTGATGGGCCGAATGGTCTATTTCTGCTCCTATGTGTTGTGGTCTTATAGACTTCTTATGGTTCTAGCTGCATTGTAAGTCTGAACATCAGCATTACTAATTTAGTTTCACTTTGTTTTATTTTAGTTGTCAAACAGTGAATGAAGTCACTGTGGTCCCAAGTCATCTGGTGGGATGTCCACCCTTCAGTTCAAAGTTTGCGGACACCACATCTGCGACTTTTATAGCCATCCTATCTCGTTCCAATGCTGTTGCTCCACTACCTGTCAATTTGTTCCTACTTTAACCACCCGCCCTAAAAGTGCCCCCTTGCCCACTTTCTCTTACCTTAAGAACGATAACTCTGGTGCTTCATTTCAAACTCTTTCCCCTCAACTGCCACCCTTTTTACCTGTTACCACGTTAGCTGCCCATTCCCCTTGCAATACCCATGCCAGCTCCCACTCCTTATAAATGTCCTGCCTGACCCTTCACTGCCACTGCTCGGATCAACACAAGTTGTAACTAATATGACAAACGATTTTTCCTTGTTACCTTCCCACTCTCACTTGTTGCTACTGGGACCCCCCCCCCTCCCCCCTGCTCCTACTGGCGTATTTCCTCCCTTTATTAATGTTCTCACTACTGATCTCAACCAAAAATGAAGGAGGAGAGTCAGGATTTGAAGAGAGATATTTGGACTGATGGAGGTGCATTCCAATGCCTGTGACCTGTGCACCTAAAGGCATGGTTGCCAATGAAGGAACAACTGGGAGTATTGAGAGTGTAAGTACATTTAAATAATTGCAAGGAGAGAGCTGATTGATCACAGATTTTGATATAAATTATTTGATCTATCTATCACATCATGTTTGGTGTTGAGCTTGGATAGGATAATGGTATTAAAGAGCTGTAGTCTATGAATAGAAGTCTGACGTAGGTGTCTCTCTTATCCAGGTGTTCCAGGGATGAGTGTAGCATCAGGGAGATGGCATCAGCCATGGACATGTTGCGGTGATAGGCGAACTGCAGTGGGTCAATGCTGATTGGTAGACTGGATGCATTCCAGAACCAGCCTCCAAAAGCATGGATGGATGTCCGCTGTACGGTGGTCATTAGGCATGAGATCTTGCTTTTCTTTGTCATTGGGATGATAGTGGTCTTCCTGAAGCAGGTGGGAACGCAGTAGGGAGAGATGAAAGAAATCCATGAATAACTCCCGCTGCTCCACGCAGTTTCTAAGGATACGGCCAGTTGCTTTCCATGGATATACCCTCAGGAAGGCCAAGCTAACTTCGGCAACATTGATCATGGGAAGAGGCACAGTTGAGTCATCACTCATCACCCTGTTGACCTTCTGCTCAAAGGGAGCATAGAAAACATTATGTTCATCAGGTGGGGCCGCACTATCACCAGTGATGTTGCCTGATGTAACTCTGCAGCTACTTTTGGTATTCAGACCTTGCCACATTCTGCAGGTATCTGAATTATTATATTGGGACTCAAGTTTTTCCCGGTATTGTCTCTTGACACCCTTGATGACTTAGTAAAATCATATCGAGCTTTCTTGTACTGCTCAGGATTGCTTGACTTGTCTGCAGTGGACCTGGCCTTCACCTGTGAATGCATCTCATGGTTCGTCCATGGTTTCCAGTTGGGGAACACTCAGATTGTCTTTGTCGGCACGCACTCCTCTACACACTTGCTGCTGAACTCCATCATGGTAGTGGTGTACTAATTCAGGTTGTTTGCAGAATCCCTGAAGATGGAATAGTCTACTGACTCAAAGCAGTTGCCTAGGATGTCATCTGTGTCCGCCGACAAGCATTGAACAACTCACTGCACCGGATCCTCCTCTTTTGGTTTTTGTTTGTAGGCAGGGAGTGGAAGCACGGCTAGGTGATCAGATTTCATGAAATGTGGCCGACGAACAGAGCGGTAAATGTCTTCTATTGATGTGTAGCAGTGGTCGAAAATGTTCTGGCCCTGGTGGAAGAGACATGCTAATAGTACTTTGGTAGTACACCCCTGAGGTTGGCTTGATTGAAGTCGCTGGCTACAATGACTAGGGCTTCGGGATATTTTGTCTCATGGCTGTTGATAGCGGGATACTGTCTCAAGGCTATTGATTGGAAATATTGTGACTCCACTTTCCTCCTTCAGATTGGACACCTGTCACGAAATCTGGATGGAATTCCTTGTATATTGGACAAATGATGTTTCTGGTCTGTGGCATAATACTGATACCTTCCATCACACCTACAATGCAGAGTGAACAACCACAATTGAATACAGTGATGAATCATCACATCACCTACCCATGACCCTACAACCCTGGGCCTTGTTCCGCTAGGGCCTCACTTTCCAGCAGCCCTTTGGAATGCAACAGATTGTGTCACCTGAATGATTCTTATGTCGTGATCAAACAGTGAGTACCTCCCAACAATAATAATATGTTAATTAATTAATGAAAATGAAGTTCAACAGGAAATTAAACCAAAGGAAAAAAAATATTTTAACTTCTGACCATTTTCTTCAAGAATTGTCAGCTATTGTTTACAATGATTGTCCTTTGCAGGCTCCAGCACAATTGAGGAAGGCTTCAATGTGACATTTGGGCAAAATGATTCTCCCTCAACGTGGATCAAGAAGTTAGCAATTCACAAACGTCTGTGAGGACAGGAAGAGGCATAGAGGCAACATTCTACAAGTGTGACTTATTGGTGAGTTGCAGTTTCTAGTTGTTCTGTATTGGTATTTGTTTATTATTAGTGTGTACCAAGATAGAGTGAAAAATGTTGTTGACATACTATCCAGATAAATCATACCAAATACGAGTACATCAGATGGAGCAAAAGAGAAAATATACCGATTGATAAAAAACACAATCACATCAGCCAAAATTCCAGCAGCCTCCCAGTTTTCTTACTTTTTAATCTCTGGCCTATGACTGATTTAGACATGTTTATTTGACCATCCCGGGCAATAAGGCCAGTTTCAACACAATTAACTCTCCCTCAGAGTCCCCCACAAACAGTTTCTTGCTTAAAATTGTGTGTGGGCTATCTGTTAAACTTCTACTTTACAAGGTTGGTTCCTGATAATCAAAAGCTTTGAATCCCCTCAATTGGAATGACAAGAGACTACTGAGGGGATAAATTAATACAAATGAAATATTTCTCTGGGCAATCAAGGAAGGATGAAATTGCAGAGGAGTTGGATGCAATTGTACGATTTTTTATATTTACTAGACCAAGTGGGACACGTTGGGTCCCGTCACCTCAACGCGCGGTTGCAGGGGTGGGGAGGGGGGGCGGCCTGCGGTCTCACACACACTAACCACCCCACCCCCCACACACACACACACTAACCCCCTCTCCCTCTTGATATTATATCATTATTCACTTGCTCCTTTTACCCCATCCCCCGCCCTATCCACTCACGCATAGCCCCCAACTGCGCAGGCACGGCTAGAGAGGGAAGGGGGGTAGAGAGGGAGGGCAGAGAGAGAGGGCAGAGACGGGGAGAGAGAGGACAGAGACGGAGAGAGAGAGGGCAGGGACATGGAGAAAGAGGGGGCAGAGACAGGGAGAGAGAGAGAGCGAGACAGAGAGAGGGGGGCGGGGACAGGGAGAGAGAGTGGGGGCAGAGACGGAGAGAGGGAGGGGGCAGAGAGGGAGAGAGAGAGAGGGGCAGAAACAGGGAGAGAGGGGGCAGAGACAGGGAGAGAGAGAGGGCAGAGATGGAGGGGGGAGAAAGAAGGGAGAGAAAAAGAGAGGGGAGAGAAAAAGAGAGGGGAGAGAAAAAGAGGGGGGGAAGAGGATGGAGAGGAGGAAGGGAGCCGGGAGCGGGCAGCGGGGCGCGCCTCAACCACAGGACTGCGTGTTCAGCGGCTTCAATCCATAACCCGGGGGGGGGGGGTCGTCACAGAGGAGGGCTAGTTCCCGAACTCTCCCGCTGGCGACTTCAGGCTTCAGGCTCCCGGCTCCAGGACCCGAGTACGGGGTGGGTGGGGTTAGTGGTCGGCAGCGGATATGGCTTGCGAGCAGCTCGCGGGGGTGGGGTCGGCAGTTCGCGGGGGGTCGGCAGAGTCCGTAGCACGCAGAGTTATTGTGACGTCATCAGCCAAAGTCGCTCAGTTTTATTTGCAAATACATTTCAGATTTGTGAACATTTTCATAAATAACTCGAGAAATAAAGCATGAATTTTTCAGATAAGACAATTTTGGACTCCACGGATTAAAACTCTACAGGAATATGTTAAAATGTTCCCGTTCGCACGTCATTTTTTCGAGTAGATGCGATCACACACAAACAAATAAATATACACACACACATACACATCCACATCGAAGATCAGAGTTTTATAGTTATAATAATAAGGATAAGGATAAGACTGGTATCAAATTGTAAGGGGGTTACAAATGGGGGTTACAATGTTCAAGGAATGAGCAAACGATAAAGTGTCAGAGACAATCCAACAATGGGATATTGTAATCGGAATGAAAAGCACTGTAAGCCTTTTTGTAAATTTAAAAAAAAATGTATTCATCAAAATGTCTACAAAAAGCACAAAACAGTACAAGGGCTTTTATTTACATTTGTAATGTTGTACATACATTCATAATATGGCCTAGTCTGTACACCCATAGTGTCGTCAAATTTTATGTGCAAAGCACCAATGTCACTCCTATGGCCTCTTTCAACATACACCCTTGACGGTGCTGTTAAAATATGTCCCAGTGCCTTAGTTCCCTGTGGTAGCAAGGCCTTAGGTTGCAATCTTTGTATTGGCTCTACCAAGCTTTAGTAAGTCCCTTAGCACGCACTCCTTGGAACATGCCTTGTGGCAGCATTCACTTATGGACACCTCTTGCTCTGGAAGACCAACAAGATTTGAGCAGGCACAAGTGTATCTTTCACCATGTTGATAATCTTCCGGCAATGATGTTGGCTTAATATATGTTGCTGTTTAAAGCTGGTAGATCTGTTACACAACCGTTCAGGATGAACTTCGTCGAGGACCGTTGCGTCTTTTTCCTGCCTACCTTTGCAAATGCACAATCCACAAAGAGATGGACAATTGTCTCATCCTCACCACAGCTGCCCAGAGGTCAGCATGTGTTGAGAGTGAGATTACAACCATGCAGGAAGTGTCTGATGGGGAGAGTGACTCTCGCCGGAAGCCAACAAGTTCTTGATACCAAAGATCATAGAGCGGAGCACGATACTCCACTCAGCGAAAAAAAGCGTAGTTCGTCATGGGTGATTTTTCATGCCATTTTGATGGGCTGCCTAGACTACCATCATGGTCTACATCTACAGCTCACTGTTCTACTATAAATTACTGTAATCGCCAGTGTAGACGACCCTACCTGTCTTTCTTCAGGTTCCCCAATAACAAAGAAAGGTGAGAAAATATTATTGATTTTTGTCGATATTATTCTGTCCTGAAAATGTTATTTTCTGTTTTCCCTTCAACGGTCATTGGGAAACTAGGTTTGTTGGTACATTAGAAAGTTATTAGAATTATTTTAATAGATCTATACTTACCACGATAATAAAGTCATCAATTTTTACACTTGTGTACATTTTTGTTTTTGTTCTTGTAAGGCAGGGGCTCCAAAATATGGCCCGCAGGACACATCAGGCCCACCACGAGATTTTTCAAGCTCAGATTCGAGTCGGGGTGCGCGGCGGCCCGGGATTCCTCTTAGTGTTGTTAACGGTCAAGGTCCCTCAAATTGTCAGAGCTGAGACATCACAGGGCCGCCGTGAAGAAGGGTGCAATTGTGGGGTGGGGGGTTCGGCAGCGGAGGTCAGAATGGGACGGCAGTGAGTTATAACGTGCCACCATTCCTCTCTCCCTTCTCTCTCTCCCTTCTCTCCCTTCTCTCTCTCTCCTCTCTCTCTCTCTCTCTCTCTCTCTCTCTCTCTCTCTCTCTCTTCTCTCTCTTCTCTCTCCCTTCTCTCTCTCTGCCCCCCCTCTCTCTCTCTCTCTGCCCCCCTCTCTCTCTCTCTCTCTCTGCCCCTCTCTCTCTCTCTCTCTCTCTCTGCCCATCTCTCTCTTGCTGCCCCCCTCTCTCTCTGCCCCTTTCTCTCTCTCCCTCGCTGCCCCCCCTCTCTCTCTCTCTCTCTCTCTCTCTCTTCCCCTCTCTCTCTCTCTCTCTCTCTCTCTGCCCCCCTCTCTCTCTGCCCCTCTCTCTCTCTGCCCCTCTCTCTCTCTGCCCCTCTCTCTCTCTGCCCCCTCTCTCTCTCTGCCCTCTCTCTCTCTCCCTCTCTCTCTCTCTCTGCGCCTCCCTCTCTCTGCCCCCTTCTCTCTCTCTGCCCCTCTCTCTCTCTATCTGACCTTTCTCTGTCACTGACCTTTCTCGCTGTTTCTGACATCTCTGTCTCTGCCATCTCTCTCTCTCTGCCCCCTGTCTCTGCCCTCTCTCTCTGTCTCTTTCCTCTCCCTCTGTCTCTGCCTTATCTGCCTCTCTCTCTCTCTGCCTCTCTATCTCTCTGCGTGAGAGTTGGCAGCCCTGCTAGTGTCTTAGGTCCAAAAGAGGATAGAAAGAAAATACTTAAATGGACTTAAAAAGAAGATTTTAATAAGCTGCTCTACATTTAAGGTATATTGACATATTAGAGGCAAAATGCATTTTCAATATACAGGTCTCTCCCCACAACTGAAAACAATTGCACTTAAGTGATAAATCATCCATTCTGCAGGTATGTAGTTATCACTTTTTTTTCTTATTAGTTAATCCTATATGATATTTTCTGTAATTTCAGATGTCGACAAGATCTCATAGATCTGTACTTGTCAACCAATTTTGATGACCAATTTATGTAAAATATATATATATATATATTTATATATACACACACACATATATATATATATTTCTCTAGTTTCTTTCTTGTGATTTCCTCTAATTTGTTTATCAACCTTTTTCTTTCAATCTCACTCCCTCTCTCTCTCTCTCTCTCCATATATATATATATATATATATACACACATATATATATATAAACACACATATGAAATCCTGATATTGTGAATAATATTTTTATATGAAATCCTAATATTGTGAATAATGTATATACACACATATATATATATACACTTATATATATGAAATCTTAATATTGTGAATAATATATATATACACACACACATATATATACACACATACATATATAAACATGCATATGAAATCCTAATATTGTGAATAATATATATATATACACATATATGAAATCCTAATATTGTGAATATATATATATATATACATATACACAGATATGTAATCCTAATATTGTGAATTATATATATATATACACACACACACACATATATACACACATACATATATACACCCATATGAAATCCTAATATTGTGAATAATATATATACACATATATATGAAATCCTAATAATTTTATTATAATGTATATAATAATGTATATAATATATATATACATATATATACACGCATATATTTGAAATCCTAATATTGTGAATAATATATATATACACACATTTATACGAAATCCTAATATTGTGAATAATATATATATATAATATATACAGATATGAAATCCTAATATGTGAATTATAAATATATATACACACACATATATACACACATACATATATACACACACATGAAATCCTAATATTGTGAATAATATATATATATATACACATATATATATGAAATCCTAATATTTTTATTATAATGTATATAATATATATACACATATATATACATATATATATATATACATGCATATATATGAAATCCTAATATTGTGAATAATATATATATATATACACATATATATGAAACCCTAATATTGTGAATATTAGGATATATATAGGGTTTCATATATGTATATTGTGAATATTATTCTGAATAAAATGTAATAATATTGTGAATAAAATATCCATGAACACGTGTCAAGATATTTTTTCCATTCTTTCTTTCTATATTAGTGTAATATAATGTAATGCATACATACCTACATATTTAAATTCAGCCGATAAGTTGGTCAAATAACATGCTTTTGCTTTTTTTTGAGACGTCTCAAAATGACACATTTGTGGGTCAGCAGATATTGCACCAACACCCGCAATTTCAAATAATTCTAAATTGAACTTCATAAACAAGGAAAACACTTTTTATTCGCGTCATTCCATTTATTTATGTATCTATGTATCTATTTATTTATCTGTTTATTTATTCATCTTATTTATATATTTATATATTTATCTATTTATTTGTCTATTTATTTATCTATTTATTTATTTCGAACAGAATAAAAGAATAAAAAAAGCAAGTGTGAAACAGCATACAAAAACAAAACAACAAATTTAGCAGCTATATATATATTAGGGATATATGTACACCATATGTACACCAGCAGCTATATAATTCAAGGTTATATTTACATAATTTTGTGCACGATATATACAGGGTGCAGTGTTTCACATATCAACTAACCAATTAAAGTGATGTAAAATTCAACATATTTCAAAACAATGGTAGCCCCACCCCTTGCTTACTCCAAAGGACAAAATTTCCAACATAAACAATAATAAATAAATTGTCATTTGCACAATTTTGTGTGGGTAACGGGAGGTTCTCATTCTTCCTCTTGAATAACCAGCGTTGGGAAGACAGACGTTTCGGCGGGTTAATATTATGTAAATTATGTAAATATTACCATGAATGACATTGGTTACTCAAGAGGAAGAATGAGAACCTCCCGTTACCCACACAAAATTGAGCAAATGACGTTTTATTTATTATTGTATATGTTGGAAATGTCCTTTGGGATAAGCAAGGGTGGGGCTATCATTGTTTGAAATACATTGAATTTTAGATCACTTTAGATTGGTTAGCTGATATGCGAAACACTGCAACCTTGTATACCTTATGCACAAAATTATGTAAATTATGTAAATATCACCATGAATGACGGAAATAAAGTGTTTTCCTTGTTTATGAATTTCAATTTAAAATTATTTGAAATTGCAGGCGTTCATGCAATATACTGCTGATACACAAATGTGTCATTATGTGACGTGCCTCATAAAAAAGCAAAAGTATGTTATTTGACCAGCTTATCGGCTGAATTTAAATATAATAATAATAATAATAGATTTTATTTATATAGCGCTTTTCAGGACTCAAAGTCGCTTTACAATTGAGAGTCAGGAATAAACAAAACAAAATAGAGCAGTAAGACAGAGGGGAGGGGAACATGGGACTAAGGGTATGCAGAGGTGAAGAGATGGGTCTTGAGGCAGGACTGGAAGATGGTGAGGGACTCAGAATTTCGGACCAGTTGTGGGAGGGAATTCCAGAGCCTGGGAGCTGCCCTGGAGAAGGCTCTGCCTCCAAAAGTGCAGAGGTTTGATTTTGGAGTGGAGAGACCAGCTGATGTGGATCTGAGGGACTGTGAGGGTTGGTAGGGGGAGAGGAGGTCAATGAGATAAGGGGGGGCCAGGTTGTTGAGGGCTTTGTAGGTGAGGACCAGGATTTTGTAGGTGATCCGGTGGGAAATGGGAAGCCAGTGAAGTTCTTTGAGAACTGGGGTGATGTGGTGCCAGGATTTGGTGTGGGTAATGAGTCGAGCGGCTGCATTTTGGACCAGTTGGAGTCGTTAGATAGAGAAAAGAGACTAGAGAAATATATATGTGTGTATATATGTGGACATAGAAATATATATACATCTATATCATATATATATATATTTTACATAAATTGGTCATCAAAATTAATAAACAGCCAATTTTCAACTTGGCAACACACTGCCTCTTGCCTTACCTTCTGCACGGAAAAAATTGCTAACTTCATTCCGTCATGTGAACTTTGGGAACCTTCACAACGACCATGATGGAGACATTTCACCTACCAAAAAAACAGCCCAAATCAAACATTCGCCATCTATGTCGTTGACATCAATTAGGTAATGTTCACATCGGAGAAAATGCTTGTTTTTCACTAATAATGTTGCGCTCGTTTTCTGGGAAACCAAAACGGACGGGGTTTTTTATTGTCCTCTGCAACGTACATGTGTGTATGATGTGCAATGCGCGTTGCGGTGTCCACTCAGATGGATGCAGTATTCCACTACATGATCAGATGAATGAAGTGGAAATGGTGTTTGCAATTTTATTGTTCCATGTGGTATTCATAAACATAGAAAGGAATAAGAAATATGTGCACTTACTGTGCCAACCAGGTCACTGGTGGACACTGGGCGACAACCGTTACACAAAATGAATTTGTGTATTCTGATGCCATTTTCGGAAACTTGCTATCAATGTGTTATCTTTTCTTATATTTGTTGTTGATACTATGTTAGTCATGAACCCAATAAAGTGTTTGTCAACTTTTTTAAAGGAATATATTTGACCCCTGATGTCACATTTTTGTGTGCAGTTTTGCAAAAAGATTAATTCATTATATGTGTGTGTGAGTGAATTAATATATTTATATATATATGAATTAATATTTTTATATATATATGAATATATTTATATGTATATATTTATAAATATAATTGTCTTTATGGTTTATGTACATCATCTGAAAATAAGATAAAGAGAAATAGTGTTGCTTTAAATCAAAGTTGCTTCTGATCTATGAGAAGGAACTTTGAGATCTATTTATCTCTAACTTGCCTCTCACACACAGGCACACACACAAACTCACACTCACATGTATATATTTATACATATAAGTTACATTAAATTGTGTGCGGTGTGTGTTAAAGCAATACAAAGGGAACTGCACAAAGGAGGGGGCTAGGGAGGAAGGATGGGAGGGAAATGTGCAGAAACAGATAGATGCAGGGGGAAAACATTAAAAAATAAAATTAACTAAAATATGTGAAGTGATAGATGAGCTATATCACACACATACTGTTCAACACTGATCACACTGCGAGAGGCATAACGGAAGTCGGGTTGACCATTCCAAGATGGCGGCCGTGACGCTCCGTTACGTGCTACACCTCAGTGCATTGGATTGCGCAGGAGTGGAGTATCTTGCTCCGCTCTATGATCTTTGCTCTCGTCCACCCTTTGCCCCTCCCATCCATTCCATCCGACCGGCCTCTCCCAGGGCTCGCTTCCTCTCCGTTTCTTCGCGGACCAACCCAAAGATCTTATAGCAACACCAACCCGCAGCTGCACGTCAGGCGAGGGCCCGAGGCTGCCGACCGGGGCTGTGCCGGCACCATGCGCGGCCTCGTCGCTGTCCTGCCCGCACTCTTGCTCCTGTTGTTGGAGCCGGCGGAGGCTTTCGTAGGTGCGTGACCGAGAATGGTCCTGGTGTCCTGGCAATATGGGGTCAGGATCGGGTCGTCCCTAGCAACGTGGGGTCGGGGGTCGTTCCTGGCAACGCGGGTCGGGGTCCCGGAGGTGAGGCCCGAGGAAGGGATTTCGCCGCAATAGGTGGAGTCTGGGTTGAACTGAGAAGCATTTTTAAAATTTTCAAAAATAAACATTCAGAGTAAAAAATATACACAAAACAAGGACAGCTCTTCGGACATTCTTAGCGTCTATATATTAATTAGTGTTATATTCGAAAGTGCTCGCAATTTTCCTTAAACTAAGTCCCCATACCCCTCTTGTGGCCCCTTGGGACGATATCCCTTCCCTTGTTTGAAGGGAAGGGATATTACCCCAGACCCTGCCACTTTTTTTCTAGTAGCAGGGGTATCTAAACAAAATCCCCTAGGTTTAAGGTAAGATCTGAAGGTTAAGTATGCACGGAGTTATTGCTATCTGGAGAGCTGCATTGATATCCTCCAGCCATGATCATATTGAATGGCGGTGCAGGCTCGAAGGGCCGAATGGCCTACTCCTGCACCTATTTTCTATGTATCTATGTATTTTCTATGGGAGACATTTAAATTTAAATAGGCAAAGCATAGAAGGACACAATGCTAATGTGAGCGATAGATGGGGAAAGGTTTGCATGGAGATGGGCCAAAGTGCCTGTTATAATGCTGCATTAGGGTCTCGACCCAAAACATCACCAATTCCTTCTCTCCAGAGATGCTGCCTGTCCTACTGAGTTACGGCAGTCTATCTTCAGTTTAAACCAGCATCTGCAGTTCCTTCCTACACATTAATCTGACTCTAACAGGAAATGTCTGTGATAAAGTGAGCCAGTTGACTTAATGTGGCAGTTAAGTAGCAGTTACAATCAGATTAAGCTTTTTAATGTTACGTTGCTATTCGGTAAGGATGTGGATCCAATAAAATGAAAAATATTGAGCCAAAATAATGACAGGCAGAAATGGCCAGATGTTATATAGACAGTTGGAGTCTTTTAACATGGTTATAAAGCAAATTGAACGATGTCCAGTTATTCCATGAAGATGTCACTGTGGTAAAAGATTAGCCATGGTTTTATTGAATAGCCTACGTCTGCTATTCATATTATTTTATTTCTCCTTTTGTAGATGGAGATCTTTTGGAAAAGACTGTGAATCTGCCTGGTGGAAGGTTTCTCATGGGCACAAACGAGGCCGACGCTAGAGATGGAGAAAACCCCATCAGAGAAGTGACTGTGAAACCATTTGCCATAGATCAGCATCCAGTTACCAATGCCGAATTTAGGTTAGAGAAATATATGAAGCTTCTTAAAATTATTTGCTTTGAATAATTAATGGATAAGTGATTCTGTGACGGGTCAAAATGTAAAGAGGAATTATCCTTATTCATTCCTTAATCACAAATATTTGTGTATGTGATAATGCTCAGAGTTGGTATAATTTCATGTATATCAGTATTCCAAATTTATCTTTGGGCATTTATGTTTCACATATTTCCATCAAAAAGTGGGTCAACAGAAACATTACTGAAACAGTCATGAATTCAAGAGAAGGAATGGATGACGTTTCAGGTTGAAATCCTTCTTCAGGCCCAAAACGTCACCCATTCCTACTCTCCAGGGATGCTGCCTGTCTCGCTGAGTTACTCCAGCATTTTGTGTGTCTATCTTTAATTTAAACCAGCATCTGCAGTTCTTTCCTACTCGTGAATTCACATTAAGGTGACCATCTGGCCTGTCGTGAAAGAGCGTTTTAGGATTTCCCTGCATCCCTAGATGTCGCATCATGAAGGTGATCATCTTCAAGTGATCTTCCAGATTGTTGGTTTTCTTCTCACCCCAATTTTTAGGCCAATGAGCCACTGCTCTTCAAGGGAATGGGTGGCACAGTGGTGCAGCCTGCAGATCCACTGCCTGAGTTCTATTGACTGGGTACAATTCTGATCTTGGGTGCTGACTGAGTAGAGTTTGCCATTGCCTATATGGGTCACCGCTAGGTGTTTCCTCACAATCCAAAATCATGCAATTGATTAGTTAATTGGCTACTGAATTTCTCCCAGTTCACCAGAGGGTATAATCTGAGAGAAGATTATGAGAATTTGGGGATTTTTTTTTTTAATGTAGGATTAGTGTAAGTATGTTTATGGCGCAGGTTAAGTGGCCCAAGGGATTTATTTCCATGACTCTATAACACCTTTATACTAGACCAAGTGGGACCCATTGAGTCCCGACCCCTAACGCAATAACTCACCACTCACCCGTTCCCCCAACGCAACCCGTTTACACCATTCACCTGTTCCCCTAACATAACCCATTTGCCCAAAGCAATAATATTAAAAAACTTTAAATATCAATAACGTGAAATATAACATCAAATGTGAAGAAACTTGATACTAACGACCACGCTGAGTAAGATTCTGCAAAAATATTCGCGCTATTTTGTATAGTTTTGGCGTAGTTCCTTGATCTCACAGACAGACAAACAAGGCGAGACTTTTAGTATATATAAATATATATATATATAAATAAGTATTTTTAAAATATATATAAATTAATATAGAAATACCGCTAACTTAAATCGATCATCCTTACTTTTGAACTTTGTAAAGGGAAATAATTATGCCTTCTTCATTTTGTCTCATACGCATTTTTATAAACTTCAATCAAATCTCCTTTCAATCATCTATCTTTCAAATTAAATAATCCTAAATTGAACCATCCCTGTTCAATAAAATTGGGTGGTTCTCTTAACAGCAATCAGTATCCACTCTGTCAACATCTACCTTGAAGCTTTAACACATTTCCAGCTCCTTTATCAAAATTCCTCTCCAACATTTTCTTTTCTGACACATCAAAATTTCTGTTTCAGAAAAGGAAAAAAACGATTACACCTCAATTATTTTGCATCACCTGGCTTTTCAGTTAATTTTATTCAAAGTATTCAAAAGCAAATCTCCAACAAGTATGTGGCTTTGTCAAACAGATTTACTAAGATATATTTGTTTGCCAACATGGCTTTCTGAGAAATCTGCATAATATGAGTGTAGTGAGTTTCACACACATATTATGCAGATATCTTATAAAACTGTTTGACAAACAGTGTGGAGAAAGAGGGTGTAACTTTCTGTGTTGCTTTGATTCCTTTTGTTGAAGGTTTTGAGCTGTGTAGAGTGCAGACTCTGAGAAGGCCTTGCAGTTAAGGTAGCGTGTGTCTTAGTTTACAACTGAGTATAGCTTATACATTCCACAGTATCAAACACCTACTTTCAGTCATGTATACCACGTTGCTCTCCCGTTCCTAGTCCAGGGCACTTGGGACTACTACCTTGGTTCCACTGCTGATATTACAGACAAAATATGGCCTCTTCAGCTCAGCTTCATCAGGAGACATTGGATGTACTCTATGGTGATACGATACAGTAGATTATCAGTCTGTAATCATTATTTAGTTTGACACTTTTCAATCTGTTGCAGAGCATTTATCAGATCACAGAAGTACAAAACAGAAGCAGAGTCATTTGGCTGGAGTTTTGTCTTTGAAGACTTTGTTTCAGAAGAACTGAAAAGCAAAGTGACACAAAAAATCGAGGTGTAGTAACTTCTACTTTATTCTCTTTACTAAATAGGATTTTGACATTGTGCAGAAAAATATTATTATGGGGAGGAATAAACCAGATAGAAATATGTGTTTAAAGATTAGAGCTGGATAGGTATTGACTGGTAGGGAAGAGTAGGGCATTAACTCCTGATATGATCTTGGATAGGGTCTTTTATTCAGCAAGGCACCTCATTATGGAGCAACATAAAAAGTCTGGTGTAGAAATACATTTTCCTATATTTCCCCCAGTCAGTAATGCTGAACCTACTCCATAGCATGTTACTCCACCTCTGAAATTCAAGCACAAATTGACAATTTCCAAGCAATTCTATAATTGTTGCAAAATAGCAGATACTAGAAATCAGAAACAAAATCAATCTGCTTTAAATATGCAGCAGATCAGACTGCATTCTGTAAGGAGAGAATGTATTTAATGTTTCTGGTCAAAGGCACTTGATCAGAATCCACAAAATGCTGCCTTACCTTCTGAGTATTTCCAATAAATACTTTGCACAAAACTGGGCTAGTGGGAGCAGATTTTGATGCAGCTGAAGAGTTATAGGAAGACCAAATATGCAGTTTGGACTAAATCAGATAAAATACAGTGAAGGGGAAATATTGAAAAGAAAATATTAGATGTATTCAATTAAAGGTATCAAATTTAACATAAGAAGGACCTGGAAGTATCAAAGGACTCAACACTTTGGATATTAAATGATTGCAGAGTAAAAATAAACAAAGTAAATAAAGTTCTCAACCACATTGTCAGAACAGGACAAAGCAATCCAGTGCCATCATGCTGAAGCTGCACAATAGTTCTTGATTCTAGTCATTGCGATACAAGGGAAATTTATGAATGGAATCTCATTGTCGCACTTTTCCATAATTCATTTCAATTGCCTTGTGTTAAATGTCATTTTGTGGATTCCTAAAAGTAATCCAGCTCAAAGGACATAAACCAGACATATCCAGCAGTCTGGAGCTGGAAACTGCCAGTTTACCATCTAGGCAGCCAGCTGCAGGATCCGCTCGGCTTTGGTGGTGAGCCCTTATTGTGATGACTCCCTGCCTGACTGCATGAACTTGGGTCGCTAATGGAGATGGAATGATCTGGTCATTCATATTGTGGGGAGATCAGCCAGACCATACAGTTAACCTCTTTTTAGACCACAGCAGAGTTAACCCTAGGTGGTACCCTGCTCAGACCACAGCAGAGTTAATCTCCAATGGTGCCCTGCCAAGAACATAGCAGAGCTATCCAGCGCCCTGATGAGATCCCAACCCGTCTAACTAACTTTGACAGAGACTTCAACCGATAGAAAATTAATTAATATTACAATTGCTTTAAATAATCTTTAAAAATCAAACAATAAAAAAAACAATGAAACCACATTAGAGAACCAATGTAATTAAAATATTTAAATAAATAAAGCGATTTAATTTCTTGCCATTTGATCTACATGTCGTGGGGTTCCCTGAGGGGGTTAGTATTCATTCACCAGGTCTGGCTGGTGTTGGAATTGGAGAGAGTGATTCCCAGTGATTCCACTTAGAACAGAAGGGCAGGTGCGCCAGCATGTGTCACTCTGATTGTTCTGATTTATAGTAGCTCCACATAACTCCAGGACACTTAAGCAGCGGCTGAACATTGGTGCTTCATTTCAGAATCGCTGGCTGCAACCAATTTAGGTCAACCCTGTGCTAAAATACTCGGTGGTCTTTGTTCAAAATTATATCTTTATTAAATGTATGTCACGTGCATTACTTCTGCATCCAAAGTAATTTTAGGTATTGTGTTCATTGAATGACATTTTGTTGTTTCAGTCTGCTCCTTGGTGGCTGCCTATTGAAAGAGCTTTTTGGAGACAGGTGAGGTTTTAGAATCTTCAACAATGAAAGACAAGATTTTCCCTGTTTAAAATCTATTGCATTCTTTTGAGAGCTGTATATTTATTGAAGCAATGTAACAGAGCTAACAAATGTTGATACCTGTTACTTGAGAAGAAATAATAATCATAGTGCATGAAACCAGGCCCTTCGGCCGTACCAATCCCTGTCGACCCAGATGCTCCATTTTAGCCAAGAGTTCATAGTGTTTAATTGTCATATGTAATAACAATGGAACAATAACATTATTTATTGCAACCATATAACGAGTCTGTAAATGCAATACACACAGATAATATATAATAAATTAGGAAATATAAATTAATTAATAACCAATACTAGTGCAAAGAAAATGCACATTTCTTTGTGCAACTAAAGACACTCTGCTTTAATCGTTGAGGTTAGTGTTTAGTGTTCAAAAACGTAATGCTTGTTGTGAAGAAGCTATTCCTGAACATGTTCACTGTTTCAGACTCTTATACCTTCTTCCTAATGGCAGGATTGAAATGAGAGTGTGACCAGGCGGATGTGGGTCTATGATGATATTGGTTGCCTTTTTTGAGGCTTGCCTCGTATAGATTCTTTCAATTTTGGGGAGGTCAGAACATCTGACGGACCAGACAGTGTCTAACACTATTGAACAAATCCCATTTGCCTGTCTTTTGCCCATATCTCTCTCAATCCTTCCAATCCATTTATCTGACCAACTGTCTTTTAAAGGCATACTATTCCTTCGCTCTATAGATGCTGCCTCAGCCGCTGAGTTTCTCCAGCATTTTTGTCTACCTTCGATGTTTCCAGCATCTGCAGTTCTTTCTTAAACAACTGGCTTTTAAATGTTGTCATTATATCTGCTTTAACCATTTTCACTGGTAGCTAATTCCATATACTCACCACCCTCGGTGTGGAAAGGTTGCTCCGCTGTCTCCTACTAAATCAGTAGCAAAAGTTGTACCATCTATTGGATACGCTGTAGCAACTTTGGGTGTGTTTCCAAAATAAGCTGTTCCAGTACTGGCCACCGAGGAGCACCATCTTCCAATCTAGAAAGCAGCCATCTCTGACTACTGTCTTTAAACCATTTTTTAAATTCCTGTTGTCAATACAAACTATTTATTTAATTGTTTGGGCATCAATTTTGCCAAATGGGTTTTATGCAGGTCTTTATTGATTTCAGAAAATCCATGTAGAGAGCTTCTACCGAATTCGCTTAATTAACCTTCTCTGCTTCTTCAACAAAAATTAAGTCAGGTTAGTCAAACACAACTTGCTTTTAATAAATCCATGCTGGTTATCTTTTATTGACTCAAATTTCTTTAAATGTTTCTTAATTATTTCCCCAAATATTTCAATTGTCAAGATTTTAAGAATAAGGAGTAAGCCATTTAGAACGGAGACGAGGAAACACTTTTTCTCACAGAGAGTGGTGAGTGTGGAATTCTCTGCCTCGGAGGGCGGTGGAGGCAGGTTCTCAGGATGCTTTCAAGACAGAGCTAGATAGGGCTCTTAAAAATAGCGGAGTCAGGGGATATGGGGAGAAGGCAGGAACGGGGTACTGATTGGGGATGATCAGCCATGATCACATTGAATGGCTGGCTTGAAGGGCCGAATGGCCTACTGCATCTATTGTCTATTGTCTAAACAGACTGGCCTATAATTGCTGGCCATGTCCTTGCACTGTATTTTTGAACACATTTTACATTTGCCATTTTCTGTCCTTTGACATCCCAGGTCCAGGACATCCCTGTAGGAGGTCTTAGGGGCACTGCCCAAGCAGTCTCCTTTGTCTCATTGCGTACCCAATCATTGTTATTATCAATGACCTTCCTTCCATCATGAGGTCAGAAGTGGGGATGTATGCTGATGATCCCGTAATGTTTAATCTGTTCACACCTCTTCAGTAAATGAAGTAGCACAAACAAGAAGTCCTTGAAAACATTCAGGTATGGGCTCCTAAGGAGAAGTACCATTAAATAGCTTTACCATTGCAGGGTCTGCCACGATACCCCGTGTATCAAAGTTGACCAGAAACAAAACTGGACCAATTACATTGACATTATGGCTACAGGAGAAGTGTTCTGACTGCCCAAAGTCTTTCCACCATATACAATGCACAAGCCAAGAGCATGACGTAATATTCACCACCTGCCCGGATGAGTCATTCCAACTACTCAAGAAGCTTGATACTATCTGAGACAAAGTAGCCTGCCTGACTGAGAATTCACCAATCAGTATAAACACTCATTCCCTCCACCACAAATGCACAGTAGCTACAGAGTATTATGCACAAAATGCACTGCAGTTACTCCCCCCAGATCCTTTGACAGATCCTCCCAAATCATGATATTCACCACCAAAAAGCAAAAGGCTTCTGCAGATACCCCCCAACTACCTTCCTTCCTGACTTGCCTATCCTTCATTGTCAATGCATCAAAATCCTACCACTCCTTTACCAACAACAATAAATGTTGGCCTCGCCAGTGATACACAGTGGATGAATGAATAAAAATGAACTGTAGGGTTGATATCAGTTCATACATTTGTACACAAGGAGCGTGGTGGCTTGTGGTGCAAGTGTTAACTTCACCAATCTGGAGCAAATAGTCATAGCTGTAATCCTAAACTGAGCACACTGAGCAGACAGGATGAAGTAACTACTGGGACGTCATGCACGTCATGGGCTATCTTGTTAGCAAAGAATGCACAAAGAGGGGGATAAAAAACAAAGCCGGTTTTAGGAATACATAATGAAATTTTAAATTAATGTGAAATTTGTGATTTTACTCTGCTCGTGATTCTTATGAATATTCAGGTTGCATTACAATTATTTTTAGCCATCGGGCCCTGGCTCTGGAATTAAAGATAAAATGGATAATCCAGTGGTGCAGGTGAGCTGGACTGATGCCACAGTCTACTGCCAGTGGAAGGGTTTAAGGTTACCCACTGAGGAAGAGTGGGAATTTGCTGCTCGGGGAGGTCTGGAAGGTATGATCTCACAACAATGACACTAATATTATTTGGAGTTTGTTTTCAATTGGATGTTCCCAATTTCACCGGAAACTAGACTTAGCAATTCATGATCTTGTAATCGCAGAAAAAAAGCAGAAACTGCTGGAAATTACTTTGCAGTTCCAGCAGCGTCTGTAGAAAGGAAAAGAGAGTTAATGTTTCAGATCAAAGACATTCCATTGGAACTTGGTTTTAGGATGCTGACAAAAGAAGGAAGGGAAAACTTATGATGAGATGGAGGTCTGTGGAAATGACGATGAAGAGTGGATAAAGCTTAGTGAAAAAAAGTGCTAAACAGATTAGAGAATAAGAAAATAAACTTGGAGAAGACAAATAAATAATTTAAATAAAATGGACAATGCTGAAGGACTCACCAGGTCAGGCAGCATTTGTGAAGAAAGAAGCTGACCCAACATGGCAGATTGATGAAAGATATTCAGAACAATCATTGGCCTGTGGCAGAAATTTTGCTTAACTAAATTTTGTGCCCCACCGTTCCAGCATTTACAGTTTAATTTATTTTCTGCTAGCAATTTCCACGTGGATATTTAAGCAAAATTCAAGAGCACTTAATGCAATAGGCGAGGTCAGAGGATATGTTGGTGAATCTTGTCCTCGCTGGTAAGACTGGAATTCTACAGGTATAAGCGCAAATATTTAAGGAGAACACAGATAGTTGGATGAACAATATTGTAAGTAGCCAATTTTGATTTCCATTGTATTGACTGGAACTGCCATAGTGCAAAGGGCTTCCAAGGGGTGGAATTTGTTAAATATGTCCAGAAAAAAATTCTCAAACAGTATGAAGAAGGTTCTACAGTGCAGGAGGCAACACTGAGCTGCAGGTTAGGAAATGAGACTGGGCAAGTGAAGGGTCAGTGGGTAGCACCTTTGGACCAATGATAAGAATTGCATTAGTTTTAAGATAGTTATGGGAGAAGATAGGACTGGTTCACAAATCAATGTCCTAAATTGGGATGGCAAATTTTGAAAGAACTGACAATTCGTAAAGGTTAGTTGGGAGAAAATATTTGCCGGAAAAAGAACGCAAGTGAAAAGTCTTTAAAAAGGGGTGAGAGAAGAGGTTTAGGTAATGGATGAAATGCGATTGAGGGCTTCATTAACCGAAGAGGGAGAGAGCCTTGCCTTGAATGCACCTCCTTCCATTTAGTCTCTTGTATGGATGCTTCATTTTCTCTTGGTTTCTCAGATTCTGCCGCGTCTATTTTTTAGATGAGGCATTGTGTTCCAGGACGTATGAAGTGTCCTCTTTATTCAGGAAATGTGGCTTGCCCTCTTCTATGATTCATGCGCCCTCTCACCCCTTTTCCCGCTCTCTCTGCCTGCCCCCCCCCCCCAACACACACTGCCCCCCTCCCCCAAACACCATATAATCAACAGGAACCTATTTTACAAATTGCATCTCTGGTGTTTATTCCTTGGGACCCTTTTAAGGGCTGGAGTATGAGATTGCAGTTGCCTTGTTCAGTGTTTGCAGCTGCATGAGGTTCCCTGAGAAATTTTCAGTATTACACTCGTTACTACAAGGCAGCATTTGGGAACAAGATGCATTTGCATTGTTGAAGGATAATTGCTACAAAATATTGTGAGCCTCCAGCTCTGCTGATGCCTGCAATTATGTTTAACACTTTGATAGGAGAATGTGAATATCTAAGCCATGCAACTTAGTCTACAATTTAAACACTAAATTCTCTCATCTCTGCTTTCAGGTAGAGTGTATCCATGGGGAAATAAGTTTCAGCCCAATCGCACAAACCTTTGGCAGGTAACGTGTTTTGAGTAATTTTAACAGTATAGGTCGAACACCGATGCGTCTCCTCACGCCACTGCTGTGTAACTTTTTGGTGGTGCCATGTGCTTCAATCTTTCTGTAAACCCTCAGAAACAACAGCAGCAACAGATTATCAGGCTGGCTGGTGGATGGAGTGATAGGTGTATTTGATGGTGGTGGTGTAATGGTCAAGAGTGTTAGCATTCCACGGTGCAAGAGACATGCTGATGCTGTTTGGGTAAGTTGAAATGTGAGCTTATCCATTTTTACAGAAAGAAAAAGATAAATGTTGTGAGATTATTAAATATCACTGGGCAGTGAGAACTGAATGTCCTCTTACAATAAATGCATAAAGGAAGTGCAGAGATGCAGTGGGTAATCAGCAAGGCAGAATAAATGTTGCCTTTATTACGAGGGGGATGAATTGCACGAGTAAGGAAATCTTGCCTCTGGTTCTTCCGCGTGCTGGTGAGGTCACGGCCAGAGAACAGCCAATAGTTTGCTGATGTATCGAAGGGAGGATGTGTTTGCAATGAAATCAGTTCAGAATAGGTTTACAAGATCGATCCTGGGCTGAAGGACCTGTGAGGAACAATTGAACAAATGGACCGTCATAAGAATGAGGTACACACCAGTTTCTGAGAGACTTGGTAGAGTGAGCGATTCCTTTGCTTATGGAGTCTGTAAACAAGTGAACATAGTTTCAGGGTGAAAACATCACCACTTTAGATGTGTCAGGGGGAGTTTCTTCTTTCTGAGCATTGTGATTCTGCGATTCTCTGCCCCAGAAATCTGAAGATCCAGGGTAAGGAATTCATTATTGTTGGGTTCTAAATTCCCCAAATACTGTTTGCCTTTAACAAATTTGTGGCAACCAGTTTCCTGCTGACATTGTTGCCTGCAAGTATCAGGTTTATCATCTCCTTGAATGCTTCCAGTCCTGTTGGTCTCTGTAGACGTAAAGACATTGGCAAGAGCTTCCACCACTTCCATCTTTGTGTCTTTCCCCTCTGCATCAGGTGCTGTTTCTACTGAGAATTGCCAACTTCTCGAAGGATTCCTATTTAATTGTATCTGTTTTTGCCATCCAAGTGTTGACAAATCCTTTCCCTCAGACTCCTTTCCACCAACCTCCTTACTACCAATGCTGGCTCACAGCTCTATAATTGCGCTACTTCTCGCCAGTCATCTGGAACCATGCCTCAGCCAGAGCCCTAGCAATCTCTTCCCTTGCCTCCTGATGGCCTTATCTTTGCTTTGACTTCATTTGAATGTTCATTGGGTAAAAAATGACTTTCCATTGTGTATCGTGAATATTATTTGCATTTGTGTCTTCCAATCTTCTTTCCGATATTTTTATTACAGGGAAGATTTCCAGAACAGGACACAGCAGAAGATGGTTATCATGGTGTATCCCCTGTGAATGCATTTCCACCACAGAATCACTATGGTAAGGTGTGATTCACTCTCTGTGCCTATATTTTCACAAACGTCCACAAAGTGGTTCTGTCTCACCAAATCTTTGCTCATCATTTTACAAAACCTCCCTAACTTGTTGTGTTGTTCTATCTCATCCAGACGAAGGACTCAAAATATCTTCTATTTCTCCATATCTCCCCACAGATGCTGCCTGGCCCCACTGAGACCCTTCTGCAATTTATTATTTCTGCTCAAGATTCCAGTATCTTCAGTCCCTTTGAGTCTTCTTCAGGAGTTATTTTATTGCCCACAACCTCCCTCTACCACTTCTTAAAGATAAACATTGTATTTAAATGAAAGGTATTGAAGTTGTAATTATATGCATTTATTTTTAGATAGTTTTAAAGTTTCATTATTTTACCCGTATGAAATTCATGTTTTCCTGGCTGTATGATTGAAATACAAATAATTGAGTTTGAAAATGGTTCAATATGGAGTAATGTGGCCTGTTTTGGTGCTGTGTGATTCTAAGACTTTCTATTCTATGACACTAGTGTTTGTACACTTTGCTTAGGCATCTATGACATGCTGGGAAATACATGGGAATGGACTGACTCGGAGTACGTTCCAGCAGGCCAACCGGTAAAGGTTGAATCTCAGAAGGTTTACGTTCTGCGTGGATCCTCATGGATTGACAGTGTGGATGGACTTGTGAATCATAAAGCACGGGTCACGAGCAGGTAAAACACACTGCAATCACAATGCTGCCCTGACACAGGTATATTTCTTGATCGTTTACACTCCTTTTCCCTGCCAGTTTCTCAAAGGTGCTAAATGTGTCTGGAATTCCATGAGCGTCAGGTATCCTTTGGCACTTAGCTGTGTTAACAATGTCAGATGATTTGAAGTATTGTCATTGTACTTGTATACCCCCAAATTCATTTGATTTTCTTTCAGATTACCTAAACTATTTTCAATTTAACTTTTGGGTAACGTGAGGTAGCTCGACAAGGCCAAATTTTGTCAAATGCAGGAGCTGCCTTTTGTATTTGGCTCCACGTGTATTACATACTCTTGGCCTTGTTTAATTTGTTTTTTTGGATTAATTCCCCTTGAGAAGATGGGGCTAAACTGTGTTTTGAATCATGTGAAGGTGCCCCCATTACAGCATCTGGTAGGCTGTTCCAGCTTTTTGCTAATTGCTGGTGTAAGGAAGGACGAGGCGATAGATCAGAATAGGTCAGGACTAGGAGAGGGAGGTGTTCCCAGGTGCTAGGTGTCCCTATTTTTCCAGGCTGCAGAAGTTGTGGGTTTGGACATGATTATCGAGGAGGTCTCAGTGAATGTTGTATCTAGTGCATACAGCAGCCACAGGGTGCTGAGGATGGACAGAATAAATGTATGGTGAAAAATGAAGTGTTAATCGAACATCCCACCCTGAGTTGCAGAGTTGAGCTGCCTGAACGTTAGCAGAACTGTTCTTGTCCCTCCAGGTGAGTGGAGGGTGGGTGTTCCATCCCACATTTCTAACTTGTCCTGCAGATGATAGAGTGGCATAGGGTAATCAGGTGAAGGGTCACTTGTCACAGAATTTCACCTGCAACGTCAACCTGCATTAGATTTTGTATTTCCGGTGTGGATATGCATTCTCTCTGACTCCAAGGCAAAGGTGCACTGTCACAGATGATACTGTCAGTCTCTGCACAGCCTCGAGAGGGACTTCTACATTAAAATAAGTAGTAGCATGTACTCCTAGTACCACGGCTCTGATTAGATGGGTAACTATCCTGCACAAATCATTTCAATAAGTTGCAGCTCAGAAGATTACACTCTGCACTTCTGTGGACTTAAGTTCTGTAGAACATAAAATCGCAGCAGCAAACTAACTGACATCTTTGTTTTTAGAATGGGAAACACCGCAGACTCAGCTTCCGATAACCTGGGACTCCGATGCGCTAAAAGCCTGGCTCCATCTAACCATAAACAAAAAGGAAAGAATAAAACTGAACTCTGACAGGTGTAATTTTAAAGCAATTGGTGAAATGTCAGCAAAGATTGAAATTGAACATTGAAGATGTGAAACAGTCCTACAAATATCTCTTTCTTTCATATTTGATAAACATTTTGATATACTAAATAAATTTAATTTTGTTTGACTACCTGAAGAGTCATCGTTGTTTCAGAAACTGTTGTAACAAATTAGTATTCATTCTTGGCTGTAAACTGAATTTCCTGTTCTAGGGACCTAACAAATTACGCTGTGATTTATCACTTCTGCCAGCTAGTGTAATCCCTCACCTTCTCCACATGCCTTTCTACCTTCCACATGGACTACTCCCTCTGTGACTCTTTGCTCAGTTCATCCTTACCCACCCATACATTCCTAACTCCTGGCACTTTCGCTTGCAATTGGTGGAAATGCAACACTTGTTCTTGCACCCACTCTCTCACCATCACCCAGAGATCTAAACAGTCCTTTCAGGTGACGCACCTCTTCCAACCTTGTCTGTTGCATTCAGTGGTCCCGATATGATCAAAGTAGATTAGGCGACCAATTTGCAGACCAGCTGCTCTCTGTCTGCAATGACCAATCTGCTCCCAACTGCATGGCAGTTCATTTACACTTCCCTTTCCCATGTCAACCTGTCTGTCCTCGGCCTTCTTCACTGCCAGGGTGAAGCCCAATGCAAACCAAAGAAACAGCATCTCATAATTCCACCTGGGTGGTCTACAACCCAATGGTATGAACATTGAATATTCCAATTTTAATTAACCCTCACCCCTGATGTGCTTTCCCCACTCATCCTTCCAATCCTCTTCTAGTCTTCCCAGTTTCATCTTCACACCCTCCTGGTTCCATCCATACTTGCATGACTGGGCCAGTTGGTTGATATGGCAGAAGGAGTTGAATTCGGATAAATGTGTGGCGTATTTTGGTAAGACAAACTAGAGGAGTACTCACACGGTAAATAGTAGGGCCTTGGTGAATGTTGTAGATGCTGATGTATATTTACATGAAAGTGGAGACGCAGGTAGACAGGGCAGTACAGCATGTGTTTGGCGTGCTTCCATTAATAGGTGAGCGTATTGAGGACAGGAATTATAATGTCATGTTATAATTGTACAATACATTGGTAAGGCCACAATAAGTGTGCTGTGTTTATGATTGCCCGGCTTTAGGAAGAATGTCAATAAACTGGAAAATTTGCAAAAAAAAATGTACAATATATGTTACTGTACCTGGATGGTTTGAGTTATAAGGAGAGGTTGGATAGGCTAGGTCTTTTTCTCTGAAGTGGAGGAGGCTGCTGGGTGACCTTATAGGGGTTGATAAAATCATGAGGGGCATTGATAAATTGATTCGCCACAGTCTTTCCCTCATGGTAGGGAAGTCTAAAATTAGTAGGCATGAGTTTAAGATACGAGGGGAAAGATTTAAAAGGGACTTGACAGGCAACTTTTTCACAAAGAAGATAGAAGAAATCAGCTGCCAGAGGGAATGGTAGAGATGTGTACAATTACAGCATTTAAGATACTTGAACAGATACATGGACAGGAAAGGTTAAAGGTGAAAGGTGATATGGGCCAGACGCAGGCAAGTGGGAGGAGCTTGGAGAGACAACGTGATTGGGGCGGTGCCTGTTTCTGAGTTACAGTGCCCTCCATAATATTTGAGACAGACCCATCATTTATTTATTTGCCTCTGTACTCCACAATTTGAGATATGTAACAGAAGAAAATCACATGTGGTTAAAGTGCACATTGTCAGATTTTAATAAAGGCCATTTTTATACATTTTGGTTTCACCATGTAGAAATTACAGCAGTTTATATATAGTTCCCCCATTTCAGGGCACCAAAATGTTAGCGATCCAGCAATGTAATGTAAATGAAAGTAGTATTTTGTTGCATATCCTTTGCATGCAGTGACTGCTTGAAGTCTGCGATTCATGGACATCAGCAGTTGCTGAGTGTCTTCTCTGGTGATGCTCTGCCAGGCCTGTATTGCAGCCATCTTTAGCTTATGCTCGTTTTGGGAGCTAGTACCTTTCAGTATTCTCTTCAGCATATAAAAGGCATCCTCAATTGGGTTCAGATCGGGTGATTGACTTGGCCACTCAATAATTGACCATTTTTTAGCTTTGAAAAACACCATTGTTGTTTTAGCAGTATGTTTGGGATCATGTCTTGCTGTAGAATGAACCACCGGCCAATGAGTTTTGAGGCATTTGTTTGAACATGAGCAGATAGGATGTGTCTATACACTTCAGAATTCATTATGCTACGACCATTAGCAGTTGTATCATCAATGAGGATAAGTGACCCAGTACCTTCAGCAGTCATACATGCCCAGGCCATAACACCCCCACCACCGTGTTTCACGGATGAGGTGGTATGCTTTGGATCTGTCGGACAGGTGTTTGGGGATTTTTCTTTATTATAGAGAGAATTCTCATGTCATCAGCTGTGTAGGTCTTCCTTGGCCTGCAGTCCCTGTGCGATTAGTAAGCTGACCAGAGTGCTCTCTTTCTTCATAATGATGTTCCAAACAGTTGATTTTGGTAAGCCTAAGGTTTGGTTGATGTCTCGTAACAGTTATATTTGTATTTCTCAGTCTCTTAATGGCTCCTTTGACTTTCATTGACACAACTTTGGTCCTCGTGTTGATAAACAGCAATAAAAGTTTCCAAAGGTGGTGGAAAGTGGAGAAAAGACTAGGTGCTGAGAGCTCTCTTATTCCTGCATTAAGGAGGCAATTAAACACACCTAGGCAATTACAAACACCTGTGAGAAGCCATGTGTCCCAAACATTATGTTGCCCTGAAATGAGGGGACCATGTATAAACACAGCTGTAATTTCTACATGGTGAAACCAAAATATATAAAAATACCCTTTAATAAAATCTGACAATGTGCACTTTAACCACATGTGATTTTTTTCTATTACAAATCTCAAATTGTGGAATACAGAGGCAAATAAATAAATGATGGGTCCTTGTCCAAACATTATGGAGGGCACTGTACGTATAGCTCTATTACATCCCTCGGCATCCATTGGAGAGTAATCCGAACTGGTACAGTCCATCCTTATAACTCATATCCTCCAGTCCTAGTAACATCCTTGTGAATCTTATCTGCACCCTCTAGCTAAATTTGATCTTTGATTGCAATGTATTATAAATAGGGGGAATTATCCAAAAGACTGGGGTAACTAAGGATTTTTAATCTCTGAATTACTGGTTAAAAAGGAAACAGTTGCCAATTGGGATTCCACACATCAAACTGTTTCAATGAATTTTCTACATACACACACGAACTCCCAATCATACAAAAACATACATGTTATACACATACAGCCAGCTCATAGTCAAACATATTGCTTTAATGAGTTAAAAAAAGACTGCCACAGCCACAAAAATAATTTAATGTTTTTCTTTTAAGTTAGACTGAACAAGAGCATGCTGCAATTCATACCAAACAGCCAACCACCAGATGCATGCAATGAAAGTGTGAGTCAGTTATTGAAGTGTGAATCGGTCCTTTTAATCCTCTGAAAATCAATGAGTGTTCTTGCTGAATCATTTTACCCAACTTGAACCTGAGAGATTGAATAGTCTTGGACTGTTTTATCTGGATGCCCGAGATTGAGGGGAGACCTGATAGAAGTATATAATGTTATGAGAGGCATAGATTGAGTAGACAGTCAAAACCTTCCCCCTCCCCCCCCCCCCCCCCCCCCCCCCATATGGTGGAAATGTCAATGACTAGAGGACATAGCTTAAGGTGAGAGGGGCAAAGTTTAAAGGAGATGTGCGTGGCAAGTTTTTTATATACAGAGTATGGTAGGTGCCTGGAACACACTGGTAGGGCTGCAGGCCGAGGCAGATACGATTGTGGCATTTAAGTGGCTTTTGGATCTTTGCATGAATATACAGGGAATGGAGAGTTATGGATTATGTGTAAGTAGATAAGAGTTTGTCTTCAGCACAAACATTGTGGGGCGAAGGGCCTGTTCCTGTGCTGTACTGTTCTATATCCTATGAACAAGCCATTCAAGCCTATCAATTTTTCCGTTACAGCGCAGAAGGTGGCCGTTTAGACCTCATGGAAACAGGCCCTTCGGCCCATCTGCACCGACTAACGATCACCCATACACTAGTTCTATCCTACACACTAGGGACAATTTACAGAAGCCAATTAACTTACAAACCAGCATGTCATTGGAATGTGGGAGGAAACCTGGAAAACCCATGCAGCCAAAGGGAGAACGTGCAAACTCCGTTCAGACAGCACCCGTAGTCAGGATTGAACCGGGTCTCTGACGGCATAAGGCAGTCACTCTACCGCTGCGCCACTGTGTCTCGGTGTGCAGGGGCCCCATGTAGGAGCACCCAGCTCGTCCCACTCCATTCTCATCCATCGTCCTGCACCTGCTCACTACACTTGAACCTGCCTCCTCTGCATTCCAGACCCAAACCAACGGCTGCTTCAAAAAGATCTTGATGTCAATTTCAGTTTTTTTGCCTACCTCCCCTCAACAATGGGAATAGTCTCTCTATCTACATAGTCCATACTTTCAATGATTTCACATTCCCCCCACAACCTCCTCTGTTCAAAAGAAACAATCCCAGCTTCTCTAGCCTTTCCGCACAACCGAAATCCCTCACCCCTGGTGTCATTTTATTAAATTACTTCTCCACCTTCTCCAAAGCCACATTTCTAGAAGTGTGGCGGACACAATACTCCAGTTGTGACTGAATTAGAGTTTGATAGTTCCTCGTGAAAGCCTTGCTCTTGTATTCTGTGTCTCTCTTTATAGAGCCCACGATTTTGTGTCTTTTTGCAATGGCTCTCTTGACCTACCCTCGCAATGACCTGTGCACATGTACGCCTCAATCTCTATCTCCCTGTGCCCCTTAAAATTGTGATTAAAATCCCCCCTTCTAATTCTTGGAGTTCAGGGTTCTAGAGTAGAATGGCATTGGAGAGCAAGTGCCAGTGGATCACACTGTTGATGATACCTTCAGTCACGTTACTGAGAGAAGAATGATTGGGCGATAATTAGTTGGACTGGATTTGTCCTGTTTTGGTGAAGATGATGTATTGGGCTAGTTTCCGCCAGCGTTAGTTGGTGCTGGTGCTGGAGCAGCTTATCTGCAGACACCATTGTTAGTGGATCACAGGTCTTCATTACAATGATGGGAACGTTGACTGATCCCGCAGACTTTGCTACATCCAGAGCTCTCAGTTGAATCCTAATCATGTGCAGTGAGTAAAACTGGCAGGAGACTGGGATCCGTGATGGTGAGATCTTAGGGTGAAGCCAAGATGGATCACTTATATGGCACTTTTCGCTGAACATGGTGACAAATGCTTCAGTATTTTCTTCAGCACGATGTCTTTGTTCTGCACCAAAGATTCCCCTGTCTCCATCGGTATGTGGCCTAGTGCCAAAATGCAGGTAGGGCTGGAGATTGTTGGTTGGGTGCTCAAGGTGAGAGCAGGGATCGTGGGCAGTGTGAGGAAAGGGATCCTTGTGATGGTGATTGTGGTATGGGTGGGGTTCCTTGTGATGGTATTCAAGGCGAGAGTGGGGACAGGGACCATGCAATGGATGTTCAGGGTGAGGGTGGGGGTCTGTGATGGTGAGGATCTGGATCCGCGTAATGGCGGTCAAGGTCGGGGTGGATTTCCTTGTGATGGTGAGGTTTGTGCAATGGGTGTTCAGGGTGAGGGTGGGGGTCAGGATCTGGGTCCACATGATGGTGGTCAAGGTGGAGGGCCATGTGACGGGTGCTCAAGGTGTGGGGGTGGGGTCTGAGGGATGGTGCTCATGATGAGACTGGAGGTCCTAGCAATGGTTGTCAGCACGGGGGTTCTTGTGATGGGTGTTCATGGTGAAAAAGATCAACGAGCAGGAGGAGAGAGTTGTTGACAGACAAGGTTGACACGTCTCAGCCATCAGCGTGAGCCAAGCAGGGGGAGTAGGCAGAGGGAAGGGGTCGACTATAAACCAGTGTGAAGTTACCAAATCACACCGATGCCAATGTTTCTCAGCACTTACTGCAGAACCACTTGGGATCTGAACCACCACCCGGCTTCTCTAAGTTTACATTAGCAAGTTGCATTCATAAGGTTACACCCTCATTGCACACCTTAGCAGAAAGACAAATAGAAGCAGCATGCAGGGCAAGGCTCGGTGCCAGACTCGTGCTGCATTTCTACCAACTAACATCATTGACCGCAGGGAGGGTGGATTCATGCCAGCTGGGCTGTGGCCTCTCTCAGGGAGAACAGGACGGCTTTTGGAGAATTCTCAAACAAAGCTGCTCGATTCTGTTGCAAAC
Source organism: Malacoraja senta (assembly GCA_038087875.1). Taxonomy (NCBI): domain Eukaryota; kingdom Metazoa; phylum Chordata; class Chondrichthyes; order Rajiformes; family Rajidae; genus Malacoraja; species Malacoraja senta. The sequence goes on from CM075982.1 coordinate 20,627,501, forward strand.
CCTTCTTCACCCAATGTCCGTACACCTTGAAAGCACAGCCATCGATAATTTTACGAACTCCCTTAAAAGCGTAGGGATCGCGGATGAGCACTTGTTTGCTGGGAGGCTTCGCACGTCGGTACTTGTAATAAATGCGAACGGAGGCCAGAACAGTCCAGATGATGGTCTAGAAAATAGGGAAAGAGTCTGACAGTGAAACTTCTCCACACTCCATTCATCCTACACACTCCACCCCTCCCTCCATCCTTCCACATTTAATCCTGCGAACTCTCCCTCTCCCTCCATACTTCACATTTAACCTCTTCCTTCATCCCTCCACATTCTACCTCTTTCCATCCCTCCACACACTTTTCTGTCACACTGTGGCCAGGAGTGGAGGGGTTTAATGAATGTATGGAACAGGACACCTTGTTGCAACCAGTGAAGTGCTGTCTTGCTGCAGAGCACACGTGGTCCTGTGTTGCGGCTTCACCAGGTTGGCACCTCATCCTTTATAGAATTGTTTGGCACAACTCCTGGCATTAATGGTGCAGTGAGGGCTCAGCAAGGTTCTCTGGGCTAGGCGTGACTGTGCTCAATGCTGGCTGATTATCCGGTGCCAGTCCATCTGTTTGAATATGAATTGTACTGGTACATCTGAGCGGCTCACCCGGTAGTTCACAGGACATTTCATAATCAGCCCCATCACCTGAATCTGCCGTCTCCCACCATCCACACACACACAAAGGTACTTTACAGAAGTCCCTACCTTAAACTTCCTGTAGGGGCTGAAGTGGCGAACCTCCTCCACCAGATACTGCTGGAAGAACGGGTGGGCCAGCGCCTGGTCTGCCGTGTATCGCTCCTCGGGTTTGACCACCAACAGCTGAGATATCTGGTCGTTGCACAACGAATCAAACAGGTTACTGTGGAATGCAGCCTAACAACCCCCAACACCCCCCAATGCGCTTTAAAATTGGCCTTAATTAAAATATGACAATGTGCACTATAACCACATGTGATTTTTTTCCTATTACAAATCTCAAATTGTGGAGTAGAGGCAAATAAATAAATGATGGGTCTTTGTCCCAAACATTTTGGAGGGGACTGTAGCACAGCACAGGAACAGGCCATTTGGCCCACAAACAATTGTAATCATGTATTGTCTTTCTGCTGACTGGTTAGCACACAGCATAAAGCTTTTCACTGTACCTCGGTACACGTGATAATAAATTAAACTGACTGACACAATGTCTGCTGAACATGATGTAATCTGCCTGCACATGATCCATATCCCTCCATTCCCTGCATATATGTGCCTATGTAAAAGCCATCTTCAATCATTCAATCATATCTGCCACCACCACCACCCCTGGCAGCGATTTCTTACCCACCACCCTCTGTAAAATACTTGTCCTGCACATCTCCTATAAAATGTTCACCTCTGAACTTAAAGCTCTAACAATCTATTTTATCTTTCCAAACTGCCTGCTCTCATATTTTACCTTGCCTTTTTAAAATCAATTTCTTGATTCTCATTTGCTGATTTCTAAAGTGCTCTCAGTCAACTGCTGTTACTGCAACTTCATAAATCTCAGCAATATTTTTAATTTTAATCATAGCCATCTCATTTTGAAAACCTTTGTATCTCAACGTTTCCATTACAATCAGCTTATCACATTGTATATCGCTAATCATGTCAGTGTAGTATTTAGTTTAGTTTAATGTAGAGATGCAGCATGAAAACAGACCCATCAGCCCACCAAGTGCATGCAAACCATCGATCACCCATTCACAGTAGTTATATGTTATCCCAGTTTCACATTCACTCCCTACACACTCTGGACAATTTACAGAGGCCACTTAACCTATAAACATGCACTTCTTTGCGATGTGGTAGAAACCAACGTGGTTATAAAGAAAATGAGCAAACTCCACACAGTCAGCACCCAAGGTCAGGATCGAACCCGGTTCCCTGGGGCTGTGAGGCAGCAGGTCTAACAGCTGCCGTATCTGAGTCACAATATACATATGTCAGAGCTGGATCATTTCAGTGTCTAGGACACCTGGTGCAATGCCTGTGTCAATCTTGTGCTACTCAGTATAATGTCTGTAACAAACAGCATAAAACATAATGTTTATTCGTTGAACCTAGGTATTAAAACACAATTGCCTAGTCGGGTACCGGAAATACATACCAAGTCTTTTACAGTGTCGGACCGGTCTTGCCATTCCGGAGACTTAAAGTTATAATTTCCCTCCATGATCATCCTGAGCATCAGCATCTGCTTCCTGTGCCAGAATGGTGGGGAGCCGCTGAGCAGCGTGTACATGATCACCCCACAGCTCCACCTGCACACAGACAAATTACACCATGGACGAGTCTGCCACACACACTCTCGAGAACGCACATTACAATAATGGATTGGTGAATTTACACCGTGCAATGCTGCGGTAAATTCCCAACCACAGGCCATGACGTGTTGCATTATTTATTGTCAGTGCAGAATGGGCAATACCAAAGTACCACCTTTAAAGGAGCATGCTGCATCAACATACATCACTCCATCGCCTCATTAAAAAGGTCCAGCAGGATGTTCAAACCTGCTTTGTCTTTAACAAATCCACATGGGCTCTCCCCATTTACCTCAAATCGCTCCACCACTCTGAAATGCCAGTATCATATATCTTTCTGTCACCATCCCTGGCAGCACGTTCCAGGCACCAATTTCTTCCTGTGTAAAAATAACCCACCTTGCAGGTCTTCTTTAAACTTTCCCCCTCTCACCTTAAACCAATGCCTTCTAGTCTTCTACATTTCTACCCTGAGAAAAAACCCAGACTATCTACCCTATCTCTATGCCTCTCATAATTTTATATAATCGGACCACTCACATTTTCATCCAGATCATTACATATCTCACAAAACACAGAAGCCCCAGCACTCAAGTTTGCAGAACACCACTGGTCACAGACCCCTCAAGTTATAAAAACACACGTCCCCCACTATCCTCTGTCTCTCACGACCAAGCCAATCTTTTGTCCAATTTACCAACTCACCGTGGAGTCAAGCGTGTTTTATTGTCATGTGTCCCAGGTAGAACAATGAAATTCTTACTTGCTGCAGCACAACAGAATATGTAAACATAGTACACTGTAAACAAAATAATAAATGAGAAAACAAAGTCCAGTGTGTGTATATACACACACATACACACAGACATTACATATATACATATACTCGCACATACGTACACACAAAAAACAAACAGTAGTAGTACAATAATAACAATAATAGTCTATTGTAGTTCAGAGCTTATTTGAGATTGTAGTGTTTAATAGCCTGATTTAAAAGCTGTTCCTGAACCTGGACGTTACAGTTTTCAGGCTCCTGTACCTGCTTCCCGATGGCTGGATCCCATGTGACTTAATCTTCAGGACTAATCAACCATGTGGGACCTTGTTAAATTATTTGCTAAAGTTCATGTAGACAACATCTACTGCCCTATGGTAGGCACAAAATTCTGGAGCAACTCAGCGGGTCAGGCAGCACCTCTGGAGAAAAAGGATGGATGGCGTTTTGGGTCGGGACCCTTCTTCACACTGTAAAAGGGACCCGACGCGAAACATCACTCATCGTTTTTTTCCAGAGATGCTGCCTGACCCGCTGAATTACTCCAGCACTTTGTGTCTATCATTGGTATAAACCAGCATCTGCAGTTCTTTGTATCAACTGCCCTACCTTCATCACTTGAATAAAGTGTGCATATACTGAAGTATTGACCTCAGCAAAGGTTTCACCCTAGAACTCTTTGGAAGGGCCAAGTATTTCCCATAAATACGTAGATAAAGATTTCTAAATGCACTAGGATCTTTATTGGATCAATTTAATATATATATAATCCAACATTATATTTGAAATTTCCTGAGCACCAAAAATATCAAGTGTGATTTTTTTCAGAATTACTTGCTGTGTAGTGCTAATGAGTGGCAATAATGACAGCAACACCCCTGGCTGTAAATCTATCCCTCTGACATCCCCCACTGGCATAACTGTCTGAGGGAGAGGGTGGCATTCCCACAGGGTTTCATTTAATGAAGTAAGAAACTGGCCTGAGTGGTAATGAAGGTTACCCCAGTTTTAACAGCTCATTGTACTTCGAGTAGCGACTTACAAATCCACTTCTTTGCTATAGCCAGTATGCATTTCATCCATGGAGCACAGGAGGATTTCTGGAGCCAGGTAGCCTGGGGTCCCACACAGTTCTGCATGAAACAAGAACAGAAAGTTGCTGGATTAAAGTTTCTGCGGTTAGAGGCAAAGGATGCCACGGTGCAAAGCTTCTCATGTGCTGAATGTGTGCAACTGGACTATTGTTGATCACTACCAACATAAAACATGACAGCAAGGACTATGCTAATGTTATAGGTTATTGTGCCACCCAGCTACTTACCACCATCACTCGGGACTGTGTGATATGGTGGTACATTATTTCTGAGGGTTTGGTGCACATATTCATCTTATGCAACAGTTCATCTTATATATTCATCTAATGCAACATTTCATGCCACTGATTATTAACCCATACAATACAATCTCTTCCCCTTTACCCTAAATCTATGTCCTTTACTTTTACCTGCCTCTGATAAGATGAAAGCTTTCCTGCAGTCTACCCTCAGCTTGAGTAAGATGTGTACTCTTGCTGCACCTCGCTCCCAGATACACAATTGCCGACTCCTGCACCAATGGCCATCTTCTAGAATGCACTCTTAGCCCCTCCCCATGCTTTACAGGGTCTCCAGCTGCTGTGAGGAAGCCATTTCAACCGATCACTGCATTTCAATTGATCCTGGAGGAAGAAGTCTCCAGCAGAGCTGTGCAGTGGGGCTGATAATTGATCCTGAGCAGATCCGGCTTGGGCTTGGTTGGCTGGGCAAACTGATCACTTCGCTCTTCACACCCCCTTCAGCTTTCACACTGGGCTGCCTCGTCATCTCCTGGCCTCTCACTCATATGTTCCTTCACACTCTCCCAGCCCTTGCTCTTCTTCCACCCATTTTCCAGGCACCCACTACGTGTAAAAAAAATGTCCCACACATCGCCCTCAAAGATTGCCCCTTTCACCTTCAAGCTATTCTCCCGATGACCCTGGAAAAAGATGCTGACTATCTATGCCTCTCATAATTTTATATTCTTCCATCAAGTCTCCCCTTAAAACAATCCAAGTTTGTCCAACCTCTCTTTGTAGCTAATAGCCTCTATTCCAAGCAGCATTTTGGTAAACTTCTCTGGGCCCTTTCCCAAGCCTGCATATCCTTGTAATGAGGCGACCAGAACTGCACGCAACACTCCAAATGCTCCAGCAAGCTCATATCCTAACAGTCCGTGACTCTCTTTTTCTCTGGCTTCCCAAGCCTGACTCTCTGTGTTTCTTCCCTGACAGATGGTAATGGGCTGTTTCCTGAAGGTTACTGAAGTAGTTCATCTCTTTTCACCACACGAGCGAGGTCTGATCAAGGCCTAAATATCAGGCCAAACCTCTCACTGTGCTGCGTCTCCTCAGTCCGAGACAGAAAGCCCTCTCGCCTCTGACCCAGACAGAAAGCCCTCTCACCTCTGACCCAGACAGAAAGCCCTCTCACCTCTGACCCAGACAAGAAAGCCCTCTCACCTCTGACCCAGACAGGAAGCCCTCTCACCTCCGACCCAGACAGGAAGCCCTCTCACCTCTGACCCAGACAGGATGCCCCCTCACCTCTGATCCAGACAGGAAGCCCTCTCACCTCCGACCCAGACAGGAAACCCTCTCACCTCCGACCCAGACAGTCAGCTATCTCACCTCGTAACTTTTCCCCAGGGGCCAGTTGTAGGGCAAACCCAAAGTCAGACAGCTTAACCTTCATGTCATCATCGAGAAGTATGTTCTCCGGTTTAAGATCACGGTGTATAATGTTCTTGGAATGGAGGAACTGAACGACCTCCAATAGTGCTCGCATGATGCTTCTGGAAGGAGGAAGAAGCACTCTTTAGTTATATCAGTGTGCCCCACCTCACCATCCCCTCTCCCAAAGCCCCCAGAACTCACTGGCCAGGGAATCTCAGCAGGCCACTCGACAGATTTAGGGAGGTTTACCTATCTCTCTAAACCCTTCCATACCATATATCTGTCCAAATGTTTTTTGAAAGTCGTAATTGTATCCACTTCTATGGCTTTCTCTGGTAAGCTATAGAGTTCCAGATGCAGACTATCCTCTGAGTGAAAACTGAGATGCATCTTCACTGTCCACTCTACCACCAATTTTGTCCCTGAGATCCTCCTTAAATCGCTCATCTCTCACCTTAAACCTATGCCCTCTAGTTTTAGAATTCTCTACCCTGGGAAAAAGACAGAGCGTTAATTTTATCCATACCCCTCATGATTTTCCATACTTCTATAACGTTACCCCTCAGCCTCTAATGCTCCAAATAAAAAAGTCCCAGCCTACCCCCTCCCCCCTCCAGGCTACCTACTCACTTCTTCTCCCTTCACTATTTCTCAAGCCCACATGCACTGGTGACATCCTAGTGAATCTCTTCTGCATGCTTTCCAACTTAATCACAAAATTCCTTTAGATGGAGTCCAGAACTGCACACAGTACTCCAGATGTGATCTCACAACGATTTGTACAACTGTATCATAATGTCCCAACTTTTGTACTCAATACGTTTCCCAATGGGGCAAGCATGCCAAATGCTTTCTTTACCACGCTGTCCATAGGTATACATACCTGGTCTCCTTCTCACTCAATGTGACCTTTTCAGTCAGGTAGTCAAAGAGTTCTCCTTTCTTCATCCTGTTTGCACAAGAACATTTTCAAGTTGTCAGTTTAGATCTTGGACTTTGCCCTAATATGGTTCCCCCAAATTCGCCCCAATACAGACACTATGCGTATAATTTGCACGGCCCCCCTGGAGGTTGCCCTTCTTGTGACACATTGTCGTTGTTCCGACAACATCACTGGGTCAAAGTCCGGGAACCTCTTCCGTCAACACATTGTGGGCATATCCACACCTCAAGGACTGTCGTGGTTCAGGGATGCATCTCACCACCACTTGCTCAATGTTAAATTGGAATGGGCAAGTGAATTCTGACTCAGCCTGCAAAGCCCACATCCTTGAATGATTTTTTTTTTAAAGCCTTACATGTAGCAAAACATCCAGGCTGTTTCACAGGGAGTTCACCGCAGTAACCCTCACACCAATTCAGACGTTGCCGCAGAACCAAAACTTGTCAAATACACACAACTCTTGGTGAAATCATAAAGAACAGGCAAGGAGATAAGGAAGATGATTGAAAAAATTTGGGACACGGATAGCTGATGTCCATCGTAGCAGAGCTGATAAATCTGGGAATGTTGCCATGGAGGGTTGGTTAATGGAAGGAGGTACTCGCCAAGAGGTAATTTATATGATCTACAGGTGGTGGTGGACCAGGCTGGTACCGCCATATACCAGTTCAAAGAGCATGACCTCTCCAACAGCCACAGGTGAGACAAAACTGTGGCTGATGAGGAATCAGCTCCATCTTGTTTCCTCCCCTGAGAAAGAGAGCCACTGGCTGCTGATGCAGGCACCATTCTTGAGGGGATAAATAAACCCTGCAGTCTTCAGGCACTGAGAAGTTCACTATTTTGCTGATTAGAAAGCTTGTGCAGAAATGGTCACATTTTAAAAAACATAGGAATGTTGTTCTAATGCAATGGCTGAGAACTCAAGTGGAAATCAAAAGAAGAAACTGGAGACGTTGAAAATCTAACACAAAGACAGAAAGCAATGGAAACACTCAGCAGGGCAGACATGCTGCATCTGTGGGAGGAGAAATAGGCAACGTTTTAGGTTGGAGACGCTTTGCACTGAGGCAGTTCTGATAAAGGATCCTCAACCTGAAACAACAACTCTGTTTCCCCTTCCTGAGGACTCGTTGGCCATTCTCAGCAGACGGTACACCCGAGCTGCCTCTTCTGGTCAGTGGCCTGCTGGCAGACAGAACGTAGTCAGCAACAGTGATGGAGGGTCTGAGATGGGCTGAAAGCCATCATTCTGTGGGATGGACTATTTCAACAGCCACTCTCACACTCTGGCCAAGTCCTTGGATGTGATTATTGTGAATGGAATTCTCTCTTGCCCGAAACGCCACCTATTCCTTTTCTCCAGAGATGCTGCCTGACCCACTGAGTTACTCCATCATTTTGTGTCTATCTTCTATGTTACTGGCACATGGTCTTCCCATTTTATAGTTATGCTTTCATATTATAGTTCAGCACAGTTTGTTCCAGAGGGCAGTTAAAAATTAGCTGTGAGGAAGATTAAGTCATGTGTATCCCTGAATGGGTAACGTCAAAGCTCCCCCATAAAGGATGGTGTGTGGCACCTCTGAGTGTTTTGAACCCCGATGTATTTAATCATTGGGTATGATTTCTAAAAGTTATGTTTTCACAAGGTTGTTACTATATACATTTAGCAATAACTTTCAAAAAGCTTATGAGAAGTATGTAAATATTACTGTTAAATGAAAACAATGAAGCACACTAAACCAGGAACTGGAATGCATTGTGAAATCATTTTCAATTGGACAGACAGAAAGGAATGTGAAGGATTAAAAAAAAAACTTGGAAGGTTTCTGGGAAGTAGGAATAACAAACAGTTCTCTCAATAGCAGCAAAAACATGATCCATGAAGTACAAAAGTTAGCTCATGGTAACGAATGAAAACAAAATTCCACTGGCTGCTACACCCCTCCAAGCTGAACATGTCAGAAAGCCTTCCAATTCAAGCAACCCAGCACCGCTCACCACCTAATGATGAGGTTAGTCCCCTTGTCCTGATTTTTTTATTTCTGTCTAACTTAACACTGACAAACAACCAGATGTCCCAGTGTAAATTCTACCCTGAATCCAGGCATCTCCCTGCCCCGTGTCCAATACCGGAGCCTAGAGGGTAGGAGAGTTTCTCTCGTCTCATCGCGCACAATCACAAAGCACTGCCTGATCCATCTGCAAATATAAATCCGCCCTGATGAAATTACAGCCCTAATTTGCTTCAGGTTATAAATAGTGCTAGACGTGGGCCTGACTTTTTACGATTCGTGGTGTTGTTTACTGCCTCAGAAATGACAGGTTTGAGAAATGGAAGGGAAACAAATACACTGCAAGAGGACACAGTGGCCATCAGCTAGACAAGTGGGAGATGAAACTCAACACGGAAATGGGACATTAGATGTAAGACAGTATGGGGAGAGACAACATTGCCTCGATAGTGCTGTTTTAATTAGTGTGCAGGTGTGATGACACTGAGGTGAATACTTGCATAAATCCTGGCAAGTGGGAGGGGATAATGAGAGGGCAGGTCGTATAAAGCTCGGAATCCTAAAATTCACATCCAGCTCACTACTTGGAATCTTGCCAAGTAATTGAAGAAATCTTGCACCTTTGAAAGGATGTGATCTCCCTCAAGAGGTACAGAAAAGATTTACTAGAATGGCGGTGGGGAGGAGCCGTTCCAATAGGGAACTGATTGACATAGGAGAATAATTTTCAGAGCAAGGTACTATCGCAACGTTCAAGAAACATTTAGACAGGAACATGGATAGGACAGGTTTAGAAAGATACGGGCCAAATGCAGGTAGGTGGGAACTTGTGTAGATGGGACGTTGGCGGTGTGGGCAAGATGGACCAAAGAGTCTGTTTCCATGCTGTAAGTCTCTATGTGCTGTAGGCACTGGACAGAATGGCCTCATTCTGTACTACAACTATTCTATGGTTTTATGCTGATCGCAGGCAGACACTCTTGGAGCACCTCTTCCCCCACTCAGAGACCTTTGCGGCAATGATGGGAAAGGTGTAGGCATCAAGCCAGTTACCAAAGAGTTGTTTTATTGACCTGAGACAGTCTCTGTTCCTGTAGGGTGAGGAAGCTGCTGCCCCACAAGTGCAGCATTATCCATCACCATGGGTCACCATTATCCATCCATGATCGATCGAGCAGGAGATGGTGAAGCACCTTCACCCGCTGCAGTGTGACTGCTTGAGGGTTGCCCTGTTGTGGGATTGGGAATTCTGGCATTTAGACCTACGGCAATGAAGCAATGATGAGAGACACAAAATGCTGGAGTAACTCAGTGGGACAGGCACCATCTCTGGTGAGAAGGAATGGGTCTCGACCCAAAACGTCACCCATTATTTCTATCCAGAGATGCTGCCTGTCCCATTGAGTTACTCCAGCATTTTGTGTCCATCTTCGGTGTACACCAGCATCTGCAGTTCCTGCCTACATAATGAAGGAACAGTGATGTGTTTCCTAATCAGAGTGCATAGATTGGTGGAATGGATGAACGTTGGCATTGGGGTGATGCCCGTGTACTTTGACTGGCAGCAGGTCACACTACAGCCACTGTGAATGAATGAATGATCAGGGTGGTGGATGGAGTGCAATTAAAGCAGCCAGTTGGTTCTTCCTGATGTCACCGGACACTCCTTGGGTTCAGAAGGAGTTGCACTCATCCAGACGAGTGGAAAGTATTCCATGATGCTCCTGCTTTACGCTTTGCAGAAGGTGGAAAGGCTTTAGGGTGCTAATTGACAAGTCATTTGCTGCAGGGGACCCAACCTGAGACCCGCTCTCGCAGCCACTGTATTTACACGGGTGTTTCAGTTGAGTTTCATTTGATTGGTGACCCCAGATATTGGGGGTTGAGTCTCAGCAACAACAATGGCATAGAAATCAGGGGTGTATGGATAAGACTATTGTTGGAGATGGCCAATGTGATGTTGAGGAGTTGGAGATGTTCTATCACTAGTGTTGATATAGACCACACTACTATTTGTTCCCACCCCCTCCGCAAGTGTCCGGTGACATCCTTGGTCTAGGCACCTGCTGGCAATCACCCACAATTCTGTTGGTGGCCATGGAAACATTTCTCTTCCCACCTGCCTGATTATTGGAATCCCCTTAACTGCAGATCACATTCTCCCCCCTCCTCCCCCCCCATCACAACTACAGAGTCACCCACTTTTTTCCAAGACTGGCTCTGCCTGCACTCCCATGAGAGTGCTTCACCCACCTATTGCTTTATGTCTGCCCAGTGCAAACATCTAACCTCCAGATCCTAATTCCAGATCTGGAGCTCTTTTAGTTATTGTCACATCCTGCATATGTTTGTCCCAGATGCAAGAAATTCAATTAATTAAATCGCTGCTAGTTTCTATTTTGTTTAGCTAGACAGAGACAGAGCTCTATTTGTTCCTTTAAAAAAAAATCAAACAGCACCTCCTCCCCTCCTCACTATGACCAACCACTGTCTAGCCTTGCATTGTATTGAAGTACAGCCACTCTGTGTATCATCAACCCCTGCTTAAATACTGACTCAGGCTGTGCTGATCCTCACTACCTCTTGGTGCAGAAACTCATGCTCGAGGAGCATCTAAACTGATGGTCTGCCTCGGCAGGTAGTTTACTTTCTGAGTAACGCAGCACAACTCAAAAACTGGTTGAGCTGCTGCCTCGCAGCACCAGTGACCCGGGTTCAATCCCGACCTTGGATGCTGTCTGTGTGCAGTTTGCATGTTCTCCCCGTGATCACGTGGGTTTAACCTCCGGGTGCTCTGGTTTCTTCCTAAATCCCAAAGATGGTGGGTTTGTAGGTTATTTGGGCTCTGTAAATTGTCCCGAGTGTGAAGGGAGTGGATGAGAAAGTGGGATAAAGTAGTACTAGTAGATCGATCGTTGGTGTGGATTCAGTGGGCTATATCTACAAAAGTAAATTCTAAACTTGTTTTTAGAAAGTGATCAGAACCTCACAAACCGTGCTCGCAAAATTAATAGTAGGCAATAAATGTTTGACACAGCTACAACTCTAAATGACTGAGAAAGATAATGAGCCCCAGCTTCCTATTCAACAGCCTGTTGTCATTATCATAGGAACTACACGCTGTGTGCTCAGCTTTTCGTCTGTCCTAAGCAGCAGCACTGGTCTTCAGTTATGTTAACGAAACTGAGTGCTGGGTGCAGGGTAAGGTTACGTACGAGTTGTGTGGTTCACTGAATGCCAGGCCTAAGTTCAGCGCTATTTATAACCTGAAGCAAAGTGAGGCTGTAATTTCATCGGGATAGACGCACAGTTGCAGATGGATCAGGCAGCAATTTGTGATTGTGTGGGATGATCGGGTGAGGGAAAATTTCCAAAAACTCTGGACTCCAGTATAGGGCTTGGGAAGTACACGGATTTGCTGTAGAATTCCTAATCACATGCCCCCGTCTTAAAACAACAAAAGGACTGATAGGTCAGGGAGAAAGCTACATTGTGTAACAAAATGATTTCCACGTACCTCGACTCCATGCTATCGCCCCAGATCCAATCTCTCCCGACCTATGTCCAAGATACCTCACATGCCCTTCATGTCTTTAATGACTTCTGCTTACCGAGCCCCCACTCCCTCACCTTTACTATGGAAGTTCAGTGACTCTACACCTCCATCCCCCACCTTTACTTCCTCAACATCAGAATCATCTAATTTCCCTCTACTAACACTCTACTCCGCTGGTCCTCACCCTCAACAACTTCTCCTTTCACTCCTCCCACTTCCTCCAAGTCCAAAGCGTAGCTATGGGCATCCACATGGGCCCAAGCTAAGCCTGCCTCTTTGTAGGGAACGTTGAACAATCCCTGTCCCAGGCGTACACTGGCCCTATCCCCGAACGTTATCTCTGTTACATTGATGACTGCATCGGTGCTACCTCCTGCATCCATGCAGAACTCATGGACTTCATTAACTTCACCACCAATTTCCATCCTGCACTTAAATTTACTTGGACCGTCTCCGACACCTCCTTCCCCTTTCTTGATCTCAGTCTCTATCACAGGAAATAGACTATTGACTGACGTCTATTACAAACCCACTGACTTCCACAGCTATCTAGACTACACTACTTCTCACCCTGCTTCCTGCAAAGACTCTATCACCTACTCCCAATTCCTCTGTTTACGCTGCATCTGCGGCCAGGATGATGCGTTCCATACTAGAACATCCGAGATGTCTTCATTCTTTAGGGACAGGGGTTCTCTCTCCCATCATAGATGAGGCCCTCACTCGTGTCTCCTCGGTACCCCACAGCTTCGCCCTTGCTCCCCCTCCCCCTAGACGCAACAGAGACAGAGTCCCCTTAGTTCTTACTTTCCACCCCATCAGCCGTCGCATACAACACATAATCCTCCAAATTTTTCGCCACCTCCAACTGGATCTCGCCACTAGCCACATTTTCCCATCTCCACTCCTTTCCACCTTCCGCAGAGACCGTTCCCTTCACAACTCCCTGGTTAACTCATCCCTTCCCACCCAAACCACCCCCTCCCCAGGTACCTTCCCCTGCAACTGCAGAAGATGCAACACCTGTCGCTATACCTCCTCCCTCGACTCTGTCCAGGGACTCTGACAGTCCTTTCAAGTTAGGCAGAGGTTCACTTGCACCTCCTCCAACCTCATCTACTGTATCCGTCGTTCAAGATGTGGACTCTTATGGATCGGCGAGACCAAACACAGACTGGGTGATCGTTTCACAGAACACTTTCGTTCAGCCTGCATGAGCCAACCTGATCTCCCGGTTGCTGGACACTTTAATTATCTTCCCATTCCTACACAGACCTTTCTGTCCTTGGTCTCCTCCATTGTCAGTGAGGCTAAACACAAATTGGAGGAACAGCATCTCATATTTTGCTTGGGCAGCTTACAGCCCAGTGGTATGAATATTGATTTCACTCACTTCAGGTAGTCCCGGCATTCCGTCCCTCTCTATCCCTCCCCCACCCAAGTTGCACTAGCTTCTCATTATCACCCTACAAACAGCTTACAATGGCCTGTTTCCTTTATCATAGTTACTTTTTTGCATATCTTTCATTTATTGTTCTTTATCTCTCCACATCGCCATCTATATCTCTCGTTTCCCTTATCCCTACCCAGTCTGAAGAAGGGTCTTGACCCGAAACATCACCCATTCCTTCTCTCCAGAGATGCTGCCTGTCCCGCTGAGTTACTCCAGCTTTTTGTGTCTATCTTTGGTTTAAACCAGCATCTATAGTTCCTTCTTACACAAGCTAGATTGTGTGGCGGGAATCCAGAGGTTAACTTTTGAAACAGACCAGCTGAGGGGGTTGTTGATAGCACAGGTTGAGACATGTTCCACTTTGATAGGTGTAGTGATCAAAAGTCATCAGTCTCATTCACGGTCACAAAATTATGCTCGTGTTCGGACCAGTGAAAAGTTCCTTTCAGGAGGCCATCTGAACATCAAAGACCAAATCAATCTTCCCCATTTACTCTGAAAACTTACAAATGTTTATGCTTCGTGTATTCGTTCCTTTTTATTGCAAGTTATTGGGGAATATGATAGACGGGCATCTCTGCGCACCAGATTGTAAAAACGCACTGGAATAAAGTAATGAATTGTACTCTGGCCCCTTTGCTACTTAATTAACACATTAACAAAGCATTTTTGCATCCACTGTCCATCTTACTTGTGGATAATTAATGGATAGTCATATATTAGGCTTTCATTATTTATTGCTGCAATTTATTCTATTATTGTAACTATATACAGCCTATGCTAAAAGGTCTATAACTTCTTACACCTTCCTCAATATTACCTGTACCTTTTGTCCTGAGTGCAGTGATCAAACTTGATCTACGCTGAGCTAGTTTTCCAGGAGTGTCAGCAGCTTCCTATTGTGCTCCATCCAAGATATTTCACTCTCCTTCTCATCTCCCTTATGCATAAAGAAAATCCTGTCAGCTTTCAAGCATCAAAAGTTGAACAGCGAGCTATATTGGGATGTGTTGAGAGAGGGGGGCATATTTTTAATGCTGGCATCATCGGACACAAGACCAGCTTGGCAGGATGCAGGGATGGCCATGGTCAGTGAGGTCAGCAGTGTCACCAAGGGTTTGCCAATATGCTTGCATGATGGCCATTCCTCTCCGGGAGGAAGCTGGTAAATGTCTGTCCGATTGCATCAGGAGAACATTCCCACACTGGAATCGCTGCATATTGTCTGGGGGAGACACACCCACTCTGCCCTCACTCTGCTTTCTGTCCCTTTTGCATTGAAGGAGCAAAGCCTCAACCATCGAGGCTTCAATGTTGCTGATGTCTATTTGTGGCCCTTGATCAGCCCTCTCCATTACTTCACCAAATAATCCAATCACTTTAGTCACCCTCATTTTGTCTTTAACCAATCTCATCTTGATGTATTTGTGGATCTATATTTCAATTTTGGCAAGCTAGAGAATCTTAACAGCTTCCGTCTATTGGCCATTCACTGACTACCCTGTAGCAGCCAGGAATTTCCATCTGTTTGTTTTTGATTGAGTGCAACATTTACAAACGTTCTTTTCCCAGCACCGCTCCCACATCTGAACAGGACTGGGACATTTCCATTACTAGTTTCCTCAGTAACCCATACTGTACTGGAGTCAACTTTTCTATTTTGAGCATCAATGTTCTTTTCAGTATCTCTTCTCCTTCACTGTATTCATTGCAGCAGCCTCTTTGAATTAGAGTCACACAGCATGGAACCTGTCCTTGCCAACCAAGATGCCCACTCTAAACCAGTCCCATTCACATGTGTTTTGCCCACATTCCTCTAAACCTTTCCTATCATGTTTCTGTCCAAATGTCTTTTAAATGCTATTATAGCACCCGCCTTAACTATCTCCTCTGTCAGCTCATCCGTACATCCACCCTCTGAGTGAAAAGGTTACCCCTCAGGTTCCTACTAAATCTTTCCTTTCTCTCTGGTTTTTGATTCCTCTATCATGTATAAAAGACTGTGCATTCACACCATCTATTTCCCTTATGATTGTATACACCACTATAAGATGACCCCTCGGCTTCCTGCACTCCAAGGAGTAAATTCCTAGACTTTTCCCTATAGCTCAAGCCCTTGAGTCCCAACAACATCCTCATAAATAATCTCTGCATGCTTTCCAATTTCTTCTGAAGATGGATGGAAAGCCTGACTTTGCACCTCGCCCATGCCTTCTGCAACTATGCAACAGATAATTTCCTTATGGTTCCCAGCTGTCAAAAGCTAGGACGGGGCCCATTCTTTTACTATTTATCTTTGTAAAAGGTTTTTGGGTTCACTTTTATATTAGCTGTTAATCTACTTCTGTATTCCCTGAATCTCTTCTTCTTTATTTTTATGTTATTGGTATATTTCTTAAAAAAGCTTGGCTTTTTGTTGTCAAACTGTACAATCATCAGAAGCCATTTCCTGACTCCTTTTAACCTCCCAATCTTTAATTAGCCATTGTTTTTCCATTAGATTTCCCTCATTATATCTACCTACTGTCTCCTCACCATTGCCTCTTTGAAAATCCCCATACTTACAAATCAAACACCAAGAAGTAGAAGCTTGAAGATTCATAGCAGTCATTTAACGAAACTGTAATAAAGAAAACAACAGTAACTAACAGAACAACTCATCGGGAAACAAATCACTATAGAAGCTGGCAGCCTGGAATTTCATGTGTAGGAAGGTACTACAGATGCTGGTTTAAACCGAAGATAGACACTTTGAGCCAAAATGTCACCCATTCCTTCTCTCCAGAGATGCTGCCTGTCCCACTGAGTTACTCCTGCATTTTGTATCTAGCCTGGAATATCACATTGCTGTTTGTTAGCAAATTCCCCCACAACTTCTGTTCTGCTGAGTTTCCAGTACACATTTTACCCTCATTGTTAACTTAGTTATTATCACAAATTTTCCTTTTGATACCTGCCTGGACGATGATCAACCAAAGCTGACACTCCAGAACAAAACCAGATGCTGTTTTTGCCTCCTCATTACTCTTTCTGAGCTAATAATATGAGGTAAATGGACTGAAACCCACTTCTTGAAGGTGAATGTGTGTCAGAACAGGGAGCCATTGGAAGAGGAGAATGGTGGGATTCAGTGCAAATATTTACCCAATGAGGAAAAGGGTCTGTCTTCCACGTCAGATTTCATGGAAACAAAGGAACACGTAGGCGGTCACATAAATGTAATAAAACATACAGATTGCTCAGTACCTCTGAATGCCGGGTGTAAAATTAAACAGGGAAATAGTAAAAAAGTGTGCATGACAAAAAGAAGCAAAATCAAAACACATGTAGAAACAGGGAATTGCAGATGCTTGTTTACCAAGGAAAGAGACAAAATGCAGGAGTAACTCAGCAAGTCAGGCAGAATTCATGAAGAACATGGATAGGTAATGTTTTGGTTCGGGACATTTCTTCTGAAGAAGGGACCCCGACCCGAAATGTCACCCATCCATGTTCTGCAGGGAAGCTGCCTGACCCACTGATTTACTCCAGCATTTTGTGTCTTTCACTTCAAAACACATACTTACCTTTCCTTGTTGATATTGCTAGATTTCCCTTTCTCTATACCAGCATCTTTCCTGGCTCAGGCAACTGCTGGGAAAAATTATCGGGGCTAGTAACCAGTTGTCTTCTACTGACCCAAAGGGTTAAGGGAGCAGAGAGGATTGAGAGGAAAAAGTCATGGGCATTATCAGGCTGACACAGGCCTGTACGGCACATAAGAGCATCTGAATTCTTGCTCTGTCCTTTGCCCCTCCGTTTAATAGGGGGGTGACCCATCAGTGGCTGATCCAAGGGGCTGGACACCTTCCCTATCTGCTCCTCCACTCAACGCCAGCCACAGCTACAGCAACCCTGTTCATTTGATCGCGGTTGTGGATCTGCACTATGAACTCACCTAAAACCACCTTCATCTGATTCTTTTTTTTCGTTTTTTTCCCCCACTGCGTATTTGTTTTTAATTTGTAGCAGTTTTACTCTTAAAAATGTCCTTTAATTTAAATAGCTCACGGCTCAGTGAGTTGGGAGCTACTCGGTGTTAATGACGGGTGCCAGGTATCAATATGGGGCCAGGGTGGGGAGTTGTACTGCATGGAAATGGCCCTTCAGCCTATCATGTCCATGCCGACTGCCCAGAGCCTCTGACATCCACAATGATGGATTCTGCTCCTATGACTTTTGTCTACCTTCCACACTGATGGAAGTGCTTTGAGAGGTTGGTCATGGTGCACATTAACTCCACCCTCCAAAGCCTTGATCCTTTGCAGTTTGCCTCATGTCACAACAGTTCCACAGCAGATCTATCTCCCTGGCCCTATACTCATCTCTGGAAAATCGAGATAACAAGGACACCTATGTTAGGCTCCTATTTATTGAAATACCTTTATAACGGAGATGAGGAGGCATTTCTTTAGCCAGAGAGTAGTGAATCTGTGGAATTCATTGCCACTGATGGCTATGGAGGCCAAGTCATTGGATATTTTTAAAGTGGAGATAGTCAGATTCTTGATTAGTAAGGGTGACAATGGTTATGGGGGGAAGGCAGGAGAATGAGGTTAAGAGAAAAAGATAGATCAACCATGATTGAATGGCCGAGTAGGCTCGAGGGGCCGAATGGCCTAATTCTGCTCCTATGACTTTTGAAAATAGCATAAAATAATTCTGCCTGAGACAGCGGCAGCGACAACCTAGGAGTAATCATCGCAAGGAGGAGGAACCAGAGTTCAAAGCTCAGAGAAGATTAACCTCTACCAACAGAGTGAATCTGGCCAACTCATTCATATGGAGAGTATCCGAGTCCAAGTCATGAGTCTTGTGATTTAGTTTAAGTAGTGATATGCTGGATTGGTAAAGCAAATGACAAGTTATTAGAGGTGTTTAAGAAGGAACTGCAGATGCTGGAAAATCGAAGGTACACAAAAATGCTGGAGAAACTCAGCGGGTGCAGCAGCATCTATGCAGCGAAAGAAATAGGCAACGTTTCGGGCCGAAACCAGTTATTAGAGGTCATTGGTTTGCATGCATGCCTAAGTAACTTGAGTATTAATAAAGATGAAGTTGTTCTAAACCTTGGTTTATTTTGTTCAACACATCAGTCAACACCCAATAGAGGTAATAGGGTCAACAATGTAACACTGAATACTTGACCCTGAAGAGCCCTCCAAATTACCTCCTCAAAACATTCAACACAAGCCAGTTTCATTAAATCACAACTTGATTAAATTGCCCCTCTGCAAGATGATCTATGCCCTGACTCAACATGATCCAACAATCTGCCATGCGTTTAATCTATTTTCCATTATTATTAAACGCAAGTACACACGGTGACCTGCCAATCCTCTGATTCTGTTAAATAGAAAATCCAGGAGATTACAAAACGCTGGAATCTGGAGCAACAGACAATCTGCTGGAGGAACCCAATGGGTCAGGCAATATCTGTGGATAGAAATGGTTGGTGGAGTCCAGATGAAGGGTCTTGACTTGAAACATCAACTGTCCATTTCCCTCTGCTGATACTGCCAGATGCGCTGTTCATCCAGCAGATTGTTTGTTAAAGTGCTTAAGGATTCTCTCCCAGCTGACACTTTATTTTCGTCTATTCCCAAGATGCAAGTGTTCCAGCAAGACTGGGAATTAATGCCAACTTTAGACGTACTGCAGAAAACAGGGTGAAGATCTTTATGAATTACTGCAGTTATTATGGTAATGCCCAACACAGCAGACACCCACTCTCAGGCACTTCCACACTCCTTGATGAACCAGGGTTGATGGTGATGGTGGGGCAAGGCAAGGACTGGCTCGAGGTTACAGAACGTGATATACAGTTTTGCTGCTGATGTCAACAGCAACTCTTTAGAGTCATACAGCGTGGAAACATGCCCTTCAGCCCAAAGGAATGTGTGGTCTTCACTCATGTTAACAGTGGCATACATCTACATCGGGTAGATTGACGAGCGCAAAGTCAAGTAGGCTAGTTATTCTTTCAGCATCTTCCTCGGCCAGATTTGACAGCCATGACAGTCAGCACTTGGCCAACTCAGTTAGTGGTGTTGCTGCTGAGCTGCTCCAGCTGGTGGCCATTGAAGTTCCCCACCTCTTGTACACGTGGAGCTTTTGCAAAATTCAATGCCCCTGCCAACCCAAAGTTCAACAACTGATTCATCACATAATGCAGTCAGATGTAATGAGCACATTACTCTTCCTCAAGAATGATCGGACGATTCAAGTGGTCCAGAATCAAAGTTGAGGACCTCCGTGGCTAACGTTACCTGATCACGTGCCACTGTGTTGCCACTCGTGTGAGATTTTCTGACGGGAGTTAGTCAGGGATTAGAAGTATTATGATGCATATGACCCGATAGGTACAATGACTTCAGACTATCAATTCAACAAACAGTTTTACAGTTCCAACTCTGGCACATCCCCGGAACGATTTAGCAGTTTGACAGGCAATCTCATCGATGGCCGAGTGTCAACCATTTTCTGTTGTTACTGAGAAGGCAAATGTTAATCCAGGTCCTATGAATTTGTCTGATTTCTTGATCTTTCTTATTTCCAGCCAGGCAAGCTTTACTCACTTATATGTGGGTGTCCCGAGACCTCTTTGAGATGCTGATTTCCTGCGTGGTTGACGTACAAAATCTCTTCAGCTCCTCTGGGGTCAGATGCTCCGATGTGATGTCAATAATCTTCACGGCATACTGTATATCTGTCTTCCTCTCTACGCAGCGCCTGACCACGCTACTACTCCCCTGGAGAACGGGAGGAAAAACAATCAGTGCGTCACTCCAACAAGTTTTCTTAAACTCCACAGATTGGTCTTAGAATAAGTAACTGTCTAAACCTTTAAGTGGAGCCAGTCTAACAGCCGATGATAGGGCTCAGTATCTCCGTGAATTATGACAGCATAGATACGGTAGACAGTCAGAACCTTTCTCCCAGGGTGGAAAGTCAGAGATTGGAGGGCATAGCTTCATGGTGAGAGATGCAAAGTTTGAAGGACGTGCAGGGCAAGTTTTTTTTTAAACAGAGGATGGTCATTGCTTGCAATGCACTCCCAAGGGTAGCAATGGAGGCCGATGCAATAAGTGTGGTTAGGAGGATTTTAGATAGCCACATGGATATTAAGAAAATTCAGGGTTATAGACCATGTGCAGGCAGATATGATTAGTGTATCTTGACATCATGTTCGGCACAGATATTTTGGGCTGAACAGCCTGTTCTATGCTGCACTGTTCTATGTTCTAAATGTCATAATGGTATCACTTCTACCATTTCCTTTGGTAGCTCCTGTGTGAAAAAGTTGTGCTCAGGTCCCTTTAAAATCTTTTCCTCTCACCTTAAGCCTATGCACTCTAATTTTGGACTCCCTCTCCCCGCCCCCCCACCAAAAAAAAGTGGCTACTCATCTTATCCCGTACCCTCTCATGATTTCATAAAATGCTATAACGTCACCCCTCAGCCTCCTATGCTCCATGGAAAAAATACTCAGCCTATCCACCCTCATCTTATAACTCAAACCCTCCTGTCCCAGTAACATCCTTGTAAGTCCTTCAGAGTTTAATGACATCCATCCTATAGCAGGGTGACCAGAACTAAGTCAGTACTCCAAATGTGGTCAACTGCAAAATTTGTGATTTATATTCAGAACAAAGTCAGCAACAAACATGGAAGGACAGAAGTCCCAATATTACCCAGGGGAAGGTGACATTTTCAAACAGGAGGGAAGAATACAAATCATGCGCCCGTGGACCTGTTAATTTCGGCCCCCAAGTTTCATTCTATCACCTATAATGCTACAGGCTTCAATTTTGTAAATATCTTGGAATAAAATGTAGACAACATCTTGGACTCTGACTTATCATGACATTCATTGTCACTGATATCAAATGCCAGTGCTGGAGAATGAAGGCACCCTTGGAATGGCTTCACCGAGCAACCAGTCCACATTTTTGCCTTTAATGATTGCTGGACCATGGCAGATGTGGCCAGAGGGAGACTGACAGAGTAAATAAAACTTTAGACTAGAGATACGGAGCAGAAACAGGCCCCTCGGACCTCCGACTCACGCCGACCAGCGATCCTACACTAACACTATCCTACAAACTAGGGACAATTTTACTATTTTTACCAAGCCAATTAGCCTACAAACCTGCACATCTTTGGAGTATGGAGGAAACCGGAGGACACCGGAGAAAACCCACGCGGTCACAGGGAGAACATACAAACATCACCCGTAATCAAGATCGAATTCGGTTCCCTGGTGCTGCAAAGCAGCAACTCCACTGCTGCGCCACTGTGAGCCCCTCAAAACGTGACGATTATTCTACACCAAGTGAATCTTAAATTATTCCTCCAGTTATTGACAAAAATATTGATTTTGGCTTCACCTCCCGTTTTGTGCAGTGTCTGTGAAACAGACTGTACTTTATCACAGTCCGGCGCGGTGTGGAAAG
Organism: Malacoraja senta; assembly: GCA_038087875.1. NCBI lineage: Eukaryota > Metazoa > Chordata > Chondrichthyes > Rajiformes > Rajidae > Malacoraja > Malacoraja senta. The sequence continues at coordinate 20,649,830 of CM075982.1, forward strand.
GGATACGCCATGAAGAACACAAAGAACCACATGGCTGGTTACTCTGACTGCAGTGTGATTAAAATGTTTCTCCATCATCATAAGCCAAAAGTTTAATAAACACCTCAAGTAGAATAAAGTATTACCGGCCAAGAATATCCTTTGGGTCATATTTGCTGTAAAATTCCTGAGCTCCTTCCCAGTCTGGCATCTCCTCCTCGCGGGTCATGTGTACTGTGCTTGGTAGCCTTAGGCTCTTGTGATTAGCAGTGGTGATATCCTTATTGTAGCATCGATTGACTATAAAGTATAATTAAAATAGATGGACATTAAACAACACCAAATTGTATGGGCAAATGTAAATCACAACAACAGTTTAGAAAACCTGACTGAGGGTGCAGAGGGAAGGAAGGCATGTGATCAGTGGGCTGGTAGAGGATGAGGGGTGGTCAGTATCTGGAACCAGGTTGAAGATGGGGAGTTATGCTCTACCTGCTCATCAATCTCACCCCTCCCCTCTCCACTGTATACTGGCTCCCTTCCCTCTCACTTTCAGTCCTAGTTCACGGGCCTTCATCTCAATGTCAATTGCTTACCATCTCCTCACTCCCCCACCTCTATCTGCTGCAGGCAATAGATGAAACAGGTGAGGGGGCTTTTGATAGGTAGATGGTTGGACAAAGCCAGAGATGAAAAGACAAAAGCTACAGCGAAAAGGATTGAAGAGTTGCGAATTATGAAGCTAGAATGTAAGTGGAAGGGAGGTGGAGGGAAGAATAAGTGAGAGTTCAGGTGGGGCACAGGGTATTAGAAGGAGGGGAGTATTGTAGTTACCTAAAATTGGAGAATTCAATGTTCATACCCTTGAGTTGCAAGCTGCCTGGAATATGAGATGCTGCTCCTCCAATTTGCTTCTGCCCTCACTCTGGCAGGGAGGAAGTCCAGGACAGAAAGGTCAGTATGGCAATGAGTGCATTTAGCCTCACTGTAGCAATGGAGAGGCCCTGGACAGAAAGGTCAATATGATAATAGGCTGGAGGCCAAACAAGGCAGGAGGTAATCAGAGATCAAAGATCTGGGAGAGTGTTGATACATGGAGCAGCCACAGCTGGTTCCCAGGAAAGACCCAGGCTCAGCCCAAACCCCACAACACTTGACCCAGTCCACCCAACACAGGCTGTGCCTCTCTGCGTTTCCACCGTGGTTCACTCTACACTGAGCTGACCAGCCATATGAGAGCCCTTGAAATGTTCCAACGGCGAGCTGAGTCCTCGACCCTCGGTGGAGAAGGTTTACACCGTTTATTTACGGCATACTGTACCCTTTCTGCACTGACACCATGTTTCCTCTCTACCTAGAACACATCCTGCATACTAAGTGAGGCAACATACATCCCACGTAATACAAATAAACACAGATAGATTAGCAAAAGGAAAATCGCAATGTTTTGTGATAGTTTTACTGGAAAGGATGAAAGGCAATACAGGCTAAATAGCAGAGTTTCTAAGGAGTGTGCAGGGGGTAAATGTTTTAAAATAACGTAGAGACTGGTGCAAAACATACGGGATTCAAAGAAAGAGGAATAGGGTGCAAAGCAGGGAGGGCATGTCGAGCTTGTTGTAAACACGGGAATTGCAGATGCTGGTCAGCGAGCACAGGACAGGCCGCTGCTGGAGCGGGTTGTATCTTCTAACTTCAGGAAGTTGCAGGTTTTCAGGACAGGCTACACAAACTATTCCATACAATGTTGTCAGGGATTTCAGCGGCGCGGTGATGGGAGAGACAGCGAATGCCCGCCCGGGAGCTGCAGATCTTGGCTGGTCCGGACAACGAGCTAGAGAGAGGAGCGGCTGCCCCGGGCACCGATTGAAGCGCCCGGAGCACAGAACCAGCACAGTGGACGAAGCTTTCGGGACGCAAGAGACTTTGGATATCATACACCAACCCCCACGGGCCTGACAGCCCCAAACCCCGGCCTTCCTCTAACCCCGGCGGCCCTATCCCAGCCCAGCCCAGCCCCCGTCGACCGACCTGTGCCCCCGACTCCCCTCCCCTCCCTCTCTCCCCCCGACACCCCTTCCTCCCCTCTTTCCTCTCCCCCCCGACGCAGACCCGTCTCCCCGATCCAGCCACATGCAAGCCTGGGCCTCCCTTCCCATCGCATGCCGGGCCCTGCCGCCTTCTCCCCTCGGTCCGCGTCGGGGCGGGTTGTGTCCGGCGGGGCCGCAGCTCCCGCAAGGGCCCCAGTGGCCGTGAGGAGTCCCGGTCCCGACCCGGGCCTGCTCCTGCCCCGCACTTACCAGCGGCTGACTGCGACTGGAGACTGCGGGGAGCCGCCGCCGCCAGTGGATGCCCAGTTTAACTCGCCAGCTCAGCAAGCTCGCTCCCGACTCCGCCCGCTCGCCGGCCGGGCCTGCCGGCAGGGTGCTCCCGCACACCCCCGGCCCCCACCCCGGGCTCCAGCCCTGGGCAACCGGCCACAAGCCGGCGGAGAGCTCCCGACCACTGCAACACCGAGTGCCTGACACTGCAGGGAGCCGAGGGGCTGAATGGCCTGCACTACAATACGGCATCAGTGTGTATCTTTACACTGACCTGCCATTATTTGTTCATGTTTAAGGTTTTGTTCTTCCTGCTTCTTCTTGCGTATGGCGTGCACAGCCTAAAGTTGTAGAACAACTTGTTCTATTTAATCTTATTTGATTGTGCACGCCAGGTTGATTGTATTCGTTGAAACAGGGCGGACCACGTGAAGGTTGCAACCTCCCACCCCTTCTTCCTGCTAACTAATTGTCAAAGGAATGTTTATCCTAAGCTGGATGTTGGACAAGTGGTCTCAAAATATTGGAAGCTGGGAGTGATTGTGGTGGTCGATCTGGGTTTCAGCGGGTCGTTTGTGTAGACATCAACGTGTTTTCCAGTTAAGTTTGGGGGGGGGGGAGGGGAATCACAGTGGATATGGCTGAATGATGGGCACACGCATAATAATATAATTATAACAATGTGGGAATGCCTAAGGCCTTTGAAGTAGAATGAAGTTGGAACTTGAGAGGAAGAGTGTGAATGACAACAGATCTAAAGGACCTCAGAAGAAAGGACCATAAACACCACCACTTAAAGAAGATAGACACAAAATGCTGGAGTAACTCAGTGGGACAGGCAGCATCTCTGGAGAGAAGGAATGAACGTTTTGGGTCACAACCCTTTTTCAGGCTGAAAGTCAGGGGAGAAGGTGTCTAGAGATATAGAAGGGTAAGGTCAGGGGAGAGGGTGTCTAGAGATATAGGTCATCTAAAATCAGTAACCCGTTTCTGCTTTATCCCTATATCCCTTGATTCCTTTAGCCCTAAGAGCTAAATCTAATTCCCTCTTGAAAACATCAGTAATATTTAACCTGGAGGACAGTAGAACTAGTCGGAGAACTGGGTTGGGGTAGGGACAGAGAAATTCAATATGATCATGGCTGATCATCCAACTCAGTATCCTGTACCTGCCTTCTCTCCATACCCCCCCCCCCCCCCCCGATCCCTTTAGCCACAAGGGCCACATCTAACTCCCTCTTAAATATAGCCAATGAACTGGCCTCAACTACCTGCTGTGGCAGAGAATTCCACAGATTCACCACTCTCTGTGTAAAAAATGATTTTCTAATCATGGTCCTAAAAGACTTCCCCCTTATCCTTAAACTGCGACCCCTTGTTCTGGACTTCCCCAACATCGGCAACAATCTTCCTGCATCTAGCCTGTCCAACCCCTTAAGAATTTTGTAAGTTTCTATAAGATCCCCCCTCAGTCTTCTAAATTCCAGCGAGTACAAGCCGAGTCTATCCAGTCTTTCTTCATATGAAAGTCCTGCCATCCCAGGAATCAGTCTGGTGAACCTTCTCTGTACTCCCTCTATGGCAAGAATGTCTTTCCTCAGATTAGGAGACCAAAACTGTACGCAATACTCCAGGTGTGGTCTCACCAAGACCCTGTACAACTGCAGTAGAAGCTCCCTGCTCTCATACTCAATTCCTTTTGCTATGAATGCTAACATACCATTCGCTTTCTTCACTGCCTGCTGCACCTGCATGCCTACATTCAATGACTGGTGTACCATGACACCCAGGTCTCGTTGCATCTCCCCTTTTCCTAATCGGCCACCATTCAGATAATAGTCTACTTTCCTGTTTTTGCCACCAAAGTGGATAACCTCACATTTATCCACATTATACTGCATCTGCCATGCATTTGCCCACTCACCCAACCTATCCAAGTCACCTTGCAGCCTCCTAGCATCCTCCTCACAGCTAACACTGCCCCCCCAGCTTCGTGTCATCCGCAAACTTGGAGATGTTGCATTCAATTCCCTCATCCAGATCATTAATATATATTGTAAATAGCTGGGGTCCCAGCACTGAGCCTTGCGGTACCCCACTAGTCACTGCCTGCCATTCTGAAAAGGACCCGTTTATTCCTACTCTTTGCTTCCTGTCTGCCAGCCAGTTCTCTTTCCACATCAATACTGAACCCCCAATACCGTGTGCTTTAAGTTTGCATACTAATCTCTTATGTGGGACCTTGTCGAAAGCCTTCTGAAAGTCCAGATATATCCACTGGTTCTCCCTTATCCACTCTACTAGTTACATCCTCGAAAAATTCTATAAGATTCGTCAGACATGATTTACCTTTCATAAATCCATGCTGACTTTGTCCAATGAATTCACCACTTTCCAAATGTGCTGCTATCCCATCTTTAATAACACTCTAGCATTTTCCCCACTACCGATGTTAGACTAAATGGTCTGTAATTCCCCGTTTTCTCTCTCCCTCCTTTTTAAAAAAGTGGGGTTACATTAGCTACCCTCCAATCCTCAGGAACTACTCCAGAATCTAAAGAGTTTTGAAAAATTATCACTAATGCATCCACTATTTCTGGGGCTACTTCCTTAAGTACTCTGGGATGCAACTTATCTGGCCCTGGGGATTTATCGGCCTTTAATCCATTCAATTTACCTAACACCACTTCCCGGCTAACCTGGATTTCACTCAGTTCCTCCATCTCACTTGACCCCCGGTCCCCTGCTATTTCCGGCAGATTATTTATGTCTTCCTTAGTGAAGACAGAACCAACGTAGTTATTCAATTGGTCTGCCATGTGCTTGTTCCCCATGATCAATTCGCCTGTTTCTGACTGCAAGGGACCTACATTTGTTTTAATTAATCTTTTTCTCTTCACATATCTATAAAAACTTTTGCAGTCAGTTTTTATGTTCCCTGACAGTTTTCTTTCATAATCTATTTTCCCTTTCCTAATTAAGCCCTTTGTCCTCCTCTGCTGGATTCTGAATTTCTCCCAGTCCCCTGATAGGCTGCGTTTTCAGGCTAATTTGTATGCTTCATCTTTTGTTTTCATACTATCCCTGATTTCCCTTGTTATCCACGGATGCACTACCTTCCCTGATTTATTCTTTTGCCAAACTGGGATGAACAATTGTTGTAGTTCATCCATGCAGTCTTTAAATGCCTTCCATTGCTTATCCACCGTCAACCCTTTAAGAATCAATTGCCAGTCCATCTTGGCCAATTCACGTTTCATACCCTCAAAGTTACCTTTTTTTAAGTTCAGGACCCTTGTTTCTGAATTAACAATGTCACTCTCCATCCTAATGAAGAACTCAACCATATTATGGTCACTCTTGCCCAAGGGGCCACGCACAACAAGACTACTAACTAACCCTTCCTCATTACTCAATACCCAGTTACAATCAAACATGATTTATAAAAAAGAACAGAAAAACAGTCTAAAGTGCAAATAGGTCTGTGCCGGGTCGATGTGCGACATGACCATCCGAGGGAGACAGTTCATGGGGGTGGGGGCACTCAGCAGGGCCGGTTCAGAGCAGCTATAGCTCTGGGGATGAAGCTGTTCCTGAGTCTGGAGGTGCGGGCGTAGAATGCCTTGTAACGTCTGCCGGAGGGTAGAAGTTCGAACAGACTATTACAAGGGTGTGAGGAGTCTTTGTGAATGCTGACGGCCTTCCTGAGGCACCGTGTATTTTAACTCTGGTGAGGTACTCCAGCATTTTGTGTCTATCTTCAGTGTAAACCAGCATCTGCAGTTCCTTCCTACCACTTAAAGGAGAGACCAAGTTGGGAAACATGGTGCCAACATTTTAGTGGGGATATGAAGGGATGTTCAATAGGTCTCATGAAAAATCTGATCTTAGTTATGCAAGAGAAATTAGAAAAAACACAATATGTTCAGGACTGGGGTAGGGGATTAGGATAGAGATAATTTGAACTGAGAAATGAGGGACGAAGAAGACGCCCAAGGTGATAGTCTTCTTGAATCACAGACACATATAGCCTGGAAAAGGCCCTTCAGCCCGAGTCCACATTGACCATTAAGCACCAAATACACGCAACCTTTCTTCTCCCCGCATTGCTAACCGCAGATCGTATTGATTTTGACAGATTAAAGAAATCAGCAGAATATCCAGTAGGTTGTGAAAGCCACATAGATGAGGAAATTGTTGCCCACACTGTGGGAGCATGGTGAGAGGGTGGCTTGTCAGGTGAGAACAAATGGTATTAGCTTCTCACCAAGTAAAATATATGACAATTAGAGTAATGGGCTACCTCACCACATAATCTGAAATTTGTCTGGGTCACTGCATGAAGACAGGAGCATTAGATCATTTTTTGGTATTTAAAAAAAAGAAACACACAAACTCCCACTCCAAATATTATGTTTGGACATTTAAAATATTTCATGAGCATTCACACCACAGGACAAAAATTCCATGAGATAACAGGCAGGAAAATGTTTTTCTCCCAGTTGCTAATCATTATAACTCCCCTTTGCATATTGAACTTACTGCCCAACGATACAAAAATTGAATTCTCCAGTATTAAATAATACATCTCCCTTCACCCTCTTTCCTGTGCACCCCTCATCCATTTCTCAGGCTATCCTACCCTTCCCTGTTCATTCCACCTAGACCCCCCACCCTCCCCCTCTGGCTTTACATTTCATTCCTGTTCTCTCCATATCTGATACATAATTGTCTCCTTTTCATCTCTAGCCCTTGTCCACCTATCTGTCAATCAAAACCATCTCACCTGTATCCTTACTGCTTTTATTTTCTCCCTCCGAAACAATCAGTAAAGGGTCTCAACCAGAAATATCGCCTGTCCATTCATTCCACAGATGCTGCCTGACCCGTTGAGTTGCTCCAGCACTTTGTGTTTTAAACAAATTAATAATTAGTAGTACTAGGTCTACTTTGTACTATTTCTTTCCTTCCATTACTAATCCAAACCTTATTAGACAATGATCACCCTCACTGAAGTGTTCCCCAACAGACACTCGGGATCATGACAGAAGCCTCCTCGTGGCGATCCCTGGAAGCAACGATGCGATGCATTCTGTGACGCATCGGGCGACAATTCTGTCATGTTGGACAACAGAAGCCAACAACGAGCTACATCGTCTGACACACGAGCGAACGAATGTCGAACCTTGCCCCACATGATTTTTCAGGACATAATCTGATCTAGCAATGCCCTCCTGCTTTGGGGTAAAACATACTGATCGAAAATTTCTCATGTACTGTTACACATTTCAGAAATTTATTCTCTTCATGCCATATCCCGATCATATTTGTCATTAAAGTCCCCTAATTTACTATTTAGGGTGTTTGCTCATCATTGTAATTTCTAGATTTGTTCCTCTATCTCCTTTTCACGACAGAATCTCCCAGAAGTATTATCATGTCCTTTTCACCCCTCAACGCTGATAAAATGGATTCCGTTCATCATGAATAAAGCATATCTTCATTTTGAAACACTGAATGTCTTCCTTAATTTGCACCTTCAGCCCATTCTTCTTCATTATCAACTCTGAAAATCTGTAACCTTGATCATGAAATGTCCATTACGCCCGTATTTAAGTCACATTTCTATTATTTCTGATATTGTACTCTTGCATAACTGTTAGTGCTTGTAGCTCAAACGCCTTACTCACCAAACGTTATACGCATGCTTACATTACAAACCGGGTGTTGTTTGACCTGCTGAATATTTCCAGCATTTTGTTTTTAATTCTTAAACCCATGTATCCTGATTAGATTATTACTGATACCATGGACCTAGAATCAAGAGCCATATAGCATAGCAACAGGCCCTTCAGCCCATGATATCCTTGCTGACCATCAGGGAGGATTTGTCCTCATCCCATTTACCTACATACCACTGATTACAAAGCCAAGGTAACCAGTCTCTCGCATTACTCCATACCAGGCAACATCTTGATGACATTTAGTGTTGCAAAGTGAGGATATGCTTAATGGGTGATGAAAGGAACCCTCATGCACAATCACATTTTCCTGTAGTATGTACAGAATACATGCAATATTCTACATGCATCCCAACCCACGTTTAATAAAATTGTATCATAACCACCTTTTCATATTCTGTGCCCCAGATAATGGGGATTAGCATCCAATCTCCCTCCTTCATGACCTTATGTACCTGTGCTGCCACCTACAGAGGTCTTTGGACTTCTACACCTAGTCTCCTACCAAGTCTTATAGCGCATACAGTGCCCTCCATATGTTTGGACAAGGACCCATCATTTATTTATTTGCCTCTGTACTCCACAATTTGAGATTTGTAATAGAAAAAAAAATCACATGTGGTTAAAGTGCACATTGTCAGATTTTATTAAAGGGTATTTTTATGCATTTTGGTTTCACCATGTAGAAATTACACCTGTGTTTATACATAGTTCTCTCCCCCCTCCATTTCAGGGCACCATAATGTTAGGGACACATGGCTTCACAGGTGTTTGTAATTGCTCAGGTGCATTTAATTGCCTCCTTCATGCAGGTATAAGAGAGCTCTCAGCACCTAGTCTTTCCATCACCTTTGGAAACTTTTATTGTTGTTTAGCAACATGAGGACCAAAGTTGTGCCAATGAAAGTCAAAGAAGCCATTATGAGACTGAGAAGCAAGAATAAAACTGTTAGGGAGAGACATCAACCAAACCTTAGGCTTACCAAAATCAACTGTTTGGAACATCATTAAGAAGAAAGAGAGCACTGGTCAGCTTACTAATCGCAAAGGGACTGGCAGGCCAAGGAAGACATCCACAGCTGATGACGGAAGAATTATCTCTATAACGAAAAATCCCCTAACACCTGTCCGACAGATCAGAAAAACTCTTCAGGAGTCAGGTGTGGATTTGTTAATGACCACTGTCCTCAGAAGACTTCATGAACAGAAATACAGAGGCCACACTGCAAGATGCAAACCACTGGTTAGCTGCAAAAATAGATGGCCAGGTTATAGTTTGCCGAGAAGTACTTAAAAGAGCAACCAGTTCTGGAAAAAGGTCTTATGGACAGACGAGACGAAGATTAACTTATATCAGAGTGATGGCAATATCACAGTATGGAGAGAAGGAACTGCCCAAGATTGAACGAATCTTATAGAATTTTTCGAGGATGTAACTAGTAGCGTGGATAGGGGAGAACCAGTGGATGTGGTGTATCTGGACTTCCAGAAGGCTTTCGACAAGGTCCCACATAAGAGATTAGTATACAAACTTAAAGCACATGGCATTGGGGGTTCAGTATTGATGTGGATAGAGAACTGGCTGGCAAACAGGAAGCAAAGAGTAGGAGTAAACGGGTCCTTTTCACAATGGCAGGCAGTTACTAGTGGGGTACCGCAAGGCTCAGTGCTGGGACCCCAGCTATTTACAATATATATTAATGACCTGGATGAGGGAATTGAAGGCAATATCTCCAAGTTTGCGGATGACACTAAGCTGGGGGGCAGTGTTAGCTGTGAGGAGGATGCTAGGAGACTGCAAGGTGACTTGGATAGGCTGGGTGAGTGGGCAAATGTTTGGCAGATGCAGTATAATGTGGATAAATGTGAGGTTATCCATTTTGGTGGCAAAAACAGGAAAGCAGACTATTTTCTAAATGGTGGCCGACTAGGAAAAGGGGAGATGCAGCGAGACCTGGGTGTCATGGTACACCAGTCATTGAAAGTAGGCATGCAGGTGCAGCAGGCAGTGAAGAAAGCGAATGGTATGTTAGCTTTCATAGCAAAAGGATTTGAGTATAGGAGCAGGGAGGTTCTACTGCAGTTGTACAGGGTCTTGGTGAGACCACACCTGGAGTATTGCATACAGTTTTGGTCTCCAAATCTGAGGAAGGACATTATTGCCATAGAGGGAGTGCAGAGAAGGTTCACCAGACTGATTCCTGGGATGTCAGGACTGTCTTATGAAGAAAGACTGTATAGACTTGGTTTATACTCTCTAGAATTTAGGAGATTGAGAGGGGATCTTATAGAAACTTACAAAATTCTTAAGGGTTTGGACAGGCTAGATGCAGGAAGATTGCTCCCGATGTTGGGGAAGTCCAGGACAAGGGGTCACAGCTTAAGGATAAGGGGGAAATACTTTAAAACCGAGATGAGAAGAACTTTTTTCACACAGAGAGTGGTGAATCTCTGGAACTCTCTGCCACCGAGGGTAGTCGAGGCCAGTTCATTGGCTATATTTAAGAGGGAGCTAGATGTGGCCCTTGTGGCTAAAGGGATCAGAGGGTATGGAGAGAAGGCAGGTACGGGATACTGAGTTGGATGATCAGCCATGATCATATTGAATGGCGGTGCAGGCTCAAAGGGCCGAATGGCCTACTCCTGCACCTAATTTCTATGTTTCTATGTTTCTATACCACCTCATCTGTGAAATACGGTGGTGGAGGTGTTATGGCCTCGGCATGTATGGCTGCTGAAGGTACTGGCTCACTTATCTTCATTGATGATACAACTGCTGATGATAGTAGCATAATTAATTATGAAGTGTATAGACACATCCTATATGCTCATATTCAAACAAATGCCTCAAAACTCATTGGCCGGCAGTTCATTCTACAGCAAGACAATGATCCCAAACGTATTGCTAATTCAACAAAGGAGTTTTTCAAAGCTAAATAATGTTCAATTCTTGAGTGGCCAAGTCAAGCACCCGATCTGAACCCAATTGAGCATGCCTTTTATATGCTGAAGAGAAAACTGAAGGGGACTAGCCCCAAACACAAGCATAAGCTAAAGATGGATGCAATACAGGCTTGCCAGAGCATCACCAGAGAAGACACCCAGCAACTGGTGATGTCCATGAATTGCAGACTTCAAGCAGTCATTGCATGCAAAGGATATGCAACAAAATACTAAACATGACTACTTTCATTTACATGACATTGCTGTGTCCCAAACATTTTGGTGCCCTGAAAAGGGAGGACTATGTATAAACACTGCTGTAATTTCTACATGGTGAAACTACTATGTGTAAAAATTCTTAAACATTTTGTCTACTCCAATGTGTAAAAATGGCCTGTATTAAAATCTGACAATGTGCACTTTAACCATATGTGATTCTCTTCTATTACAAATCTCCAATTGTGGAGTAGAGGCAAATAAATAAATGGGTCTTTATCCCAAACATTATGGAGGGCACTGTAAACAAGCCTTATGGGCCACGACACCTATCTGTATTAATCTTGATGTGCACCCATTACCACCACCATCTCCTCACCCCCCCCCCCCAATTCCTGCTCCTTTTCCCTTCTCTGTACACTCAACTCCCATCTCATAGTCCCAATTTACCCTTTCCCATCCCCTTCCACCCACATCCCTTCCCGACTTTACATTTCTCTTTATCTAACATCCTTTTGTCTTCTTTTCACCTCTAGCAATTGCCAAACTCCCCTCTCCTATATCCACATATCACTTTCCCAGTTTACTCTTAACTCCAAATTTGATGGGAGTTTAAAAAAAAAAAAAATCACCAAGGATCAATGAAAGCAGGACAGTCAACAGCGTATGTATAACCTGTAAGGCCTTTGAGAATGTCACACACAGTGTGCTTAATCAGTAGGGAAAATAGATTATATGGAACCCTAGGTAAGCTAGCAAATTAGATTTAAAATTGACCTGGGAGAAGGAATGAAAGGGTAGTTGAGCCATTGCGTTGGTCGATGTGTTAGCACGCTTGCCTTCATTGGGTTGTGTAGTGAGTACAAAGGTTGGAACATCATGATGCAGCTGTACATCTTTGACGAGACCACAATTTAAGTACTGTGAGCAGTTCCAGTCACCCAGATATAGTTGGAAAGGTGCAGAAGAGATTTCCAAGGATGTTTCCTAGACTTGCAGCTTGAGTTGCAGGCAGAGGCTGGAGAAGGTGGGCCAAAGGCCCCGTTTCATGCTTTTAGCTGGCACAGATAAACACATCTCATTGGCAAAACAACTAAGTTTATTGAAGGCTTCAATACAAAGATTAGGAAACCAAACTGTTTAATTGAATGCAGGATACAAAAATTCATCATAAATAACCATGAAATATGAATGCACGTCTTACTGCTAAATTACCTAAAAGACTTGGTAAATTTGTACCTTGCCTCTGCATCTTTTTTAAACAGCAACAGAATGGAAAGCCTCAACATTAGTTATACTTATTTTTGAGCAACTTCAGTCAGCTGCATGATGGTTGATATGCTGGACTCTGAGAAATGCCTGCTATCAAAAGGATGTCCTTCTTCATTTAACCTTTCAGTGATGACAATCCAGCTCGCATTATTTCATCAACAAGAAGGATATTGCTGGCAATTACAGTACTGAAAAACAAGTTTAAAAGAAAAAGCTCAGTTCAATTGAACAAAGAAAATCTATCGTATCCATGTTGCAACCTCAAATTAACATGTTTCTATTTAACCTATCAGTTTAAAATATTCTTCAAATGCTTCAGCTGCAAATGTGCTTACAAAGTAGTTGTGATGATGGAAAATAAAAAAAGCCAAGCAAAAATGTTGCAGACTCATTAGGCGACTGAAACCAAGAGATGAAACAGCTGTTTCCCCATCAACCAACACACTAAAAGAGGCAAAACTTTACCCACAACAGACTTTTTCTGGTTATTAGTGCCATTTCAACATCACAACCATGCCACCATAGACAATATTTTAGTTGGGGAGAAAGACATGTGGACAAATTACTCGCTAGACTTAAGCTGATAAATATATCTGCTTGAAGAGTAGCAGGTTCTCATGCAGGATTGGTCACCTTTGGCTTTGAGGGATGTTCTACCAGACAAGTGTCAGGTGAATGGGAAGTGGGAATCTGCCAGTTCAATGCTATCAACAATCCTCAAGCATGACTGCTAAGATAGCTTTCTGGGAGTTAGTAAGAAAGATAATGAAAGGTTATTCTATTGTTCATTAGTTTGTTTCTCACAATGACCGCCATGAAATGAAGAACTTCCAAATGTTAAGGTCCAATTTAACAGCAATTTATTATCTTTACATAAATGCACCATGGCTTGTCCTTTCATGAAGGCGAATATAAAAGAGAAACAGAACATTGGTATATAAATGGAAGACCGGTAAATAGCATTGATGTACAGAGGAATCTTGGGATCCATGCCCATAGATCCCAACAGTCACAACGCAAGTAGATAGAGTGGTAAAGAACGCAGGTGATAATGCTTGCCATCATCGGTTCGGGGCATGGAGTATAAAAGTCAGGAAGTCATGTTGCAGCTTTACAGGACTTTGATTAGGCCGATTTGGAGTATTGTGTGCAGTTCTGGTCAACCCATTAAAGGAGGATGTGGAGGCTTGCGACAGTGCAAAGAGGTTTACAAGAATGTTCAAGAGGACACAGAATGCTGGAGTAACTCAGCTGGCCAGGCAACATCTCTGGAAAACATGGATAGGTGACATTTTAGGTTGAAACCCTTCTTCATACTGCTGCCAGAATGCCACCTGGATTAGAGGATATTGGTTTAAGGAGAGGTTGGACAAACGTGGATTATTTTCTCTGGAGCATCGAAGGCTAACAGAACACCTGATAGAAGTATATAAAATTGAGATGTATAGATAAAAAGGCTGAAGCATTTTCCACAGGATGGAAATGTCAAAGACTAGAGGGCATAGTTTGAAGGTGAGGGGCAAAATTTAAAGGACATGCATAGGTCAATTCTTTTAAAATATAGTGTAGTGAGTGGGTACCTGGACATGCTGCCAGTGGTAGTGGCAGAGGCAGATAAGACAATTACATTGAAATAGGCAAATAGATATGCAGGAAAAGGAGGGATACAGATCACGAGCATGCAGAGGAGATTCGTATTACCTGACATGTTTGACAAAACATTGTGTGTTCAACACATCACTTTCCCAACATGTTTGGCAAAGGGTGTTGTTTGGCAAAGGGTGTGTCCCTGTGCCTACTGTTCAATGTTTCAGTTAGCAACTGTTGATTTCCAGATTAAAGTAACTATACCTATGTATTTAGTGTTTATTCCTTAAAAAATATACTGCCCAAAACAGGTTCAGATAACCCTTTTCTAAATTGCACATTAGTGTAATTCCAATTTCTCATAGGGTATATTCAAAGAGCCCTTATACACCAGGTACCACCCATTGAGTCCTACTGTCAGGGGATCTTATTGGAGCTGCCCCCTATCCAGCTCACACTTAATTTCCAACTCCTGGAAATTATTTAGCCTAACTGAAAGTTTCATGCTGTGATAACCAAGAAAGAAAAGTCCCCCAAGATCCCTCTGTACATCAATGTTAAGGGTCTTGCCATTAACTGTACACTTTCAACTTACATTTAACCTCTCAAAGTACATCACCTCACACTTGCATGGATTAAATTCCACCTTCCAATTCTTCGCCCACTGGTCACAGATCTCCAGACAAAATAAAACCCATCCATCTCTAACCTCTGTCTTCTATGGGGAAGACAGTTCTGGATCCAAATTACCAAGTCACAGAGGATCCTGTGCTTTATCTTCTGACAATGAGGGACTTTATCAAGTGCATTATGAAAATCCATTAAGACAGCACCCACTGCCTAACCCTCAATTCCTTTGTCAGCACTTAAAAATTCAGCATTTCAAAGAAAATGGCATAATTAGGGATATGTTCATTATCCCATTCTCTTCCAGGACAACTAAATCCTATGCCATAGCATCTTCTCCGATTGCTTCCCTTCAACCGATAAGAGGCTCACCTGTCTGTAATTTCTTGGATTAACTCCACTTCCCTTCTCAAAGGAACATTAGCTTCTCTTCAGTATCTCACCTGTGGCTAGAGAAGACACATAGATCTATGTCAAGACCCCTGCAATCTCCTCTTTTGCCTCTCTCAATATCCTGGGATAGATCCCATAAGGCTCCAGGGGGTTACACATTTCCTTTTTTTGATCAAATTTAGAACTTTCTGGTTATTCAAGGTTGCCTTACCTGGTCACATACATTCCTACTCCTGATTGCAACTTGCTGTCCTGATCTCCCACACTCCTGCCTAGTGATGTTGTATTCTGCCTTACTCCAATTTAGTACACCCCCCAAAAGATTCTGACATCCTTATTCATATCTTAAAACTTATGGAGTTGTGATCACTGTTCCCAAAATACATGGGAATCTGTATTATAAGGGAAAAAATATCCAGGTCAGGTTTATTTCTGTCACTTACCATGAATGAAGCAGCTGTTTTTTGACATTATAATTGTCCCAAACTCCCACTTCTGCAGCTAACATTGGTTCACCTGCAGCATGTTGAATCAAAACAGACAATGGTGCATTAAAAAACGCCATTTCTATTAACCTAATTTAAATTATAAAGCCAAAGCCGATTTCAAGAATCAACAAGAAACAACCAAGTGACTCTTTACATTGCGCACATCAATTTAAACATATTACTGGCCCTTCACCCAACTATTTACATTAATATAATTTACTTATATTTGATCAAGTCCATCCTCCCAAATAGATTCTACCATTCACTAGGGGCAGTATGCAATGACCAATTAACTGACTGATCCCAGTGCTAATTTACCAGTGTTCACGTCCACTCCAGCAAGTTGACCGCTTTTGGAGTATTCTGTCTGAAGTTTTACAAGTGTCTCTTGAGGGTCATATCCTGAATTACGTGCAAGTACCTGAAACAAACAGTAGTTGATATATTTATACAGCAAATAATCAGTTACCAGTGCCATATCTAGCTTAGGCCAAAATTAGACATAACACAGGCAAAATACCAAAATGCATCAAATATGTCTTGTTAACTAATAGTTGTCAGGATGAACAATTTCAATTTAAAGCCAAAAGGATGTAATCAAATTCCCCCTCCCACTCCGCACTCATTTATACCAGCATGTCAATATATATGGAGACATACTTTGTCGTAAGAAATTCGTACCTTGGGAATAATCAACAGAGCATCTGCAAATGCTTGCACTCCTAACTGCGCTCTGCCCTTTACGCTGGATTTGTGTTTGATCAAAGCATCTGCTACAGCAACTTCAAATGCACCTCCACCTGGCACTACACATCCTATTAAAACAAAAGTAAAAAAATAATTTGGCCACCATCAGGTTAAAGTTTTAATTCAAACATGTAAGAATTAGCTCACCAAATGCCTCAATGGTTAATTATGCTTTGTTGTATGTTTTTTTTAAAAACATAAATCCAAGAAAGGGAATGTGGCACAATGAAGGTGCAGCAATAAACAAAAAAAGAATATAGAATTGAAAAACACAAATAGATTCTAGTTCTGATAACCCACAAGCTCTCAAGCATATTAGTCAGCATAATAATAGAGATCTGCCAGCCCCCATGTCATTTCAGCAATATTCAGGAAACAGAAGAAAATCTATGCAAGCCGTGGAACTCTTTCCGATATGTCATGTGCCTAGATTTGCAGTTTATCAAGGAAGGAGATCCAAGGCGTTGGAGCACACAGCTCTTCAACAAGGTGAAGATTCCGCTACCAGCACACTTTCAAGTCAAGTGTTTTATTGTCTTATGTCCCAGATAGAACAATGAAATTCTTACTTGCTGCAGCACAACAGAATATGTAATCATAATAAATACTACAAAAAACTCAGAAAACCCCAATAACAGTGCAATAATAATAAGTCTATTGTAGTTCATAGCTTATGAGGTTGTAGTGTTTAATAGCCTGATTGCTGTAGGGAAGAAGCTGTTCCTGAACTTGGACGTTACAGTTCTCAGGCTCCTGTACCTTCTTCCGATGGCAGTGGTAAGATGAGTATGTGGCCAGGATGGTGTGGGTCTTTGATGATATTGGCTGCCTTTGAGGCAGCGTCTTCGATAGACACCTTTGATGGTGAGGTGGTCAGAACCGGTGATGGCCTGGGCAATGTTTACAACTTTTTGCAGTCTTTTCCACTCCTGGACGTTAAAGTTGCCAAACCAGGCCACAATGCAACTAGTCAGTATGCTCTCTACTGTGCACCTGTAGAAGTTCAAGAGAATCCTCTTTGACATTCCGAATCTACATAATCTCCTCCGGAAGTAAGGAGCTGATGTGCTTTCTTTATGATTGCATCAGTGTGCTGGGTCCAGGAAAGATCGTTGGAAATATGCACGCCCAGGAATTTGATGTTTTCGACACTCTCCACCATCAGGATTGTGGGTCCTCAACCATCCTCTTCCAAAGTCCACAGTCAGTTCTTTGGTTTTGCTGATATTGAGTGCCAAGTTGATGTGCTGGCACCATATGGCCAGTCGGTTGATCTCACTTCTATACACCGACTCATCACCATCTGTAATTCGTCCCACAACAGTGGTGTCATCAGCGAACTTGAAAATGGAGTTCGCACTATGTCCTGCTACACAGTCATGAGTAAAAAGTGAGTAGAGCAGGGGGCTGAGCACGCAGCCTTGAGGTGCTCCCGTACTGATTATCGCTGAGGATGAAGTGTTTCTGTCAATTCGAACAGACTTGCAGAGGGATGCGCAGAGACCCAGTTCCATGAGTTTCGCAACCAGCTTGGAGGAGATGATGGTATTGAACGCCGAGCTGTAGTCTATAAACAACAGTCGGATGTAAGTATTTTTATTGTCCAAGTGGTCCATTGCGGAGTGGAGAGCCAGTGAGATCGCATCCTCCGTGGACCTATTGTGACCGTAGGCGAACAGTATTGAAGTCGTAGTTGATATGCCTCATAACCAACCTCTCAAAGCACTTTATCACCACGGACGTTAGTGCCACTGGTCAATAGTCATTGAGGCACATTACCATACTCTTCTTGGGTATTATTGATGCCCTCTTGAAGCAGGAGGGAACCCTCAGACCTCAACAGAGATTGAAAATGCCCGCAAAAACCCCAACCAGTTGGTCTGCACAGATTTTGAGAACTCGACCGGGTATACCATCAGGTCTTGGGGCTTTCCGAGGGTTCAACCTGCTGAAGGATCTTCTGACGTCGGCCTCTGTGACTGTGACAGTAATACCATCAGGGCGTATGGGGGCTCAGGAAAGCACATCAGTGTTCTCCCTATCAAAGCGTGCATATAACGCATTGAGCTCATCAGTGAATGTTGCTTCGCTGTCGCTTGAGCTGCCTCCTGATTTCAGGCAAGTTCAAGACCATCACAGTTTAGGGTAAAGAAAGATGTCTACTTCCCTCCTGTGTGTGCACTGTCTAGATAATTCACTCTAGTTAAATTTATGTCTAAACACAGAACTCAGCATAGTGGTATAACTGGAGTTCCACAGAAATTTAGTATAACCTGTCTGCACATATTCTACACCAATGAAAACATCTCATCAGTCTTTTTAACTGCATTCTTTACCATGCTGGTACTTTTAAACAATCAGTGGACTGTTTAAGTTAGGTTAGTTTTCTTTAGAAGGAAATGTAGGGGGCATAATTGTGGTGTATTAAATTGCATGGTCTGGAAGCACTCATCAAATTTAAACTTGGCCAAGGACCAAGTGCTAGAAAGTTAGATTTGGCTGGGTAACTGTTAACCAGCAGACATGATGGGCCAAATGGCCCTCTCCTGTTTTGTAAAGTTTCATTCCATTATTTTGAAATATGTGGCTTAGTCAGGTATTGTCAGCAAGATTTGGTTTTATGTGGAAAAACCTGTTAAAATCTATGGACAAGACCTCACGGTAGATTAATCAAGCATCCTGAAACAGTTGGATTCAATATTTTCAGCAGAAAACAAGCAATGGACAGCAACTTTAGTTTAGTTATACAACACGGAAACTGGCCCTTCAGCCGACCGAGTCCACGCCAAGCGGCAATACCCGCACATTAACACTATCCTACACACATTAGGGACAATTTACACATACACCAAGCCAATTAACCTACAAACCTGTTCATCTTTGGAGTGTGGGAAGAAACCCAAGATCTCAGAGAAAACCCACACAGCCACGGGGAGAAAGTACAAACTCCGTACCGACCGCACCCGTAGTCAGGATCAAACCCGGGTCTATGGTACAGCAAGGCAGCAACTCTACCACTGTGCTACCATGCCGCCCCTTTATTTCTTGTTTTTTTAAATTTTTATATAAAGTTTCCAGTGGGGTTCTGGAAGACTCTTGATAATTACAATTTGTAGTTTAAACTAACAAAGTTTCTAGTAGACAGAAAATGACAAGTGGAATCCACTTAATGTGTTGGACATTACTTAATACAGTTGGAACAGTAATTAAGATAAGGAAAAGCCTATCAAATGGCTAAAGAGAACAGAGAAAACAGGCCAAAAGTGATCACAGCCGCAACAGAATACAGAAGCAAGGTTATGCTAGAATTGCACGGGCCATTCTTTGGAAAGCGAGACCAAAATGCCACACACGTGACCAGACGACATCACAAAGTAATACATAAAAAAATTATTGTAAGAGGTTAATCTTATTCATTGCTATTTTGCTACCTAAAGAACTATAATGCATGTCTGCTAAAGATATGAGCATTCTAGCTTTTTAAAATTCAGGGTTTGTAAGATAAAGCTGAGTTACAACAAAAATGCTTCTGTGTGAGGATAAATTTAATGGAAAATACAAACAATGTAATTGTACTTGAACTTGTTTAACTGTTCAATGAGAGAATAACATTTCTGCGATTCATCCTTGTTTACCATACCAATAAGGCACAGTTGCAACGTCACATTTAACTTGATTCCTTCAATCATGTAAATGAAAATCACTTGCCATCCTCAATTGCGTTCTTTACTGCACGTAGACCATCACGCAGAGCATCTTTGATTTGTGTTAAAGTGTGCTTATTTGGACCCTTGAGAAGCAGCGTCACTGACCGAGGATTGTTGCATTCCTCAACAAAAGTGAACTTTTCTTCACCCTGCATTAACAAAAGTCAAATTTTATGCAACACAATATCCAAATCCCAACACAAAATTCCCCTTCTCATTCCCTTCTAAGTAAGCAAAGTTTAACACCCCACCTGAAATATGTCTGACAACATATCACTCTTTCTATAATAATGCCATGTCCTATAGACCTGGAACAAAGTTTGAATCTGCAATGCCATTCAGCATTCAAGGCATGTATTTTATAATTTCAATGGCAGGAACAGAACCGTAATATACAGATGCCTTGATCACTTTAGCTATGTCCTCTCTGTTCTCTGTAACAAGGGTTTCCCTAATCTTAATTAAGATAAGTTTAAATTATCATAAGTTTATAAGTGATGTGCTGGAATTTAGTGGTTACCTATTTAAGACAGATGGGACAAAATATTTTCTTTCTGGAGGGTCCGAGTCTTTGGAAATCTCTTATTCAAAGGGCATAGTTGTTACCGTGGAAACACAGAAATATAGAATTGAGGTTACTATCATATCAGCCAATGGCGAAAGTGCCTGTCTGTAACAGGAAGTTGATTTTCTTTTTTAAAGAAAGGGTTCATGTCATGAATATTTGCTACACATTCTGCATCAAAAATAATAGGGCAATCTTCAGTAATCTGTTTCACTTTTGGCTTTTGCTAGCAGGGATGGAACTTTCATTAGCACGCAAAACAAAAGATGTTATTGTTCCATTCTTCTTGGAAAGAGGTCCTTCTGCAGTTGTACAGGGCCGTGGTGAAACCACACCTGGAGTATTGTGTGCAGTTTTGATCTCCAAATTTGAGGAAGGACATTATTGCTATTGAGGGAATGCAGCATAGGTTCATGAGGTTAATTACTGGGATGGTGGGACTGTCATATGTTGAAAGAATGGAACGACTGGGCTTGTACACACTGGAATTTAGAAGGATGAGAGGCAATCTTATTGAAACATAAGATTATTAAGGGATTGGACACGCTAGAGGCAGAAAACATGTTTCCGATGTTGGGAGTCCAGAACCAGGGGCCACAGTTTAAGAATAAGGGGTAGGCCATTTAGAACACAGATGAGCAAAAACTTTTTTTATAGACACTAGGTGCAAGAGTAGGCCCTATGGCCTACTCCTGCACCTATTGTCTATAAAAAAGTTTTTATAGAAAATGTGATCATTATGATCATCCACAATCAGTACCCCGTTTCTGCCTTCTCCCTAGAGTTGTGAATCTGTGGAATTCTCTGCAGTGGAGGCCAATTCTCTGGATGCTTTCAAGAGTTAGATAGAACTCTTAAAGATAGCAGAGTCAATGGATATGGAGAGGGCAGGAATGGGGGTACTGATTGTGGATGATCAGTCATGATCACAGTGAATGGCAGTGCTGGCTCGAAGGGCCAAATGGCCTACTCCTGCACCTATTGTCTATTAAACTGTGTACCATTAAATTATCCCACAGTGGTTTCCTAAAGTATAATCGGCATGTGGCAAAGAAATCACCTGGCAAAGGGGGTTATTCATCTAATTTATGTGGTGTTTACCCGTGGATAGCCATAAACATTGGCAATCCATTCATATTAAATCAATAACTACATTTCATTATTCACTCAAAGCAGCACCTAACATCACCATCAGCATCTAACATCACCACCACCTACCAATGTTTGTTCATACACAAGCCCAGCTTGTCCCAGGCAGTCCAGGGTAAGGTCCTCCACAGAATTCATGGCAATGCCTCCACAAGCAAGTGTTAACCTGAAATTAAAATGGGCATTAGCACAATGGTTTAATTACCATAAGACCTCAGGTTCATACCCTTAAATTTCATTGCATTAATATTTGCATGTTTGCCTTTTCACATGGATAAACACACCGAGTTTCTTTTTCAAGAGGCATTACATGACAAGTTGGTAGCAATCAAATACCAGGACAGTGTTTTAAATAGTGCTCAAAAGAAGAATTAGGGTAGCTATGAAATATTTCAATGTGAAGTCCCATTTGAGTATGGGAGATACTTCCTGTATAAGGAATTTAACCTAAAATTTTAAAATATATTTTTGCTGCTGATTCAAAAAGCAGGCAAAGTCCAAAATATTTTCTGTTTACCAACATCAAGTGCAGCTCAAATGATCACTCCAACATCTTCTTGACATCCAGATTCCTGGAAATAATTTTCAGGCTCTATGATTTTTTTGCTTAACTCTTTATTTAATATGGTTATTGACCTCTGTATATAAAAACTGGAAATCTGCAAATCAAAATCCTGCCATATTCAGGAAGTCTGATATTGGCTAGAAAGAAACTGAGAGAATCATTCAACTAAGTGATTATTTCTGTACCTGTGATTTTGATTTGTACAAGCATCATTTTGTGGTAATGGTCATATTCAGATTCCAAAACACCATAGGATATACAATAGAGACAAAGAAACTGCAGATGCTAGAACCTTGTACTCAGACTTCCCAGAATACAAATGCTGGAGGAACTCTGTAGGTCAGGCAACGTCTATGGAGAAAATTCCCAGATGTCATTTTGGTCAGAACCCCTCAGTCTGAAGGGTCCTGACCCAAAACAACGTCTGTCCATTCGCTCCGCAGATACTGCCTTGGATGTGAAAGTTTGACTAACCTCTCCATGTTTCTCCGCTTCGCTCTTCTCAGTGCCACAATGCCTTCTTTTGCAAATGCATCCAATGATAATGGATCAATGCCCTGCCATGTTAAAAACAAAAGCTGTTCATTCCAACTGATCACTTAGAGCACAGAAACAGACGCTTTGGGCCACCAACCATTAAGCGCCGATTTACATTAATCCTGTTTTATTCTCACAAAATGTCAATCAATTCCCACCTGATCTACCAATCAGCCACACAAGAGGAAATTAATCTGACAAACCACACATCCTTGTGATGCAAGAAGAACCTGAAGCACCAAGGTCACAGGGGGAAAGTGCAAACTGCTTTGAGTGCTCAGGATTGGACCCAGCTGCTGGAAGTTATGTGGTAGTAATGCCATTCGTTATGCCAGTCTCAGAAAACCTACAAAAGGCACATATGCAGGGGAATTTTGTTTTAAACCACGGTGAAAAGTTTAGTTTATACTTGGGTCTGCTCCCCCAACGCAATATTGCATCACTCACCTGTTCCCACAATGCAACCAGATTCCCCAATGCAATATTCCACCACTTTCGCTCTTCTCTTCCACCCCCTCTCCTCCCTCCGATCCTCGGCACAGTGAATCACCCCGTGTGGGGGTCATGGTGCCGGTGCAGTACGGTCAGTGACTCTGGGTGGGCAGTGGGACCAGACTGTCCCCAACTCTGCTGCAGCTGACGGGGACGTTGCCAGGTTTTGCGTCCCCGTGTGTCCGGACAACGCTGACCCCCGGGGGGAAGTTGGGGCTGTCCCGAGGGATTCGCTCCTTCCACCTCTTACAGTGAGTGTCTGAATATCCCTTGGTGTTCATGTTCAGCGCGCTCAGTCACCCTCAATCTGCCGGCACACTGCTCTTTTGCAAGTCAGTCACGAAAAACATGTGTATCTTCTCTGTCCGTGAGCAGCAGTGATGTTGGCGATTTATATCAGGTAAGAACGTACAAGTTCCGTGTGTGGTACTGCAGAAGGCTTGAGCGACTCCGTGTGTCACCTGCCTTGCGAGTGCATTGTGACGTCATTCGGAATTTGTTCCTCCAAAATTTGTGGGTTTTCGGGCTGTTTTTAAAATTTCAACGATTAATAACGTCAAAAATATAGGTGGAAATGCGACGGGAAGATGTTCACCACCACGGGAAAAATGTGTGTAGGATGTGTGAAAATGGGAAGGCTGTGTCAATGGTTAATAGGAATTAACCATTGACACATCATGGGCACAAATTGAAGACTTTTAGTTATATAGAGATTCAACGAATAATAACGATGTGGTTATATGGAAACAGCCTCACCACCAAGTGCCTTGGGATAATCACCTGAAAGTTAGAAGTAAGGCTGCTAAACTTTCAGGTGCAAAGACCACACTCCCACCCAAAATAGAAATACGATTGTTACTAAAACAAATAATACAGGAAGGTTGAGTTTTAAGGGCTATATTGTATTTGTATTCAAATGTCGAAAGTTGCTCAAGTTGAGGCAAATGCTCTTTGGCAATGGAGATTCGACATTAGCAATTCCATCAAGAACGTTGGCTTCTGTACCAACTGGACTAAAATGAGAAATAGGCAATGCCAATTGTTCTTCAGCAGGGATCCAAAACAGCGCACCTGCCCTGTAACACACAAAAGCTTCAGAAACAAAACTATGTAATAGAGCATTTACCTTTTGGTTAATCACTACAAATCCTTTTTTGGAATCTCCACAAACTTTTCTCTTCAGTGCTATAATTTTATTAACTCTGTCTTCAATGAACTTTCTCTCTGCTTGCACAAATTTGTCCCTCTCATCGGCATTTTTGTAGAAGAATCCAGAATTAACTTCTCTGAGTACAAATTTAAAAAATAGCTGGTTATTGCAGAGCATTTTACAGATTCAATTCTATTGAGCCATAACCAAATCAATAAAATTGACAAGAGCATTTGTTTAATTTTGTTTTTGCAATATTCACTAGGCACCAATTTAGTTTTTTTCAACCAAAACATATTTGCCTCAGGCCAACCGTTTCAGAGCACCACTGGCAACGAGCTTGACTCTCACATCCATACCCGAGTACTGAAATGTAACAGACATGCTGAAGGTCAGACGTCAGAATAAACGTATTTGGCAGAGGGCAGCTTTTGATACTGGATAAGTGACGATTGCTGTTCAATTATTTTCTACGTATCTATTTCCAAAATGTTATTATTTTTATTTCTAAATTCAAACTTATTTAAATCTAATGCAAGCTTTGGTAAACATCTCCATGATATATTTCCCTGCCTTGTTTGACCTCCAAAATTAGTAAGATACAATCTACCTCAGATGAATGATGTCCTTGATTGAAATTTCTGTTAGTTATGTTTTTATAGATAATTTTCTCAGCTTCAACATTCAATAGGCAGGCCAATAATTATATGGTCTAGATTGCCAGTTTAATAAGCCACCCTCGGCATTTCTCTGTTACCATGATATCCTCAAAGTGTCCCTAATAGAACAATACTCCAGCTGAGCACTAATCAGTATTTTGGGGATATTTAGCAGAACTTCCTAACTTTTGTCTC
Organism: Malacoraja senta; assembly: GCA_038087875.1. Taxonomy (NCBI): domain Eukaryota; kingdom Metazoa; phylum Chordata; class Chondrichthyes; order Rajiformes; family Rajidae; genus Malacoraja; species Malacoraja senta. The sequence goes on from CM075982.1 coordinate 20,675,163, forward strand.
ATATTCTCCATGAGAACCTCCCATAAGCCTTTGTCAAATCGACTTGCATAATTTCAACCGGACATGTACATTCCCAAATCTCCATTCCACTATTATCATCCAACTCCTTAAAACACATTTCCCAATACTCAATGAACGTAAATCAGAGTTCCAACCTGGTTGCAGTCAGGAAAACAACATCCTTACAATTATCATGTTTATAATTCAAGATAGCTTGGAGAATTTCAAAAGCTGACTCCACATACGTCTTTTCATACTCCAGTGAAACACTGCAAGTGAGAATATAAGCATTTTCCACTCTTTTCCTCATATCCGGATGACGAGCACCATGATCCAAGACTATTCCTCTCACAAGGCTGGAAAACAAATATCAAATTATCCATCAATTCAACCCTTCCCACCAGCCCACACCCCTCCCCCCACAACCCCCCCTTGCCCCCACCCCCTCCTCCCCACAACGCCCGCTGAGCCTCCTGGCCCCACAACCCCCCCACTTCTCACCCTCCCACCACACACACCATTATATAAAATGGATTGATGATGGTTGGCAAATAATAAAATAAATAGATTGGACGCTTCTCTCAAGAAAAGGAAGCTGGGAGTCTAGACATCTTTTAAATTGATTGAGTAGATGCAGAAAGAATATCTCTTCTTTAATTACATATGCTGAGTGTTCATGTAACCTTCACAATTAACAACCCTATTCCAAAAATTGCAAAACATTTGTTCTTTTGTTGATTTTGTTCTGAATCACAATAAGATTTATGGCCAGCACTTTCTTCACATTAGTAGTTTGATACAAATGAGAACATTGACACACAACACCACTCGTTTCCAATGCAACAATCAACTTTCAGTTGATAATACCTACTTTGTGTCACTCTCAGTTTTGTGTTTCATCTCCATAATTTCAACCATGAAGAGATCAATGGGTTCATTTGGTTTCTTCACTGTTAGAACAGCATCAACCACAGCCTACAAGTGATCAGAACGCTGTACAGTTAGACAGTCTAAATACAACCACAAAAAGAATTCAAGGATTCTAGCATTGCAACAATATATTGCAGGATTTAAATCAAAATATTTCCAAGCAAGAAATTAGATATTAACCCATTAACATTTGGTTAAACATCATTAGACACTTGGACTAAGGTTTATGCTGCTGATGAGGTCCTAATGCATAACGATGCAGTTCCATGATCCACATCCGTAATAGGACCACGCCAAGGAAATGTCATATCATTCAACTCCACAGAAAATTAAGCAACTCATCCCAGTATTCAGCCCTGGACCAATAACATTTGCAGCATAAGTTGCAAAGCCCATTTCCAACAATGATCAGAATATAAACTTGATGTTCAACAACATTGTGGGAGACCGGACTGATGTGGCAGCTTTTAATTACAGTCTCATTTGTAATAAAAACACTACATTAAAACTGCAAGTCCTTAACACTGATTCATCCAGATAAACAACAACCTGCCTCAGAACACCATATTGAAAAACATTTGAAAAATCACTACCAGTAGCAAGGATATCTAATATACTGGACCTTCAATATTCATGTGTGTCTTGAAAGCACATTATTGACTAAGCACTGAAAGATAAAGATGCCACACAATGTGCAGGAGCCTAGTGAGGGATAAACCTAATTGACCATTGCACAGAACTTGCAGCAATAAAGCCCCATCTTTCCACTGATAAAACACTTACTCATAGGATTCTGCTCCAATGGAATGGTGAATAAAACATGTGGCGTTTGGGGAAGAAGCAGAATTGCATGCCACATTTTATCGTCCATTGCCCAGACACTACCATCGTCTAGGGCACCAACTTTTATTCAGTACGTGGAATAAAAGTGCATCCAGTACCTATAAACAAGATACCAACTGCCACATAGTATTCAGTGACACTGTGATATAGCAGGTAAGACTGCTGACTCACAGATCCAGTAAGCTTGGATGAATCCTGATCTGCAGTGTTTTGTGCAGTTGGAGGAACTCAGCCGGTCAGGAAGCATCTGCGGAGGGAATGGACAAATGACGTTTTGGGTCTGGACCCTTCATCAGTCTGAAGGTCACGACCTGAAACATCTGTCCACTCCCCTCACAGATGCTGCCTGACCCACAAAGTTCCTCTATCCTTTTTTGGTGCTTAAGATTCCAGCTACTGCAGTTTCTTGCACCTACAAAATCAAATTATATCTTGCCAACAGTCATGTCAGCAAGGGTGGCACAGGAGACCCGGGTTCAATCCCGACTGCGGGTGTTGTCTGTGCAAAGTTAGTACTTTCTCCAAAGACACAGATTTGTAGGTTAATTGGCTTGGTATAAGCATAAATTGTCCTTAGGGTGTGTAGGAGTGTTAATGTGCTGGGATCGCTGGTCGGTGCGGACTCGGTAGGCCGAAGGGCATGTTTCCGCGCTATATCTCTAAACTAAATGTCACTGTGATATCTCAAGTTTTGTAATGTGCTGGCACAATAATTAAAATTTTGACCTATATTGCAAACATAACATTTTTTTAAATAACGTGCATGCTGTAAAACTTTGTGCTCACCTTTTTTAATGCGGCTCTGACAGAACAAAGCACCAATTTAAATCAAGGTGAAGATAATTTAGCATGATGTCTGACTGCTTTAACTATAGAAGAGCTAACGCAGAATTCAATCATGCACAATTAGCCAATACCTGGCTGTTTACCTACCCGGTGTCATATTTGAATTGAATATAACTTTATGGCAAACCCCTATTCAAAAGCAATAACAACTCAAATACCCAGTACTACTATAAAATAGAAAGTTGCATCAAGAATCCAGGATTTCCACAACATGTAGTGCAAACACATTTTATCAACCGGAATTAATGTCTCTGCTGGTACTACCTAGAATAACTTTTTTTTTTTTTTAATTGAATGGTCGTAGCATTCAACTGCTCAGAAAACCAATAGCCAAATACAAGATTGGAAACAGGACGAGAATAGAAAGCATTTTTTCAGGTGTGTAAATACCTCTGTCAAGATATCCGCCAATTCTCTGTGGACCTTTGTGCGCAATGATGTCCTGGCAACATGAATGAGAGTCTCTCTGTCCATCTCTTTGGATATTTTCACCTGCTCCAACATCTCCAGGGCCTTCTCTTTTGCTGCTTCAAACCCTTCAGTCACAATTCTGGGATGCAAACCCTGAATAGAAAAGCCATCAGATGAGCATTTATTTTCCAAGTACACTTTGCTAAACTCGATCACATTTGGGATATTAGTCATGGTGCAATTTATAAATTGTATTTTTGGTTTTCAAAACTTTTCTTGGCCTTGCTCTTCATGTCAAATCTTCAATCCTACAAATCTCCAGTTGGGCATCTTGGACTTTCACAAGTCAAACTCTTGAATTCAATCCCAATTCTCTCCACACCCATTTCCTCCAAAGCCTCTGTCTATTCTAGCATCTTACACAGTTGAATGCAAGGTTGGTGACACTTCTAAATCTTGAAAAATTAATAAATTTAACTGCTGTACAATGGACAGCGTTGCTCAAATGTGAAATAGTCCTCAGTTATAACATTGTGCAAATGAATTCCTCTTGAATGTGACTGAACCTTGAACTCAGCTGAAAAATTAAACATTTACAGTCCTGTCATCTTATTCATCACTTAATGGTCTGTGTTGCTATCTTCAAGTACCCGTGGATATTCACTCCCAGATTGCTTTGCTCTAAATAACTTGATTCACTTTATTTATTTATTTATTTTATTAGAGGCAATTGTACAAGGATAAGACGATTAAACCCCATATCGGCAGGAAAAACACTGCCGGTTCGGATGGGTCCTAAGTCACCTTTTCGCAACGTAAAATTTTGATTAAAGGCATCCTAAGAAGCACGTTTATATGTAAAATAAATGGCTTTCCTTTACCTGTCCCGTGCGTGAAATCCGTCCCCGTTGTTGGCTTTAGAAGTTGCTTTTTAAATTACTCCTATTAAAATATCCAGTGCAGTTTAAAAAAAACTTAATAAAACCGATGTCCTAGTGATTATACTTCAGCAGCTAAACAGCCTGACAAAAATCGATTTCAACAGGCTGGCAAAAAATGGCATTTTAAACCCGCCCCCCCCTCTCAATGGCGCCAAAGTCGCGCACACGGCCAGTGACAGAACTGCAGCGCCGCTGAAGATGTTTTGTAACATACGTAATCTAATGCTTTCAGATTCAGATTATCTGAGAGACAAATTGCAAGCCATTGAACACAATCTGCCTATTAGTTTACAAACTTTTAAATACCTCTGAAATGTAGAGATCAGCTTGTTTCAGCAGCTCACCAATAATCAGCACATTGGAGGTGGTGCCATCTCCTGTCATGTCATCCTGAGCTGTAGCCACTTTAGCTATTAAAGAGGCTGTTGGATGTTGTATTTGCTGTAAAAGAATTGGAATGTCAAAGCATTACTTTACAGTTATGACCCCATCCAACATGTGGTGACTCAAACAATGTTAATATTTTGCAATTACCTAAACTTAGTAAAGGTTCCAAATGTAAATAATGCAATGCAGTTCCAAGACAATCGGGGGGATGGATGGCACCTTATCAGTCACCAGGCTCCACTGCAGGCCTCCATGTGGAGATCCAACAGTGCAGCCCAGACATATTGAACTCTCCTTGTATTGTTACGCCAATGCCACTCAGTACACTAAACCAGGTCAGTGTGTTATCTGGGGTGCCAATATCAATTGGGATGGAAAATTATAATCACGGACAACAAAGGTCCATTCCGATATTAAACCTGTCAAAACTTGTTAGGGTGGCGCTTTGTATTACACTGCCCATCGGCTAGTTATCATCGTGACTGACCTCACCACTGAATCAACAGGTCAGAAGAGTAATGAGATCGGGCTTGCATACACAGCTTTGGTTAGCAGAGGCATGCAGGTACCAGGAATGACAACAGGCCTGGTTCAGCAGGATAAACTCAGCTAACCCATAAAGCAGATTATGTAATTTTCCACTGGATTTTGCAGCATGTAAACAGTTAAATTCCACACTGTGCATGTTAGATATCCAACAGCCTTTAAAGTGTACTAAACACATGCAAATGGACAGGGATATGAATGGGATGGGTTTGAGGGAATTTGGCTAAATGTAGATAGCGTCCTCCATAATGTTTGGGACATAGACCCGTCATTTATTTATTTGCCTCTGTACTCCACAACTTGAGATATGTAATTTTAAAAAATCACATGTGGTTAAAGTGCACATTGTCAGATTTTATTAAAGGGTATTTTTTATACATTTTGGTTTCACCATGTAGAAATTACAGCTGTGTTTATACATAGTCCCCCCATTTCAGGACACCATAATGTTTGGGACACATGGCTTCACAGGTGTTTGTGATGGCTCAGCTGTTTTTAATTGCCTCCTTAATGCAATTAATAAAGGTATGAGAGCTCTCAGCAGCTAGTCTTTCCATCACATTTAGAGACTTTTATTGCTGTTTATCAACATGAGGACCAAAGTTGTGCAAATGAAAGTCAAAGAAGCCATTATGAGACTGAGAAACAATAAAACTGTTAAGAGACATCAACCAAACCTTAGGCTTACCATAATCAACTGTTCGGAACATCATTCAGAAGAGAGCACTGGTGAGCTTACTAATCGCAAAGGGACTGGCAGGCCAAGGAAGACCTCCATAGCCTATGACAGAATAATTCTCTATAATAAAGAAAAATCCCCAAACACCTGTTCAACAGATCAGAAACACTCTTCAGGAATTTGGTGTGGATTTGTCAATGACCACTCTCCGCAGAAGACTTAATGAACAGAAATAGAGGCTACACTGCAAAATGCAAACCACTGGTTAGCCACATAAATAGGATGGCCGGGTTACAGTTTGCCAAGAAGTACTTAAAACAGTAACCACAGTTCTGGAAAAAAGGTCTTCTGGACAGATGAGATGAAGATGAACTTGTATCAGAGTGATGGCAAGAGCAAAGTATGGAGGAGAGAAGGAACTGCCCAAGATCCAAAGCATACCACCTCATATGTGAAGGTGTATGGCTGCTGAAGGTACTGGCTCATGTATCTTCATTAATGATACAACTGCTGATGGCAGTAGCATAATGAATTCTGAAGTGTATAAGACACATCCTATCTGCTCAAGTTCAAACAAATGCCTCAAAACTCATTGGCAGGCAGTTCATTCTAGAGCGAGCAAGCATACATACTGCTAAAGCAAAAAAAGGAGTTTCTCAAAGCTAAAACATGGTCAATTCTTGAGTGGCCAAGACAATCACCTGATCTGAACCCAATTGAGCATCAGGTTGGTTATTGCGGACCGACCGGAGGTGTTCAGCGAAACGATCGCAAAGCTAAAGATGGCTGCAATACAGGCCTGGCAGAGCATCACCAGAGAAGACACCCAACAACTGGTGATGTCCATGAATCGCAGGTTTCAAGCAGTCACTGCATGCCAAGGATATACGACAAAGCACTAAACATTACATTGCTGTGTCCCAAACATTATGGTGCCCTGAAATGGGTGGGTGGGGGGACTCTGTATAAACTGCTGTAATTTCTACATGGTGAACACAAAATGTATTTAATTATTACAATTTATTAAAATCTACATGTTATTTGTTCTATCACATCTCAAATTGTGGAGTACAGAGGCAAATGAATAAATGATGGGTCTTTGTCCCAAATATTATGGAGGGCATTGTAAATGGGACGAGCCCAGAATGCCAAATTGGTCAGTTCTATGATTACGTGTAAACGCGCAAATTCACTTAGAGCAGACACAGGAACTGCAGTTGCGGGTTTACAGATTAAAAAATACATAATTGCTGGAATAATTCCGCAGATCGGACATTATCGCGAAAATTTACTTAGAAGGAACACACTAATATATACTATTTGTTACTGTTGAAATAATATCAAATGTTCCATTTTAGATGTAGTAATTTGCAACCACTATTCCGTTTCTCGCCGGTCTTTGTAACACTTACCATTTCACGCAGCAGCACATTGCCATCTTTGGTGAGCTTGATGTCTCCAGCGCCAGAAACCAGCCTGTGGGAAGAAATGAATAGGAACAGCTTCACATGAGATTACAGGCGGCGGTCCTTGTGCTGAAGCACCAAGTGCAAGAAAGAAAACTCGATCAGCGGAGGTAGCGACGCAGCGGTTCAGAATTAATGGCGATTTGAATTCGCTCGATCGAGTGAATGAATCAGGCTCGATCGGGTGAATGAATCAGGCCCGATCTGGCTCGGCCGCCATGACTCTGCACAAGCCACTCCCACCCCAACCACCACCGCCCGGCCTAGACGCTTCTTCCCCCCCCCCACTCACATCTTCATTGTACCCTTCGGCCCCAGGTTGGTCCTCAGCACATCCTGCAGCCCCCTCGCGGCACTAATGTTGACGGCTAAGGCCGCCTGGGCCCTGGCCACCTCGGCTTTGGGGTTTAACGCCTTGATCGCAGACATGCTGACACCACGAGTAAGCTCACACCCGCTCTGTGCAGCCGCCGCAGCACAACTGGCGGCGCAGACCGCCGCAACCCCTCACCATTGGCTGAGCCGCCCGAATGCTGCCCTTTGTATGGTTGTCCGGCGCGTCAATCACAAGCGCAGGAGGGCGGGTTCCCGCAGCCAGGAAACGGAATAGACTGCAGGACGTCCCGCCTCCGCTGCAGTGATTGGCTTGTGCGTCATCACTCTGCGTTTAAATGGTGAGCCGCCCTGTCAATCAACCTGCCGGCATTGTGACGCTCGCCGATTGGTCGACAACACCTCAGCGATTGATTCGACGAATATTCTGGAAGGTGCTGGAAGCTTCCTGCGCAGCGAATGCAGCAACGCCAGGGGGCGCAGCGGAGCAACGTCCATCGCCCAGTTCCCGCCACCCGGAGGAAATTACCGCCGCAGACGCTGCTCGACCCGCTGAGCACTTCCACTTCATCCTGCGTTCAATTCAGATTTCCAACTGCAGTTGTGTATGAATTTGCTCCCTTGTATCTCACCTCCACCATGTTTTCATCATCTCCTCTGCCATGTTCTCATCAGCCCTTACCGCTACCCACATTCTCAATAGCCCTCCCCATCTCATCAACCCTCCTCCCAATCTTCTCATCAGCTCTTACCTCATTCCCATAATCTTATAAGCTCTCACGTTCCTCTCCCTATCATCTGACCAGCTCTCCCTCACCACCTTCAAATCAGACCACCTCTCACTCTGCCATATTCTCATCATTCTCAACAACTAACCGCAGTAAAATTAATCAGAACAGTGAAACTAGTCGGAGAATTAGGGTAGGGGAGGGACGGAGAGAGAGAGGGAAAGCAAGGGTTACTTGAACTTTGAGAAATCAATATTCCGAAGAAGGGTTATTTTGAGGAAGGACATTCTTGCTATTGAGGGAGTGCAGCATAGGTTCACAAGGTAAAATCCCGGGATGGCGGAACTGTCATATGTTGAAAGAATGGAGCAACTGGGCTTGTATACACTGGAATTTAGAATGTTTTTTTGTTATGTTTTGTTTTATTTATATTTTTATTAGAAGCAAACATATTATAAAGTATAGTACCATAGTAAAAAAAAACTTTTCATATACATCAATCATACATTATTAAAATTGTCAATTGTCGATTAATTCTGCTTCTAGTGTTTTTTAAATATATAGATAGAAAAAGAGAGATAGAAAGAAAAAAGAATTACAAATATTTAAAAAAAGAGGTGGAATGAATTACTTATAATACGTCATTGGAGATAAGTTCGTAGGTTATGAAGTATAATTTTACATCTAATCCTGAGTTCAAGCTTCAATTGGGTTTTCGTGCTGGGCCAATCTATCCCTTCAGATAGTTAATGAATGGAGCCCATATTTTGACAAAAAGTTCTTGTTTGTCCATTAAGACAAGTCTAATTTAGAAAGTTAAGAGGGGATCTTATTGAAACATATAAGATTATTAAGGGATTGGACACGCTAGAGGCAGGAAACATGTTCCCGATGTTGGGGGTAGTCCAGAACCAGGGGCCACAGTTTAAGAATAAGGGGTAGGCCAATTAGAACGGAGATGAGGAAGCACTTTTTCACCCAAAGAGTTGTGAATCTGGAATTCTCCACCTCAGAAGGCAGTGGAGGCCAATTATCTGGATGCTTTCAAGAGAGAGTTAGATAGAGCTCTTAAAGATAGCGGAGTCAAGGGATATGGGGAGAAGGCAGGAACGGGGTACTGATCGTGGATGATCAGCCATGATCACAGTGAATGGCGGTGCTGGCTCGAAGTGCCGAATGGCCTACTCCTGCACCTATTGAAGAAGGGTCTCGACCCGAAACGTCGCCAATTCCTTCTCTCCATAGATGCTGCTTCACCCGCTGAGTTTCTCCAGCATTTTGTGACTACCTTTGATTTTACCAGCATCTGCAGTTCTTTCTTAAACCTATTTTCTATAATCTATCTTCCGGAGAGATGCAGAGGGCCCAAAGACTTTTTGGTGGGAAATGGAGGTGTTTTCTGTTTTTGATACCTTTCCATTTGCAAGGTTCATTCTATAAACCTAAGCCTTGTATAACCTGGTTTTTGTTTTCCGTCGGTCTTGCAACATGCTTCTCTTGAACATATTACAATAATTCAACACCATATATACATTTTTACTCTCTCACTGCCCAGATTAATATTAGTCAAGTCAAGTCACTTTTATTTCTATAGCACATTTAAAAAACAACTCTCGTTGATCAAAGTGCTTTACATTGGTGGAGGTACTAACGTTATACAACAGTGGTTCATAGATTGAGTACATACATAAATACATACATATAGCCCTCCCTCAGGGGACGTCATGAAAGGCTTGAGAGTAAAGATGAGTTTTAAGTCTCGACTTAAAAGAGTCGATGGAGGAGGCAGTTCTGATGGGAAGAGGGATGCTGTTCCACAGTCTAGGAGCTGCAACCGCAAAGGTGGGCAAAATATGGCTGCCCAGCCTGCAGCTGTCCGTTTTCTCACCTCTTTTTTTATTTTTAGTGAGTTAAAGTGTTTTGTTTTTGGAGGTTTAGTCTTTTTTATGTGGGGGGTTGGGGGAGGGGGAAACTGCTTTTCAGGGTCCCTACCAGGTCGGAGAGGCGGCTTTCCTACAAGCAGCACCTTCGACCCGTCCTCGCGGCCTACCAGCAGGGCCTGGAGCGGCGTTTCCTGAGGGGACCGGCCAGAACCTCGACTTCGCGGCGGCACAGTGCTGGAGCGCTATTGCGGAGTGGGTGATGCCTTGCCCGGGTCGCCGCGCTGGAACTCCGGTATGCTGGGACCGCCGATTGAACATCGCGGAGCTGCGGTCTGTGGAGCGGCCAGCCGCGGGCGGCGGCGCTGAACTTTACATCGGGAGCCTGGGATCTCTCGCTGAGTGGTGGAGCTTCATCCAGCGCGGCCTGTCAGCTTTGTAAGCCGCGGTCTCGGGTAAGGAAGCGGCTGTTCCAGGTACCCCAAGCCGCTGAGAGGAGGATTCTCCTGACGCCGGAGCACCATCATCCGGCGAGAAGGGCCTGGAACATCGGGCCTCCGTAAAGGCGACTGCGGAGACCTCAATAGGCCTGACTATGGGTGGACATGGGAATGGGGACTGGACTTTGCGCCTTCCCTCATAATGTAGGTATGTTACAAAACTTACCTTCAGTCGCGCTGTAATTCTGCCACTGGCCGTGTGCGCGATTTTGGCGCCTTTAAGGGGGGGCGGGGTTAAAACGCGGGTTTCTCCCTTGTCCTGGAAATATTTTGTTGGAGTACAAACCTTGGCTGACAAAATCGTTCCTACCGGCTTTTTGTGAATTTTTTATTTTTATTAAATCGTCAATGTCAGCGCTACAGTCATTTTAAAAGCAGCTCCTGAAGCGTCAACGCCGATAACGGGGACGGATTTCACACAATGGACAGGTAAACGAAAGTGCTTTCTTTAAATGTATAAAAGTGCTTCTTAAGAAGCCTTTAATTCACATTTTGTCATGCGACACGGTGATTTTATTCCCCGAATTAACGGCAGTATTTTTCATGCCAATACGGGGTTAAATTCACCACAAATCAACGTTCCAAAAGATCGCGTTCCAGTAATCCTCACTCGCAAAATGAATTAAATCCCCATTAATTTACAGGTATTAAACATTCAATTCCTTCCATTTGGCCTGTAAATTCATGAAAATTAGATTTAAAAATTATGTTATATTGTGAATTATTGTGTGAATGTTATTTGGACACTTAGGCTATTTAAAAATGTTAATCTATTCTTAAGAAATTGATAATGTTTAGATCTAGTAATTGAATTTTGTAATTAGCTACAATTAGGTAACTAACTAATTATATGCTTTACTTTCATGTCTTCGAAGTAAGATTGTTTCATATTTGTTTCAGAATGCTTCAATCTATAATACCTGAAAATTTCTTTCAGTTACCATAATTTTTAAGAAAGTTATGGGCTTTTAACTGTCCTCGATCACAGCTTTTGTGTTAAGTCAATGGAAAAGCAATAGGGAACTAGATGCTAATTTCTGAGTATGATAATGGCCATAACTTTTTTAATACTGAAGATATGAAAGTGAATTAAGTGTCAAATTAAACTTCTTTTTATGCTTTATCTGATGGGATAAATTGCAGACTTTATTTTTAAAATCTCAAAATTTTGTAACATTGCTACATAATGGGAACCATTGTGGGGGATGTTTTTATGTTTAAATTTCTTTATTATTGTTATGTTATATTGTTTTTAACGTGCTGCAATGGCAATCCGCATTCCACTACACCTATTGGTGTATGTGACAAATAAAGAACCTTTGAATATCCTACAATTACTACCTGATTAATTTTACACCTGAGATATCTGTGATCATCCTTTGGTTCTTGAGTTGCACCTACAGAGGAGTGAGTTGGACCTGCATGGAGGAGTGAGCTGGAGCTGCAGACGAAGAATGAGAGATGCAGTCGTTGCTGGCAAAGATACTAGAGGAGCTCCTCTAGTATCTTTGGTTGCTGGGCTGCATGTGCAGCGTCCGCGCGGTCCGGGAGCAGACTGATGACGTCCCCTCGGCCCGATGCAGATGGGGGGCGCAGGCTGTGCGCGTCAGCGGCAGCTCCGGCGGGCCCTCGCTGGCCGAATGGAGGCGCGGCCCCCGCCCGCCAAGAGGTTGAAGACGGCGGCGTGGCGCAGTCAGGGGGGTAACTATGCTACCGGCCGGAACATGGAGCAGCAGCGGAGGGAGCTCCCCATCTACCGGGCTCGGGCCAAGCTGATCGGCGAGCTCCGTCACCTGGACACCGCCATCATCATAGGTAGAGCCGCGCCGATACCGACCCTACCCCTGCCAGGGCCGGATGATCTGTCAGTAATAATGATTTGGTGTGTTGTTACCGGGCTGATGCTGGAACATAAACCTTTTTGGTGATGATAAATTTCTGCTAATTGGTTGGAAAATGCTGCTGGGGTCTAGACTCGTATCCAGGAAATTCCAATATGAGATTTTCCCCTTGTTTCAGAGCATTATTCGCAAAATAATTTTAATGATAGAAATGCTATCGGAGACGATCCTTTCAATGTTTTGTATTGTGATACTAGGTGAAACAGGCTCTGGGAAGACAACACAGATTCCTCAGTATCTTTATGAAGCTTGCATCGGAGGACATGGTGTCATCGCAATTACACAGCCGAGGCGAGTGGCAGCGATGTCACTTGCAGCAAGAGTCTCGGAAGAGAAGAAAACGGAACTAGGCACATTGGTAAGGTTTATTTATTCACTTTGAATATGGATGTCAGTAACCAGACTTGCATTGACTGCCCACTCCTAACTGCTCTTGATTAGGTAATGCTCTGATACGGATTGTTGCAGCCACTGAGGATTTGGTCTTTTGTTATAATTCCCATCAGGCAACTGAACCATCTGACCAACAACTAGAGAGCAGTCCTGAGGTACGATCTACCTCATTGGAGATCCTTGGGCTATCATTGATCTATTTTATTGGACTTTATCTTGCACTAGACATTATTCACGTTATTTCCCTTTATCACGTATCTGTGCATTTTGGGTGGCTCAATTGAAAACATGTATTGTCTTTCTTCTGACTGGCTAGCGTGCAACAAAAGCTTTTCACTGTTCCTCATTATACATGACAATAAACTAAATATAACTCAACAGATGAGGGTGCAGAAGAGATTTACCAGAATGCAGCCTGTATTAAGGTCCTGTCTCACTTGGGCGTTATTTACACGACATCATTTACGCGTCATGATGCACGAGGAGTGGTGGCGTATGCAGTAGCGTGTGGTGCCCCAGGATTTGGGGATTCCCAAAATCCTCGCGCGCCACCTGCATGACGCACAAATGACGCCCAAGTGGGACAGGCCCTTGAGACGGGCTATAAGATGAGGTTATCAAAACTCGAATTGTTTTCGTGGGAGCATCAATGGTTGAGGGGAGACCTGGAAGAATTATGTAAAATTTTGAGACGCATAGAGTAGAGAGAACCTTTTTTCCCAGATTGCAAATGTCATAGATTCGAAGGCATAGCTTTAATGTCAGAGAGACAAAAGTTTAAAGGAGATGCATGGGGCAAGATTTTTTTACAGGGCGAATGCGCAACCAGAGGTGGTGGTGGAAGCAGATACAATAGTGATATTTAAGAGGCTTTTAGGTAGATATGTGAAAATGCAAGGAATAGACAAATGTACATCATGTGCAGACAGAGAAAATTAATTTAACATTGCATTGTCTTTGGCAGAGCCTGTTCGTGCGGTGTTCAATGTAGGCAGGTGTGAGGAGAATTTGGGGAGGGAGAAATAATTATGAAGCATGAGAAAGAAAAAGATTATAGGGGAAGGAAATTAATGGGGTGGTTCTGTGGGTCAGCACTGAGTCAATGGTAAGGGAATATGAGCAATAAACAACATATAACAAATAACACAACATAATATAAAGACAAATCTAATACAAGGGGATGATAACAAGGGGATATAAAACTTCCTGGATGTGCACTTGAAGCACCTAAATCTCCAAGGCTGTGCAGTGAGTCAGGACATGGGATCAGCTTAGATGTTCCAGTTTGTCAACATGGTCATGTTGGCTGAATGGCCTCATCATCCGTCATGAATTTCTATAATTCAAAAGTAATCTCTCAATACTGTTGGTGGTATTTTGCTGATTATCGACCTTTGTTTTCCCATTGTCCCTCCTTTTTGATATCCATATTTTATTTATTGTAAATTACATGACAGATTGGATACACTGTGCGTTTTGAAGATCTCACGTCACACAAGAGTAAAATTAAGTTTTTAACGGATGGGATGCTGCTCCGTGAGGCCATGGTAGATTCCCTGCTCTGCCGTTACAGTGTTGTGATTTTGGACGAGGCCCACGAGAGGACTGTACAAACAGATGTTCTCTTTGGCATTGTGAAAAGTGCCCAGAGAAAACGGAAGGAACTCAATAAAACGCCATTGAAGGTAAAAGGGTTTGTGGTCTAATCACACAAAACCACTAGGAAAACTCAAGGGTATCCTTGTTGTTCATTGCCCTGCCCATCTCCATCCATATTTCATGTTAAGGTATCAGAAATGCTGAATGGTACAGTAAATAGTAGGACCATTTTCAATCAACTTTGCCAGTTCTTCAGAGAGAATGGGCAGGACAAAGCATGGGCGGTAATAGGTGAATACAGAAGAGGCTGGTTATGATAGGCAGATTGTTGGACAAATGCAAGAGATTAGAAAAGGATAAAGAGTTGCAGATAGTGAAGCTGGAGGATAGAATAGTTATGAATTATAAAGCTGGATATAAATTGGTGCAAGGTTAGCCAGAGGTTGGGAATGGGGTGGGGGAGGAGGAGGACGATGAGGAGGGAGGAAGGGTATGGGGGGTGAGGGGGGGGGAGTGTCAGTAGAAGTTACCTGAAAATTTTCCTAGTTAAGTTGAGCTTATTCATGATTAGCACACAACTTGTCCAAATAGGATCTAGTTTTTGTTTCTACTGACTATTTAAAAGGAGAAAGGACTCATTGCAGCTATAACAGTTTCTCGGTGACTCTTTATTACTAGGTAATTATCATGTCTGCCACAATGGATGTAGATCTCTTCTCACAGTACTTCAACCAAGCACCAGTTTTGTATTTGGAGGGGAGACAGCATTCCATTCAGATCTTTTACACGAAGGAGCCTCAGAATGACTACCTCCATGCCTCGTTGGTGTCAATTTTTCAGATCCATCAGGTGAGTGGACGTGCCAAATGTTTTTTTTAATTGTTGTGAACATTCAACAGGTTTTAAAGCACAAATGGTTCTGCTGGGCATCCATTTTTGCATGTAAGTTGACTGTTAGTTTGAATTTTTGGCAGTGATAACTAGAACAGTGAATGAGCGTAGCCTATTTAAAGTCGTGTGCCTGGATCGTAGGCCCACGTGGATCAGGAAAATAAAAGTCACAGGAATCCAAGGAAGTAGAAGGTTGAATCCAAAGTTCTCTCTGCTGGGAATACTGGAAACTGGAGTCCTTGATGTATGTACCAAACATGATGTCAAGTTCCACTCCTCTGCCTCCGTATCCCTCCATTCCCATAATTTCTAAAAGGCTCCTAAACGCCACTGTTGTATCCATATCCACCACCACCACCTCTGGCAGCATGTTCCAGGCACCCACAACCCATTATGTAAATGAAAACTAGCCTCACAAAACTTGCCCCTCTCACCTTCAAGCTATGCCCTCTAATCTCTGGCATTTCCACCCTGGGGGAAAATGTTCTGACTGTCATCCCCATCTATGCTTCTCATAATTTCAAATACTGTTATTAGATGTTCCTTCAATCTTCAACGCTGCATAGAAGACAATCCAAATTTGTCCAATCTCTCTTTATAGCTAATCCTCACTAATCCAGGTACCATTCTGCTAAACCTCTTCTGTACTCTCTCCAATGTATTCACATCCTTCCTGTAATGGGGCGACCAAATTTGCACACTATAATCCGCATGCGATCTAACCAGAGTTTCATAAATCTGCAACAATACTTCCTGGCTTTTATAATTAATGCCCTGATCAATAAGCATACCATACATCTTTTTTACCACTATCTTCTTGTGTTACTACTTTCAGGGAGCTAAAGACCTAAATTCCTTCTGTACATCAATACTGCTAAGGATCTGGCTATTAAATGCATTCTTTCCCCTTGTATTTGATCTCCCAAATGCAACTCCTTGCTTTTGCTTGGATTAAATTCCATTTCTCTGCCCAAATCTGTCAGTGATTATATCCTGCTGTGTACTTTGATCCTTTGACAGCCTTCTTCACTGTCTGCAACTCCACCAATTTGGTGTTGCTCCCAAACTTGCTAAACAACCCATCTACATTTGTCAAATCATTTTTATATATCACAAATAACAAATGTCTGAGCACAGACTCCTGTGGACCACCACTGATCACAGACCTCCAGCCAGAATAGCACTCTTCCACTACCACCTTCTTTATCTTCTATGGGGAAGCCAGATCTGAAGACACTGCCATGCCCTCATCAGTCAGCTTCATCAGCTAGAAAAAACCTCAATCAAGTTAGTAAGGTGTGATTTGCCGCAGACAAAGCCATGATGACTGTCTGTAATTATCCCAATATTTAATAATATTTTTATAGTTTCTATTTATATTGCCTTAAGCTCTCCATGCCCACAATGCCATCCAGGTTTGTATTAAAAAAAATTGGAAATTACACAATCCATTCATCCAAGTAATTGTTGTACATTTTTAACAGCTAACAATTCCTGTGAGAAGAACATTTCATCTGCACCTCTTCCATTTTTGCACTGACATCAAAATATCCAAATGGATTGTGCTTTCCCAAAGAAAACTGAGTGGAAGGTGGTAAAGGGATGAAGGAATGGAATCTATAGTGAGGGCATCTGAGTTGCCTGTGAGTAAATGGTGATTGTTATTTTTGCAACAGGAAGCTCCACCCTCGCACAGCGTTCTAGTCTTTTTGACGGGTCAGGAGGAAATTGAGGCCATGAGCAGGACATGCAAGCAAATTTCAAAGAACCTTCCACAAGGCTCCTGCCAGATGTCAGTGCTTCCTCTCTATGCATCGCTCCCTCCTTTGCAGCAACTTCGTGTTTTTCAACAAGGACAGAAGGTACTTTCAAAAACTTTTAACCCAGTATTAAAAATTAACTTTCTTTCTCTATTTAGCTATTTGACAGTTGAATAGTTTATTGCTGGGTATATTGGGCTGTGTCTATTGGCATTTAACAATTTGACTGATATAATTTACTGTTTCCATACTTGGACATTTGAATATAGAGTTGCTTTTGATACCAGCTCATTTTCAGACATTTCATTCACGAGGAATACAAATTTAAAGGAAGCTTACTAATTAGTGGACTTCAAACACAAAGTCCTTGTACCAGGAAACATTTGTCATTTTCCTATTGTTGTACGAGGAGAGATTGAGTAGACTGGGCCCAAGCTATCTTAGTTTGAGAATAATGAGAAGTGATCTCATTGAAGTACACAAAATTCTTACATGGCTTGACTAGGGATATATAGGGCAAATATTTCCCCCCACTGGGTAGCTCGAACTAAGGGTCACTATCTCAAAGGCTTGGGTACTTGGGATAATGAAAAAATAAAGTTATTTACCCAAAGGCTTGTAAATCATTAAAATTATCTGCCCAAGGGGGCAGCGAAAGCTTAGTCATTGAAAATATTCAAGGAATGGGTAGATAGATTTTTAGATATGAAAGGACATGCAGTTAGTGCAGGAATGTGACGCCACACGTTATTGAATGGTGGAGCAAGCATAAGAGGCCCAATGGCCCTCTCCTGATTCTACTCCCTGGATTCTTCACATAACCTTGGAATGCTGCATCTGCTCGTTATGTAGAGATCGTTACTAAGAATATTCATTTAGATTGTTGTTGAGCACAGTTCCAATATCCAGAATTAAATGGCTTCATGTAAACTGGACATTAATGCTTGACAATTAATTGGGCATTTGCACAGGGAATGAGCAAGAAACCTATGTAAAAAGTTGCTTATTATGGTTTGTGTTTTATACTTTAGGACCGTCGCAAAGTGATTCTTTCAACAAATATAGCAGAAACATCTGTCACAATTCCAGGCATCAAATATGTTGTGGACACAGGAATGGTTAAAGCTAAACGTTACACCCCTGGTAGGTAATATATAAATTTTCCCCCTTTCCGCTTCCTCCTCATGCTCTCTTTCACATTTCCTCTTCCGTTTTCCCTTCTCCTTCACCTTTCCCCCATTGTTCCGGCATTTGGTCAATGGGGGAAGTACCATCAATCCTTAAGCCAGTTGACAGACTTTAACTTCTGTTGGGAACACCAAGTATTTATAATGAAACAAGTCTTATTTCACCTAATGGAAGCAAGTAAATGGAACTGGAGCAATCAAGTGAATGTTGTTTTCTAGAAAGTGGACTAGAGGTTCTTGCTGTGCAGCAAGTGTCGAAAGCCCAGGCATGGCAACGAGCAGGGCGTGCAGGAAGGCAGAACTCTGGAATCTGCTACCGTCTCTACACAGAGGACGACTTTGAAAAATTCCTCAACATGACCGTCCCAGAGATACAAAGGTGATCTCTTGTGCTGCATCTGTCTGTGACAATTTGTTGCTTTATTGCTGCCGGTTACTGGGGACCAGTTTGCTTTTGGTGGCAAATCGTACTATATTTATTTAATTCTGACATTGTCCAGTGCTGCCTGTGACCCAGTCTTGCCATTCCTCTTGTGTTCCTGTGCACAGGTGTAACCTGGTAAGTGTGGTGCTGCAGCTCCTGGCACTTAGGATTCCCAACATTCTCACGTTTGATTTTATATCCAAACCATCTCCAGGTAAGAGGACCAAACATCAGTTTACTTGCCTGAAAAATAATTAACATAAAGACAAAGTTTTAAAACTAATGCATCAGAATTGTAAACAAAAAATGCTGGATAGTTAGCTCATCAAATGTCTGTGGAGAAGAAACAAGGTGATGACCTTTTACAGAGTGGAAAAGTTAGAGATGGTATTTATTTCTGGTAAGTAGATGAATAGGGAAAGGTGTAAAGAGTGCTATAGAATAGAATTCAATTCAATCCACTGCTGCAAAATAAAAAAATAATTGATTCAAAGCTGTGGGCCTTGTCAACATCTGGCTCTAGGTGCTGAAAATATCTTCCAGTACTAACCAAGTTATCAGAAAATGTCTAGAAATGCTAGCATCCTGACAGTGAACAAAAGGAAGGAACATTTTCATCCAGCCCATCATTCTACACTCTGTCATCACTAAATGACATTATAGGGACATGAAGTCACATAGCACAGACATGGACCTCCTGCCCACCAAATCCACACCAACCATCAAGCACCCGTTCACATTGATTCTGCACTAATCCTATTTTATTCTCCCAACCTTGCCATCAACCACTCCCCACCCAGATTCAACCAGTCACCTATTCACTGGAATAATTTACAACACCTGCCAACCTGCATGTTTTAGAGCTGTAGCGGAAAACTGGAACACCCCACGGTCACAGAGAGAACATGCAAACTCCACAGGGACAGCACCAGAGATCCAGATTGAACCTAGGTTGCTGCCTCGTTAACTGTAGCTCACCTTTGTTTCATTCAGTCCACCAAGAGCATGTGGCTCAGGGGGACTGAACTGTGAAGCCATGCATTATTGGATTCACAACTGCTCTGCGAATGCCGTTGTTGGGCATGGACTGGCATGGAATTTATACCGACAAGTATGAAGTGAAGCCTGCGGAAACAGTAGTGGCCCAGTTGGAAAGGGAATGTTGGAACCAAGGGAGCAGGGTGTACAGATATATTCAGGTGGCAGACCGTGCTGAGAATAAATAAAACACATGAGGTCCTGCACTTCATAAATGGAGGTACAGAGTATAAAATCAGGAAGGTCATGATGAATCGTTATGAAATACTGGTAGGCCACAACTGGATTACTACATCAAATTCTGGTTCCTGCACTTTCGGAAGGATGTGAAGATCTGAGGGGAAAAAGGATGCAGAGGAGATTTTCCCGACCCTCAGCCTACAGGAGGTCACCCTATCAGACCTGCAACCGGTTTCAGACCTACCAGCGTGGTTGACTCTCAACTGCTCTATGAAGTCACTGAGAGCAAACAAAAAAGACCCTGCCTTGAGTAATTTCAGCATTTTCAATTTGTGGACGTTTGTACAGCTGGGATAGAGTGGCACCTCCATGCCTGATCTCATCATGTTGATGTCAGGCAGAAGTGATGCTCAGACCTGAAAGGAACTTCCCGTTGCCCAGAGAACCAATGGATATTCTGATTTAGTATAAAATCAAGGGAAGCACGCCCAAGGTTTGCACTCACACACTTTGAAATCGTCCAATACAGTTAAATTTAGCAGAATTGTAATCTTTGGAATATGGAGGTATTATCCCTAAATTGGAGGATTTTGAATAATAGAATAAAACTAATAACACTTAGAGGCCTTTATAATTCTGCATATAGTTTTTGTATTCTTGTTTGTGGTACTGCCTGTCTAGTTGCAGGTCTAGTCTGCCAATTCTGTGAATACTGTGCATTTTAACCAGATGCTGTGTATTTGCAGATGCTGTCCGAGCAGCTGTTGAACAACTTGAACAACTGGGAGCTGTAGAGCGCAAAAACAACCAGATCATCCTGACACCCTTGGGGAACAAAATGGCAGCATTTCCTTTGGAACCCAGATTTTCCAAGGTAGCAAACGCAACTGGTGTATACAACAGCTTTTCAAAGTCATGCAACATAGCTCTGGTGTTAGCAATGTACCCACAACTAGCGGAGATGTCCAGACCCTCAGCTGTCCCTTTTATTCAGAAGGCGTGAAATTGGGCTTCCAGTTGGCAGGAGTGTGTAAGTGGGAAGAGAGTGGTGAAAGTTTTGTTATTTAGTACGAGAAAGCAGAGGTTGTGGGGACAGGGAAGCTGAATGTTGGAGGCACCAGCTGGAGTTGTGGGTGGAATGAGCCACAGATGGTAGGGCCGAGGGAATCGAGTTTTGGTCGGCAATGGCGAACCTTCGGATAAATGGTCAATGAACTGAGTCTGTATTTCAGAGCAATGGGCAAGAGAAATGAAGTGTTGACAATACAAGGAAAGAAAAAAATGTATAATAATGAAAATTAAGCTTCAATCTCTTTTCTATTAATTGTTAGTAAGACTATCAAAAATAATATCAAGATTCTAGTTATTTTATTTCTTAAGGATCTCAAACATAATCATATGTCATTCATTCAGCCTTTGATGCTTCAGAGTTTGTTTATTCCACAAAGTTTTTAATGACCTCGCATGTCTTTTCATTACCTGTCTTCTAAGAGGCACAACCTGTTTCTCTTCATCGTTTTGATATTGTCTGTAATGTGTGCTGCATAGAATTGAGCCTATATTTCATTTGTGAGATTTAGTTATAAATTTACTTGCTACTCTTCTGTTTACAAATGCTACCTTCTGTAATTTGTGTATCTGCATTCCCCTCACTTGTATGTTTTCACTTTATATCATTTGGTTTATTGCCTCTGCTCAGTCTTCAACAAATGCATCATTTCACAATTCTCTGCACTAAACTTCACTTAGCATGTACCTATAGAACACCATTGTTATCCTCCTTATTGTTTATTATCTTTCCAATTATGTCCAATTTTAAAATTATGTCCCATATCCTGGTTATTATTGAAAGAAAGGCAGTTTTGGGCCCAACACTGAACTCCTTCATTCAGTGTGTTTAAAAAAAAAAAAGTCACTCACCACTCCCTTCTGATTTTGGTCTTGGATCTAACTTTGTAGCCACATATCATCTTCCAACTGATTACCATTTGCTAAAACTATTAATTATGAGCTACTGTTCCAAATCTCTTCTGAAAATACATTTACAGGTAGTTTGCTATAATACAATAGCCCTGCAGACACCTCTTTAATACTCTTAATTGCATGCTATCAGGTTCAGTGATTTGTCAATCATTACCCATCATTAACGCCATTTATTGCACAATCCTTCCCCTAGTTGCACCTCAACAAATACGTTAATTCAAGACTCCAGATTAGATACAATTTGTCTTTTAGCTCGATCAGTTGTATCTTCCTGCAGTGTAAAGCTTTATCTTAATTGCCACCCACATGGCCAATGTTTGTATCATCTGGAAACAATTTTTGTCATATATTTTGGTCCAAATCATTACAATGGGTTGTTAAAATCAAGTCAAAATCAATTGGGAACCAAGTTCTGTGGCTCCTGCCTGTAATGGTCTTGCAGTTTCAGAGCACCCTTCAAACTTGTTTTGGATCCATTTGCCTCTTGGATACTAGTATTTAATCAGGCTGCCATATAAAATCTTGTCATAAAACCTTGCTGAAAGCTACTTGGACTTCATCAAATGCACTGCCCCACTTTGCTCCCCTTTGGAAAGAATTCAGTCAAGATAATTCAACACAATCTCCCCTAAATAAATCCATGCTGACTCTTTCTAATTAATTTGTGTCTTTCTTATAAAGGTTTACACTGTTCATCGGGCAGCATAGTGGAGAAGCTGTTCTGAGTCCAGTGATCCAGGTTTGATCCTGACCCCATGCTCTGGTCTCCCATGCTCTGGTTTTACTCCTGAATCCCTGATCAAATAATTGGCTATTGTAGATTACCTTTTTATTCTATCTTCGCTGACCTGCCTTTGTGCACCCTTCTGATTAAAGGTTGAACACAAGATCAGTATCATGTACTAAACCCTATGACATTGTTCAACAAGTGGTAGAGTGTTTTATGGCCCGTATTCCCTCATTAACCTGCTCTTCCAGCAAGTCAGATAAAACATATTTATTTCCTTTACGTTTGTATGGAAGAAAGCTCAAGCGAAATATTTTCAATGGCAACAAAATCATGTTATTTAGTTTAGTTTAGAGTTACAGCGTGGAAACAGACCCTTCAACCCACCAAGTCCACGCTGACTATCGATCAACTGTTCACGCTAGTTCTCTGTTATCCCACTTTCTCATCCACTGCATACACATTAGGGATAACGTACGGAGGTCAATTAACCTACAAACCCATCTTTGAGATGTGGGAGGACACTGGAGAACGTGGAGGAAATTCACATGGTCACAGAGAGAACGTGCAAACTCCATACAGACTGCACCTATGGTCAGGATCAAACATAGGTTTCTGGCACTGTGAGAAGGCAGTCATGAACAAAGGAAGCATTGCAATAATGTTGACATCTAGTTCAAGTTCACATTTAATGTCACATGCACCAATTTTGAGTTTGATATAAGAATTGGTGCAGACAGATCAGACAAGAGGGGCTTTTCACTCTGGAATAGATTGAGGAGTGATCTGATTAATAATAAGGTTGCTATGTGAAGGTATATGAAGGGACTCCGGGGTGAGATGACTGGACCAGGACCGTACATTCAAACTAGTCCACAGTTATTTGATTAAGGCATTTAGATGGAAACTTATTTGCTGAGATGGGGATAAGGAACTTGATACCATTGGGAGTGGTAGAAGCAAAGACCAAACATGCACTGAAGGAAAAAAAAAGGAATAGAAGGACACATGGATGGGGTCAGCTGAGGGATAGGGATGTTGCTTGTAAACATAAACACCAGGTTAAAGCCAATTGTTCATGATCCTGTTCTATTATTCACAAAAGTAACATGGTAACGCATTATACTTATCATCTTTCTCTTTGACAGACTCTCCTGGTGTCCCCAGAATTTCACTGCACTGAAGAAATCTTAACTATTGTTTCCTTGCTGTCGGTGGACAGTGTCCTGTACAATCCTCGGGCGCAGCAGGATGAAGTACTTTCTGCCAGGAGGAAATTCATCTCCAGTGAGGGAGATCATATGACCCTATTAAATGTATATTACGCTTTTAAAAACACAGCAGGACAAAGGGTAAGGAGAATTATTTTTCCTTAAGGCTCTTAGAAGCACGTGCTCGATGAAATAAGATTAAGGTCTACCTAATTTATCTTCTATCATTCGAGCGAAACAGCAATAGGTATATTAAAACAATATCGATCAATTAGTCTACAACAAATCCCAGTGGTGTGAGGAAAACGACCAGCTGTGAAGAACCTGCTTTACCTATATCTAAAGTCACCTGTTCCCACCAAAAGAACCAAACCCTCCACATGACATCGCAGACTACTTGTCCACAGTACCCAAAGGTTTTTTATTTCAGAAAAGTATATAATTTGCATGAATCTTCGGTTGTCTTCCTAGGAAACCTTTCATAGATTGACTGCTCCTAAAGTTTTATTTCCAAGGCTTGGATTTGCCTTCCTGCAAGTTCTCTGTTTGCACTGTTAAGGCAAGGTGAAATAACACGTTAAGGCTGACCTTGGCCAGACCCTTCAGAATGAAATTTATTTAGTATTACCCTGTCTTGTTTTACCCAATGTAATTATTCCTCCTGATCCTGGAGCCCACAAACCCGTGAGCGGGTGGTCTGGGCATTTCCTCACGTGCGGGAGGTTGCTCCTACCCATGTCCCATTCACCTTTGAATGCAGAGCAAATGTCCTCCAGGTGGGTCGCTGTCTAATGGAGGATATGATACCATTGAGGCTAATGTGATACATTTCCTACAAGTAGATGGTGTAGACGTAGGAGCAGGAACAGGCCGTTCAGCCTCTCGAGTCTGCTGTGCCATTCAATATTCATGGCTGATCATCTAGTCAATGTTATTTTCCTGCACTACCCCAGATCCCTTGATTACTCCAATGCCAGAAACATATCTTCCACATGTCTCCGGGGTAGAGACTGCCAATGACTCGCCACTCACTGGGTGAAGACATTTCTCCTTGTTAAAGTGCTAAAATATTTTGAGAATGTGAACCTCAACTCTTGACTCCTCAGCCCCTGAGGTTGCAGAGGTGATTATCTGGGAAAGGGACATACTGGTTTGTAAGGGATGAGTGAACCAAGGAATTGTAGAGAGGGTGGTTTCCACCAGGAAGTGGAAAGAGTGCGGACGTGAAAATCTGACAGGTTGAAGGTGGTGGCAATGTCGGAGTGATGATTAATTTAAGTCTTAATAAAACCATTTTGTTGCATTTTTAGATTTACTCGTTGTTGAAATCTAAAGCAAAAAAAGTCATTGAGCACTTACATAACAATATTGTTGCAGTGAGTTCACTTTCTGCTTAATATTGATAGTCTAATCTGTGACTATTGGAAGAACTGTCGGGGACTAGTGTGACAACAGTGGAAACAGAAACTTCAGTCCACACTTGTGGAGAACAAGAGGGGAATAATTAAAGTAACCTGTGGGTGCTTCTCGAATTACTGAAAGACTACAATGCATTTCTGTAATGTTCCATTTTGTTTTGTCCAATGTCTGGGTTTTAGGAATGGTGTAGAGAAAACTTTGTGAATAGCCGAAACATGACCATGGCGATGGAAGTTAGACGTCAGCTGCGGGACATTTGTGTGAAGGTAAAGCATGTTTCTCGCCCAGTCCTGGTGATCGAGTTGGGGCCACTGCTTGAGGAAGCAGAATTCATGCCTGAGGAGCAGAAAGTGCCTGGTCCTTTGGAATGTTGGTCAGGTTGAGGCTTTAACCAACTTGGGTGTTAAATAGCAAATTAAATTCAAAATAGTGTGGGATGGCATGTTTTGGAGGTTTGAAATCAGCACGGGCAAAGTAGCCTACCTGAATGACACCCAGTCCGCCATAAAAAGATTCTCTTCTCATCCCCCTCCCTCCCTCAGCACACAATGGCTGCATTTGGTAGCAACCTGTCGAATTTTGTTTGACAGCCCCTCTGCAACTCACCTAGAGGACTAAGGCAGGCAAATGTCATCATGTTCTCTCACCATTAGGTAGGAGTGTGAGCATCACTGGATTTTGCTCTGGTCCTGCATCCTGTTCAAATTTATCAAGTTAACATTTCATAATTTGTACTTTAACTTCATTTGCCTCATGCCTGCCCACTTCAGTGTGTGGCTGAAGTCTGTAACTATCCTTTTACATATTTTGTAAATTTTCTAGTTTTGTCATGGCTGCATAAGCTTGAGTTTCTGAGTCGTTTATTTATATCAGATTGAACTTTGAGGGACATTACTAGATGTCCATGCCTTCAGTATTCATATACCATCCATTGAAAATTAACAAAAATACTACAGGTGCTGGAAACCTGAAGTAACAAAGAAAATGCTGTAATACTCAACAGGTCAGGCAACTTCTGTGTGAAGAAAATAAACAAATAAACAAATAACACTGAATCAATGAGTTTTCATCAGAAGCACAAATGTGAGAAAACAAG
Organism: Malacoraja senta; assembly: GCA_038087875.1. Classification (NCBI taxonomy): domain Eukaryota; kingdom Metazoa; phylum Chordata; class Chondrichthyes; order Rajiformes; family Rajidae; genus Malacoraja; species Malacoraja senta. The sequence goes on from CM075982.1 coordinate 20,701,462, forward strand.
ATAGTTTTAAGTTGTGGAGAAGGTGGGGCAGTTATGGATATCTCTATAATGGAATATCTCTGATAGGATGAGGTCTCTTGGGGGAGAAAAAACAATGGAACAAAAGCCATGTGATTAGTGCAGTTGGGGAGTGTGAGAATAATGAAAGGAATGTGAAAAGTGGGAAGTGCAGAACTGTGGTACTTGGTCAGCAGGTCACAATGTGCTAATGTCACTGGTTACAGAAATGGTCAGTTCTACTACAGAGATGGTGAGTTACCTGAAGCTGCAGAATTTGATCACAAGTCCAGTAGGCTACAGACAGAAGGTAGGGTGTGTTGTTCCTCAACTTGTCGAAATGCTGGTTAGACTGCGCTATTGTGTGTGGCTCTGGTCACCAAACTGCAGCAAAGATGTGATGGCAAAGGAGAGAGTGCTAAACAGACACTTTAATGGACAAGGCTTATAAGTAAACAGTTTTAATGCGGATAAGTGGGATTAGTATTAGGTTATTCTTGTCATGTGTAACAAGATACAGTGAGAAACCTTGTTTTGTGAACTATCTAAGTAAATTATACCTTACATGAGCACGCCAGGGTAGTGCAAAAGAGAAAAAAGACAGAGGACAGATTACAGGATTATGGCTTCATTGAGAGTGTAGATTTTTTTTAAAGTGCAATGGCCGCTACAAGGTAGATTGGGAAATTCTATTGATGCGTGAGAGTTCTATTCAGATAAAGCAGGGAAGAAGCTGTTCCTTAATTTGATGGTACATGCTTTCAAGCATTTGCATTGTTTGCATGACAGAAGAGGAGCGAAGAAAGAATGGCTGGTATATAAGTGTTCCTTGATTATGTTGACAGCTTTCCTGAGATAGTGTGAAGTGTAAATGCTGTCAATGGTGGGGGAGGTTGATTTGTGTGATGGAGTGGACTGCATTTACAACTCTGTGCAATTTCTTGCTGTCTTGGGCAGCGTGGTTGCCAAAACAAACTTTGATGCCACCCAAAAAGATAGTGTTTCTGTAGAAATTGCTAAGAGTTGTTGGAGATATGCCAAATTTCCCTAATCTTCTGAGGGGGAATAAATGCACCGGTGCTTTCTTGACCATAGCATCAATGGTCGCATAAACTCAGAAAGTGCAAATGTTGGTCGGTTGTTACATAATAAAAGAATTCAATGAAATAGGCCAATCTTTAGCAAACCTGTGTTGATGTTCATTTATTTGTTCACATATTGGGAGTTGTTTCAGGCACTCATTCTTTACATGGGAGGGTCAGTCAAGAACAGATGGCTGTTCAGTAGTGAGCATTGCCTCTGGCTTGTGCTTGATGTCTCAGTGGGTCGACATTCTAGCACTGCTCACTGGTAGACGTTGATGTCTGGTTCTCCCAGTGGGTGGTTCCTGCTCCGTCAGCTGAGTGAAAGATTTGCACAATGGGGATATTTAATTGTTTCAGAAGACAAATTGAAAGTACTTTTGTTGTGATCTAATGTGTCTGTTTCTCTTTCAGTTCGGAGTTCACTTGAAGTCGTCCCGTGCAGACACGAGCAATGTCCGGCGATGCCTGGCCCACAGTCTGTTTCTGAATGCCGTGGAGCTTCAACTGGACGGAACTTACCTAACCCTGGATTCTCGGCAGCCAGTGGTGATCCACCCCTCCTCCGTCCTCTTCCACTCTAGGCCCCCTTACATGTTGTACAACGAGCTGCTGCACACCTCCAAGTGCTACATGCGAGATTTGTGCGTGGTGGATCCTGAGTGGCTTTATGAGGCATCCCCAGAATACTTTAGGAGAAAGTTGAAAGGAGCAAAGACCTAGTGGATCTAGTTTGTGCTGTGTCTGACTTCATTATATCTGTTGTAATGATCAGCTTTATTGAATTTCCGCTGGTTTAGGCTGGACAACCTGCCTGTTTTTTAACCAATTTTATACGTTTTCCAAATGGAACTGTTATATACTGCATTGAGCTTTTCTAATGCAGCTTTCCAGCATTTGATAACAACAGCGAGACATAACTGAAACTTTAACAGGAGAATGTGTTCTGCCTCATGCTTGTGGCACTCAATGTTCGTGCACTTTGCTCAATGGTGAAGTCATACAAGGAGAGCCTTGGCACCAGAACCTCCTTAACTGCAGTGAAAAGGATGTGAACAGCTCTAGCTTTTCATTGTCTGACTCTTGAATTGTATGGTCTCAGGGAAGTATGTGTGTGTGTGTGTGTGCGCATGGTTGAGTCTGTGCATGCATATTTATTCCCGTGTGTCTGAGACTCTTCCCAGTGTCCTAGGGAGGAAAAATTAAATCATCACGGGCTGGACTTGTTCACTCTTTAATTCTTTATCCAGACATTTTGTTTTCAGCTTCATGCTTTGTTTAATTCTGAGGATCATGTACATATATTTAGCAGGATTATGTCAGACTGGGCAAGCTGGAGTAGTTATACTGTCCATGCATTAGGAGAGAGGAGCTTGGAGTCCTAAAGAGGATTGTGAGTCCGTAGCCTGAGAAAGGCTGTATGCAGAGTGTGGTTAAAGGCAGGCTTTCCATGTGGGGGTATCTCATGTGTGTAAAATGCTGAGTGTTCACTTAAGAGGTAGAGAGCAAAGGGAGTGTGCTTCAACCTATACTCTCCAAGTTTCTAGTATTAACAATTTGGGACGGATACCTTTTGGGGAATCTTGCATTTTTGGAAATAAAAATATTGACATTCTAAGTGGACCATCCAAACCAAAACATTTTAGGCCCACTGAGTTGCAATCAGTTTTTAATAGAATCTGTAGTATAATTTAATTACATTAATTTACTGGTGCATTCTCCTTGCTTACAGTCATCTGTTTTGCAGAAGTATTTTACCCTGAGGCTCCTCAGGTAAACAGTATGAGGGATTGAAGTCAGACTTTATCCTGCGCTCTGGTGGTATCTGTGTATTCAGTCAACACAGGTTAGCAAGATTGGGTTGAAGGATAAATTGGATTTCCTGTGGGAGAGGTGTGCAAGCACTATCTGAGCTCTTTTCTAAACCAGAGTGCTGTAAAGTGCAATATACTCTGTCCTAATGGTTCACCTTCAGCAGTGCATTTTCAACCAGTGAGAACTGGAACAGCTTGCAACCTGTGATTAAACCAATTCTTCAAACAACACGTCTTCGGAGTTTGATCTTTTTCACATTTAAACTCCAGTGCAGAACAATGGGGATGCTGTACTGTCGGAGAAGCTGATTTAGAAAGTGACATAAAATCCCTCTACATCCATTTTCTTGGATAGCACAGAAAATACTTGGGTTTCAGAGAGTAGCACGGGAGGTGTCCAGCCCAGATCATTTCATCGCTGCTTCTCCAAGCTTGTTTCCTGCATTAGTAATGTCATTTACTGTAAAACGCTAGGCCAATCTGAATTCAAACGGCTTTTCTTTATAGGATCACATTTTTGCAATGCTGGCTTCTGACAGTTGACCTTGGGTTTTTGAGTGTTTAAACCTATTTAGAGCATCTACAGTCCAGGCCAGAGTTTGGGCTGTAACTCGTGTGAAATTTGTGTGGAGATGAATCCTTGCAGTCGTGCCATCAAACTGTAACAGGTTATTAAGCATTTGTTGCCATATGTCCCACTGCCGAACCAAGTGATTTAATAAACATTATATAAAAGGTTGTGCCTTAATGTGCCTTTAACATGCAAGACTTCTGGTACAAGTTTAACGTTACCTAAATATTAAATATTTGGATACAAATGCTTGATCTTTGGGTTTTTTTGTTCAGCCTTTTGCTTTTCTGACAGAGGATCACGGCCCTGAAACACTGACTATTACTCTAAACTGCTGCCGCTAGATTAGCTGAGTGATTCCAGCACTTCCAGCAGGTATGGAGAAGAAACATTAAATGACTTGGTTCCAAGAGCTTTCATCAACATGAGGAAACGATAGAAATTAACCATATTTAAAGGTTCAAAGAAGAGGGAGAAGTACGTGGGAGATGAACATTGAATTCTCCCAATTTTGCTAGCCCTTGCTGTCTCCTCCCCTTCCTCAGCCCTCTGGTTGTCTCCTCCCATCCCTCAGCCCTCGGGCTCCTCCGCCTTTTTTCCTTTCTTCTCCCCACCCCCTATCAGTCTGAAGAAGGGTTTCGGCCCGAAACGTTGCCCATTTCCTTCGCTCCATAGATGCTGCTGCACCCGCTGAGTTTCTCCAGCATTTTTGTGTACCAGTACGTGGGAGATGCCTGACAGCCTCCATACCACCAGAGGCTGCACTGGCAGCTGCTGCCAGCAGAGGGCGGGGAAGGATGGCTGGAATTGAGCTGTGGCGCTGTGTAAATAGAATGAAGGAGGGGACCAGAATTGTGGTCATTTGGGGCCGTGCGTAATGATGAGGAATGGAGAATGGCTGATCTTACAGCAGGAGCTCTTGCAACCTGAATTGGGTCCAGTTTAAATTACCCGAGGAAACATTGGATTTGGTGTTCATAAAGTCATAAGGAATAGGAGTAGAATTAGGCCATTCAGCCCATCAAGCCTACTCCACCTTCAATCATGGCAGATCTAATCTCTCCCTCCGAACCCCATTCTCCTGCCTTCTCCCCATAACCTCTGACAGTGCGGCGAATAATCTCGAGGGAAAACATCAAGTACAGGTGATGAGTACACAAATTAATGTCCATTACATTAAATAGAGCTGTCTTTACAAATAAGATTACATTTCTGGACACTAATTTGTGTACTCATCACCTGTACTTGATGTTTTCCCTCGAGATTATTCGCCGCACTGTCCAACTACAACAAAACATTTAATTTAATCTGCAGGTATTAAATAAATCATTAATAAAACGCCCAGCTGGTCAGGACTTGACTGAAATGAATCGCTAAACCCAGACCCCAACAAGCAGCACTCTAAGTACATCGTGTGGCTTCCCTGTGTTCTATCGGTAATAAACAGCTCCAGCATTCAGTAACCCGACAGAGTGTGCTTTAATTCCTCAGCTCAGATTTTCCACAATGTGAGTGTCGCCGTCCCCGTCCCATCGGGTTTGAAAAGTACGCAATGCCGCCGGAACCTTCAGGAAACAAGAGGCAACGCTCTGGGCCGACGACGCTGTGAAGGCAAAGCAGAGACACGTTCTATTTAGTCCTGCCGTGGGCTGGGATCACATTCAAACCATGTGCAGACTTCAGTTGTGGGCAACCTCCCTCATTCAGACTAGAGCCATGTACTCGACCAGAGTGGGAGGAATGAATGAGAAGCTACCTGAATTGGAAAGGTTCGCCGGAGACCTGATATTAACAGAATTCAAAATGAGACTAGACAGGTGGAGACTGCACAGCGGGGTTGGGGTGGATAAACAAAGAACTGCAGAAGGTAGACAAAAATGCTGGAGAAACTCAGCGGGTGAGGCAGCATCTATGGAGCGAAGGAAATAGGCAATGTTTCGGGTCGAAACCTTTCTTCAGATTGATGTGAGGGTGGGGGCGGGAAGAAGAAAGGAAGAGGTGGAGCCAGGGGGCTGAGGGAGAGCTGAGAAGGGGAGGAGAAAGTAGGGACTACCTGAACTCAATGTTCATACCGTTGGGGTGCAAACTGCCCAAGCGAAATATGAGGTGCTGCTCCTCCAATTCACGGTGGTCCTCACTCTGGCCATGGAGGAGGCCCAGCACAGAAAGGTCGGATTCGGAATGGGAGGGGGAGTTGAAGTGCTGAGCCACCAGGAGATCAGGTTGGTTATTGCTAACCGAGCGGAGGTGTTTGGCGAAGCGATCGCCAAGCCTACGCTTGGTCTCACCGATGTAGAGCAGCTGACATCTAGAGCAGCGGATGCAATAGATGAGATTGGAGGAGGTGCAGGTGAACCTCTGCCACCTCGAAAGACTGCTTGGGTCCTTGAATGGAGTCAAGGGGGGAGGTAAAGCGACAAGTGTATCATTTCCTGCGGTTGCAAGGGAAGGTGCCCGGAGAGGGGGTGGTTCGGGTGGGAATTGACCAGGGAGTTACAGGGGAGCAGACAGGGGAGGAGATGGGAAGATGTGGCAAGTGGTGGGATCACGTTGGAGGTGGCGAAAATGTCGGAGGATTATTTGTTGTATGTGACGGCTGGTAGGGTGGAAGGTGAGGACAAAGGGGACTCTGTTACGAGTGGGGGAATGGGGAGTGAGAACAGAGTCATGGGGTATAGAAGAGACCCTGGTGAGAGCCTCATCTATAGTAGAAGAGGGGAACCCCGTTCCCTGAAGAATGAGGACATCGCCGATGCCCTGGTGTGGAACACCTCATCCTGGGAGCAGATGCAGCGTAGACGGAGGAATTGGGAGTAAGGGATGGAGTCCTTACAGGAAGCAGGGTGGGAAGAAGTGTAGTCCAGATAGTCATGTAGATGCTGGTCAATACTCAAGTGTCGGAGTAACTCGGCGGGTCAGGCAGCATCTCTGGGGAACGGATAGGTGACCTATCGAGTCTGAAGAAGGGTCTCCCCCTCCCCAGACGTTACCTATCCATGTTCTCCAGAAATGCTCCTGACCCGGTGAGTTATTCCTGCATCCTGTGTCCTTTTGGGTTGGTGAGGAGATTGCATGAGAGGAGAGACGACTTGTGAGAGAAGAACAGAGGTTGTACAGCTCGGAGTGAAGGAGCGGTGGTGGTGCACATCTGGGCGCGAGGGGATGCACAGCTGCCGACAGACCGCACCTGGGGCGGGTTGTGTACCTGACGGGGTTTCCCGGGACAGGGTGGAGCTCTGCCCCGTGGCTTGATCGAGCTCCGGAGCCGCTTCTTCTTCATCTCACTGTTGTACAGTTTCTCCGCCACCTTCCTCCCGTTGCCGGCCGCCCAGTGCTGCCTCCTCCCCTTCCCGCCGCCGTGAGCCTGGTAATCCGCCAGGTTGTAGTACTCGTACTCGTCGTAGTGAGCTTCCTCGAAGGACTCCAGGCTCTCGCTGGACATGTTCCCGGAGGTGGTAACGGGCGAGGCCCGAGCTGGAGCTGGAGCTGGGTCAAGCGGGGCCGGGAGTGGGCGGGGATCACTCAGTCTGTGCGTCCTCACTCATTCACTGTGATGTCAGGGCGCGGCTTCAGACACCGCTCTTGCAGCGACGGTCAGATGTATTATGTTGTCAGAGAAACAGATTGTTAGGTTTGCTTGTTAATTTCTTGGTCACCGACTGAGAAAGAGACAATTGTTCTTTGTCTGGCGTCCTCTTTTTAATTTTTGATTGATAATTACAGGATACAAAAATAATATAATAATAGTCCGCTGGGCCCCTCGCTCTGCTGCGCCATTCGATCAGCACCACTATCTTACACTGTGACTGTGATATCCATCACCGTCCAATATTCAGACAGTGGGTGAAAAAAATCTCTCCTCTTCAGCCTGTTCCTGAAACCGCTTGCCCTGGTTATGGTTACCCCAGCAGCGACGCGCCATTAATGCAGCTGCCCTGTTTAACCCCGTAAAAATCTTGGACAATCCAATGAGATCAGCCCTCATTCTTCTAAACTCATGGGAGCATAGACCCAGCCTGACAGCCCTCTCCACAGAGAGCACAGGAGAATAGAAGCACCAGCTGCCCCACCTTTCAATATGTTCATGGATCCATGGATTTAACACATGCATCAACTCCTCCTCCACATTCAGCCTGGAAAACACCTCAAGGAAGGAATTAGAGATTCACCAGACTCTGCCAAAAGAAATTCTTATGTACCAAAGGTTAAACTGATCTCCCTCATCTTGCAACATCTCCTCATTCAAGATTCTCCTACTGGTGCAAACATCTACACATTTACCTTGTCACACCCTTCTAGATCTTACCCATTTCACTAAAATCTCCCCTCAATCTTCTAAACCAAAAAACAGGTTGATTTTTTTTTGCCTGCTCAGGATAGAACCCTCTCGTTCACAGGAATTGGCCAAGTGCAGCTTTTCTGGATGCCTCTTATGTTGGGATGCTATTTCTTAAACAAGGGTCTAAAACTGCATCCATATCGCCAAGTGTGGCCTCACCAACTCACCCTTCCCAAAGAAGCCAGTTTGCCACTGTGATTGGTTAAGATAAAAATTCCATGTGATCAGGGATAACACTGACTGGTCAACATTGTTACTACCGCTGCAGCATTAAGCTCACAGCACACTCATTAAGTTGAAGTAACCTCCCAGCAAAGGAAACAATTTGAGTCTCTGCCAAAAGGTAACATGGGCAGATTGAGGGACAGACACAGAGAGCCAGTCACATCTTTCAATCTGAACATGCAACAGACACATTCAGGCTCATTGTGAAGAGTTACAACTGAAGCCCACATCTTGTCCAATAACTTGTTGAAATCAAGCCTACATAGTGAAATTCAAGGCGAATACTTGAATCGGTTTCTGCAGAGAACCAGGGATGTTTTATGTGTTGTGCGGTCAGATGAATGATTTTGTCATTGCCACCATGTGGTCGACACCACAAGCCACGTCCACAACCTCACCGGGCACGGTCACCTGAAACACACAGACATGTACAATCAGCTAGATTCCGGCACCTGAAACACACGGACAATCAGCCAGACGCCATCACGTGAACCACTCGGACACGTACAGTCGGTCACAGTGATATGAAATACACGGACAATCAGCCACCCGCTGTCACATGAAATACGCAGACACAATCAGCCACCCTCTCTCAGCACTGGTTCCCTACCACCCCCCAACTCTCGAGTTCCATAAGGCAGGTGAAAGCTGTGTTTGGGGAGAGGGATGTGAAACTCCAGAGGAGCTCTGCTGCTCACATGGTCTAAGTGACAATATGCTGGATTTCTGTGTTGAAATTTGAAGTGACTTCACACAACAACCATGTGTGAAATGAAAATGATTCCAAGAGTATCAGGAGATTTATCAAGGTTTCAAACTGAACACAGTACTCAAGGTTGACAATGAGTGTTAGTTAATCTCTGCTGGCATCACTGTTCCCCTTCAAAACATAAACATTCTTTGGGCACCGTATGTTTAAACATTAACGCCTACAATCTATAGATGAGAGGAGATCAGTAATTTATCAGCCCTCCGTGGCTGTCCTAGGAGATTCATTGGGAGGACAATGATGTTTCTTGAAGGGAATGTGTTTTGATTTCACTTTGTTAGCCAGGCTGGATTCCGTGATCGTGCCACAGAAGTGATCAGAATTAATACCAGAGTTTGTGTTCCCGGTGAACCTACCCTCCAGGGGAAGTACTGATCGTCTGTCCTCCCAATGCCAAGGCAACCTCGCAGGTTCTTGCCCCATACAAACAGCTCACCACGATCTGCAACACAAAGGCAGCGTCACCAGTGGATTATTAAACAAATGGTAGAATCTGTGCTGTTATCAACTACTTAGGGAACCCAATGGGCAACGACGATCAAACACGAAAATAAATTACCTGAAACATTAGCAGAATCAACTATTACGCTTATTCCAAAGAAAGATAAAGATCTAGAGGAACCGGGCTCATATAGAGCTATATCACTTTTAAATACATCAGAAAATCCTAGCAAAGACTTTAGCCAGAAGACTAAGCAAATATATTAGTAAATTGATAAACCCTGATTAAACGGGGTTTATACCCAAAAGATTTTCATTTAATAATTTGAGACGCCTGTTTAATATAATGTACTCACATAAAGTGGAGGAAGAAGACATCAATTATTTCTTTGGATGCAGAGAAAGCATTTGATCAGGTAGAATGGCAGTATTTATACAAAGTATTACAAAAATTTAATATGGGAGAGAACTTTATTGCATGGGTGAAATTATTATATGATAAACCGATGGCAAGAATATTAACTAACAGCATGTTATCTCAAAAATTTCAATTATCAAGGGGTAAATAGGCAGGGATGTGCTTTATCACCCCTGCTATTTGCCCTTATGATAGAACCTCTGGCTGAAAGTATAAGAAGCCATCTGAATATTCAGGGTTATAATACTAGGGACTCAAATAATAAAATTTCATTGTATGCAGACGATATTCTGTTATATATAACAAATTCACAAACGACCATACCAAATTTATTAAATTTAATAGAGGAATTTGGGTCCTTTTCTGGATATAGAATAAATTGGAACAAAAGTGAAATTATGACGTTAAAACCTCAAGAATCTACACACTTATTGAAATTCCCCTTTAAAATAGCAACAGAAAAATTTAAATATCTGGGTATTCAGATTACTAGAAAACATAAAGCTTTATTCAACGCCAATTTTATACCCTTAATAAATAAACTTAATATAATGATTACATTTTGGAAAACACTTCCTTTATCATTAATAGGCAGAATAAATGCTATTAAAATGAGCTTTCTACCACAGTTATTATACCTATTTCAATATATACCAGTATATGTACCAAAATATTTTTTTTCTAAACTGAATGCTAACATTACTAATTTTGTTTGGGACTATAAATCACATAGAATTAAAAAAGAACATTTATGTAAACCAAAAGATGTCGGAGGACTTTCACTCCCAAATCTTTTGTATTACTATTGGGCAATACATATTAAGAATATAATTTACTGGTTGGATAGTTCAACCCAACAGACAGAATGGATAAAAATGGAGAAAGAGGATTGTTATCCTTGTAATATAGGAACCCGAAAAAAATGAACAATACAATATATAAGAAAAACCCAATTATACAAGATACAATAAGAATATGGAAACAAATAAAATTATCCTTAAAACTAAGAAACCTATCATTGTTAACACCGATAGCGAATAATCCTTTATTTAAACCATCTATGATGGATAAAATATATAATCAATGGGAAAGTTTAGGAATTAAAAGGATCGGGGATATGTATGAAATGGGAGATTTACTATCATTTCAACAATTACAATTAAAATTTAAATTGAAAAACACTCATTATTTTAAATATTTTCAGATTTGCAATTTCTTGAAGACATACATACAGGGATATCAAAAAATAACTCCTGATTTACTAGAAGAAGTAATGAATATTAAAGCTGATACACAAAAATTAATATCATAATTATATAATAGTATCTTAAATATAGATTTACCTGCGACCGAGGTAATTAGAGAAGAGTGGGAACGGGAATTATTGATAAAAATTACAAAGGCTACATGGAAAAAGTATTTGACATACATTCACAAATGTTCGATTAACGCAAGACATAATCTAATTCAATTTAAAATTTTACATAGACTATATTACTCAAAAACAAGATTAAATAAATGTTATCCAAATATATCCCCCATTTGTGATAAATGTTTAACCCAAGACGCAACTATAACACACTCTTTTGTTTCTTGTATAAAACTTCATGGATTTTGGAGTGATATTTTCGAAATATTCACAAAATTATTTAAGACAAAAATGGAACCCAATAATGAATTGATTATATTTGGGGTAATGGAAGATGGGAACAAATTGAACCCATCTCAAAAATTATTTTTAAATTATGGTTTAATAAGTGCAAAAAAATTAATATTGAAATTTTAGAAAAATACACCAATACCAACGCTCAAAATGTGGATTGCAAGTATGTTGGATACCGCACATTTTGAGGAAATGCGATTCCTCCTAATAGATAAATTTGACCAATTCATAACGAGTTGGTCTCCATTTGTCGTCTTTTTGGAAACATATGGTGCAACACAAGTGTAAAAGCTAATCCGTGACTGGGTGAGGAATGGTCAAGATTATAAATACGATCTCCTTACTTCTCTTTTCTTTTTCTTCTCTTTTCTTCTTTTACTCTTTTTCTTCTATTTTCTATTTCTTAACTTCCTTTTTTCACTCTCTATTTTTCATTTTCACACTATATATCTCACATTTTTCTATTCTTCATTATCTAACTTCTTTTTCTTTTTCTTCTTTATTACAAAATTAAAAAAATAAGAAGCTGTACATAAAATGTATTATGAAAATAAATTTAAAAAAATTTAAAAACACAAGAGGATTTTTCGGTGCGACCTATTTATTTATTTTTTATTTACTGTCGCTCTCTGGCCACAAACCTTAGGGATTGCTTTCTTTAAATTTCTAGATTTTGTCTAGTATCACTGTGGCTTTCAACCTAGGAGACTGAAAAACACGACACAGAGCAGATGACGGACTGAAAGATGAATTTAAAACTACCTGAAAAACAGGAAAAAGTGTTTGCGGAAGTGAAAGTGTGATTAGGAGCTGGGGAACCAGTGCACACTGAGTGTATCAGCAATGCAAGGGTGGGTAGCTGAATGATGTTTACCAGAGGGGTGATAGGCCTGGACTTTGGGATTAGTTCATAGACAATGGCGGAATATTCCTACGATTCAAGGAACCACTGGTTGAGGTTGTTGGCTTCAGAGATAGACTGAGACATGTGCAAGTGTGAGATGATGGGAACTTATAACGTGATCAGATGCCAAAGCGAAACAAAATGCAGCAACATTGTTCCAGCACCTCGAGTGCTTACTCGATACTCACTGGTGATGGCAGCAAAATGATGGAGCCCACAGCCGATACGGTCAACTCGCACTTGGGGCGTGAATTCAGTGCAGCCAAACAGTGTTGGTGGGATCATCTCTGGCAGCCTGGACTCAGAGAGGTTACATCCTTTCCCCAGAATCCCGTAACCCCACACAAAGACGTTGCCGTCACCTGTAAACAGCAAAGAAACATTCTTGGCAAATCTGAGAGATGTTCAGAGAGCACGGATACTCTTACGAACACTTGTAGATATTTAGCAACTGAAGGGACCCAGTGGACCAGCGGAGAGAACAGGATCATTGCTGGTGGTGAGTATATTAAGACTGCAGTCCTACATTTGAGACCCCAACAAAACCTTGGCAGTTCGAGGAAGTACCATTTTTGGATTTGTTATGATGGGTTTGCAATTTTGACAAGTTCTGAGCTAATGTGGCAATTAATAGGTGACTCTGAATCAGAGTGGACCCTGAACCACAGGGACAGTTATCACACCTAATTTCGCTCCTATGGGTACGTTGAACCCATCCCTAATGCACAAACCCATTATATGGAATGAAGCAGTATGTGGAAGTGGACAGAACACGCTGTTACACAAGATGACAACTTACTATTGAGGATGGCAGCATGAGTTCCACCACACGCCACGGACTTTACCCTCCCAAGTCCTTTAAACGGGAGCTGTTTTGGCACATTCACCTGCAAAAACAAGTTAAACTTAGAGGGCGGAAGTCATGCTTTAAATACATCCAAATTACCACAGCCGAGGCTTCAGCTGCCCCACACTCTTGTCACCATGTCCCAGAAACCAGGACGCCCTCCAGACCTTTCAACACCATTGACTAACCTGCCTGCGTGCCTGGGATCAGTCTCAAATACTGTGATTGCACTCAAAACACTGGGAGCATTCCAGAGGTTATGTGGATGTGGATTTTACTCAGAGACAAAGAAACAATTGAACAAAAAACAATTGAAAAAAATCACTTTGCAATTCATAGTTATACTACAAGAGTTGTAGACAAGAAAAAGTCACATCTTTGACTGGAAATAAAGGCTATTTATAAATGTTAGCCATCAAAACAATAATGTATAAGTTCCAAGTTCCTCAATGACATTATTTTTAAGCACTGCAAAATTAAAAAAAACAGCTTATACCATCAAAGGACTCAACCCTCACCCAAAACAAATCAGATAATTTGTCCATGAGGTACTCGATGGCTGGCAAGGACGTGGAGGCTGAAGGGCCTGTTTCAGAGTTGCAAGACCCTCTTACTCTATTAGGTGGTAGGTAAATTTCTGGAGAAGATTCCTCAAAATAAAATGTACTCGCGTTTAGAAAAGCATAGACCTATTAGACATAGTCAGCATGGCTTTGGGTGTGGGAGGTCCTGGCTCAAAACTGATTCGAGTTTTTGAGGAAGTGACCAAGATGATTGATGAGGGCAGTGGATGTTGTCTACATGAACTCCAGTAAAGCATTTGACAAGGTCCCTCAAAGTATGTTGGTCAAGAATAAGTCAAGTGGGATTTAGTGAGTTGGTAAGTTGGATACAAAATTGGTTTGGTCACAGAAGACAGGGGATTGGAGGGGTGTTTCTTTAACCGGAGATCTGTGACCAATTGAGCTGGGGGCTCCGATTTATGATTATATACATTAATGATCCACATGAAAATGTAGGTGGGCTGATTAGTAAGTTTGCAGATGGCACGAAAATTGGTGTTGTGAGAACAAGGAAGGTTATCAACGCGTACAGCAGGATATAGATCAGGTGGAAATGAGGGCAAAGAAATGGCAGATGGAAATTATTCCAGACAATTGAGAGGTGTTGTACATTGGAAGGTCAAATACAAAAGGAAAGAATGAAAATGGCAAGACCCTTCAGAGCAGAGGGATATTGGGTGCAAGTCTAAAGCTCCATAGAAGTGGCAACACAAGTAGATAGGGTGGTTAAGAAGGTTGCCCTCATTGGTCGGTCATTGAGCATAAAAGTTAGGAAGTCATGTTAGGAAGACATTAGTTAGGCCACACTTGCATTATTGTATGCATTTCCAGTTGCCACAAAGGACGTTGGGGCTTTGGAGAGGGTGCAGAAGAAATTCACTGGTTATTGAGCAAAATAAAAATAACTGCTGGAGGAACACAATGGGTTGGGCAGCATCTGTGGGGAGTCCGGGTTTCTACTTGAGACCAGTCCGAATAGTTCCTCCTGCAGTTTTTTCCAGCAAATGGAGTCTCTTGTGTCCTAGTCTCGTCTGCATATTGCCTGGATCAGAGGGTATTAGCTGGAAGGAGAGGTTGGACAAACTTGCACTGTATTCTCTGGAGCATCAGAGGCTGAGGGGTTGACCTATAAAAATATATAAAATTATAAGAGGCATCAAAATGGCAGTCAGAATCTTTTTCCCAGGGTGGAAATGTCAAGTACTAAAGGGCATAGATTTAAAGTGAGAGGGCGAAAGTTTTTTTATTTTTTAAAATATTTTATTTATTAGAAGTATTGTACATTGCAGTGATATCAGCCAAAAATAACATAATACACTCCCTGTACCACTTCTTATTTTAAACTTTAAAAAGAAGAAAGATAGAAAGAGTTAGATAAGATAGTAAGTGCGTGAAAGAGTGATCAGGAGAAACCCGTAGGAGTAAACCACGAGAAAGAGTTAAAAAGAAAACCAAAGAAAAAGAAAGAGAAAAATAGAAAACAGAAGATATAAGAAAGTAAAGTAAGATAAAAGGGATGTATCTACTTCGTATCTTTACACACTCCTCACCAGGTCCTGAAACCATTTTTTTTCAAAGTTATGTTACACCCTATGCTTGTAATAAGTCGATAAATGGAGTCCAAATCTTTTGGAAATGGTTTGATTTGCCTGCTAGGAGGAATCTCATGTCTTCCAGGTGTAACATTTCGGACATATTTGAAATCCACATTTTAATCGTTGGTGTGGGAGCGTTTTTCCAGAATTTAAGTATACGTTTTTTTGCCATTATTAAGCCGTAATTAAGGAAGCTCTTTTGGAATGAAGTCAGCTGAAAGCTGGCTTCCATTGTTCCAAAAATAATCAATTCTGCGTTCGGTTTCAGTTTTATTTTTAATAATTTTGTAAAAATTTCAAAGATTTCATTCCAAAATTTTTGGATTTTTATACAAAAAACAAAGGAATGTGCTATAGTTGCTTCTTGGGATAGACATTTATCACAGATGGGGGAGACATTTGGATAAAATTTACTTATTTTAGTTTTAAATTGGATTAGAATATGTCTTACATTGTATTCCAAGTTTTAAATTGGATTAGAATATATCTTACATTGATCGAGCATTTGTGCACATATAGCAAGTGTTTATCCCAACTCTCTTTCGAGATTTTTATAGCTAGTTCTTGTTCCCAATCTCTTCTAATTCTATCAGATGATGGTATTTCTATATTTAAGATGATATTATACAAGTATGATATTAAATTAGTTGATTCCGCCTTTATATTCATTGCTTCGTCTAATAGGTCTGGAAGAGGGCGAAAGTTTAAAGGAGATTACATGACCAGTTTTTTTCCTTCATACACTGAGTGGTATGTATCTGGAACATGCTGCCAGGGTTGGTGGCATGGAAGCAGATACAATAGATACATTTAAGATGCATTTAGACAGGCACATGAACAGGCAGGTAGACCACTTGCAAACAGTGGGATTACTTAGATTGGCATCATGGTCAGCACATTCATGATGGGCTGAAGGGCCTGTTCCTGTGCAGTATTGTTTTATGTTCCATATTAATCCATGCCTACCTGCGTGGCCTCAGTAACTGTAGAAAGCTGCAGATACTCAGAGTTACCCCAGCCAAACACGCCCCCATCTTTGGATAAAGCCAAACAGAAGTCTCCGTACGTTGCTACTTGCACAATATTCTCTCCAGCAATATCTCCCATCAGCCTGGTTGGTTTAGAGACTGCACTATTGTGACCAAGACCTAAGGAAAGAAAAATATGGGAATATTTACCTAGCTCACAAAGAAAGAGTAAATACTAATAAACAAAGCCAATGAAAATCTTTTCACAAAATATATATGCCATTAGGATAGGAAGAACAGTTGTACAGAGGGAAATGGAGAGAAAGGAGAATACTGCTGGAGCGAAAAAGCACATTTGTTTATTTGTTTAAATAAAGACGTGGAATCAGTCTGGGTGGAGGTAGGAATCATCGGGTGGTGGTTAACACTGGTGGGAGTTGTCTGCAGGGTTCCAAACAATTGTGTAATATAGGAAATGGCATCAAACAGGAGATTAAGGATGCAGAGAGCAAGGGTCAGACAGTAATCACCGGTGACTTTAACCAATATATTGATTGGTGAAAGCAGATCAGCAATAATAATGTGAAGGAAGACTTCCTGGATTGTGCACATGGTGGCTTGTTATACCAGTATGTCGAACAGCCAAATGGAGGACAGATACTGGGAAATGAGAAAAAGTTGGTTTGGAATCTTGAGATATGTGGTTTAAGAGAGACTATATAACATGAGCTAGGAATCCCATCCTGAGATTCCAGTGCACAGGATCAGCCAGGCTGCCCAGCTGTGCCAGGCACTGGTGATCGCGAGCTGGGCAGTTCCCAACCGATGTGCCCGGATGGACGGGGTCAGTGCAATGATGTGAGACTATTTCCCCCATTCCCCCCTCAAGCCCGCTCTCACAAACTTCACATCGCTTTCTCAAATTTGACCGTAGCAGCACCATTAGGTTGCTCTAGTTTCTTCAATTTTGAATAACTACTAGATCACCTGAATTACTGTTAGATTTCCCCCAGGATGTCACGGTTTCTTCCCATATCTTAAAGACAGTGGGTTAGAAGGCTAATTGGCCGATGTAATGCGAGAGTGAGTTGATGGGAAAATGGGTAGAATAGGTTATTGATAAATTTAGTGGGGCAATGGAATTGTCCTGTTGAGTTGGCATGGACTTGATGGGCCAAATAAGCTTCTACTTGTATGGAAACATGGAGATATTACAAATTGTTCAACCGAATCTTGCAAGGATCAGGTCAAACTCTGGGTAATCAAAATCCCCACCTGTTTGTCCGTCAACGCCCCATCCACAGGAATACATCTCGCCTTTGTCCGTTCTGAAGAGGCTGTGATCTTGCCCACAAGCAACCTGTAAATCAGACAGCACGTTGATTAATAGTTTGCAAACTAGAGGCATGCGGCACCAGAACTCTGGCATCACCTCAGCTCAAAGAATCAAAGTTAGAGCTTCACAGTCACCGTATCAGAAGGCCTGACATCTTTATTTTTATCCTGTATGTCTGTGCCACAATTTTAGATTTTTTCTGCCTATTGACTCTGGATATTTCAGCTGTTACTAGACTTTGTGGTCAGGTGGGCAACGAGAGAACTTGTGAGCTCTTGCTTCTCTGCACATTGATGTTGAACCACTGAAAGAGCCACTGTCTGAACTACCAGTAATAGCAACCACCTTTCCCCACTCCTGAAAAAGCTTTGTTCCCGATGCAACAACTTTGGAACATTGTTTTAAAAAGTCATAGAGTTGTACAGAACAGAAACAGACTCCTTGGCCACCACTTCCATACCAACCTCACTGTCGATTTACATTGATCCCATTTGCCAAGATTAGAACTATAGTCTTCTATACCTTGACTAAACGTATCCTCAACGGTGATTATATCTGATTCCACCTCCCTCTGGAAGTAACATCTAGAAATCAACTAATCTGTGTAAGAAACTTTCCTCTTAGATTCACTTTCAAATTCTTTCCTCACCTTAAACCTATGCCACCTTGTTTTTGATACCCCTATCATGGGAAAAGGATAGGGTCTATTTACCCAATGTCTCTCATAATCTTTTACTCTTCTATCAGCTGATCTCTCAACCTCCTCATCTCCAGGGAGGTAATGTGGCTGGCACATGACGATCCTCTGAGATGTCTCAAAACCACTGCTGGAACATATAAAGAAATTATTTCAGACAAACATCCAAGGGTCAACCTTCCGAAACCCTTGTCACAGAATCATTGCGTCAGAACCACCTCAGTCCCAGAGCATGTCCTGTCCTCAACAAGATACACACAGGGTGAAGCTGGTGGATCTTTCACTGAAAATTGGGCATCTGCAAGGTGCTGAGGACAACGTGTTGCAGTGGAATTTATTTCTACATAACTTGTAATCTGCCAACATCCCTTGTCGACCAACTCCAGTTCGTGACAGTCAGTTGGAGCCTGGCACTGACCCCACATCCAATGGTTCAAAGATCTGCCGTTCCTTGAATGGTGTCAGCTACTAAACAGCTAGCAAAAGAAAGAGGCTTCCAGAAAATCCCATGTTGTGGGGCACAGCACACAAGTACAAAAGGCAAGATTCAAGCATTCTCAACAGCCAATGCTGTGCAGCAAAGTCGATATGAATAGACATAATCGTGCTCCAGAACAAGCTGCAACTGCAACCATGCTATTGACAAAACACCTGCACGCACATGATAAAGTGGAATATTATTCAGATAGGCCCTGTTCAAATGAAGCACCATAAAACAAATCCACAAATTACTGCCTGTGTAGTCTGATCATCAGCGAACTGGTGGGAGCTGCTGTCAGCAGCGCCATCTAGAATTAGGATCAGATGGGAGTGTGCAGTATAATCTTTTGCAGGACATGTGGAGGATTGATGAATACATGGCTTGATGAATGAGTAAATGGTCTGATAAATTTGAACAAGCCACAAATGCAGACAGGAGGCAGGCGGGCACGTGGATTGCTGTTTCTCATGGAGTGGGGCATGAGTTGTGCCAGACATGGATAAATTGTCAAAGTGCCCAGGACAAATTAAAGAACCTAGACAAGTTCAGAGAAAAATGACCTGTGCTTAAAGATGTGAACATCTGCACTGAAAAAAACACGTTTTGAAAAGTTCCAGTATTTGAGCTTAGCTTCTTCCTAAATCATTCACACAAGAGCCAAAATCCTGAACTTTGGCCTCCATTGCGTGGAAATAAGATTCTCACTAGAACTGACTTATCATTCCTAACGAGTGGTACATGGTTCAAAGGGACCATTACCAAGTCAGAACCAGAAGCAGCACTTTAGTAAACAATTAACAATTACATAAGTTAGAAACTATGGCAATTCTTTGTTCAATGTTTCAAGATATTTTTCTTCCACAATTTCAGAATCACACACGTTTCATAACATTAAAAGGAACAAAGATATTAAATATCACCTCAACAACTTTGCTGTCCAAACCTTCAATACGGTGAATGATGTGACTGCCACTGAAAAGAAAATGAAATATTAAATTAATCAGAGGCACTGTGCGAGAACAGTAAAGATTGCATTAGAAAAGACTGAGGACTCTGGAGTTGTAAACCCAGAATGGCAGAAATCAGAAATGTATAAAGCAGGGCAGGAAGCCTCTTTGTACTTTGATCACTAAATATTGCACTCAAACAAATTATCTGCATTTTACAGGTACATGTATGGGAAAGGTTTAGCGCCAAATGTGGACAGGTGAGACGAGTGTAGGTAGATGGGGCAACTTGGTCGGCATGGGCAAGGTGGGGCACAGGGCCTGTTTCTGTGCTGTATGACTCTATAGTAAGTACAGTTCAGCGTCAGGAAGTAGATTATTTCGAGGAAGAAAAAGAGGAGAGAAGTCCACTCTCATTCAGCACCAACAGTTGGGTGATAACTGAGATTACAGAAATAGACCACTATTGGGGATTATTCAGGGAACCATGAGCCCTGTGACAATCCAAAAATATCAATGAAATGGTGCCAAAGACCAGAAAACTGTATGAGGACCATTTGCACAGCAGATTGCTGGTGGGAGAATTCCAATGGAGGAAACAAATGACAAAGTCAAGAAATGCCGCAGCTTGGCAGTTCACAAAACCAAAATTCCAAACCCCTCAGCACTGTCAGGTGGATACTTCTGGTTTGCTCACAAATTATCAAAGAGGTTAACCACTTTGGTTGAAAAAAAGGTAGAGTATTTCTGAAAGTATGAAAGAGTGGGATTTGTTGATTTACAAAGTAATCTGGTCCTTGTATACCTGTCACTGTTGGCCTTCATACTGTGCACAGGAGGAAAGATGTCACAGAAAGATGTCATAGGCAGTGGGGTTAACTCAAATAGCTCAATATCTTAAGCCAATGAACACGACAGTCAGAATGACCTCTTTTGCGCCATACGTGCCTACGATTCTACAATAGCCAGATTGAGTTACATTAGAAATTTCTGATCTGATTCAGAAGGCATCTTACCTATAAATCTCACTGTCCACAATGTTCCTTCCGCACTGTCCATACGCATTGTTCCCCAAACTGAATACTGAAAAAAAGTTTCACTTTGTTACTGCTCTAAAAGCAGCTTGCAAAACTTCAGCAGAAGAATATCAAGGTGTGACAAAGTTAACAAGTGCTAGGATAAGACAAGGTAGCTCTGCACTAGCACACTACACCCCCAAATTCAATAAATAATAGTGCCTATCTGTGAAGCACTCAAAACTAATCAACACCTCACCCAAAAACACTTTCAGCCTGACAACATTCCTCACACCCACTACTGTCCTCCCCAATTTCTCTGCTGGACCCAGAACCCACTGATTTAGACAGACAGCAATGGTAGTATTTCTCCTGAGATACGAGATGTCCATAGTCAGCCGTCCTTGTCAGTGAAGCATCCAGGCAATGAGACTCACTGCTGCTCAGGAGACTGTGACCATCAGCAGTTGTTCAAGGTTATTCAAGTAATTGAGTTATTTAAGGTTGCCAATGTGGAACCTCTTCAATAGACGGCAATCCTTGACAAGGCAGCTGAAATGGCTGCGGGTGGAACTGAAGGTGGTACTTCCTTTTTAATGTGGTCAACCAATTCTGTCCCCTTCAACTATTACATTGATAACAATTAATTCTTCCATCAAATAACCCCAAATGAAAAAAATGAAACACAGCCAAATTTTTAAAGGGAACATATATTGGATTAGTTATGAACTTTTTGGATTATGTAAAGAGAACAGAGGTAAATGTGCTTAGGTGAAAAGAACAGTCCGGACCTCCTTCATTATCCGTCATCACCAGAGAGTGCGCTCTCCCACACGACACCTGCAGCACTCGTGTTTCCTGAGGCTTTTCCAGTGGCAATGGGACTGGGGAGGGTTCCAGGATGTATTCATAACCCTTAGCTGAAACAAATAATAAAATCATTACAAAAATCAGAAAATGCTCACACAAAGTGCTGGAGTAACTCAGCAGGTTATCTCTGGAGGATATGGGCAGACTTCAGACTGAAGAAGGGTCCCGACCTGAAGCATCGCCTGTCCATCTTCTCCAGAAATACTGTCTGGCCCGCTGAGTTACTCTAGCACTGTGAATTATTTTTCTTGCAAATCAGAATCTGCAGTTCCTTGTGTCTCCAATCGAAAAACGCTGGAAGCTCTCATCAAAATTGGGGGAGCTGCCCCATAGACTAGCCAAGAAGACACTCACTCCTGTCCTGCCGGCTCCTATGAAATCCAATCTGAGAATCGCTGTTCAGGCCCATTCCCCAGACCTTGGTAATGTCAGTGGTTTGTGAAGCCAGCAAAGTGAATCCATAGCCGCAGGCAGCAGAGGAGATCTGTTACATGAAAAAAAAACACTGTTTGTGTGATGAATACTTATATCATGCACCTACCAAGTTCAACAATTTGTCCTGGTCGACCCACACTGTTGCTATGGCCAAGAAAGCACAGCCACCATTCTTTCTCAGAAGAATTCGGAAATCGGCATGTCTCGAATGACTTATCAATTTCTGCGAATGTACCACCAAAAGAGCATCCTATTAGGATGCACACAGCTTAGTTTAGCAACTGCTCTGCACAAGGACTTATCAAGGACCACTCACACGCTGGTCATTATCTCTTTCACCCTCCCTCTCCCATTAGGCAGAAGATACAAAAGCAAGAAAGCACATGCCACCATATTCAGGAACAGCTTCTTCCCCCGCTGATCAGACTATTGAACAGACCTCTCATAATCTAAGAGTGTAGTTCTGATCTCTCTACCTACCTCATTGTGGCCCTGGCCAAATCCTGAGGGAGACCGTTGTCAAACTTCACCTGCAACAAAGTGAACTAATGTGACAGGTAAACCTAACTGACTTCATCATCACCTGTTGAATAACACCTGCACAGTTCTTGTGGAGACAAAATCCATCTTCACAGTGAGGACAGACACAAAAAGCTGGAGTAACTCAGCGGGACAGGCAGCATTTCTAGAGAGAAGGAATGGGTGAATTTCGAGTCGAGACCCTTCTTCAGACTGGTTAGAGATAAGGGAAACGAGAGATATAGTCAGGATGTCTATCAACATGTTGTGAGACCACTGCTGTGCCAAATGGGATAGACATATGACAGATCACATAGCTTAAAACTGCCGATCCATGATGTAGACCATAGGCAGCAACATACATTATCACAATCTAACCTTATAGCCTGACATATCAGCCCTAGTTCAATGAAGAAGAACATGACCAGAACAGCACACTAACAATGAGGCCCCATACCCCCTCAACCCAGGGCCAGTCCCGTCCCTAACCCCGTCCCCTGACCAGATCCACTGACCCTCTCGCCCCCAGACCAGAACTACTCCTTATCCCAGGATCACATCCCTTCCCCTACCCCGCCACACGCGGGTCAGACCCACCGCCTGCCTCAGGCCCGGCCTTTCCCCTCCACCCCACCGACACCTTCGGCCTCTCACCCGCGGCTCTGGCTCCGGCTCCAGGCGGTGCGGCCTGAGCTGCATACTCGCGGCTCTCTGGCGTGCTGCGGCGGGGAGGCCCAGGGCCCCGGTGTGGGCGAATCCCCACACGAACACGCGGCTCTTCCTACGGCCCTTCCCCATGTAGCGGACAGTCGGGCCTTCGTCCCGCTCCAGTACCGCCCGACCCGGCGAGACCGCCTCTCGCAGCCCCCGGCGCGGGGAGGCCGCCTCCCACAGCTCCCAGCACCGGAGGCCGAGAAGGCGCCAGCCCGCCGGTCCACTCCAGCATGAAGCCATGCGGCCCCGGCAACCTCCGGCCCAGAGTCCCGGTCGCTCCGCGGCCTCCTCAACCCAGGCCGGGGTCACAACAACGACAGGGCCTCGGTTAATGAGCCGGTGGACGGCCTGAGCCCAGCGCCCTGGTCACTGGGATAACCAGCGCTAGGGGTGGTTAGAGACTGATCTGGAGGGAAGAGGCGACTGTACACCTGTCGCAGACATAGACGGCGAGGGGGCGGAGGGAGGGAGGAGCCGAGCATCCTGCGAAGCAAATGCGAAGGGGAAGAGCAGCATCTGTGGCTTTGTTCATAAACTGCTGGGTCCAATGGTTTAAGTGGACTAAAGGGAATGCAGATGCTTCAATCTTCATCAAAATACCATGTGCTGGGTCAGATCGCATCTCTGGAGAATGGATAGGCAACGTAGAGGCAACAAAGGTTTACCAAGATACTTTCTCGATTAGAAAATATTAGCCATAAGGAGAGGTTTTCTGTGGTCCCAGAGGGGAGACCATGATGGAAGTATGTAAAATTGTGAGAGGCATTGTATAGAATAGATGGTCAGTCATTTCCCCCCGAAAAGAAATATCAAATACTAAAGAACATAACTTTGTCAGAGGGGGAAAGTTTAAAGCAAATTTGTGGCAAGTTTTTTTATTAGAGTGGTGGATGCCTGGTATGGACTGATGTGGTGGGATATGATAGCAATGTTAGAGGCATTTAGATTGACACATGAACAGACATGGAATTGGAGGGGTTTATACACCATGTGTATGCAGATGAGATTAGTTTAAATTATCATCATGGTCGACACAGACACTGGTGGTCGAAGCGCCTATTCCTCTGCTGCACTGGTCTATGAACATCACAAGCCTCGAGGGGTAAGCAGGAATCGATACCGAATTAAATTTCCAATCTCTGTAATATATAAACAACCAATTATTTCTCGATTCCAGAGTCTCACCAGTGGAAATGCACAAGTTGTGGAGGTGCAGAGGGATTGACTATCTAAAGAGAGAGCGTGATGCCCAGGGCTAGGAAACTGCAAATTGTTCAAAGCAGTGGAGGCCATTGGTGTATCAAGTATATAGATGGTAAGTGACACAGCAAGTGAGAATAAGTAAAGGCAGAAAGTTATACATTCTACAGGGCAAGAACAAACTGAGACAATGGGTCAAGCAGGACGTTCCTATTCAATCTCTTGGGGGAATTTGGGGGAAGTGAGCCGAGTATTGTTGAAAGACAGCTCAGTTGGAGGCCGAGGAGGGAAGACAAAAAGTCAATGATGATCAGGTAGTGCAGCTTGTTGTTTGGAGAATGGTTGCAATGAAGAGCTGGTTTGCTGTATCTACCAAACAACACCAGCCCTGCCTTTGTCAGCAGATTCAATGACAATGTCCGTCTGGACATCAGTATGTGGGGTGCTTCAAGTTCAGAAGGGAGGTTGAGAGGTAAAATGGCTGATTTCCACTAATCCCCTCCCCTACTTCCTAGCTACTCTAGATCTTGTTATCACCCAACAGCATGACAGTTGGTCAAAGTAGATTGAGACTTCTGAAGGTGACCAAGATCACTCGAGGATGGGGATCAACCAGAGAGGTAGGAAAGAAGTTGAATATCATGTTGAGCTCAAAACTGAAATGAGGTGGGAAAATATGGAGATGATGCCAAAACCTCTTGGAGGACTGTTTGGTGTGGAGTCAGAAATAGTATGACTAACCCAAACACTGTAACAACATGTAACAGTGTAACATTCCATAAACGTACAGGTTTGTAGCTTAATTGACTTGGGTAAAATTGTAAATTGTCCCTGGTGTGCAAGTTAGTGCTAGTGTACAGTGATTGCTGGTCAGCATGAACTCGTTGGGCCAAAGGGCATGTTTCCACACTGTAATCTCCAAAGGCTAAAGCTGCTTAGCCCTGTGGTCATTTGGCAAACCACCTATTACTTTGCAGAGGCTGAAGCCAATTCCAAACTCCTCTTGGACCACCATCAAGGCATTATTCATGCCTGCCTCTAACTGGGGAAGCTCACACATTCACCACCACCATGCTCCCTGAATTCAGCTGAGACCAATGTTTTTTGAGTGTGTGGCCCAATATACCAGGTTTATTCTAAATGTTAAGGCTCCTTAAGATTCAGGCTTTCTGGCATCCCTAAACGATGCCAGGAGTCTCTACATCCTCTTGAGCTTGCATGCAAGACATCAGGTCCCATCAGGCAAATATGGGAGTACTTGCTTAAGCCTTTTCTGTTGCTCTTCGGCTTGTAATGGAGTTACGTCTCACCTGCATTCCCCCCCCCCCCCCCCCACAGCCTAGTCTCTGAATAATAAAAATAATCCTACAGTAAAGATATAGAATAATTCATTTTAGAAAGAACATTATTATGGGAATAGGAAAATAAATACAATTTACAAAAATACATTAGACCTCTTGTTTGCATTTCATCAAACCAATGGATGGCTTAAGTTTACTGGTACTGAAATAGCATCAGATTTTTGATAATTTAGCCAGTGCATTTAACGAGCTCAATGCGTTTGACGAGCTCAATGCATTTTACGCACGCTTTGATAGGGAGAACACTGATGTGCCTTCCCGAGCCCCCATCCGCCATGATGGTATTTCAGTCAGTCACAGAGGCCGACGTCAGAAGATCCTTCAGGAGGGAACCCTTGGAAAGCGCTTGGACCTGATGGTATACCCGGTCGTGTTCTTAAAAACCTCTGCGGACCAACTGGCTGGAGTTTTTACGGACATTTTCAACCCCTCACAGCTGAGTTTTGAGTTTCCCACCTGCTTTAAAAGGGCATCAATAACACTGGTGCCCAAGAAGAGCAAGGTGACATGCCTCAAGGACTATAGACCAGTGGCACTAAAGTCTGTGGTGATGAAGTGCTTTGAGAGGTTGATTATGGCGCATATCAACTCTTACCTCAACAAGAACCTCAACCCACTTCAGTTCGCTTACCGCCATAACAGATCAACAGTGGATGCGATCTCACTGGCTCTCCACTCCGCTCTGGACCACTTGGACAACAAAAACTCATATGTCAGGCTGTTATTCATTGACTACAGCTCAGCATTTAATACAATCATCCCCTCCAAGCTGGTTACCAAGCTCTCAGATCTGGGTCTCTGCGCATCCCTCTGCAATTGGATTCTCGACTTCCTCATCCACAGACCAGTCTGTCCGTATTGGTGGAAATGTGTCATCCTCGATAACAATCAGCACAGGAGCACCTCAAGGCTGCGTGCTCAGCCCTCTGCTTTACTCTATACTCATGACTAGGTAGCCGGACATAGTGCAAACTCCATCATCAAGTTCGCCGCCGACACCACTGTTGTGGAATGAATCACTGATGGGGACGAGTCAGAGTATAGAAGTGAGATCGACCGATTAACCAAATGGTGCCAGCACAATAACCTGGCTCTCAACACCAGCAAAACCAAGGAACTGATTGTGGCCTTCGGAAGGGGTAGGATAGGGACCCACAATCCTGTTTATATCAACGAGACGATGGTGGAAAGGGTCAAGAACTTCAAATTCCTGGGCGTGCACATTTCCTAAGATCTTTCCTGGTCCCAGCACACTGATGCAATTATAAAGAAATCACATCAGCGCCTCTACTTCCTGAGAAGATTACGGAGAGTCGGTATGTCAAAGAGGACTCTCTCGAACTTCTACAGGTGCACAGTAGAGAGCATGCTGACTGGTTGCATCGTGGTTTGGTTCGGCAACTTGAACGTCCAGGAGTGGAAAAGAATGCAGAAAGTTGTGACCACTGCCCAGTCCATCATCGGCTCTGACCTCCCCACCATCGAAGGGATCTATCGAAGTCGCTGCCTCAAAAAGGCTGCCAACATCATCAAGGACCCACACCATCCTGGCCATGCACTCATCTCTCCGCTACCATCGGGTAGAAGGTACAGGAGCCTGAAATCTGGTACATCCAGGTTCAGGAACAGCTACTTCCCCACAGCCATCAGGCTATTAAACTCACCAACAGACTCTGAACTGTAACAGCCTATTGCACTTTATCTGTTTATTTATGTGGATATGTGTGGTCTATGCTATATAGACACACTGAACTGTTCTGTATTTATGCTTATAGAATACAATATACAATATTCTGTTGTGCTGCAGCAAGCAAGAATTTCATTGTCCTATCTGGGACACATGACAATAAACTCTCTTGACTTGAACAGACAGGAAGATGGTTTCAAAGGCAAGTTGACATTTCGCTCTCTCTCTGAACAGGGCCTTGAGTACATGTAACTATTGCCAATGCTTCACAGTGGAATCAGGCCATATTCCCCATCTTTATAAGTGGCCAGAGAGTGAAACATGCTCAGAAGAATGAGCACTGTCCTAACACCGAATTGAAAAGTGATAGCATCTTCCACAATCTTAGGAGTCCTCAAAAGTCTTATAGCTAATACCCTATTTTGAATTAGTGTTATTGTTATCATGCAACAAATTTTGGAAGTGTGAGGCCCGATATACCAGGTTTATTCTAAATGTTACGGCACCTTAAGATCCAGGCTTTCTGGCATCCCTAAACTATGCCAGGAGTCTCTATATCTCTTGAACCAGTGAAATATCATCAAGAATATCTGGTCATTATGTTTTTCTCTCTTATATCTCCTGGGAGAAAATACAAAAACTTGAAAACACAGATGTCCAGATTAAAAAGGAATTTCTTCCCCACTACAAAACAGGTCTCAGTTTTACTTTTTAATTCAATTACAGTATCTCCAATAGTGCAGAACTTCCTCAGTGTCAGTCTAGAATTTCTGTTTGAACTTCTGGAATGGGACATGAAACTGACATATTGACTCATAAGATGGGGTGTTAACATTGGGCCAGGTCTGAAATTGCATTATAGAAACAACTTCTCAGTCCTGCTCATAGTGATGTTTGTAATTTGACTGTATCAATCTTCTCCTTTGGGGAACTTTCTACATATTGACAGAGGTCTCAGTTTTCCAAATAAAAACAGAAAATGCTGAAAATACACCATAGGGTTTGCAGCATCTGTGGAGAGAGAAATAGTTACTGTTTTAGGTCAATGGCGTTTCAGAGTTCGGAAACTTTTGTTACAAAGATATACCAACCAGTCTGAAGAAGGATCTCGACCCAAAACGTCACCTATTCCTTCGCTCCATAGATGCTGCATCAACCGCTGAGTTTATCCAGCATTTTTGTCTACCTTCGATTTTTCCACCATCTGCAGTTCTTTCTTAAACATTTTGTCTACTGCACTGCGAAATCTCCTCAAGGTATGCCCACTTTGAAGAAGTTCTCCTCTCTCCGAAGACAGTTTAACAACCTCCTCTCTCACTTCCCCCCCCCCCCTCTGTGATTCCCAACTCTACGACCACATCTTAACCCAGACCAGTTACCACAGCCACGTTTGCTTTCTCGGGACTTGCCTGCGCCTCCATCTTGTAAAAAGTCTGAAGAAGGGTCTCGACCTGCAATGTCACCTATTCCTTCGCTCCATAGATGCTGCATCAACCGCTGAGTTTCTCCAGCATTTTTGTCTACGTAGCTAACATTAACATGCCATTGTCATCCTCTTGCAGTTAATACCATTCCCCATCATCCACTTTCCCATGGTGTTTATCTATCATTGACATTCCTTTAACTTTCCCCTCCTCTTTGAAACCTAAAACAATCTGTTTTGTAAAGTTCCCAATTTTGATTTGCTGAACTTTTCGAGCATTTTCAGTTTTTATTCAAGGTTTACAGTATCTGGAGATTTTTGCTATTTCTCCCTCAGGAAGATTTCTGTGAACTTACTGATTTATTTTATTTCTCTAACCCCCCCCCCCCCCCCCACACTCCCAGAGATGCTGTCTTCAATCTCTACGTCTCAGGGAGATGATCTGCGCCAGGCAAGGCTGAGAAAGGATATTTACAGAAGAATTGAAGAGAAAGATGAACGAAAATGATTTAATTTCTATCACAAGGTTTTCCATAAATTGATGAGTATCAGAATAAAAATATGAAACTGTTGTTAAACATCACAAAAAGGTTGAATGCGAAACGTTACAGAGTGTAGGTTTCTATAAATAATCAGTCAACATGCTGCAAATGGAAGCAGAATTACACCTGATGGCTTCACAAAACAATGGTTGTGGGAAATCACATTTTATGATTAAAAATATCTGAATATTTTGCCAGATATAGATTTTGTAAAATGGTAAATTGATGACAAGGATTCAATCTTTTATACTGATCTATGGGTCAGGCCCATTGGTGCCAGGTTACAGGTCTGAAGAATGGTTCCAGATCCACAGTGATACCCACACCTTGCCAATTACCTCCAAAGATACCCAAGCACATGGTGATGCGGTTTGGTGGCACGGGCTGCCAGGATGAGTCTCAGGGACAGACAGTACCCTCCTTCAGCTTCATGAGGTAGCCAGGAACAAAACAAAGAGGTGCAAAGGCAGTGGTTCTGGGGCACTGCAATATCACTGTGCAATAACATTAATCATGCAGCTGATTGGTACTGACCAGCTAAGCCTGGTCTGGTTTCATCAGGTGCACACAAACAAAGGCTCAGACAGGGCAGGGAGCTGAAATCAGACAGCAAAGCAGTGGCAGAGGGTCTAACCTGTGCCTCCCTGCTCACTGAATGGTGAAACTGAAACCCAAGAGCCATGAAGGATTTTACAATTATAAAGTTTGTGTGGTGGAGAGAGAGAGAAACTCTGTATAAGACTATCTGATTAGATGTTAACTCACTGGTTACATCAAATTAGGATTACAATCCAAATCTATCAGGCACAACTGAGGTCCACGAGTCACTGGCAACCTGTACCCCTGCCAGCTGGGATTCCTGAGCTCTCCCCGAGTCAGACTGAATGCTGCCTCAGGTTTACCAAGCTCACCTGATAATGAATGAATTGACTTTTCATTGTGAATTTAGGAAATTAACCAGTACCCATGACAATACGTACTGGTAACACGAAAGTAACACCTGGTTCAGCCTCCTCAGTGGCTGTGGGGGCTACATTGCATAACTTCAGAACTGAATTTACTCATCTAGTCAGAGAGTAGAGGGTTAGACACATAAAAGAGCTTGCATTATATAAAGTGTCCTTCCACAGCTGCAGAACCTGCCAACAGCCAAGAAGCAGGTAGAAAATGTGGCAGTCAGTCTGTGCACAGGTTTACACAAGCTCTTGACGTTTCCAAAGGTACAAATATTGACTAGATACTGGGAACATTTTCACTCATCTTTCAAATAGTGACATAGAACTTATGTCCAGCTAAGAGAGCAAACAGGATGAGCAACCCTGATAGGATGGCTGTAGCCCCCAGTTACTGCACCACAGGCAACCCATGCTGTGATTTCAAATTTCTGAAGCAGAACCTCAGACTCGGACATGAGTGCAACCTCTAAGCCACGGCTCTCAGTGAAATATTGGTGGAAAGTTTTTTTCCCCAACCTCCAGCTCTCTTTCCCAGTATCCGGCATGATTCACCTGTGTTCTACTACCAGAGGTTGATCTATCTGCTGTCCAGCAGCAAACTAACACTTAGAATACCAAGTCTCCGCTCTACTAGTCTCTCTCTGCTATTTCAAGATTCCAGTCATATAACAGTTCCTCTGCCATCACCATCCTGCAGCTTATGCCATTTCCTTTTCTGTTTGCCAGGATCTGGGAAACTCCCACCTCTTAAACAAGGAGGTTGGGAACCTCAAATATGAAACTCAGCTGTGACTGAAATTGTGAACGCAGAGCTATGACCTGAATGGGGGTTAACTGAAGCAGCGTACTTGTAAAGGTTGTTGAGATGTACCTTTACATCTGTATGTTGCAAAATAATGTAGAATAAATTAATGGAAGATGTTTAAAAAGACATCTTGCCTTCCAATTTACACACTTCACACTAACCAGCACAGTTCATATACAGTGTGAATCCATCCATCTTATCTGACATATAACAAGGAAATATATTCTATCTTGATCCAACCAGTTAACAAAAATAGGACACTGGAAGCACTTTATGCGGAAACTAGAGCACAAGAATGTCTCACAAACAGCAGGGTGATAAATGATCAGGAAATCCACTTAGTGAAGCCCACTAGGGAATAACTTACTTCCAGGAAAAGCCTCTGCACGTCTTTGAAATATTACCTTGTCATCTTACATATTGACTTGAAAGAACAAACAGTTTAATGTCTCAATTTAGAAATGGCAGTTTCCACTGCATGATTCTCTCCTAATATTGCTTTGAAGATCATCCGATCTCTGGTGTGGGGTTTGAACCCACATCAATCTCTCTCAGACAGAAGATCTGCCAAGTGAGCGAAAGCGGACAAAATAACTACACATGATAAACTCAGACCACCACTGGGTAATCATCTAAAACAGCTCTAAGTATACTTAGTCAAGTTAAAAGTCATCTGATGCCAGTAATGGATTAGTCTGTTTAACATTGCTAGTAATCTCACATAATCTGAATCATAAATGCAGGATTATGCTGCAGGTAGTTCAGTTTGACAAAATACACCGATTAAAAGATTGCTGATGTGGATTGTACTTGGTCTATGGAAAAACAATGTAGTACTGTGTTAATACAGCTCGGTACAGACCAAAGGCTCCATCAGTTGGCTTTTTATTCAGTAATTTCATGTCAAGAATCAGTGAGTTTGATGGTTGAATTCCGA
Source organism: Malacoraja senta (assembly GCA_038087875.1). Lineage (NCBI taxonomy): Eukaryota > Metazoa > Chordata > Chondrichthyes > Rajiformes > Rajidae > Malacoraja > Malacoraja senta. The sequence goes on from CM075982.1 coordinate 20,733,584, forward strand.
TTTCATTGCCAAAGAATACTTACAGTAGCCAAGTCTGACACCAGTCAGAGGCTGTTGATAAAAAAATTATATAAAAATTATGGCCACACATATGACTGTAACCTCAGATATTTGATCTTCTGCAGAACAATTAATGAGAATCTCAGATGTCCAGTTCCATGGCGCAGACCTCATTGAAAGTATCAGCTATTCCAGTATAATAGGCATAGGCACTGATGGCCAATTGTAATTCACCTTTGAAAAAGGCAGGTATCCATCACACAGGAGGTGCTGATAGATGGGTCATTGGCAATCTGCAAAGTTGTATATTTGGAAATGAACCAAGGTGATGGCAAGCAGTCAGAGGCAAAAGAGAACTGGTATGTCCTCCGAGGTTGTAAAGAGAGTGTGCGGCTGGCAGTTGTTCATGGCTAGCCTCCAAGTCAGTGCCCCTCGCCCCAGTTGAAGCCCCCAGGCCGGTCCTCAGGCAGTGGGTTGTAGTTGGGATCCTCTTCAGGAATATCAAAAATAGCTTTCCTGCCAATGAGAAACAAAAGCATGTTGCTGGGGCAACTGATCGTTTTTTGCATGATTGCTGGCATACAATTCCATGAATCAGCAGCAGCAGTAGGACTCTCAGCCACTTGAGCCTGTTCCACCATCTAGTCACTGATCTCACTGCAACCTCAAACATCACATGGGCAGCATGAGGAAGCAGGGGTGCTCAATACGTGAGGGGATGAAAGCTTGCCACAGGTTAATGAGAATGTGGAAGTGAGGTTGCAGTGAGATCAGTGCATGGAAAGGTACAGTTTAGGTCAACTCGAAAAGTTACCTATCCATGTTCTGCAGAGATACTGTCTGACCCGCTAAGTTACTCCAACACTTTGCGCCTTTTTTTTGGTTTAAGGTCACCTTAATTCTAACTGAAGATAGTAAAAATATCAGAAGGGAAGATTAGAGATTGGCTTGAAATGGGGAAGGATGGAGTGGACTTTTTTCTACAAACATATGATGTATTTTCATGTCATCAAACTCTATGCAGAGATCTATACTGTCAGAGAAGTTCATTGTGGAGTCATCAGGAACAAAGAAACCTCCATTAAATCATAAAATAAAAATCAAATAAAATCCACAGATTCAGAAAATACTCAGTAGGCAGCAGTAACTGTTGAAAGAGAAACAGAGTTTGGGAAGAATGCTATCAGAGGGGAGCAATGGTTAGGGACGGAAGAACAGAGTTTGAAATGAAATCGCGCCCGACCTTCGCGGGACCGTCGCGGCTCAACGCGACCACGAGGTCGCGTAATTTGCGTGCCAAGGACACGTAAATGGGACAGGCCCTATAGGGTGAAGCCAGGTTTGCCATGCAGAGAAGCTATATAAATCATCACATAATTGGTTAATCTGGGCAATTAGAATGAGTAAACAAACAAAGGAGCATTAAAAAAAAAAGCAAAATGCAGGGCTGTAGGTCCAGCCCACAGATCAGGCGTTGCTCATGGAGAGAGAAAAAAAAGTCAATATCACAGATACATGACTTACAGCAAAAAGGACCGGTGTTGCTACTGGCAGAGAAAACAAGTTACTTGAAGTTGCAGAATTCAACACCGAGTCCCCAAGGCAGACAAAATTGAGGTGTTGTCACTCAAACCTTGCTGTAATAGTGCAGGAGGCTGCTCTGTTCTCCTCCTGGACAGAGCTAGGATTAAGTTCCGCTAGTTTCCACCTCCCAATCCACCAGACTCTACATCTATCCTTTGCAATTTCCACCACTGCAATAAGATTCCATAGCCAGGCACATTTCCCCTCCTAACCACTATTTTTGCACTTTGAAGGGATCTTTCCTCTTCTCACTTCATTTATCTGTTCTTCCGTTCCCAACTATTTCACCCCTCTGATAGCATTCTTCCCATACAAGATGCAATACCTACTGTTTCATCTTTCCCTTCCAACCATCCAGGGGCCCAAACAGTCTATCCAAGCAAAGCAGCTTTTTCCACTCTAGTGTGCACTTTTTCCACTCTAGTATGCAACACTGTGATCTCTACACTGGAGAAATCAGTTTGTGGAGCACCTGTGGTCAGATTGTAGGGTTTTCTATTTCAATGCACTATCCTATTCCCACTCAGACCCGTCTGTTCCAACACAAGATGGAGGAACAACACTTCACTGTCAGCTGGGCAGGTGGTTGCCTTCAGAATTCAATTTTCTGAATTCTACAACTTCAGATAACTGTCTTTCTCTCTCTGTATTATGATGGGCCTGGCCATCATGCATGAGATTGGCTCAACTTTTCTCTTATTAACACAGCACGACCTGCTGGACATGTCTCATTTTCTAACTTATTTATAATCCCTTGTTTTGTATTCTCACTCTCTATTTGTGCATTAAATGGGTAACCCTGCATAACATCCCCACTGCAACCCTGGCCTCACCTTCAGATATATTCCCTTTGTCCCATCCATGATCTCAGCAACTTAAAATTAACTTGTTTTCACTCTTTTCCAGTTCACACAAAATGTCTCAGATTAGTTTACTCTGGTTCTCTTCCCATAGATAGTGCCTAACTTGGATTGGGTCGAGAAAAAGAGAAAAGCAATATTGTTTCCTGCATTTTGTTTGTATATCATCACATGTCAAGAGGAAAGGCTGATTCAATTAAGTGATTGACTTTTTCTACCAAATACCGCTGCTCGGGTACTAGTATATAACAGACACACTCAGTAACTGCTCTGATGCCTATATTGAAACTTTAGTAAAACTTACAAAATGCCTGGAGTCCTGATCAGCCGTCCTCCTCCAGGTTGATTTGGAAATACATCTTCCAAAAAATAATATATGTGGCCCACAGCAATTCCTAAAGTGAACAATAAACAGGCAAACTCAGTGCAGACGGCAGCAGACCTCAAGTTTCCAAAATAAATATCATCTCCTTAGTATGATCATCAACATGCTATGTGCTCTTAGACCCCCTCATTCAGCCTATTACCGTACCAGCTCATTGAAATCACAATTTAGTCCTTTGTGGTCATGGTGATCAAGATACCCCTTTATTCTCTGCTTGTAATCCCAGTTTTTGCCTATTCAACTTTTATCCAATAGTCTATGCGTTCTGAAAGTTACTAATACATTTTTTTAAATATTCCACACAGTTAGTGCATTTCAAACTATGAAACCGTAATGTAAACAAACGTCTTACCTTCCATGTGGACATATTTCATTAATTAAATCCGTCTCATTTGGTAAATGACAATGGAAAGTTGTTTTTGACTTACATCATCAAAACCTTCCCTTGTCATTTTTCCACAGTGACCTGGAAGCTTTAATTGTGAGTTTGTTATGCCAGGTCAGATTACTGGAAGCAATAAAGTCAGAGAGAAATGGAAAGGAGACAAGATATAGAAGTATGTGGCAAGGAGTTAGGGTTTAACTGTACTTTGTGGAAGGATGCAGGATTTAGGAGCAATGAGAGACGGGTAGTTGGGAACTCGGCACAAGACAGTATAATGCTCCAAGATCATAATAGGATATAAGAATCTTTAAAGGTTCTAGGATCAGCATGCAGCATTGACCAGGAAAGGAATCTAAATGCGAATGACAACTGTGCTTCTGGGATCAGGGGCCAAAAGACATATAATAGCAGCCGTGAAGAAGGCTGGAAGACCTTGGTCCTTTCCAGACCATCACACACTATTTCTCAACTGGATGCTATCCAGCCTGTGAGCCTCTCTTTGCACCTAACGTTTATCCTGATCACACCGTCCCAACGGGTTTCCATCATTCTAATATAAAATTATATTTTGTGACAGTGACTTGTAGTTCAGAAAATATCTTTAGGTTTTCAACTAACACATTAATTTACAAGTCATTTATTTTCTATCTTACAAAGAATCCAAAATTGCTGCTACACAGAGAACTATGTAGAAAATAAATTACATTAATGCAGTGCCCTTCATGTCCTCAGGATGTCCAAAGCACTTCATAACCAATGAGTGCCTCTGAGGTAAAGTCTCTGGTGCAATGTAGGAAAATGCAGCAGTGAAACAGTAAATTAGTTAATTTACTAAACAAGAGAGAACGTGCAAACTCCACACAGACAACACCCGAGTTCAGGATTGTACCCCGGGTCTCTGGCACTATGACATAGCTGCTCCAACAGCTGCGCCACCCATACAGGGAATAAAACAACAGCTGAATGTAATTAGTCAGAGCCACAGAATAAAGTAAACAGTTGGAAGCACTTGAAAATTAAAAAAAATAGTTGGCCAATTGACCCATCAAATCTGCCCCACCAGCTGATGAGATCATGGCTGATCTGCTCCAATTCCCAAATCATCTTCTGTGCCAGTTCCCCATAGCCATCAATTCCCCAAACTTTCCTCCATAAATATCCACCATAATCTAACTCCCGCAACCCCCAGGGATACAGATTTCCAGAGATTTACCTCCCTTTACAAGCAGAAACATGGTGGAACTGTGAAAAATGGGATATGTAAAGAAGTTAAAGAAAAATGTAAATGCAACAGGGAGAAGGGAAATTATTTGTGGCAAATGGGTCTGGATGGGCCAAGGCAACGACTTGAATTGGTGACCACACCATGATTCGGTACCATGTGAAACTGAAAAGGAGGGGTTCAGCCAAAATTGAAAAAATTTAATAAAACTAAATCCAATTCTAATGAGGGAAAGAAGGGAAGGGACAAATAAACTTGTCTAAGGACATAACCATAAAAACAAATAAACACGTGAGTGGTATTTTGGTGAGCCACATTCAATGGATAATGAAAATGATATTTATACTCCATAAACTATGTCTCTTCCCATTTCAACAGCTGCACATCTAACTGGTATTGTTACTGATTTATTATTAAGTGTCCTGAGAAATAGTGAAAAACTTAGTTTTGTGTGTTAGTTCACCTTTCCAAAATTCAAACCATACCCCTTTAATTGCCTTCATAAAAATTCTGTTGTAAGTCCACGTAAAAATATCCATGACTACAATCAAAACCATACACAAAAACACAGATAGTGCAAAGAGAAAGGAAACAGAATGCAGAACAGCGTGTTACAGATACAGAGAAAAAGCAGTTTAAAAATAGTGCAAGGGCTGCAAGGAGGTAGATTGGTGCGATGGAAGATTGGAGGAGGGCTGAATGAGATGGGGGGGGGGGGGGGGTGAAGAGAGAAAGGATATATTATTTGAATTTGAAAGGATATATTATTATTATTATATAGTGGCCCATTTAAGAGTGTGATAACAGCAGGGAAGAAGCTATCCTTGAGTCCGGTGGTACATGCTTTCAAACTTTCACACCTTCTACCTGACAGAAGAGGGCAGAACCGAGGCAACAGTGAAAGCACAACAGAGCTGCAATACGCAGTCCAACAACACATCAGAGGTTACAGGACAGGTTGGTAAAATTTGAATGCGCAATCGAATGCACAAATGCAGCATTAAAAAAAAACAACTTTAAAAGGCATATGTTTAAAATCTAAAATAACAACAGAAACTGCTTGAAATACTCAGATGATCAATTGGTGAAGGGTCTGCAGCCTAAAATATTAACTCCATTTCTCTTCCCACAGATGTGGTCTGAACTGCTGAACATTTCCAGCATTTTCTGTCTGTTGTCTGTTAAAATTCCTGGTGATTAATTCAAACAAAGACTTTGATCTACATATGCTGCAGCAGTAATTTCAAACCATAAAAAATTCTAGGGTTGATATTTTCCATTCAGGCAAAACAGTATTAGCTTAGCTTGACCTCGGCTTTTATGTGGTATAAATCTACTTGCTTGATCGATCAAGTGTCATGTTAACACCCGATGAGTCACCTCAGCCTCAGTATCCTAGGCATAAAAACTGACTGCGGCTTAGATAGACACAAAATGCTGGAGTAACTCAGTGGGCTGGGAGCATCTGGAGAGAAGGAATGGGTAATGTTTTGGGTCGAAACCTTACGGCTTGGGGCTGATTTGAGACTACTAACAGACTCAATCCCATCTAATAATTCCCTTCTGCATCTTATTTTATTCTCCTTTCTCTTATTTGCAATAAACTTAATTTTATGTTCTTTAGATTCTGTAGGAACTTTTATTTTTACACGCAGACAATGGTAGGTACCTGGAATGTGCTGGCTGGGAAGGTGGTGGAAACAGAAGCAATAGCAATGTTTAAGAGGTATTTAGATAGATCATGTGCAGGCAGATGTACATTTAAATTGGCATAATGCTGGTCTACAGGACCTGTTCCTATGCTATATTGTTCTACCTTCAATCCGAGAACAATAGAAATCTTGAAGTCAAACAATGGGAGAAGTAACTAGAAGGTATGCAGAGAATTAGCTGACACAATCAGTTGGCACAGAAAGAATGCAGTTAGCAAGAGAGAGGCAAGGGGTGATTATTATTATGCATGTGCTGGTTCACAGAAGTGAGTAACAACTGAATCTAAAATGCTCTCTAAAGATGAAGTTAAATGGGTACAGACCAATTAATAAGAGATGGGGAGCCATGATCAAGTTATTATTAGTTAAATTAGTTGAGAGATGAAAGCTATGCGCACCATGTGAAATAGGAGTAGAAGCCGTCTATTCGGCCCCTTGAGTCTGTTCTGCCATTCAGTAAAATCATGACTGATCCCACTTTCTCCCTCCAATTTCCCATCCTCTTCCCATAACTTTGATTCACTGGTTAAAAATCCATTCATCTCAGCTTTGAATGTATTTAAGGAATCAACATCCACAGCTTTCTGGAGTAAAGAATCCCAAAGGCTCACAATTTTGAGAAAATAAAATGTTCCTCATCTCAGACTTAAATACCTGCCCACTTATCCCAGACTTCGAAGAAACATACTGATAGTATTTACCCTATCTAGCCCATGAGGAATTCCCATGAGGAATTAAGATTGCCCCAATTCTTTTGAAATCCATTGAGTACAACTGAACTTGTTCAATCTGTCATATAAAACAATCCTGCCATAATAAGGATCATCCAGTAAAATTCAGCAGAAAATCTGACAGTGTAGCAGGAACAATATAATAAGTAAAATTCATATGGTTAATGACAAACTTATACATTAATGAAGCCTAACCCTGCTAACCCCACAGGACTTTCATTGATATTTGATTTAATCTAATGGATAACATTAAGTTCATAAGACATAGGAGTAGAATTAACAACTTTTCCTTCGACTCTTCCCACTTCCTCCAAGTCCAAGGCATAGCTATGAGCACCCGCATGGGCCCCAGCCATGCCTGCCTCTTTGTAGGATACGTTGAACAATCCCTGTACCAGGCGTACACTGGCCCTATCCCCGAACTATATCTCCGTTACATTGACAACTGCATTGGTGCTACCTCCTGCACCCATGCAGAACTCATGGACTTTATCAACTTCACCATCAATTTCCATTCTGCACTCAAATTTACTTGGACCATCTCCGACACCTCCCCTTTCTTGATCTCAGTCTCCATCCCAGGAAATAGACTATCGACTGACGTCTATTACAAACCCACTGATTCCCACAACTATTTCGACTACAGTTCTTCCCAAACTGCTTTCCGAAAAGACTGTATCCCCTACTCCCAATTCCTCCATCTGTGCCCAAGATGAGGTGTTCCATACCAGTACATCTAAGATGTCCTCATTCTTTAGGGAATGGAGGTTCCCCTCTCCAATCATAGATGAGCCCTCACTCATGCCTCCTCGGTACCCCACAGCTCCCCTCTTGCTCCCCCTAGTCGCAACAGAGACAGAGTCCCCCTAGTCTTTACCTTTCACCCCATCACGCCATCGCATACAACACATAATCCGCCGAAATTTTCACCACCTCCAACGGGATCCCAACACCAGTCACATCTACCCATCTCCACTCTTTTCCGCCTTCTGCAGAGACCATTCCCTCCCTGGTTAACTCATCCCTTCCCAACCAAACCATCCCCTCCCCAGGTACCTTCCCTTGCAACCGCAGAAGATGCAACACATGTCGCTATACCTCCTCCCACGACTCTTTCCAGGGACTCTGACAGTCCTTTCAGGGTAGGCAAAGGTTCACTTGCACCTCCTCCAACCTCATCTACTGCATCCGTTGTTCAAGATGTGGACTCATACCTCAGCAAGACCAAACGTAGACTGGGTGATCGTTTCGCTGAACACCTTCGCTCAGTCCGCCTGAACCTATCTGATCTCCCGGTTGTTAAACACTTTAATTCTCCTTCCCATTCCCACACAGACCTTTCTGTCCTAGATCTCATCCATTGTCAGAGTGAGGCTAAATGCAAGTTGGAGGAACAGCATCTCATATTTCGCATGGGCAGCTTACAGCCCAGTGGTATGAATGTTAATTTCTCTAACTTCAGGTAGCATCGGCAATCCATCTCTCTCTATCCCTTCCCCACCCGTCACACTAGCTTCTCGTTTTAACCCAACAAACAATGGCCTGTTTCCTTTATCATTGTTACTTTTTTGAATATCTTTCATTCATTATACTTTATCTCTCTACATCATCGTCTATATCACTCGTTTCCCTTATCCCTAACCAGTCTGAAGAAGGGTCTCGACCCGAAACGTCACCCATTCCTTCTCTCCAGAGATGCTGCCTTTCCCGCTGAGTTACTCCAGCTTTTTGTGTCTATCTTCAGTAGAATTAGGCCATTTGGCCCACAGTCTGCTCCACCATTAAAATCATGGCTGATCTATCTTTCCCTCTCAACCCCATTCTCCTGCCTTCTCTCCGTACCCTTTGACACCCTTATGTCTGCAGTGTTGCAAACTGTAGTCTGAACAATAATGAGTAATAACTTACAAAAAAGATGTCAGGCCAGATCATTCATTCACAAATAAAATCTTACATTCTGCATATGCCACATATTTGAATTAAGAAAAGCACCTGGTCTAAATATGACACAAGATTTCTCTCCAGTATCCTCCCCAAATGACATACATAAATTATGAGATATAACAAGCATGGACAGGCATTAAAATTCAAAGCTCAAATACCAGAAAACATTGTTGTTTAAGTGGTTCCTTACCTAGCAAATCCACTATGATTGAATTTCCAAGTAATAATGAGAAGCCCATTAGTACCCAGGGCAGAAAAGGAGCCTGAAAATTAAGGAGCCCAAAAAAGTTCAACCTCACATAAGGATTCCTCCTGCTCCAAATATACACTAACATAATAGTGAAGGCTTGGCCCAGGAACACCAGGTTGACAAACAGGCCAAAAACCTGGCACAAAATTAAGGAGAGTAACTGGTTTTAACAGCAGTATCAGAATCCAGCAAGGAAAATTGGGAGAGGAGAAGGGTAAACAAAAGAGAAACCAATCAGCATCAGACTACAAATCATGTGCTTTCTAAATCAGAATGCTGATAGAACCCATGTATTACTAAGACGGAGACACAATTGACTACCAATGCTAGAATCTGAAGTCAAAACTGCTGGGGGAATTCTGAGTCAGACATTAACCGTGGAGGCAAAAGAATGATTGATGTTTCATGTTGGAACCTTCCATTAGAACTGAAAATATAGAGGGAAGATAACCTGTATAGAGAGGGAGGGATGAGGCAGGGACTTGGAGGTGATTTGCGAAACCAGATGAGGGGAGAAAATGATGGACAGTTAGAGCCTTATGGGAGTGTAGAGGCAGAGGCTGGAAATATGGAACCAGTTAACGAAGAGATGATGGGGAGACACACCGGGATGGAAATGGGATAACCTCTTGTCTGTAAACTTCCCACTTCATCTCCATCAGCTTATCATCACCCCCTTATCTGATTCCACCCATCACCTGCCAGCCCTTATCTTACAACCTTCCTCTCTTTATTATGGCCATTTCCCACTGGACACTCAGTACGAACACAAGGTCTCAATCTGAAACATCTCACATTAATAACCTTAGAGTTGTGTATTCAGTTAGTTACTTAACTGATCCTTAAAGCAATTTGTTATTTTGTAACAAATATTATATATATATAGGCCATTAAACAAAGGCTGAAGGATACAGTCATCAAAAATCCATCGAAAAGGAACATAAAGACAAAATCTGCAGTGCGACCCCTGAACGATCCTTCTTCCAGCATTCGACAATACCGGTATCTTCAGTTGCAATAGTTAAGGCAATGTATATCACAATAAAAACACGACAAGCAAAGAATGCTTTTTTGATGGATGAACCAGCTCCAAACCAAATTGCTTTTGACTTGAAATGGACACATGTAGAATAGCTGATTAAAGGGAACATAAACTTCTGTGCCACAAAGCAGTTTGTTTTTCAAATTTCTAATTGACTATCCCAACAACGTTAAAAGGATACAAAAAGATCATATTAAACAAAAAATTAAATCCCACTGTACCAAAAAACAGGAAATTTGTAATTAATCGCCAAACCTACAAGAAAGAAAATACAAGTTAACATAAGAGTAAATCATAATACAATCGAACAAGTTTTATAAAGGGAAAATGACATCTGCTCCAGTTCTTCAAGTATGTACATATTGGGTAGATATGGGAACCATCAAATATAGTGTGATTAAATTTCATGAGTAAATATGAAACATACTGGGTGTGTTCATCGGGGATATACTTTCAGTATCAGTTGTCTATTTCAGACAGAGACAAGCAGGATTTCCTTTCTCAGGGATCCTGAACTCTTAGAATTCTCTATTCTTATTTTCAGACTGGATGGACACATGGCAAAGATAAATGTACCTCCTCCGTAATAAGCCAGTCAGAGACAATTATTGATTGTCATAGATTGTGACAGGTGGTGATTTACTGTGTGGGGTAACCATAAAAGGTTATGATGAAAGTTTGGCACTGGAGTTTTTTTAAGACCAGAAGAGAACACTTAATCAGGAGCAGAGTATTATTCATGCAGTATTACTTGTGCAGCCTCTAGATTCTTGCACACAATACAAAAATTAGTGCATACATTGTTTCTTAATATATTAGAGAGAGAAACACAACACTTACTTGATAGTGCTTAAATATTAACTCGGGATTGAAGTACAACTGGAATGGTGTGATTATTTCTAATTGCTGAAAGGAATGAAAGACACAATTGTCATCAACAAAAAAATATTGGTATTTTCTAATCATGCATAAATCAACCTAAAGTACTCGAAACAATGGATCACTTTAGAATTGCAGCCACAGTCCCAATGCATACACACTCAGCAAATAATTCAGACCATAATAACCATAAGTATTTGGAACAGAATTAAGCCATTCGTCCCTTTGAGTCTGCTCCACCATTCAATCATGGCTGATCTATTTTTCCCCTCTCAACCCCATTCTCCTGCCTTCTGCCAGTACCTTTTGATGCTCTTACTAATCAAGAACCTATCAATCTCTGTTTTAAAAATACCCAATGAGTTGGTGTCCACTGCTGTCTGTGGCAATGAATTCCACAGATTCACCACTTCTGGCAAAATAAATTCCTCATCTCTATTCCAGAGGTACATTCATTTTGTCAGAGGCCGTGCCAGCTAATTCTAGAATATTCCACTACTGGAAATATCCTCTCCACATCTACTCTATCTAGGCCTTTCATTAATTGGTAGGTTTCAATGAGATCCCCGTTCATCCTTCTAAACTCCAGCGAGTAAAGACCCAGAGCTTTCAAACACTTCTCATACTTTAACCCAATCATCCTGGGATCATTCTCATAAACGTCTTCTGCACCCTCCCCAACGTTTCCACATTTTTCCTGTAATGAAGTGACCAGAACTGAACACTATACTCTATAATATAGTCGAACCAAAGTTTTATAAAGTTACATCATGATTTCTTCACTGTGATATTCAATGTCACAACTGATGAAGGCAAACATATCATATACCTTATCCTTGTGTTGCTACTTTTACAGAACTATGGACTTGCACTCCAAGATTCTTCTGCACAATTTAATCAGACTAGATTAGTAAATTTGCAGTCAAAACGTAAATTGGGAGGCTTATGGATAGTGAGGAAAAATGGCAGATACAGCGGGATATAGATCAGTTTGAAATATGGCAATGAATTGGCAGAGTTTAATTCAGAGAAGTGTGAGATGTTGGAAAATTGAAAGGTATACAGTGAATGGCATGATCCTAGGAGAATTAATGTACAGAAGGACTTCAGGTGCAAGTCCATAGCTCCCTAAAAATGACAACGCAAGTGGATCGGGTGATAAAGAAGGTGATGACACGCTTGGCTTTATCAGATACAAATGTTAGGAAATCACATATAAACTGTATAAAGCTTTCTTTAAGACACATTTGGAGTAATGTGTGCAGTTCCAGTCACAACACTAGAGAAGGATGTGGAAGCTTTGGAAGGGGTGCATAAAAGGTTCACAGAGATGTTCAATGGATTGGTGTATATTAGCTACAAGGAGAGGATGGACAAATTTGGGATTGTATTCTCTGGAGCATTAGATGCTGAGGGGATAGATTATAAAATTATGAGAGGCACTTATGATAAGGCAGATAGTCAGAGTATTTTCTGAAGGTGGACTGTCAAATACTAGAGAGTTTGCTTTAAGATAAGAGGGGGGAAGTTTAAAGAAGGCGAGTGTGGCAAGTTCTGTTTTACACAGTGGTTGATGCCTGGGACATGCTGCCAGGAGAGGAGGTATAAGCAGATACAAGAATGGTTAACAGGCATTTAGAAGACCCCAAAGAGGTGGGAAATAGAGGGATCTGGACCACATGCAGGCAGAGAGAAATAGTTTATATTGTCATTATGTTCAGTGTAAATATGTTGGTGCATATCCTGTGCTGTTATGTTCTATAACGTGACCATTAAATCAAAACTGTCAAGTCAAGTTTATTTGACGATTTGCTTCCCCTGATTGATTTTTGCCTTTGTATTGTATTATACCATAATGAATTCCAATAACTGCCAACCACTAAATTCAAATTAATAGCCATATAAATCCGTTCAGCCGTTCATTCTTTTCAAAACAATGGGAAAATCCAGATTGAAAGATGATGGCCAGACTCTCTGCAATTTGCATCACAATACATGAAAACCAGTAGATGTTGGAAATCTGAAACGAGGACAGAAGATGCTGCACACGGTAGTATCAGGGGAAAAAGAAAGTATTAATGATTCGGGTCCTCCATAGTGCTGTCCACTCCGAAACATGAGCTGCTCCAACCGATGACACGTCCTGCAAAACCTGGACACGGAACGGTGTTCGAGTTCCCACTCGGGATAAGATGTACATGAGTACATCCCGCGTGTCTGAGGAAACCAAAACAACGCCACTTCCAAATCCTCTCTCCCACCACACACGCCATACTCCCGAGTTTCGAGCCGCTTTGGCGAGAGTCACATCCTGGAGCCTGGCGCGACTGACAAACACGTAAGCTCTCCGCCCCAGCCGGATGCCAGTGCACCAAGCCACCCACATCTGTCGCCAAGGCTCCGGACCTGCTCAGCCTTGCAACGCCGGAGCCTTCTCGGATCCCTGCTCCCCACAACCACTCCTTCCTGCTCGGGCCACCGGATCGTCCCCGAGCTCACGCCGGCGTTGTCTCCCCGCCCCATAAAAGCAGAGCGGGCGCCCAAAGCCACTGCGTGCTGCGCCCTTGCAGACCCTACCACGGCAGCGGTGGTGAGCACGCAGGCGGTGGTGTAAGCCCGGGTGACAAGCGGGATCTGCAGGTACTCCTGCTGAAGGCTCTGGTACGCCATCTTCGTGCTTCCGGCCAGTGCCAATGGCGTCACAGGGGGGAGCCCTCGGCACTTCCGGGCACCGAGCCCTCTGCGCATGTGCGGCGGTGGCTGGTTTCGGCGGGAGAGTGGATTCAGGATCGGAGGCGGTGTGAAGCAAAGATCCGCTATAGGAGGGGTAAGGAAGGGAGAAGAAGGACGTGGGCGCGGAGAGAGGAGTAAGAGGGAGAAGAAAGGCGGATGGAGAGAGGGGTAAGGGCCGGAGGAGAAGGATATGGGCGTGGAGAGAGGAGTGAAGGCAGAGGGAGAAGAAATATGGCATGGTGGATAGGGAAGAATTAGGGCAGAAGAAGGTCGGCACGGAGATTGGAGAGGGACGCGGCAGGGGGACGGAAAAGTTGGCATGGAAGGTGGAGAGGGGTAAAGGCAGAGGAAGAAGCAAGTCAGCATCAACAATGAAGAGGGTTTCAAGGAGAAGGTGAGGATGGGTCGTTTGTGCCAGAGACCATAGCAACGTAGCATTTGCATGTTGGCAGCTCTTTTGTTTTATTGTCATTTTGGGTGTTTTTCTGATTTATGAAAAGTATAATGTTGAGTACAATCTTTACATTGTTATTCATTGTTTTTGATTTATTTTTCTTTACACTACTTCCCAGAGTTTGAAATGGCAGACGGGTTGATGATGTACGAAACCCAGTTCTTTGGGTTTTCTCCACAGACCTGCGTTCTTCGAGTTCACAGTGGAATCCAGGATTCTCTGCTTGACGTGATGCTTGTTGTTGAACGAGTAATCCATAAGAAACTGATAGAGCTACCAGACAACAGTGTCACACCATCTCAGCTCCGTGCCTGTACAGAGAGCTTTCTCCAGTTGATGAAAGAACGTTTGGACTTGATCTTCGAAAGGGTTGAACAAGGAATTCTGCAGCATATATTTTATATTCCTGAAAATATTCTGCTTCCTGAAGACAGTGTTCAGGAACAGCACGTGTACACAGAGAAACAGTACCAGGAGCTGCAGATGGAAATTGCTCAGCTTCAACAGTGTTACAAATGTGAAATTATGGCCAAGCTCGCCCTTCAGAATGAGTTAGAAGAGCAAAAGACAACTGAGATTAAATTAGAGCAGAGGGTTCACTGGTTGAACAGTTTAGACAATACATGGAAGAATAATGCAGTTAGCAGCATTCCTGAGAGCCTGACCTTTGTTACAGAGTTGGCCCAAGAAATCCCAGCTCTGCTTGCAAAAATTGAAGAAAAGTACAAGGATGAAATAGAGCAGAAGCAAGCTCTGGGTGCACGAACAAAAGTTGAAGAAAGCAATTGGAAGCAGCAACAAAATGAAATGAGGTCATGAGTAGGAGGTGCAGTGGAATTTTTTTTTCTCCTCTTTGGATCATGTTACACTCTAGAATGGAGGGCTGTGAATGTCCTAACTGCAAAATGCACAGCAATTCTTGCTCTTATCCTCAGTGCAGAGCACAAACATTGCTTTAAACTTTGACATTTTATTTGCTGTTATTCAAAGGGCATGAGAATGACTAGTGTCGGAGATTCTCAATGCTGAGCAGTAGTTTGAATTCTTCTGGAAATTAAATGTTAATCGGGCTATGTAGTCAAAACTCATTAAAGCTTGTTGTATGTGGTTAAAGTCATTTTAAAGTGGAGTTTGCTGCGGTCATAGCCTTGATTCCATTTTAAATATATCTCAAATTAAGCCAAATTCAGGACATGTTCTCAGGAATATGCATTCGTATTGGCTATAAAGAGAATAGAATTGCCAGCTTTATGTTCATAGTTATAAAAAAAAATTCAGGATCTAGGTGATTAAGAAAGGGAAGTGGGTACTACTGTTGGTTAAAGAAACAATCACAGTTGTGAGAAGAAATAAAATGTGAGAAGACAAAAAATGAGCATTGGTACTGTTGTGTTATTGATCTCCATGCAGTTTGAATACAGAAATTGCATGACATTTTTAACGTGTAAAACCATGTGCAAGTAATATAATACTGAACATTTATTTTGACGGATAAAAGTCAGCATAGGAGGGGAAAAGAGGAAGAATTCATAAGTTGTATTCAGGGATAGTTTTTATTTCAAACAATATGTGGTAAGCCCAAAAAGAATGAATGGCAGGAAGCAAATCAGGATTTTATTTCTGAGAATGGTGTAAATGGTATGAGTAGAAGAGTATTTTGTAGTAGAAATTCCCAATGGATGGAGTAATGCTTTGCAAAAAGGAAGACTGCCATGGCCTTGGAGTGGTACTATAGTTCCTGGAACCAACATGCTGGCTGTTCAGTGTCCTTTCATAATGTCTAATTGCACTTGTAACACCTCAGATGGAAAATGAAGCAGGCAGTACCTATATGTAGTATGATCTGGTTAACATTTGGGCATGTGTTGGAAGGTACAAATTCCTGCACCACCAAAGTACAATGGCTACAGTATATCAGCTACAAAATGCACTGCCATTGCTTGCCTAGGCTATTCAGATAAAGTAAGTGATTATAGGCGAAGATAGAACTTCAAAGGGATTTTTAAACTTAATAGTTTATAATGTATCTTGGCCTGCATTTACTGCCCATCCCTAATCTCCCTTGAGAAAGTATACCACTACAATCCTGATGGAGGTACTCTCAAAGTGCTATTAGAGACGGAGTTTGTTTCCAAATTAGGATAGCTGGTTTTCATACCTTTGCCAGTATTGAACAATTGTAACCATGTGGGAAGATTACGTAAACTAGAATTTTATTTTGGAAAATGGATGCTTGAGTGAATTGGCTATATTTAAGAGGGAGTTCATTGGCTATATTTAAGAGGGAGTTAGATGTGGCCCTTGTGGCTAATGGGATCAGGGGGTGTGGCGAGAAGGCAGGTACAGGATACTGAGTTGGATGATCAGCCATGATCATATTGAATGGCGGTGCAGGCTCGAAGGGCTGAATGGCCTACTCCTGCACCTATTTTCTATGTTCCTATGTGAAGACTATCAAGGTATAACAAATTATGAAGGCTCTAGGTGAGTCTTATTCTTCATCTGCAGAGGTCAGCAACCATGAGCATAGATTTGGGTAGTTGACAGCTGAGACATTTTTGAAAATCCAGTGGCTGATGGAGGACACATTGGATGACTGAGAAATTATCATCACATTTAAAAAGTACCTAGATATTTTCTTGGACCACAGACCAGGTGCTTTTCAATCAGCAGGGGGACAGGATGGACCAAAGCTATAAATTCTCCCTGAGCTTGAACTCTACATTAATCAGCAAAACTTTATGGTTAAGTTAAAGTATGAATGAGGATCTCAATCTAGGCATAACTATGTCTGGAATCTTCACAGAATACAAAATTAAGGTGGCACAGCAGTGTAGTTGCTGCCTTACAGCATCAGAGAACCATGTTCGATCCTGTATCTAAACTTATACAAGATGGCGCCGGTGTGTGTGGCTGCTCGTCTGTCGCTCTGTTTGTGTTTGGTGTTTTTTGGCACTATACAGGTAAAGTCTCTGCTGGTGTACGACCGTCAATCTCTCCAAGATCTACGACATAATGTCGGTGCGTTTGAATATAATACCCTGCCACCGTTCTTATCCGGAACCTCGACTCACCTGGACTGGGCCTTGCCTCGAAGGAAGCGTCGCCGTCGCCGTGGAAAGCGCGGCGGTCGACTGGTGAGTTTTAGACTGGGTGCGCCCGGGTTCCCTTGTCAGCGACTTCTTCGTGGGCCTCGCCTTCGGGGTCTCCTGCCCGGTGCTTTTCAGCTGCCACCGGACCATTTCCTCCCAGAGGGTACAGAGCGCTGCCTGCCTGCTGCGGCCTGGAGAGTTGCCCGGACACGCCGCCTCGGAGGGGAGGGGGGCAGCCTCAAGGTGAGCCCGCTCTTCCGGGGTCTCCAGCCTGGTGCTTCTCAGCTGCCACCGGACCAACTCCTCCCGGAAGGTGTAGAGGGCTGCCCGCCTGCTACGGCCCGGAAAACTGGCCGGACACGCCGCCTCGGAGGGGATGGGGGCGGTCGCCGGGTGTGCCGGCTGCTTCAGGTTGCTCCTTTCTCCCCCCCTCCCCCCCTACCCGCTTACAATCGGAGGCTGCAGCGGGACCGACTCCGCTCCCCCTGCTCTCCTCGACTCCGCCATCGCGGGGTGAATATCCGGAACCTGCGGACACCGTCCCGGGCTCCCCGATCTGCAGACCTAAAGAGTCCATCCCCTTCCCGGGTTGGCCTGGTGTACGCCAGATCGCTGGCAAACAAGACTTTTATTTTGAGGGACTTCTTCTGCTCCCGGGCCCTGGACTTCCTTTGTGTGACAGAGACTTGGATCGGTCCTGGTGAGTGCAGCGCTTTTACTGAACTTCTGCCGGCGGGCTGCTCTTATTTCAACTCGCCACGGATGTCGGGCCGTGGAGGTGGAATTGCAGTCATTTATAAAAGCACTTTTAAATGCAAACAGTGCACTGCATTATCAACGTTCTCCAGCTTTGAGGCAACTTTATTTGAGGTGGGTCGCTCCGACACGGTGCTTTGTGCTGTCATCTACCGACCCCCCAAATACCACAAGGACTTTGTGTCTGACTTTTCTGAGTTTCTGGCTGGGATTATGCCCAACTATGACCGTGTCCTTGTGGTTGGGGATTTTAACATACACGTGTGCTGTCCCGATAAGCCGTTGGCGAAGGACTTTTTAAGTCTTATTGATTCTTTTAATTTTGTGCAGTGTGTGTCTGGTCCCACACACGAACATGGACATACATTGGACCTTGTTCTCTCCTATGGCTTGCCTGTATTAAACTTGGAGGTATGTGATAGTGTGTTTTCTGATCACATGCCTGTACTGTTTGATGTTGGTTTTTCCAGTGCTGCAGTTAGACCTGTATCGTCTGCTCGGCGCTGTCGGTCCTTTAACCCTTCTGCTGCTGGCCAATTCTCTGCTGCTTTCGATCAGCTCTGTGCCCCCTCTGCGTCCACTCCCCTTGGTACGGAGGAGATTAGTTCTTGGTTCCACTCCTCCTGCACAACTATACTGGACTCTGTGGCTCCTTTAAAAACTTTGCAGCCCAGAGCTAAACCCGAGCCCTGGTTTAGTGACGCAACTCGTACAGCTCGACGGGATTGTCGCAGAGCTGAACGAAAGTGGAAGAAGGACAGGCTGCAGGTTTCATCGCAAATCCTAAAGGACAGCTGGCGAAATTACCAAAATACTGTTAAAGAGGCCAAAAGATATTACCTGTCTAATATAATAGTGGCTAAGCGTCACGACCCACGCGGATTATTCAAAACTATTGATTCTGTTATAAATGCCCCACAGCCTGTTTGCTTGGAAGCATCGTCCGAATTGTGCAATGACTTCCTGCACTTCTTTATTAATAAGGTCGTTTCTATAAGGGCTCTCATCTCGGCTCCTGCCTCTGACCCCTCTGTTCCGGCCCCATGCCTGGTGGCATTTGAAAAGTTTGTGCCTCTGACATTGTCGGGTCTAGAGGATGTGGTTAGGCATATTAAGCCGTCGGGTTCCCCCTGTGATGCTGTCCCTCCTCTTCTTTTTAAAGAGGTTTTCCCGAGTATAGGGCAGTCGGTTCTCGCCATTATAAACAGTAGCTTGTGTTCTGGGGTTGTCCCCATAAATTTTAAACATGCTGTAGTGCAACCGCTACTTAAAAAACCAGGCCTGGATCAAACTGATCTGGCCAATTTTAGGCCGATCTCCAAGTTGCCTTTTATTTCTAAGATCATGGAGAAGGTAGTTTATGCGCAGCTGAAACTCTTCCTGGATGAGCACAATATTCAGGAAGTTTTCCAGTCTGGATTCAAGGCTATGCATAGCACAGAGTCGGCTCTGCTAAGGGTCTTCAACGACATCCTCCTGGCAAACGACTCAGGTAATTATGTGGTTCTTGTCTTGCTGGACCTATCTGCCGCCTTCGATACAGTGGACCATGGAATATTAATTTCCAGACTACAGCACCAAGTGGGCATTTGTGGCAGTGCCCTGGGATGGTTCAGGTCCTATCTGGCAGACAGAACCATGCGTGTAAGCCTTGCTGGCTTTGAATCCTCCATTCCCTTGGTATATGGGGTTCCACAGGGCTCAATTTTAGGGCCCCTGCTCTTCTCCTTATACCTACTTCCTCTGGGCTCAATTTTAAGAAGGCATGGCATCTCCTTTCACTTTTATGCAGATGATAGCCAGTTATATATGCCACTCAGGAAAGAAGAAGACTATTCTCTAAAATCACTTCTGTCTTGTCTTGAGGACATTAAGTCCTGGATGGCCTTAAACTTTCTGGGACTTAATGAAGAGAAGACAGAGGTGATTTTGTTTGGCCCTAATGGCTGCCGTGAACCTCCCTTTGTTGATTTGGGTCCACTGGCATTGTCTGTAAAGCCAACCGTCTTGAACCTGGGTTTTAGGATGGACGGTGATTTTAAACATATAGGCGCGGTGGTTAAGTCCAGCTTCTTTCACCTAAGGAAGCTGGCAAAGGTGAAGCCCATTCTCGAGCGGGAGCATTTTGAAACAGTAATCCATGCCTTTATTACATCTAGGCTGGATTACTGTAACGCACTCTACTCTGGAGTCGCACGAGCTTCATTGGCTCGCCTCCAGCTTGTTCAAAATGCTGCCGCTCGCCTTTTGACTGGAACTCGAAAGAGGGAGCACATTACGCCAATTTTGGCCTCCCTACACTGGCTCCCAGTGCACTTTCGAGTTCATTTCAAAATTCTTTTATTTGTTTTTAAATCCTTGAATGGGCTCGCCCCGCCTTACCTCTCTGAGCTGCTCCACCTATATGCTCCTGCCCGGTGCCTCGGGTCAGCTGATCAGCTGCTCCTTGAGGTACCAAGGTCTAAGCGGAAGCTCAGAGGGGATAGAGCTTTTTCTGTTGCTGCTCCGGCACTCTGGAACACCTTGCCGCTGCACATCAGACAGGCCCCCTCACTGTCCATCTTCAAATCCTCCCTAAAAACATATTTTTATTCTTTGGCTTTCGACACTGGCTGAGGCATTGCCCCTGTTTTTAGTGCTTTTAATGTCTTTTAATTTTTAGTGTGTTTTTTATAGTCCTTCGTTTTACGGTTTTTAATTGTTTGTAATAGCTTTTTGTTCATGATTTCTCATGTACAGCACTTTGTGGCAACTGTGGTTGTTTAAAGTGCTTTATAAATAAAGTTATTATTATTATTATTATTATTATAAGTAGGCAGTGTTGGTGTTGGCCATATACGTGATTGTGCAGCTGGTAGACCAAACTGATACCCTGTTTGTAAAACTTTACATGTAATTTTTAAATATTTAGTTGGAGGGAACTCTGCCTATCCATTTCTGATGTTTAGACAGATAGAGGCAAGAAAGGATGCAAGAAGTGGCGATATTAATGGACAAAATGGAACTGAGCTGTATTTTGGATAAGTCACGAAGAACAGTTCGTTTGAGAAGAGGGATTAAGGTTGACACAACCCACCAGGGGTACCAATACAAGAGTGGAACAGAAGTCACTTCAAATGAACTGAACTGGATAAGTAAGAGTTTAAACAAGCCCAACACCTACAATGCACAGGCAATAAATGTTGGTCTCCACTTAAAATAAATTCATCTTGGTCTTTAAAACGCATAGAACTAGAAAGTAAACAGAAATAGAAGTTTTAGACATTATTACTGCTTCAAGCAAGCTTTTAGTTGCAACAAAATGGAATAAGGATAATATTTACAAAGTGTATTTTAATCGACATTTAAGACTGATACACATGGACTTTTGATTATTCATTCCACTCTGTCACAGACAAGTTAAGAGTTTGTATTGGTAGTCCAATGGTTTGGCTGGTTTCTGCCAATTATAAGAGATCTTCAAAGAATAATACAAATTCAAAAAAATTGACACTTTTTTGAAAAGCACTTGGAAAAGTGATTATATTGTAATAAATGAGCATCGTGCTTCAATCACAGTTTGGGCAATCACATGTAACATGAATCTGTTCACTATCTCCTAACTTTGAACCTTGGCCTTGAAGTTAACTAACGCACATAAACAGAATAAGTATATATTTTAAAAATCATTGTTTCTCTTATTTGATATCCAGGTGAATTAAAATGTTTGGAACCCAATTTTATTTGACTTTCAGAACAGCTGCAGCCAACAGGATCAGAGTGCATGCAGATTGGCCTGAAATCTGATAATCAAGTGATCCAAGAGACTGCAGATGCTGGAATTTTGATTTTTTTTTAAACACGAAGGAATGCATTAAGTTCCCCCATCTGATCATTCACATATATTATGCAAATGCAGTGATGAAGCAAAATTGTGAAGAGTTGGATATATGCCAATGGGTGACATTTTGGATCTTGATTGAAAATCCCTCAGCAGGTTTCTCAAGTGATGATTGACATCTCCTCTTTGTCTCTGCTTTCAGACAAAGTACTGACAACTGTCCCCAAATACTGACGGAAAGCTGTGCGGACTTGTTCTGGATCCTCTTCCAGGTTTGAATGGATCAAACTCAGCTTGTTTAATTGCTGCGCTAATGGAGAAAAAAATTAAAACTTGTTAAGAGCAGAAACCAAATCCCTTTTACAAATAAATGGAGTATTCATCAACCCCCACTCACCTAGGCATTTTCCTGACCATTAATAGCACTAAAGCTTAATCATTCATTCTTTAAAGAAATTGTGTGGCAATGTGGTTCTAATGCCTTTACATGACCTCCTTGCTTACTTACTGCCTATTATGCCTCCTGGCATGTAGGGCAGCAACGAAGGTCCTCCACTCCTTGTTGATTCCTTCAGTTGCTGTTTCTGTAACATATTTGTTACGCCCTAACAGGAGACGAATCTCCCGCTGGCATAGCTCTAGGGGTTACTGAGACACACAAGCTCCCCGACCACGACAAGGTTGCAATCCAACGGGGAGAATCATGACCTCCTTGGTTACTGCAAAAAACTCAACATGATTCATATGACATAATCTTCCACAAACAAAGCCATGCTGACTATCCATATTCAACTTTTGCCTTTCGAAATGCAAGTACATTTTATTGCTCAGAAATCCCTCCAGAAATTGATCTATCACAGATATGAGGATTAGTGGTGTATAGGTTCTGGGTTTTTCTTTGTTGCCCTTCTTAAATAAAAGTACATTAGCCACACTCCAGTCTCCTGAGACCTCGCCCTTTGCTAACAATGATGCATATATTTAATTTCTTATCCAGCTTCCCAGAGTCTTCTTGGATTTACCTGATTAGGCACTGCAGATTTATCTATCTTCAAACATTTTAAGAATTAAAGCACCTCCTCTACTCCAATGTGTACCATTCCCAAGCTTTCCCCAGGTTCACATTCCCCTACTAAATTGCCTGAAGAATGTGATAACCCATGTTTTGGCGTGCGGCTGAAATTCCTTGTCTGAAGAAACGGCTGATTAGTCTGCTTGTGTGTATGATGCAAGAACAGAGAATAAATTGCCAGAGAATGAATGCATCAGAACTGCTGATTCGAAACCTTGCGGTAGCACATCAATGAAATGTAGCTCATGCCGTTGATGAATACTCCCAAGAAGTCTGAAAGTGCCACAATTGCTTACTTTCTTCGCTGATGATGTGCTACAACCTAGGGATTCATTAATTCTGGCAGCCGTTCATCACTAGCACCCACATCACTATTTACCCTCCACCAACAAATAGTTATCAGTTACTGCAAAACAAAATTGCTATGATCGGACCAATCGTAGAAGTAATCAAAATGTACGTAATGTGCTCAGGACAGAACAGGCTGGTGTGCTTTGACCAAAAGTGTCTGTATCGACTTTGAAACCAGCCAACGGGACTGTGTCGCCTGACCCAGAGAGCGCAGGAAGGCTGTGACATCAGTAACTGCAGCAACATCTTTCTTGTATCCCCACTTTTCCCAAGTGCACACCTCCAGGGCTCGTCTTGCCAGCCACCCTCAGGCTCACCAACAAATATTGCACATTTGACAATAGTGTTTGCATATTGAATAGTCTTGGCCCGATTAGTAATCAGAGATTGCTATCTGCCCGAAGGTCCCAATTGAATGCCCATGGCATTCCTTTTCTTCCAAGATTGTGATGTAATCACTTTTGGGAGGAACAATCATTCTTTTAATCAGGCCAAGAAAGTTATTGTTGTAATTAATCCAAAAGTCTGCATCATGTGACTTACAATGTAGTTAGCAATCTAACAAAAGTACCACAGAGGAATAATAAAGACAGCTAAAACAATTCTCATGTTTGTTGCTGAAGCCAAAGTGCTGCACAGTGGTACATCAGTTAGTCCTGCCACACAGCTATATAAACCTGGATTTTATCTTGCCCTCGGTTTCATCCTGGATACCATTTGTGTGGAGTTCAATGATAGGTATTTACCGATATACACTGCTAAATATAATTACGGGTAAAGTAATTTATTAGGTGGGAAAATATTTGACTCCTTGATAATTGATTGGACTGCACTAGGAGCTATCCTCTGTACCACAATAGCTGGAGCCACACAATTCCCTCACTTACCCAGGCCTGGCCGACCTCTCCCAGTTGCTGAACTTGGTTTGTGGTGAGCAATTAGAAGACATTGAGAGTCATGTAACCGTTGCTGCTGAACAAAGTAGGAATAGAATGTCTCAATCTCTTTCAGGTGGCTGGGTACTTCCACATTAAACACAATGATAACTCCACTGGAATCTTTCATTAAAGCAGGCCAGCAAGTCTCAAACCTTCAGATATGAAAAGAACAAAATGTGAAACTTAATACTTATAAGAACTAAAAAAAGAGCAAATACATACAGATGAACATTCAATAATATCCATAACAGGCCTCGAGTTGAATGTTTCAGAATAACATGGTTAATTAAATATCTTGTTTTCAGAAGAACTGAAGAACAGTTTCCATGCCATTAAAGTTTTAAACAGACTATTGTCCAAACAGATCTCTGTTGATGCAATCGTGCAGAGTCCATTCGCAGACACCCTGCAGCAGTTGCACAAAGCAGCGACAGGAGCTGACTGCATCATACTAGACCATGCCAATTGCTTCTTCGACGATCCAGTGCCACCAAAACATATGTTTTTTACCAAAAATTATTTAAGCAATTATTTACAATAATATTTACAGTACGAAATAAATCAAAACAAAACCCACCAACATAATACAAGACAAACAAATATACTAAATAAATTACCGCACAACTATATTACAATCCTTATTGAGGATGACTTCCACCCCACATGCGGAGTCCAATGGTCCTGGAAACCCCAGGGGCACCCGTGCACAGTGCGTATTCCCTCTCAAGGACCACCCGGTTGTGGACGTAACTCTGGAAAAGGGGCAGCAAACCGGCTCGGGCAGAGCCCTCTTCCGCTTGGCGCCATGACTCGCGGATGGCCAGCTTGGTCAGGCCCAGGAGCAACCCATCCAGGACATCTTCGGCCCTACCCTCTCCCTTCTGCACAGGGTGTCCAAAGATGACAATGGTGGGTGTGAAGTTCAGCCAGAAGGCAAGGAGCAGCCCCTTCAGGTATTGGAAGTGTGGCTGCAACCTCACACACTCCATATACACATGTAACACAGACTATTCTAGCCCGCAAAAGTGGCAGGCGGCTGACGAGTCTGAACCGCGAGAGAAATGGGTTGCAATGACCCCCTCAGTGCAGTAACTTCCACCCCAGGTTCCCGATGTAGAGGGGCAGAATCTCTGCGTAGAGGGACACCCACGGGGGCTCTCGTGACCAAAAGGCAACACCGACCACCACTTTATGTCCAGATGGTGTACCAGGGCGAGGAAGTGCAGGGTGTGGAGGAGAAACCCAAGGTGTCACCAAAACATGGGGCCTTAAAGTGAGATATATAAGAAGTGCATGTCTTCGTAGGCCTTGATTGGATGTTTCAGACTTGGAAATTGCTGAATGGCTCCAGAACGTGGCGACTGCATGCTGTTTCACAAGTGGATCTACTGTGCTAATGAATGGTATCATTTGAAGGATAGCATGCAGAACAAGCATTTCACTGTATCTCTGTGCATATGGCTATAAAGTAACCATTGAATGCTCCATAAGTCCTGTCTCACCTGTGTGATTTTCAACATCTTTCTCGCTCATATACTCGAGTAATTAGCTGGTCTATATCCCTTCATCTACATTAATATATGTATCTAAATGCCTCTTAGAGGATATTACCAGAAGCAAATAGTTCCATTCGAGGTATTAGCAGGCTAAAAGGATTATTAGGAATACAAATACAAGTTTTAGAATACTTGTATGTGAATAAGATTACAGATCTTCCAGTCAAATAGCTGTGTGGCAATCATGGAAACATCTGGGGAAAGTTATGTGTAATAAACTTGACTTGGGCTGAAATTTTTTTTGAGGGGGTGAAAACGATGATTGATGACGGTAGGGCAGTGGATGTTGTATACATGGACTTTAGTAAAGTTTTCAGCAAGATCTCTCATGGTAGACTGATTCAGAAGATTATGGCACATTGGATCCATGGAGTTTGGATCAAAACTAGCTTGGCCACAGAAGTCAGAGGGTAGTAGTGGAGGGCTGTGATCAGTTCTGATCTGCAAGAATCAGTGCTGGCACCTGTTTTTTGTGATTTATATAATTGATTTGGATGAAAATGTAGATGGATTGATTTGTAAATTTGCAGATGATACATAAAACATTGGAGTTATAGTGAAGGTAGACAAAAATGCTGGAAAAGGAGTATAGGAGCATGGAGGTTCTACTGCAGTTGTACAGGGCCTTGGTGAGACCACACCTGGAGTATTGTGTACAGTTTTGGTCTCCTAATCTGAGGAAAGACATTCTTGCCATAGAGGGAGTACAGAGAAGGTTCACCAGACTGATTCCTGGGATGGCAGGACTTTCATATGAAGAAAGACTGGATAGACTCGGCTTGTACGCGCTAGAATTTAGAAGATTGAGGGGGGATCTTATAGAAACTTACAAAATTCTTAAGGGGTTGGACAGGCTAGATGCAGGAAGATTGTTCCCGATGTTGGGGAAGTCCAGAACAAGGGGTCACAGTTTATGGATAAGGGGGAAGACTTTTAGGACCGAGATGAGAAAAACATTTTTCACACAGAGAGTGGTGAATCTCTGGAATTCTCTGCCACAGAAGGTAGTTGAGGCCAGTTCATTGGCTATATTTAAGAGGGAGTTAGATGTGGCCCTTGTGGCTAAAGGGATCAGGGGGTATGGAGAGAAGGCAGGTACAGGATACCGAGTTGGATGATCAGCCATGATCATATTGAATGGCGGTGCAGGCTCAAAGGGCCGAATGGCCTACTCCTGCACCTATTTTCTATGTCTAAAAACTCAGCGGGTGAGGCAGCATCTATGGAGCGATGGAATAGGTGACGTTTCGGGTCGAGACCCTTCTTCAGACTGAGGAATATAGTGAGTTATAGTGAGGAAGGTTGTCAAAGGGTAGACCAGTTAGAAATGTACGCAGAGAAATGGCAGATGGAATCTATTCTACATAGATGTAAGGTGTTGCATTTTGAGAGATCAAATGAAAGAGGGACATATTCAGTAAATGACAAGGCCCTGAGGAGCAACGATGTACAGAAAAATTTTGGGGTTCAGGTTTATAGCTCCCTAAAAGCGGCATCAAATGTACAAAGGTAAAGAAGGGGTATGGCACACTTACCTTCATTGGTCAGTGTGTTAAGTATGAAGGTAAGATCATGTTCCAGCCATATTAATCTTTGGTTATGCTACACTTGGGGTATTGTGTGGAGTTTTAGTTGTTCCATTACATGAACAATGTGGAGGCTTTGAAGAGGGTGCAAATAAGGTTCACCAGGATATTAACTAGATTAGAAAGTATTCGCTATAAGCAGTTGTTGGACAAACTCCGATTGTTTTCAGAGGAACGTCGGAGGCTAAGGGGTGATATGATAGATTATTAATTTTACTGTTTTCTTACTTCTGATCACCAGAGCAATCCCAGAGTTCCACTTCGCATCCAACATTTTTACCACCAGCATTCACATTTGGACATTCAAATTCCAGTATTCTAGTATACAAAATGATAATTTTATTAGCATTAATATACATAACTTATTTAAACCTAAAATCCAAAACACTGACATAAATCTGAGTCATAGAAATCGCAAGTAGGATCTATTGAAGACATGTGAAAATATAGACAAAGACTGGTTGGATGGGCTGATAGGTGGCATGTGAAATTTAATACTGAGAAATGAGAAGTGTGACACGTGGGGAATAAGCAATAAAATTGGAGGGCGTAATTCCAAAAGAAGTGGAAGGACAGAGGGATCTAGGACTATGGTTTACTGAAAGTGCTTGGGTTGGTTGAGAAAGTGATTGAAATGCACAAAGGACCCTGTGCCATAGAGAGCATCGAGCAAGGAAGTCGCAAATAACCTTTAAAACAAAACATAGGTTCATTTCTGCACATTACCATGAGATCAAAGTTGTTAATAGAACAATTACTAAATAGTTAAGCAGTCAGAGACAGAAAAGCTAAATGGAAACAAATTGAAACAGAGGTACAGCTACAAATGTGGAGTGAGAGAAAGAATAAAAGGATATTACCTGAAAAACAGAATACTCAGTGATTGTTAACTGGACCAAATGCTACATTAACTTAACAGCATGTTATTTGAATACTTTGAAGAAATTCTCCTCCTCTCTTCCAGCTTTCCCCCGCCCACCGCAATCAGGCTGAAGAAGGGCCCAGACCCAAAATGGCATGTATCCGTATCATGCTGCCTCACCTGCTCAGTTACCCCAGCACTTTGTGTAGGAAAGAACAGCAGATGTTGATTTAAATCGAAGGTAGACTCAAAATGCTGGAGTAACTCGGCGGGACAGGCAGCATCCCTGGAGAGAAGGGATTGGTGACGTTTCGGGTCAAGACCCTTTTTCAGTCTTCAGCGTGATTTCTTTACCAATAGAACTGCACCAATCTGATATATTCGTTCCGTTGACAGCTGTTTCTAATTTACCATACAAATTGTATTATCAGACATGAACATATTTTGAGAAATAATTTCACCCCATGACAGTAAATAGATTTAATGCACGGACAATAGGAGATTGTAGTGTGGCGATTCAGAATGATATCATAGTGAGATCTGCATTATGCAGCAGCTATCTGAACACATCCAGATACAACAACTAGACGGCAACCAGGAATGGGAAAGGTATTTAGTGAACTTTTTTCTGCTTATCCTGCAGCCGCTATGTGCTATGATTAGCAAATGCTAGAAACCAAGGTTCAGTGATTCATGAGAGTAAGAATATCAGATAAATGTATAATGTTGTCTCTCTGTCATCGTCATTTTATGTATTACAAAGTACGCTTTGAGGCAAGTTTGGTTTAAAATAAACTGCTAGATGCTCCATGTACCTGACTCCCTGAGTTGGGCTGTAGTCACCGCCAATTGCTTCTGTTGCATCAGAAAGAAAATTTGCCAGAACCGTTTTTCCACTCTAAAAAGATAAATCCAGGAACATATACTGTACAATATACTTTATAATCATGATGGATCAGCACAACACAACATTTATACGTTGATCATATATTTTAAAAATCGCATGCCTTTATTACAAATTACCATGATAATATTGCTAGTTTCAACTTAATGGACTGCGAGATGGCCCCATTCTATTAAGAGTTAATGTTTACCTATTAAGAGTTAATGTTTCAGGCAACGGTATGTCCTTCAGCAATCCATACATACTCACCTGCCATTCCCAGGTGATTGGATTACGTTGAGATGTTTCCTAGCGCGGCAGCACCAAGCCTCTTGGATCTATAGCAGTAACTTCTCAGTCCCCAGCTATTGCAGCTGTAATAATCATCCGCCACGGCGTTTATTCTTCTCCCGCTCCTCTCATCCTACCACCCATCCCAGTGTTTGACCCTTCCTTCTACGCACCCCCAACGCCTTATTTAACAGACTTTATATACCCTTGTGCATCAACACGCTAGCATACATTTGATATACCCGACATCTATCTTCTCTCGCCTGCTCACTCCACCCGATGTCTAGACACCATCAACCTCGGAACTCCACCGGACCTGCGTTTATCGCCAACTCACCTCGCTCGGCCCCACCAGGAGCAGCTTCGCATTAAACATAGCTGGCTGACCGCCGACTCCCGTCACCATGGAGACGACCCGGGCCGCAGGTCCCTGCTCCAGGGGAAAGGGAAGGGGGCGGGACTTCGGGCTACCGCTCGTCACGTCGCGCGCTGACGGCGGGCGAGCTCGCACCTGCGGTTTGTCTGCACAACGTAGACACGCCCCCCGCGCAATCGCACTCGCCCCCGTGCGCGCGACCTGACACATGTCCCAGGCCCCAGCCCCCAACAACTGACGGACGCCATTGTAGCCAAAGATACTAGTATCTTTGATTGTAGCCCAGTGTCGGTCGCGCGTTGCGGAGTGGCTTTAGTTTACGGTGTCAACAGAAACCTGGTTTGTTTGCGTTTTCCATACAACATATTTTATAATCTTTCAATTGTTTCGCCCCAGGTCCTGTCAGTGCCCGACTTGCACGCTACCTGTCACCGCGTGGATTTCCTCCCACATCTCAAAGAGCTAAGAATTTGCTAGGTTAATTGGTCGCTGTAAATTGTGTAAGGTTGATGATTAAAATCTGGGGAGATGATTGAGGATGTGGGGAGACATAAGGGAAAATAGGCGAACCAGTGGGATTGCTGTATGAGCTGGCTTAGACGAGAAGGGTTAAATAGCCTCATATGTAGAATGAAAACATGGAGCTGTTTACTGTTGAAATATAAAGCCGCCTTTTCGCCAAGTTTTCCTGCCATAATGTTGCATCCTGCTTCAAAGAAGTGACCCACAAGAGGTAGAGAAGGGCTAATCTTGAACGATAACGATAAGCTATTCAATTTACAGTTCAACAATGGAACAGACAGTGCCCTCCATAATGTTTAGAACAAAGAACCATCATTTATTTATTTGCCTCTGTACTCCACAATTTGAGATTTGTAATAGAAAAATTCACATGTGGTTAAAGTTAACGTCCAATTTTGTTAAACGCCATTTTTATACATTTTGGTTTTACCATGTAAAAATTACAGCTGTGTTTATACATAGTCCCCCCATTTCAGGGCACCATAATGTAGGTATGTTACAAAACTTACCTTCAGCGGCGCTGCAGTTCTGCCACAGCCCGTGTGCGCGACTTTGGCGCCTTTGAGAGGGGGCGGGTTTAAAATGCGATATTTGTGCAGTCTAATCAAATCGATCTGTCATGCTGTTTAGTCGCTAAAGAATAATCGCTTCGACTGCCGTTTTATTAAGTTTATTAAAATTAGCGCTTTATAATTTAATTGTTGGAGTAAAATTAAAATCATCTTCAAATGCTGTCAACACCGACAACGAGACGGATCTCACGTAGGGGATAAGGCAAGGTACACCATTTATTTTTTCATATAAACTTGCTTCTTAGGATGCCTTTAATAAAAATTTCAAGTTGCGAAAATGTGATTATGTAAATATACCAACCAGCGCGTTCCACAAAAACCCACTCGCAAGATGATTTAAATGGCCATTAATTTACAGGAATTAAACACTAAATTCCTTCCATTTGGCCTATAAATTCATGACGGTGAGATTTAAAAATCATGTTATATTGTGAATTCTTGTGTGACTGTTATTTGGACACAGGCTTTTTAAAAATGTTAACCTTTTCTTAAGAAATGGATAGATGTTTAGATCTAGTAATTGAATTTTGTAATTAGCCACAATTGGGTAACTAACTAATATGCTTTAATTTCAGGCCATCCAAGTAAGATTGTTTCATATTTGTTTCAGAATGCTTCAATCTATAATAACTGAAAATTTCATTCAGTTCTCTTAATTTTTAAGAAAGTTATGGGCTTTTGATGTCCTTGATCACAGCTTTTGTGTTAAGTCAATGGAAAAGCAATAGGGAACAAGATGCTAATTTCCGAGTATGAAAAAAGCCATAACTTTTTTAATACTGAAGATATGAAAGTGAATTAGGTGTCAAATTAAACTTATTTTTATGCTTTATCTGATGGGATAAATTGCAGACTTGATTTTTAAAATCTCAAAATTTTGTAACGTTACTACATAATGTTTGGGACACATGGCTTCACAGGCGTTTGTAATTGCTCAGGTGTGTTTAATTGCCTCCTTAATGCAGTTATAAGAGAGCTCTCAGCACCTAGTCTTTCTATCACCTTTGGAAACTTTAATTGCTGTTTATCAACATTAGCAAATTTGCAGATGACACAAAGCTGGGTGGCAGTGTGAACTGAAGTGGATGCTATGAGGATGCAGGGTGACTTGGACAGGTTTGGGAAGGTGCAACGAGACCTGCGTGTGCTTGTACATCAGTCACTGAAATTAAGCATGCAGCAGGCAGTGAAGAAAGCCTATGGCATGTTCAAGAGTGTTTTATTGTCCTATGTTCCAGATAGGACAATGACATTCTTACTTGCTGCAGCACAACAGAATATGTAAACATAGTACATAATGGAGAAAAAAAGCTCAGTGTGTATACATACACAGTCACACATAATAAATAAACAAATATAGTGCAATACTATAGTTCAGAGCTTATTTGCTGTCGTGTTTAATAGCCTGATGGCTGTAGGGAGAAGCTCTTCCTGAACCTTGTCGTTACAGTTTTCAGGCTCCTGTACCTTCTTCCCAATGGCTACGGTGAAATGAGCGTGTGGCCAAGATGGTGTGGGTCTTTGATGATGTTGGCCGCCTTTTTGAGGCAGCGACTTCGATAGATCCCTTCGATGGTGGGGAGGTCAAAGCTGGTGATGGACTGGGCAGTGGTCACAACTTTTTGCGGTCTTTTCCGCCCCTGGACGTTCAAGTTGCCGAACCATGCCACGATGCAGCCAGTCAGTATGCTCTCTACTGTGCACTTTCATAACGAGAGGGGTTGAGGTTCAGAGCAAAGAGGTTCATCTGCAGTTGTACAGGGCCCTGGTGAGAGTCCACACCTGGAGTATTGTGTGCAGTTTTGGTCTCCTAATTTGAGGAAGGACATTCTTGCTATTGAGGGAATGCAGCGTAGGTTCATGAGGTTAATTCCCGGGATGGCACGACTGTCATATGAAGAAAGAATGGAGCGACTGGGGTTGTATTCACTGGAATTTAGATGGATGATTGGGGATCTTATAGAAACATATAAAATCATTAAGGGATTGGACACGCTAGATGCAGGAAACATGTTCCTGATGTTGGGGGAGTCCAGAATCAGGGACCACAGTTTAAGAATAAGGGGTAAGCCATTTAGAACTGAGACGAGGAAAAACTTTTTCACACAGAGAGTTGTGAATTTGTGGAATTCTCTGCCTCAGAAGGCAGTGGAGGCGATTCACTGGATGTATTCAAAAGATAATTAGAAAGATCTCTTGTGGCTAACGGAATCAAGTGATATGGGGAGAAGGTGGGAACGGGGTACTGATTGTGGATGATCAGTCATGATCACATTGAATAGCGGTGCTGGCTACTCCTGCACCTATTGTCTATGTATCTATGTAGGTGCGGTCTCACCAGGGCCCTGTACAACTGCAGTAGGACCTCCTTGCTCCTAAACTCAAATCCTCTCGCAATGAAGGCCAACATGCCATTAGCTTTCTTCACTACCTGCATGCTTATTTTCAGTGACTGATGTACAACACACCCAGGTCTCATTGCACCTCCCCTTCTCCTAATCTGACACCATTCAGATAAAAATCTGCCTTCCTGTTCTTGCCACCAAAGTTGATAACCTCACATTTATCTCTATCCGTGTTAATACCCTACCCCCAATACCATGTGCTATAATTTTGCACACTAATCTCTTGTGTGGGACCTTGTCAAAGCCTTTTTGAAAGTCTAGATACACCACATCCACTGGCTCTCCCTTATCCATTCTACTTGTTACATCATCAAAAAATTCCAAAAGATTAGTCAAGCATGATTTCCCCTTCATAAATCCATGCTGACATTGACCGACCCCGTCATTGCTTTCCAAATGAGCTGCTATAACATCTTTAATAATCTACTCCAGCATCTTCCCCACTACCGATGTAAGACTGACTGGTCTATAATTCCCCGTTTTCTCTCTCCCTCCTTTCTTAAAAAGCGGAGTTACATTGGCTACCGTTCAGTCCACAGGAACAGATCCAGAGTCGAGAGAACATTGGAAATAATCACCAATACATCCATAATTTCTAGGGCCACCTCCTTGAGTACTCTGGGATGCAGGCCATCAGGCCCTGGGGATTTATTTGCCTTCAGTCCCAACAGTTTACCTAACACCATTTTCTGAATAATATGGATTCCCTTCAGTTCCTCCCTACCACTAGATCCTCGGTCCCCTAGTATTTCCGGGAGATTGTTTGTGTCTTCCTTAGTGAATACAGAACCAAAGTACTCGTTTAACTTTTCTTCCATTTCTTTGTTTCCCATTATAAATTCACCTTTGTCTGACTGTAAGGGACCTACATTCGTCTTCACTAATATTTTCCTTTTTACATACCTAAAGAAACTTTTACAGTCAGTTTTTATATTCCCCGCAAGCTTTCTGTCATGCTCTTTTTTTCCCCTTCTTAATTAACCTCTTTGTCCTCCTCTGTTGAGTTCTAAATTTCTCCCAGTCCTCGGGTTTGCCGCTTTTTCTGGCCAATTTATATGCCTCTTGGATTTAACACTGGCCTTGACTTCATTCGTCAGCCAAGGTTGAGCCACCTTCCCAATTTTATTTTTTCGCCAGACAGATACGAACAATTTCTGGAGTTCATCCATGCGGTCTTTAAATCTTTGCCATTGCATCTCCACTGTCAACCCTTTAAGTATAATTTGCTAGCCAATTTCCGTCTCATACCTTCAAAGTCTCCTTTATTCAAGTTCAGGACCTTTGTCTCTGAATTAACCTTATCACTCTTCATCTTAATGCAGAATTCCACCATATTATGGTCACTGTTGCCCAAGGGGCCTTGCACAACAAGATCACTAACTAATCCTTCCTCATTACACAATACCCAGTCTACGATGGCCTGCCCTCTGGTCGGTTCCTCTACATATTGGTTTAAAAACCCATCCCGTATATATTCCAGGAAATCCTCCTCCTCAGCACTGTTACCAATTTGATTGGCCCAATCTATATGTTGATTAAAGTCACCCATGATAAACGCTGTACCTTTGCTACACGCATCCCTAATTTCCTGCTTGATACTATCCCCAACCTCCCTACTGCTGTTTGATGGTCTGTGTACAACTCCAACAAGCAGTTTCTGCCCTTGGCTATTTCACAGTTCTACCCATACCGATTCTACAGCATCCAAGCTAATGTCTCTCCTTGCTATTGCATTAATCTCCTCTTTAATCAGCAATGCCACCGCACCTCCTCTTCCTTTCGGTCTATCCTTCCTGAATATCGAATACCCCTGCATGTTTAGCTCGCAGCCTTGGTCACCCTGAAACCTTGTCTCCGTAATTCCAACTATATCATATCCCTTAACTACTAACTGCACATTCAATTCATCCACCTTATTTCGAGTGCTCCTCGCATTAAGGCACAAAGCTTTCAGGTTCGTTTTTCCTTTCCCCCTTCTACCTTTTGCTTTTGTCCTCCTTTTATGGCCCCCTGTCTCCTTGCATTGGGTCCCACCCCCCTGCCCTGTTAGTTTAAACGTGATCTTTCCTGCACTCTCTTTTCCGTTAGCTGCACGGATAAAAAAGGGTTATGGATGGATTATTTTAATGGGTGCTTGATGGTGAGTGAGCAAACTCAGTGCATGAAGGGCCTTTTTCTATGCTGTATCTGTGACTTAATTAAAAAAATATCTTCACCCAAAGGCTGGTTAATGTTTGACATTTCATATCGCAGAGGGCTGTGGAAGTGTTATGTTCATTCAAAACAGAGATTGACGGATTTGTGGACATTGAGGGCGTGAAGGAATGGCTTACTACTGTTCCTATTTCTTATCTCCGTCTTGGAAGTTCTTGCTTGACATCACAGGGACACAGTCTAGTGGTTGGAATCATAGCTTGAACACAAGAAGATGGTTGTGGTTGGCTGAGGTCAATCATCCCAACACTTAAACTCAAACAATGATGATGTGCACATACTCCCAAGAACAAGGTTGTTGCACACTCACACATTTATCCCAGTACAATGGGGATGCACACTCACTCACGCTCAGAACGCTGATGATGCCGATTTACATGTTCACCCCAGAACATTCGGTGCACACTCACAGATAGACCAATAACATTGGTGATTCCCACTCACACCTCAAATCAGTGGTGTTACACATTCTTCCATTAAAGAACATTGGTGATGCACACTCACAAATACACACAGAAAGTTGGTGATGGAGACTCACCTAGAAAAACAGCAAAGCACACTCATACACTCATGATACATACTCACACATTCACCCAGAACACTGGTGATGCGCACTTGATCACCCCAGTATAGTGATGATACCTGCGCACACTGAAATATAAACAGAACATTCTGGAAAAACTCAACAGATCGGGCAGCAGCTGTAGATAGATAAGCAGATATAATATTGTTAAAGTGGATGATCTTCCCTCAGCCTTTTATACAGAAGTTGTATGAACTGCTGAGTATAAGAGTATTTAGAATATTTTGTTTTATTATGGACCTTTAGTGGAAGAATGGTTGGAGAGATGAAGAAAAGCCTTTATAATCAAAGGGTGGTGGGGTCTAGAACTCAGGGTCTGACAAGGTGGAGGTAGATATCTTCCTCACGTGGATGCTGTAGAACTATGTGTCTCATGCTGAGACATAGGATTAGGTTGGGTAGTGCCTTTCTGACAGCATAGGCCCTCAGGACCAAACGCCCTTCTGTTACACAATGGTATAATTCATCAGCCTGAGAGCAGTATTAACAGCATTCAGAGTCTTTTGCAGATGGGACGTGTGGAAGGCATCATAGATGATTGATGGGGATGGAAGCAGAATCGCATTCCTTTGTATTGTTTCCAGTCGGTGATCTCAGCTAAACCTGTTGATCTTTGATGGAGACAATAGTTTAACGCAGCTGTTATGAGTAATGTACTAACAATATTGCTATTGTCTAGCAACTGGGTCAACTGCATTATATTTCCACCAGTGTGATTTTCAGCACTCTGCACTGACTTCAACAGCTTTTTTTAGTTAAACCAGGGATCAGTGGGGATTCTCCACAGCAGCTGACCCACTCCTCATACAGTCAGACATGTCACTGTGTGGG
The DNA here is from genome assembly GCA_038087875.1 of Malacoraja senta. NCBI lineage: Eukaryota > Metazoa > Chordata > Chondrichthyes > Rajiformes > Rajidae > Malacoraja > Malacoraja senta. The sequence goes on from CM075982.1 coordinate 20,770,475, forward strand.
AAACAAAAACTCACGTTAATTTTAAAACACCGGAGTGGTTTGGGAAAAGGTGGAGTGAGCACTATTGGATGAGCTTCAAACTGATTGTTCCCCTTTTAGATGGACATTATTGAGCAGAGTGTCAACATGAATTAAACGTCCAAGCAACGTGTTGTTCATTTCCTGGAAGTTATTTAACTTATTTTGGCAGTTGTCTTTGGACCATGCACCCAGCAGCCATTGGTGGATTACCTGCCAATGTACCCATTGGATCCCCTGCCCAGCTGGCAGTTTTTGGTCTCTGACTCAGGCTGGTAGAATGTAAGAAACGCAGCCGTTTGTTTGCAAGAGGTAGGTTAAGGCGGACTGAGCGGAGATGTTCAGCGAAATGATCGCCGAGCCAGCGCTTGGTATCGCCGATGTACAGTCTTTCCAGGTGAGGCAGAAGTTCACTTGCACCTCCTCCAGCCTCATCTACTGTATCTGCTGTTCCGCGTGTCAACTTCTGTACATCAGCGAGACCAAGAGCAGGCTCGGCGATCGTTTCGCTGAATACCTCCGCTCAGTTCGCCTTAACCTACCTGATCTCCCACTCAGCACTTCAACTCCCCCTCCCATTCCCAATCTGACCTTTCTGTCCTGGGCCTTCTCCATTGTCAGATTGAGACAGAGCGCAAATTGGAGGAACAGCACCTCATATTTTGCTTGGAGAGCTTACACCCCAGCAGCATGAACATTGGCTTCTCTAACTTCAAATAGTCCTTGCTTTCCCTCTCTCTCCAACCCCTCCCCCTCACCAGTTCTCCCACCAATCTTACTGTCTCTGACTACATTCTATCTTTGGCCTGCCCACTCCCCTGATATCAACATGAAGAAGGGTCTCGACCTGAAACGCCACCCATTCCTTCTCTCCAGAGATGCTGCCTGACCCGCTGAATTACTCCAGCATTTTGTGTCTACCTTTGCTCCAACTCGGAGATCTCTCTGTTGAGGCAAGGGAGTGGCAGGAGTTACTGAACATACCTGGCTGCATGTTACTTACACACAGGATGTTGGCAATGTTTGGGAGAATGGGAGCGTTCTCTCGGTACTCTCCCTCGGCAGAACATTTGGGATTGTACACTGCTGCAATCCACCAGTGGTCAGGGAATAGTGAGTTCCAGGGGGGACTGGATTGACACACAAGATGTTGCTCTGCCAGCACACTGCTGCAGTCACATCAAGGGATATGGGGAGAAGGCAGGCACGGGGTTACTGATTGTGAATGATCACAATGAATGGCGGTGCAGGCTCGAAGGGCCAAATGGCCTCCTCCTGCACCTATTGTCTATGGATCCATGAATCTGCCAGGCAAAACACCACAATGCCCATAAAGGTTGGTAGAGAGAAAAGTCAGGATGGGCTTGCCCTGTAAGATACCAAACTTCACACATTCTGCCTCAATCAGATACAGTGATCGGTGAGACCCGGCACCCCACAGATCACAGTATCCCAAATCTTTGATGTGAACTGCTCACTATGACAGGTTCCCAATCCAAACATACCCCAACTATTCCTACTCTCCATGTCCATCTGTTAATCAATCCCCAACCCACGACTTGTCTCGTTCTGCATTTAGATTGCTCTCAGTGATGGTTCAATTTATTTTGTTGCCAACTGGCAAGTCCATGACCTTGTTGTCTCTCGGCAGCCCCATGGGAAATTCCAGTTGGGAATCAGTCTGAGCAAGATCTGGGACCTAATCTTGTGCAACAGATCTTGAAAATCTTGATCTAGGCTGCATTTCAACAGGCCGAATTTTTGGTTCCCAATGATCTCTTGAGATATGGGACTGCTGGCAACCGAAATCCTAATAGTCCTTCTATTTGCATTTAGTCTTCCAACATAATGCCTTCTGGTAATGGGAGAGGTCTACTCCCAGAGACAGACAGTTCAAACCCACTGTTTATGGCCATTGCAATACAATAAAGCAGGGGTGACTGATGTGATTTATTTTCAGTCAGGTGTTAGTAAAGAAATATGATTCTCAGTCATCCGGCCAGAGTTCCTGAGACTTAGACTCATTCCTCTGGTTGCTGTTCATAGAAATGTGCGGTGGAGGCAGAGGAATGTGCATTGTGTCCATGGCTCCTTTGGCAGCTGGTCCGGATGATCAGACGCCTAGAATCAGTATCTATGTTCTAGGTAGAGCATGTGCAAAATTGAAATTTGCCCAGAGTAGACTGTGCTCATATCTGTGTGAAACGGCAACTGTCATTCATTTGGACAGGCAGCCAAAATAAGACCGCATTCAATGACATTGCTAGTCAGCACTGGCCTCACCGTTGTCTTCCGTTAAAACCAGCTTATCAACAGAAGGTACAGAAGCAGGAGAAGCCCATTTGTCCTTCTCATCTGCTTCGTCATTCAGGAAGATCCTGGCTGATCTTTTACTTCAATGCCAGATTCCTGCACTAAATCATAATCCCATATTACATTGTCATAAATCGATCGATCTATGCCTTGAGTATGCTCATAGACTGGGCCTTTGCTGTCCTCTTGGGTAGAGAATTCCATAGATTTGACAGGGATTATTAGAGATGGGACATCTTTCTGGATTTATGTGAATAGCAGGCATTACATAAAGTGAGAACCAGATTTATTTTGTCACTGCACATCAAATATGTCCAGAGCATCTTTGCGCTGGATATCAATAATTGCGATATATTAATACTCAAGAGAGTCAGCCATCGCAACACTAATTTGGATGTCTAGATTCACTGTCCTCAGAAGTTTTCAGAACATCCACATGAATTACTTTTGGCCCAACAAAGGTGTTTGAACATTCAGAGGTGTCATATCAGTTACAGTGCACTCCCAATGGAAATATTAAATTCAATGGAACCATTTGTCAGACTGAAAATATTGAAGTGATGTTATTGTGGCCACTGTAATTCTAGTGAATTAATTGCTGTTATTTTGTTCTTGAGAACATCAAACTTGATATCCTTTGACTTCATAAGATCATAAGTGATAGGAGAAGAATTAGGCCATTCGGCCCGTCAAGTGTAATCCGCCATTCATCATGGATGATCTATCTCTCCCTCCTAACCCCATTCTCCTGCCTTCTCCCTATAACCTCTGACATGTTTACCAATCAAGAATCTATCTATCTCTGCATTAAATACTGTATATCCACTGACGGCCTCCACAGACTTCACAGAATTCCACAGATTCACCATCCTCTGACTGAAGAAAGGCTTCAAAGAGATTCTACTGAGAGGGTCTCCAAGGAAATGCTTGCTTGTCATGACAAGACCTTTTACATCAGCTTCAGTGTCCAGTGGCTAGACCACAATTACAACAAGGTTCACTCTGGGTGAATACGTTTATTTTCATCTATGCCTGTGTGACCAAATACAGTGCTTTCAGATTTCAGTATTCACTTTTTCCACATTTTGTTACGTTACAACCTTATTTTAAAATTGATTAAATTCTTTTTTTTTTATCATCAATCTACACACAATACCCCAGAATGAAGAAGCGAAAACAGGTGTTTAGAAATGTTTGCATAGTAATTGAAAAGAATAACTGAAATATCACATTTACATAAGTATTCAGACCCTTTGCTATGACACTCAAAATTGAGCTTGGGTTCATCCTGTTACCACTGATTACCTGGAGATGTTTCTACAGCTTGATTGTAGTCCACCAGTGGTAAATTAAATTGATTGGATATGATTTGGAAAGGCACACACCTGTCTATATAAGGTCCCACAGTTGACAATGCATGTCAGAGCAAAAACCAGGCCATGAAGACGAAGGAATTGTCCTTAGACCTCTGAGACAGGATTGTGTCGAGACACAGATCTGGGGAAGGGTATAAAATAATTTCTGCAACATTAAAGGTCCCGAAGAGCACAGTGGCCTCCGTCATTCTTAAATGGAAGAACTTTGGAACCACCAGGACTCTTCATAGAGCTGGCCGCCCGGCCAAACTGAGCAATCGGGGGAGAAGGGCCTTGGTCAGGGAGGTGACCAAGATCCCGATAGACCGATGGTCACTCTGACAAGAGCTCCAGAGTTCCTCTGTGGAGATGGGAGAACCTTCCAGAAGGACAACTGTAGTACTCCACCAATCAAGTGGGGTGGTAGATTGCAACCTTCACCCTGTTTCGACGAATGCAATCAACCTGGTGTGCACAATCAAATAAGATCAAATAGAACAAGTTGTCCTACAACTAGTCTGTGCACTATGCAAGAAGAAGACCAATCAGGTCTTTATGGTAGAGTAGCCAGACAGAAGGCACTCCTGAGTAAAAGGCACATGACAGCCCGCTTGGAGTTTGCCAAAAGGCACCTAAAGGACTCAGACCATGAGAAACAATGTTCTCTGGTATGATGAAACCAAGATTGAACTCTTTGGCCCGAATGCCAAGTGTCACGTCTGGAGGAAACCAGGCACCTCTCATCACCTGGCAATACCATACCTACGGTGAAGCATGGGTGTGGCAGCATCATGCTGTGGCGAAGTTTTTCAGCAGCAGGAACTGGGAGACTAGTCAGGATCGAGGGAAAGATGAACAGAGCAAAGTACAGAGATCCTTAATGAAAACCTGCTCCAGAGCATTATGGACCACAGACTGGGGCAGAGGTTCACCTTCCAACAGGACAACGGCCCTTAGCACACAGCCAAGACAACGCAGGAGTGGCTTCATGACAAGTCTGTGAATGTCCTTGAGTGGCCCAGCCAGAGCCCGGACTTGAACCCGAAAGAACATCTCTAGAGGGACCTGAAAATAGTTGTGCATCGACGCTCCCCATCCAACCTGACAGAGCTTGAGAGGATCTGCAGAGAAGAATGGGAGAAATTACCCAAATACAGGTGTGCCAAGCTTGTAACTGAGTAAAGGGTCTGAATACTTATGTAAATGTGATATTTCAGCTATTTCTTTTTAATTACTTTGCAAAAATTTCTAAATACCTGTTTTCGCTTTTTTATTATAGGGTATTGTGATAAGAAAAATTGATGATTAAAAAAATGAATTTAATCCATTTTAGAATAAGGCTGTAATGTAACAAAATGTGGAAAAAGTGAAGGGCTCTGAATACTTTCTGAATGCACTGTAACTTATTTTAAGACTTTGACCATTGGTTCTAGTCACCCCAATCAGGGAACATCATCTACCTTGTTAGGGTCCATAAGTATTTTGCACATTTCAATGAAATTACCTTCTCGTTCTTTTAAAGAAGAGAGAACAGGAGGAGAACTTCCTTCACTCACCTTCTTCAAGGCCCTGGGAAGACGGTTATCGGTGAGTAAGCTTATCATCTTTTAGTCTCATTAATCCTTCCAATACTAATTTTCTATTTAGAATTCATTTTTAGTTTTTTTAAAATATTTATTTTATTTGAAGCAATTGTACAAAAAACATCACAATGTTACAACTTTGTGAACAGCTTCGATTTTAACATTTTCCAAACAGAACATTAAATTAAAAAGAGAAGAAGGAGGAGAGAGAGAGAGAAAAGAAAGAAAGAAGAAAAGAGGAGATATATCCGTCGACCCACCCATGCACCCGCTCACCCAGCCCTATGATCAGTTTCAAATTTGTGTTCAACCATTGTGTTGCTCAAGAAATTCAATAAAAGGAGACCATATTTTTAAAAATTGTTCTGGTTTATCATTCAAGACAAACCGAATTCTCTCTAGATGTAGTGTATCAATCATTTCTGTAATCCACATCTTCACTGAAGGGACTGCAGTCTTTTTCCAGAATTTAAGTATGTTTTTCTGCTGATATTAGACCGTAATCGAGAAAGCGTTGTTGAAAGACCATTAGATTGCTACATGCGTCTGATACTCCCAGTATTATCAATTTTGGGTCTGGCTCTAATGGGGTTTTCAGTGTTTTGGAGATGACGCTGAATACTTCCGTCCAAAAACGTTCTATTTTTGTACACAGTACAAAACTGTGGGTTAAGGTGGCTTCTTGAGACTGACAATTATCGCAAAGAGGGGAAACACTGGGGAAATCTTGCTCAGTTTGGTTTTTGAGTAGTATAGCCTGCGCAGCACTTTGAACTGTATTTATTTTTAGTTTTTGAGATAGAACGGGAAAACAGGATCTTCATCCTCCGGGTCTGTGCCAACCTGGAAGGGGGAGCCTGCCGAGCTGATCCATGCTCATCGCCCGACGACTGGGCGGATGGAGCTAGCGATGATGATGGACATGACCGGCGAGGAACTAAACTGGTAGGAGAGGAAGGGAACTGGTGTCTGGCCTACCACACCCTCGATGTCGGCTGCAAGAGGCGCCCCCGAGGCACAAGGGTGGACAGGCGAGGAGAGGAGAGGACCCGCACGTCCAAGAGAAGGCAATGGCTGGAGGGTTGGTGTAATCTGGGGCGTGCCTGGAACAGGCACCACTCAGAAACCTAGTGCGTGGACTGGACTCTGAAAATGGCATCAAATTATGGCGCAACTTGCATGCGGGATCAGTAGATTATTTCTGTACAATTTGCTAATCAGGGATGTGAGACAATACTCTACTCGACTGTTCGTAAGAAAATTATTTCATTGTGCATTTGCGCTTCACACATGTAACAATAAAAGCACTATTGAACTATTCGACCAATTATTAACCGTATATTAGTGCTATCTTACACCTCAGGGACAATTTACAGAAGCCAATTAACCTACAAACCTGCCAGTCTTTGGAGTGTGGGAGAAAACCAGCGCACCCGGAGAAAACCCATGCGGTGACAGGAAGACCGTACAAACTCTGTAGAGGCAGCATCCGTAGTCAGGATCGAACCCAGGTCTCTGGCGCTGTAAGGCAGCAAATCTATTGCTGCTCCACTGTGCTGCCCCAATTAGCATTGGTGCTAATTTCTTCTCCTCAAGTATGCTGGACCTGTAATCTCCCAGTTTTTCTATTAGGTTTTCTGTATGTTCTTCCATGAAGACACAAAATATTTAATTTATTGCCACTTTGATATTCTACAACAACTTCTCTTGCCTCAGTCTGTAAGTGGTCTGTATTAGCTTTAATTCGTCTTCTTCGTTTGTATGTCTATTGAAGATTTCACAATCTGCTTAATGTTCCTTTTCTTTTGATCCTTTGATAGACACACCTTGATGACTTATCTTGCTTTTTTTTGCCATGAAGGAACATATATTACCTGTAAATTGTGTATTAAATATTTACGCATGAGGCATTGCTGGATTATGCCTGCTATTTTATGTAGTTTTCCAATCTACCAAATGCAGCTCACACCTCATGCCTTTGTAGTTTAGTTGGTTCAGATTGAACTAAACACTTGCTTATTATCGTTTTATTATTAAACTTCCTGATTCGTACTGCCCGAAATACCCTTTTCCTCAATTGATCAAAGGATATACAGGCACATTGAAGGCACTGGTGGATTACATCATCAGTGTCTACCATCATCGAGCAATGGCTCCTGTTTATGGGAAATGGTGCATATTTCCATATTTACGCTGGGATTCACATTTACCACTAACTGAAGGTATTTTCTTAAATTTGTTTGCTCTGTGCCATCCGGACACACTGGTTATCATGAATCATTTCACTAAACTTCTCTGTAGACTTGATCTTTCCCTTTAATTAACTGTTCGTCCCAACTCCAGCTATTTATTTTAAAGGCTCAGCTACAGCCTCAGAGATTGAATTTACCTAAACAGTGCTCTCTCTGGGGTCTAACTAAAGCCCATCGCCACCAAACTGTGCCCTGTACAAGGCCCAGTACATGTCCCAGTGGGCCAGATATTGAAATCTAATTTACCTGCACCAAACAATGAACCATGCATTCACCTCAATTCTTATTAATTCTGTGTCATGTGGCTCAGTGGTAAATTATTACCTTTGTGTTTCAGCTTTTTAATTTGAACCCTTTCTACTACTATCCTTCAACAAACCTTTGTTCTGTCTTTATTGATGGATATTGGTGGACAATGTCCAGATCTCCCCCCACCTTCTCCAAGTTCCTTGTTACCCACAGAGAGGTCCAGAACTCTGTCATAATACAAGCCACACGACCTCGTGCTCACAGGTGTAGAGAACTATATGCGCCCCGAACTATACTTTTCCCTATTTGTCCTACATGGAACAGAATGACAAACAGGTACAACATTTATACAGCTTGTGGACAAGAGCAATGCTTGTTGCTGGATCAGCAAGCTCTACACAGCAGGGGTTGTTCAAGCTGGTGCAAAGGAATGTTGGGAACTGTACTGAAACTCGCTGATCCTTTCAGAGTAGGAAGTACAAACACACACTTACAAATAATTTTCCACCCAATCTAGCTAATATTCAGTGATGTTTTAAACTGCTGTTGGCATGGCACTCAACAATTTCACAGAGCTAACTGGAACCCAGTTAATGTCTCAGTAAACATGTGACCCATAATATATGGTGGGACTTCAGTCCTTGTGTTCAGACCCACTTAAATTGGCAGTTGGGAGGCACTGGACCACCATGGAGGATGGGTAAGTGCAGGATGGAGAAGGGGCACATGTTAGCTGCACTCTCTGGGAACTATCCTCGCTCTTGGATACATTCCGCTCATCCAAGGAATACTATGGAAGAGCTGAGTGTCCAAGATAAATTTTGTCTACTGGGTATGTTTGTCTTGGGGTTGTACAGCACTGAAAAACAGGTGTTTCCACCTGTCCATGTTGACCATTATACTTAACCATACTGGTCCTATTTACCCACATTTGGTCTGCAGCCCTCAAGCGCTTGTTTAGATGCTTCTTAAATGTCATGAGAATATCTGCCGTTACCATCTCCTCAGGCAACGAGTTCCAGACTCCAACCACTCTGTGTGAAAAGATTCTCCTCAGAACCCTCTAAATCTCTTCTCTCTCACCTTATGTCTATGCCCTTTTGGTTTAGACACCCCCACCAAGGGAAAAGGATTCTTATTATCTACCATATCAATTATGCTCTTAATTTTGCACACCTCTATCAGGTGATAGCCTCTACTCCAGGGGAAATAAGCCCAGCCTATCCAGTCTCTCCGTAGAATTTAATGCTCCATCCTAAGCAACATCATGCGAATCTCCTCCACACCCTGCCTAGTTCAATCACATCCTCCCTACATTCTGCGTGGTGACCAGAACTGCACACAATTCTCCAAGTATGCCCTATCCAATGATTTTAACATGTTATAACAAAACATTCCTGCTCTTACATCCGATGCCGTGGATGATAAAAGATTCTTCATCACTCTATTTATTTGTGTTGCCACTTTCAGGAATCCATGGGCTTGTATACTCCCCGTGCCCCTTCCATTGACTCTGTATGTCCTACCCATATTTGACCTTCCAAGAAACATTACTTCCCACTTACCAAAGCTAAGTTCCCTTTGCCAGCACTCTTCCCAATTTCCCACTGATTATGATTTACCTTCCTGATGCTGAACTCCAAATTTCCAAATTTATTAGCTGTCAACTTTATAACCTGACCTGGTGGAATTTAAACATAGCATCTATTATTCTATAGATGGGCCAAATAGAAACATAGAAAATAGGTGCAGGAGTAGGCCATTCGGCCCTTCGAGCCTGCACCGCCATTCAATATGATTATGGCTGATCATCCAACTCGGTATCCTGTACCTGCCTTCTCTCCATACCCCCTGATACCTTTAGCCACAAGGGCCACATCTAACTCCCTCTTAAATATAGCCAATGAACTGGCCTCAACTACCTTCTGTGGCAGAGAATTCCAGAGATTCACCACTCTCTGTGTGAAAAATGTTTTTCTCATCTCGGTCCTAAAAGATTTCCCCCTTATCCTTAAACTGTGACCCCTTGTTCTGGACTTCCCCAACATCGGGAACAATCTTCCTGCATCTAGCCTGTCCAACCCCTTAAGAATTTTATAAGTTTCTATAAGATCCCCCCTCAATCTTCTAAATTCTAGCGAGTACAAGCCAAGTCTATCCAGTCTTTCTTCATATGAAAGTCCTGACATCCCAGGAATCAGTCTGGTGAACCTTCTCTGTACTCCCTCTATGGCAAGAATGTCTTTCCTCAGATTAGGAGACCAAAACTGTACGCAATACTCCAGGTGTGGTCTCACCAAGACCCTGTACAACTGCAGTAGAACCTCCCTGCTCCTATACTCAAATCCTTTTGCTATGAATGCTAACATACCATTTGCTTTCTTCACTGCAGGTAAATGAGACTAGCTCAGAATGACAATTTGGTAGACATGGACAAGATAGGGCCAAACAGCCTGTTTTCATCCTGTATAGCTCTATCTGGTTTGTAGCCCAGTTCAACAACCTTCACACTGCCCACTGTACCTCAATTTCAGCCTTGGGATACTAAGTGTGTTCTGACACCTGGTCCACACCAACCCTATCCATAGATCATGCAGATTACTCCTTACAGTAAATTAGCACGTAATACATGCACACATGAGCCTAAGGGGTTTCTAAAGTAGTTAGGACACCAGCTATGAATAAATCAAAGGTAAGAATGGTGCAAGCAGAAGATATTTATTACAATGGAGCTGGAGTTATGACCAAAGTGTAAACCTAGTTACAAAAAAAGTACATAGCCAGACCATAAGTCAACATCAGAATATTGGAAGTCAACACATAAAACTCAATGGTTCCGCAAGTCATTGGTGAATTCCTGGGTTTAATTAGATAGTTTCTAATCATTCATTGCTAGAAAGGCAAGTTATTTGGCCCCCAACTCCATTCTTCATCTTGCAAGGAGAGTTTCTTTGCTCTTAGTCCTTCTCTTCACCATGAGTGATGACATAGCAGAGACCTTTGTAGTCAAGATTCCCCAAAACATCGGGAGGGAAGGCACCAAACATCTGCTCACACTGGAGGGAGAGAGTGAAAAAAAAAGGATGCTGGTCACAGAATCACAGGTCAGCTGAATGAAGTAACTTTAACTTTTTCAGTTCCAGATGTGGATCATTTCACTACACGGAGAGTTTCCCTAACACTGGCCCTGACTTGTAACAATGGAGCCCCAGTCAGGAAGGATTGTACCTTTTTGTCTGGGATGCTTCAGACGTAACATCAGGTTGTGGCAGCAGAGGGGCTCATTACGTATCAGTTCATTCATTTCTCATGAGATCACAAGTGGTTTTATAACAGTTGACACAAAGCAGGATCATGGCAGCTCAGGAACACCAAAAAATTATCACTGTGTCTCTAAATCTTCAATGAATACGTAATCTGTATGAATGGGTGTGTATGTACATACATGAGTGTGTATGCCTATTTGTGAGACTGCATGTCTGTGTCTATGACTATGCATTTTTGTGCACATACTCATTTTGTACCATGGTTCAGGTAAAACAATCTCACTTTTACATTTAATTAAAGGTCTGGGAAAAGAAAGGATAACTTGCAAGTTCACAGGGTGAGCAGTGGTGACCAGAATGTGCGCTGAAGACACAAGAGACTGCAGATACTGTCATCTTGAGCAGAAAACAAAGTGCTGGAAGAACTCTGTAGGAAGGAACTGCAGATGCTGGTTTAAACCGAAGATAGACACAAAGTGCTAGAGTAACTCAGTGGGACAGGCAGCATCTCTGGATAGAAGGAATGGGTGACATTTCGGGTCGAGACCCTTCTTCAGACTATGCTGGAAGAACTCAGCAGGTCAGTCTGAGGAAAGGTCCCAACCTGAAATGTCATCTGTCCATTTCCCTCGACAGTGTTTTTGCTGCATTGGGTGATAAGATCGATTTGCAGGACTCAAAGGAAGAGGCGGCAGTGCTCGTCAGTGTAGTTTCTCAGGTGCTTGTCTAAAACCAGCAAGAGAACCGAGTCTATGACCTTGGAAATAATGTACCTGCAAGAACCCCAGAAAATATCTGTCCTGAAATATATCATGATGAGGCAGGATCTGGAGGTGGCTGTAACTAAAAGTATAGTAGTGTGGGGATGGTGGAGGGAGGTTTGTCTGTGGTTTCAGTCTGGGAATGTGGAAGGGCCCCACAAGAAGATCTGGGTAAGTATTATTTAAAATGCTGAACTGGCTCCGATTCACAGGCCAACCTGCCCTGGCGCTGGATATTATCTCTGCAGTCCTGTCATAGTCCAGCAGATGGCACCAGCTCCCACTATTTAAATATTATTATGGTCCTCATGGACCGAAATTGCCAAAGCCCAGTACCCAAAATGGTACCACTCTAGAGTTAATAAGAGTGACAGGAAATGTGACTGAAATTTACAAGACTTTCAGGCAAGGGCATGTAAGTAGGTTTCCTGGTGAGACAAGGAACCTCATATGCGTGTTTACAAAATACACACAAGTGCTGGAGTAACTCAGAGGATTAGGCAGCATCTTTAGGAGGACGTGGACAGGTGATATTTTGGGTCGGGATCCTTTGCCAAACTGGCTGAGGAGTTCAGTGCCAGAAGGCACAGTTTGAGAATAAAGGTAGGCTCCTGGGACTGGGATGACAAGTGTATTCACTCAAAGGGTGATGAACCTGTGGAGTTCTCTGTCCCACAAGTTGTGGAATCAGTGCTCGAGTTCATCCAAATGGACATCAGTAGATTTCTGGCTGTCAAGAGAATAAAAGGATATGGTAATAGGACCAGGAAACTGTGCTGTGGCAAAAGGTAAACCATGATCTTGATCATGGTGGAAGATCAGGAAAGTAGATCAGGAGAGAACTATCAGGAAAGGGTGATGGGAGGTGGCGATTTGGAGAGGGGGTGGGGGGGGGGGTAACCAGGACGGAGGTGGGTAATCTTTTCACCCCAAGATTCTGAGAGAGGTGGTAACTGGAAATAGCTAGAAAGTGCTAAAAAGGGAATGGGGAATGAAAAGGAAGGAAAGGTAGAGTGAAGGCGACATCTTAAAGGGGAGATTGGGAGGGGAAAGTAGGGAGGATTACTGCGTTGTGGCTGGAAGGAGAGATCAATGGAAGGGGTGTGCTTCAGAGGCTAGTCTGGAAGCTCAATGAGAAGAAGCCATCTGGGAGGGGGGTGACCAGGAACGTGGAAGTAGAGCTGATCCAAGGGATCACAACTTGGAGAGGTCAGTTGGAGATGGGAGAGTCTTGAAGATGATGGAACACAGAAGGTTGGAGAGATGCAATAATTGGGAAAAGGTTCGGTGATCTGGAGGGGCAAGGAAAAATGGACTGGCTGGAATGGCTGATCAAGGGAGATGGGGGAGAACAGGATGTGATACATGGGTTCAGCATGGCCTCCTTTTGAGCATGCCCTGCCCTGGGGTTGGCCAATTTAGGTTTGGTTTGCCATTGTCTGCCCAGCGCCAGCTTTTTTCAGGACAGCCTGGTTTTGATGGCTTCAATCTTATTGCACATGCCCAGGGATGTACCTCTGTCTCTTGGTCCCTCCAATGTGGCAGGAGCAGTATTTCTGAATGACCTAGAATGATTGATCCACCTCGCCAAGAAAAGCATTAGGGCAGAGCCACTAAGCATGGTCATCATGAAACTATAGTGTGACCAAAAACAGTGCTCTAGATTTGTTATAATTCTCTGAATTGATTCCCCATGGAGAAGTCACACAGAAGGGGTATGATCAAGTATCACACAGGCGCTGGTCACAAGAGGGTAGTAGTCAATGTTCCAGCTGGATGAGGAATGCACAATTGTTGCCCAGAGATGCTTAAGGATTCACCACCTGCCTATCGCATTAGTCATTAAACTGCTTTAACAGGCAATTGGAATTTCAAATCTCATACATCTGCTAGTGAAGGGCAACTAGGTCATAGAGTTTGTAGGAAAGATTCTGGCCAAATTAATAACTATTAATGTCAGTAAATCATTCCTAGAGAAATCATACCCGATTGTAACTTGGAACATGAATTGGCTGGATCTCTGGAGAATTTTAATGTTAATATTATCATCAAGTGAAAATCTGATATCTAATATTAACAGCTTTCATTCATTACCTCCTCTTCATTAAATCGGTCTGCTTGGGTCTGCAGCATTTGTTTGAAGCTGCAATAGAGAGAAGACAATTTACAGTGCACAGTTCAACTGGTTAGATAAGTGAGTATAGAATTGCAATATCTATTGCAGTAATGTTAGAGGTGTTCATTATTAACAAAGAACAAGAACCATCTTCACATACATATGACAGAGGAGACCACATGGCCCAGATATTCGAATGCCGGCTTCACTCCAGAGCAATCCCTGTGGTCTCATTCCCCTTTGTTTTATTCCCTGCAGCCCTGCAATTTACTTTTTCCTCTCGCCTTTTTCATTTGATTAATTTGCCACTTACTTACACTATGTGTAATTAGGAGTGAAGTACCAGCATGCCCAAGGGCTGAGAGAGGAAACGAGTATACTGCACCAGTTCCTGTCCAGATCTCTCCTGCTCCTTGTGCAGCTGTAACACACCTGAGCCCTGCAGGATCTCACAGACGAGTAATGGACTTCAGAAATAAGGACGATAAGGAAGTGCTAATATTTCACAGGGTGACACAGAATTTCAAAGTGGACTTAACAGGAAGGCAGAGTGAAACAAAACTTCAAGAAGGAACTTCGTGCAGTGAAACACTGGACTTTAAAGGTAACCATTTACTGTAAGAGGAATATACATTAATGGAGGAATAGCAGTTTAACAGAGGGACACAGGTGTTGCTATTGATGTCCACAGAGGCATAAGTGTTCAATAAAGGCACAGGCATCTAAAAGGGAAAAAGAAGCTCCCAGCGAATAGGGGCATTCATTGATTAAAACTTCCTCATACAGTTATATTATTCTTCATTGTGAAATATAATTTTCACTGAGGTGCTTGTAAAGACAAGAGGAATATAAATGTCTGTGCACATTGATTGCATGCCCTGGAAGATGCTTTTTCAACCATCTACAGTGGATAAAATTGTAGACGGTTTCTGACTTTTACACTTACTAATCTGCTTTGATATGTCCTTTGCCTTCTGGGTCAAAAATCTTAAAAGCATTGAGAATTGTTTCTTCTGGATCAGCACCTATACAAATGCACAGGAAGAAAAATATCATTAACACACACTTATAATCCAATCATTATTTTTGGTAAAAAGACACAAAGTGCTGGAGAACTCGGCGGGTCAAGCAGCATCTCTAGAGAAAAAGGATAGGTGATATTTTGGGTCGGGACCCTTCTTCAGACTGAGATGCTGCTTGAGACACTGAGTGGGCTGAGGAGCCTGGATACAGTTACATTATACGCCGTGGGAAGGCCAGGGATGGTGATGACAATCACCTAATGTAATCTTCGTCATCTCACATCATTTCTTGTTCACTTTACCTTTCAGCTTCTCCCCGAACATTGTGAGGAAGATGGTGAAGTTGATGGGTGCAGCGGCCTCCTTCAACATCGCATCCAGCTCCTCGTTTTTAACATTCACACGACCTGGTGGAAGAGAAGCGCATATGTTCACATCGTGTGTCACCTGCACTTGTGAAATCTCTGAAGCTCCGTGAAGACTTTGTAAAGAGTTATCCTACCCAGAGCAGCGAAGGTGCCTCTCAAATCTTCCCTATTGATGAAACCATCTCTGTTTTGGTCCATAATAGTGAAAGCCTGCGGGAGAGAGGATTGAAATGCAACGCGAGCTTTCAGTGGGTAACCTCCCTCAGCCAACAATTTACAACTTAATGTTATGTTTTGGACAGGTCTCCCACTGCCGGTTTTATCAAACCACCTCCCAGCTCAGGTGTTCCACCTGGTTTCTAACGCAGAACCGTGCGCGCTCAAGCCGCCAGGGCTAGGCACTGGAATGGTTCTGCTGGGTTAACCTGGGCTGGACCTCTCCTGATCTCACTCCCCCCACTCACCTCCTTGAACTCCTGGATCTGAATCTGGTCGAACATGGAGAAGACATTGGAACTTCCCTTCTCCGTCCTCTTCTTCGCCTTTTTCGGGGCCTGAAACAGACGAGGTGACAATCAGCATCAAACCTCGGAGAAGGTGAAGGGGTGGGAGAGGGAGAGAGCGGGGAAACAAGGGGCGTCCGCGGCTCACCATGACTCTGATCCTGTGTCGGGCAGAGTGTGGGCAGACCCTCGCTTATATAGGTTGCGCCGAGGGTAAAAATACCGCGCTCCAAGTTTGGAGCCGCCGTTCCTCCAGTTAAGTGGTCGGCGCTCACCGGGAGCTCAGCGACCTTCACCCGAACGAGCCGGATCTTCTGGAGAGTACAAGGGAGGGGGAGGGGGAGGGAGATCCAGGTTCGCGGGGACCGGTATTCCACGAGGAGGTAGGGAGGAGAGCAGGGGAGAGGGCAACAGGGAGGGAGGGAGATCGTGGTGAGGGTGAAGTCCGGTTCCGCGGGGTGGGGGGATACCCGGGGAGAGCAGGTACGATGAGAGGGGAAGGCTCTACCGGGAGGTGGGGTGGGGTTTCTATGGGGAGGGAGCTGGCCGGGGAGGGTGGGGAGAGGAAGGGACCTCCCAATATTGTCACCGAACCCGTTGGCCAGGGAGGTGCTATTGTAGTCTGGCAGGCTGACCTATTCCTTGCAGTGGCCAGGCGTCAGGTCTCGGACATATCATACCATGACCACCATTGCCCATAACCCCGCTGATGAACATCAGGCACGAAGTGCTGGAGTAACTCAGCGAGTCAGGCAGCATCTCTGGAGAACATTGAAACGTGACATTTCAGGTCGGACCCATCTTCTGAAGTTACTCCAGCAATTTGTATTATTTTTTGTAAACTAACATCTGCGGTTCCTTGTCTGTACGTCCCTGGAACCATCACTGATCTTATCGTCTCTTGCAATCTGCGCTCGACAGCTTCCAACCTTTTGGTTCCCCAACCCTATCCTGCCCATTTTTAATTAGTTTCCGAAATCTACAAGCAGGTCTGCCTTGGCATACGTGCTGTTTCTGCCCCATCTCTAAATACCCCAATTCTATTCCACCTCAACAACATCCAAATTATAGGGCTCCTTCACTTGATCTTTACCATTGATGCCCAGGCCCTTTACACCTCCATTCCCCACCAGGAACGTCTCAGGGCCCTCTGGTTCTTCCTTGAACAGAGAACCCATCAGTCCCCCTCAACCAACTCTCTTCCTGAACTCTTAATAATTTTGCATTGACTTCTCTCAATGCGTTCGTCTACGGTGTAGTCATGGGCACCCGCAGGGCCTCCAGCTATGCCTGTCTTCTTGTTGGTCACGTGTCGACCATGCTGCGAGTTTGTGGCGAGCGCAAACTCTTCTAAACTCGCAAATTCGGTCCCCACAGTGGGACAGGCCCTTTACGTTGAACACCATCTCTGACAACACTCTCCATTTTCTTGTTCTCTCTCCCTCCATCACACGGGACAGACGTCTATTATAAACTGTGTAGGAAGAAACTGCAGATGCTGGTTTAAACCGAAGATAGACACGAAAAGCTGGAGTAACTCAGCGGGACAGGCAGCATCTCTGTCGAGAAGGAATGGATGACGGCACCCATTCCATCTCTCCAGGGATGCTGCCTGTCCCGTTGAGTTACTCCAGCTTTTTGTGTCTATCTATTATAAACTCAGTGACTCACATAGCTGCAGCGACTGCACCTCCTCCACCCTGGCTTTTGCATGATACTTCTGAGAGAACATAGTTCCCTCTGAGAGAAAAAAGTTTGCCACATCTCTGTCATGGGGATCCCTTCGTTTTTTCAATGCCTCATAAAACGAACACAGAACAGTTTAATAAAATGGCAACACAAGTAGATGGAATCGTAATGAAGGCTTTTCATGTACTTGTCTTCTTTGGTCAAGGCATAGAGAACAAGGGTCAGGAAATCAAGTTGCAACTTTAAAAAAACATTGGTTAAGCTGCATGTGGAGTTTTGTGTGCAGTACAGGATGCCCCACTATAGGAATGATGTGGTGTGGAGGCTTTGGAGAGGGTGCGGGAGGTTTACCAGAATGCAGCCTTGATTACAGGGTATTAGCTGTAAGGGGAGCTTGGATAAACTTTTACTATTTTCTCTGGCGTGTTGGAGGCCGACGGAGACCTGATAGAAGTATATACAATTATGAGAATATTGATTGGGTAGACAGTTAGAATCTTTTTCTCAGGGTGGAAATTGTCAAAGACAAGAGGACATTGCTTTAAGGTGAGAGGGGCAAAGTTTAAAAGAGATATGTGGGGCAGGTTTTTTACTTAGAGAATGGTGGATGCCTGGAACACACTGCCAGGAGTGGTGGTGGAATTACATAAGATAGTTGCCCTACAGAGGCTTTAGATAGCCACGTGAATATGTAGAGTAAGAAGGGATGTGGATCATGGGCAAGCAGATGAAATTAGTTTATCTTGCCACCATGTTTGACATGGACATTACGGGCTGAAGAGTCTGTTCCTGTGCAGCACTGTTCTATGTTAGCACTTTACTGTGTGAGCGCCCTCTTGGTGAAGTTGGATGTTAACTCTTCACTAATACCGTCTCTGTGCTAGTTCCGGTTTAAGTCCGTACTAGGCCACATTTCGCCTTGTCCTGCCCTTTTCTTCACATTGCCAACAAATCTTCCCTCACTCTCTTTGTTCTCTTATTTTAGTTTTCACTTCCTCTCTGATGCTGATGTAATCAGCCATGGTCATCGTTGGTATTTGCAGCCAACACTTGGCCGTAAGCAGGTTATTTTTCTTTCATTGTCTGCTGCATCTCATTCATTATTGAGGGAAGTCTGGATTTGTTAGTTCCATCAGATCCAGGTTCAGATTAACTGATTGTCATATTCATCAGGGTACAATAAAATTCCTTGTTCACACGAAGCTCACAGTATACACACAGTAATGAAAAATACACGTTTAATACAATGACAAGCGGAAAACAGCTGAACAGGTGCACTCCGAGGTAGTGCAAAAAAAAGGTACAATAACTGAATGAGGTCGAGTAAAGAACAAGAATACGTGGCAGCACACCCAGAAAGGGGGGGGGGGGGATAAAAGAGATGTTTTGGGAGACTGATAACAGTGAGGAAGAAGCTGTGCTTCAGTCTGGATGCCAGAGCTATCAACTTGCGGTACCTACTTATTGAAGAGAGAAAAAGGAATGGCCAGAGCCTTGACAATACTTCTGTCATTCCCGATGCAACCCACCACGAAGATGGACTGGATCGAAGTAAGTGACGAGCCTGTGATGGACTGGACTGTGTTCACCACTCTCTGTAGGTTCAGGCAGTTAAGAGCAGAGCAGTTGCCATACCAAATGAGATGTCCCTGTAAGATTCCTTTCTGTAGCGCATCTATAGAAGTTGGAGAGAATCCTCGTGGACTTGTCAAATCTTCTCGAATGCCGAAGAAACGATCCCGAGTGGTCCAAGAAATCTTGCGGGTCATCAGGAATGCCAAGAGGCAATATTGGGACAAACTTGAGTCCTACTATAACCACCCGAACACCCATCGACTGTGGCAAGGCTTCAAGACTATAATGGGCTACAAAGCGTAGCCAGGCAGAATCACTGGCAGTAGTGCGTCCCTTCTCGATGAACGGCGTCACGGCGGCACAGCGGTAGAGTTGCTGCCAGAGACCCCGGTGCGATCCTGACTACGGGTGCTGTCTGTGCGTAGTTTGTATGTTCTCCCTGCGACCGCGCGGGTTTTTCCCCCGAGATCTTTGGTTTCCTCCCACACTCCAAAGATGTACAGGTTTGTAGGTTAATTCAGTTCAGTTTAGTTTATTGTCACGTGTACCGAGTCACAGTGAAAAGCTTTTGTTGCATGCTAACTAGTCAGCGGAAAGACAATACATATTTACAATCAAGCCGTTTACAGTGTATAGATACGTGATAAGGGAATAATGTTTAGTGCAAGGTAAAGCCAGTAAAGTCCGATCAAAGATAGTCCGAGGGTCACCAATGAGGTAGGTAGTAGTTCAGGACTGTTCTCTAGTTGTGGTGGGATGATTCAGTTGCCTGATGATAGCCTGGAAGAAACTGTCCCTGAATATGGAGGTGTGCGTTTTCATACTTCTATACCTTTTGCCCAATGGGAGTGGGGAGAAGAAGGAGTGGCCAGGTGAGATTATGCTCATTAGGTGCGTCCTTGATTATGCTGCTGGCTTTGCCGAGGCAGCTTGAGGCATAAATTGAGTCAATGGAAGGAAGGTTGGTTTGTGTGATGGTCTGGGCTGTATCCACAATTTCTTGTGGCCTTGGATGGAGCTATTCCCAAACCAAGCTGTGATGCATCCCGATAAAATGCTTTCTATAGTGCATCTGTAGAAGTTGGTGAGAGTTGTAGGGGACATGCCAAACTTCTTAAGCCTTCTAAGGAACTAGAGGTGTTGGTGTGCTTTTTTCGTTGTTGCTTCAATAAGGGTGGTCCAGGAGAAGTTGTTGGTGATATTGACTCCTAGGAATCTCAACTTCGACGCTGTCAATGCAAACTGGGGTATGTGTACCGCTTTGCTTTCTGAAGTCGATCACTAATGCCTTGGCCACTATCTAATTGGCGGTAGAAATATAAATTGTCCCTAGTGTGTGTAGGATATTCATTGATTATTGCTCTGCTTTCAAAACCATTATCCCAACCAAGCTCATCTCCAAACTCGAGGAACTTGGAGTCAGCACTTCCCTCTGCAATTGGATCCTTGACTTCCTGACCAACAAACCACAATCAGTGAGGATAGAAGACAAATCATTCTCCATGATAATTCTCAACACTGGTGCCCCGCAAAGATCCATTCTCAGCCCCTATAATAATACTGCTTATACACTGACGACTGTGCAATCAAATACCAATTCAACTCACAGTCAAATACCAATTCAAGTTTGCAGACCACACTACCGTCGAGGGACAGATATCTAATAAGTACAGAAAATACATTGTGAACCTTGTAACTTGGTGTCAAGACACCAACCTCCCCCTCAATGTCAGCAAGACAAAGGAGACTTAGTGATAGACTTCAGGAAGTAAAGCAGTAGAAGTGCCCCAGTCTATAGTGATAGTGCCGCCGCAGATATGATCAAAAGCTTTAAGTTCCTAGGACTGAATACCACCAGCAATTTGCCCTGGACTAGCCACATTGAAGCTATGACCAGGAAAGCACACCAATACCTCTACTTCCTTAGAAAACTTAGGAAGTTTGGCATTTCTCCAACAATCCTCACCAACTTCTACATATGCGGTGCAAAGAGCATCTCATTGGGATGTATCACAGCCTGGTTTGGGAACAGCTCCATCCAAGACAGCAAGAAATTACAGAGAGTTCTCTCATTACAATGAGAGAAACACATTGTCACATAAACCAGCCTCTCTTCCATTGACTCCATCTGCACTTCATGCTGCTTCGGTAAGGCCACCAGCATAATGAAGGACCAGTCTCACCCTGGTCACTCCCTCTTTGCTCCTCTCCCACCAGGCAGGAGGTACAGAAGTTTGAAAAGGTTCAGGCACAGTTTCTTCCCAGCTGTTATCAGGCAACTACATGGTTCTCTCATCAGCTAAAGTGTAGTCCTGACCTTGCATCTACCACATTGGAGATCTTTAAACCTCTGTGCATGTGATAATAATAAACTAGACTAAACTAAAAGTAAATACATTTACCTGCATATGATCATTGCATGAGTGTGAAGGGACCACATTAGGTTGCTGGTGACATGGATGCGCCAGAACTTCAAACTGTCAAACATTTCTATAGCAGCTCCGTTGAAGTGAACAGAAATGTGCTCATTCCCTAATTTCTTGAGGTCAACAACCAACTCTTTTAGCTTGAGGAGAGATACAAAATGCTGGAGCAACTCAACGGGGCAGGCAGCATCTCTGGAGAAATGGAATAGGTGACATTTTGGGTTGGAGCCCTTCATCTGAAACCCGTTGAATTTCTCCAACATTTTGTGTCTATCTTCGGTATAAACCAGCATCTGCAATTCCTTTCTACATAGCTGTTTTGTCTTGCCACACCAGGGGTCAACTGCTGGAGCTCCGACCACCCCGACCAGCTGGCTATGCCAGGGTTCCATCAGAAATCCTTAAGGAACTGAGGAGGAAATGAGACAGGGCAAGGACAACTACAGGAGCTGAAACCTCAGCAGAACAACATGAGGGATGTTCAACAACATGAGCATTACAGGCTACAAGAAGACCAGTGGCCTGGGGAGGGAAAGCAATCTGGACTGGGCCAATGGGCTAAACCTGTTTTTTAATAGATTTGATGGAGGGGCATCTGCCCACCCTCCCCCCTGCTCCCTGACAGACTCTCCCCCTCAATCCCCCTAGTCCACTTCCTCTGCTCTTTCTTTGTCGCTCCTGTCCATCAAGGCTGAGCAGGTGAGGATGGAGCTGAGCAGACTCCGCCCAGGCAAAGCCACCAGTCCCACTGGTGTCAGCCCTGGGTTACTCAGGATGTGTGCCAGGCAGTTGTGTGGAATACTCCAGCATATCTTCAACCTGAGCTTGAGCCTGGAGAGGGTTCCTGTGATGTGGAAGAGATACTGCCTGGTTTCTGTACCAAAGAGGACGCGCCCCAGCTCCTCCAATGACTACAGACTGGTGGCGCTGACTTCACACATCATGAAGTCACTGGAGAGCATGGTGCTTACTCACCTGCGATCGCTGGTTAAACCCTACTTGGACCCACTGCAGTTCACTTACCAAACAAAGATGGGGGTTGAGGATGCCATCATCCACCTGCTCCATCGTTCCTATGCTCACCTGGATAAACCAGGAAGTATTGTGTCATGTTTTTTTACTTCTCCAGTGCTTTTAACACCATCTAGCCTGCACTGTTAGGGAGCAAACTGACGAAGATGCGGGTGGATGCTCCATTGGTGTCCTGGATCACCAACTACCTGACTAGACGACCACAATATGTCAGTCTACGGAACTGTGTCTCGGACATGGTGGTGAGCAACACAGGGGCCCCACAGGGGACGGTCCTCTCTCCCTTCCTGTTCACCATCTACACCTCGGACTTCAGATATAACTCGGGCTCCTGCCACCTGCAGACGTTTTCAGATGACTGCAATTGTGGGCTGCTGTGAGGGGAGGGAAGCTGAATACAGAGGTGTATCAACGACTTTGTTGAGTGGTGTGGGCTGAATCACCTGCAGCTCAACCCCGACAAGACTAAGGAGTTAGTGGTGGACTTTAGGAGGAGAGGAACATCCCTGTCCCCTGTCTCCATCAATGGTGTGGATGTGCAGTTTACCAGGGAGTACAGACACCTTGGAGTGCACCTAGACAGTAAACTGAACTGGTCAAGGAACGCTAACGCCCTGTACAAGAAGGAACAGAGCCGGCTGTACCTTTAGGGAAGGCTCCTTCAACGTCTGCAGTAAGATGCTGTAGATGTTCTTCCAATCAGTGGTGGCCAGTGCCATCTTCTTCACTGTCGTGTGCTAGTACTTTAATTTCATGTTTCATGTATTTTGTGTTTTATGACTGTTGGCAGATCAATTTCCCTCCTGGGATAAATAAAGTTCTATCATAATATCGTAACATTTAGACCAAGGATGTTATCCTGACACTATGATGTAGGTTACCAATATCTTTCCTGTAGCCATCCCATCATTGTTGTTGATAAGGCCAACTATAGTAGGTAGACAAAATGCTGGAGAAACTCAGCGGGTGAGGCAGTATCTATGGAGCGAAGGAATAGGTGATGTTTCGGGTCGAGACCCTTGGTCAGTGGTATTATCCATGAACATGAAGACTGAGTTGGCATTGTACTTAGCCGCACTGGGTGTACAGGGAGTCATGCAAGGGACTGAGTACACAACCCTGAGAAGCGCACAACCTTGAGCACCAGCATTGAGGGTCATGGTGGAGGAAATGTTATGACCAATTCTAATCAATTGAGGTCTGCCATTCAGTAAGTCCAGAAACCATTTTCAGAGGGAGGCCCCAAGGCCAAGGTCCAGAGGTTTTGGGGACTATCTTCTCTGGTACTAATGTTGTTAATGGTTGAGTTGTAGACAATGAATACCATCCTAACATATGTGTTCTTATTATCTAGGTGATCTACAGATGAATGTAGTGCGAGAGAGATGGCATCCTCCAATGACCTATTTATCCTCAATGCAAATTGCAAGGGATCTAGATTGACTGGAGGACTGGCACAGGCGTGAGCCATTACCAGTCTTTAAAAGCACTAGATTATGATCAATTTTGGAGCTGCTGGGCAGGTCACTTTACTTTTGGTCAGGTCACTGAGGCAGGTCACTTTACTTTTCTTGGGGACTTGAATTATGGAAGTTTCCTTGAAGCAGATAGGGACAGAAGACCGTTGACGTGAGGGGTGGGAGATGTCGGCAAAGCCTGCGGCTAGTTGATTGGCTCATAATTTCAGAACCCATCCAGGTCGTCACTTTCCTAAGGTTTACCTCTGTAAAAAACTAGATCTGTCACCAAAATGTATGGGACAGAAGCAGCGGGGATAGGTGGAGATGTGCCTTGGACCAGCTGGAGCTTCTGGTTACATTTCCTACACTGATCTGTCAGTCTTAGGCCTCCTCCATGGTTAGAGTGAGACCACACATAATCTGAAGGAACATCTCCTCGTAATCTGTATGGGTAATTTACAACCCAGTAGCATGAACATTGAATTCTTTAATTTCAGGTAACTTCTCTTTCCTGATCTACCCATATCCTGTCACATACATGTTTCTTTCCACTAGCCCATCCAGTTTCTTCCCCCTCCTCTGCCCCTCCTGGGTATCCTATACCATCACTTCCCTCCCCCCTCCGTTCTATTGTCCCTATCATCTCTCTGGTTCTACATTTTACTTCTCACCTTCCTTTATTTTCAGATTCCACCATCTGCAGATCTTTTTTTTCTCCTATCATGTCCCGTTTTGGTCACAGTCGATCTCGTCCCTCGCCCTGCTGACTCATCTGCCCATCAACCCCTGTTTACCTGGATCCACCCATCATTTAGCTGGATCCACCCCTCAGCCATCAGACTATTAAACTCAACAAACAAAAATCTGCACTTTAATACCCTATTGCACTTTATATGCTTATTTACGTGTGTGTGTGATATATATATATATATATATATATATATATATTCAATGGTATATGGACACACTGACCTGTTCTGTATTTATTTATGCCTACAATATTCTGTTATGCTGAAGCAAAGCAAGAATTGTATTGTCCTATCTGGGACACATGACAATAAACTCTCTTGAACTTGAACATATGCCAGCTCTTGCCCCACCCCTTTCTCACAACCTCTTGGTATCAGTTGTCTCCTCTCTACTACTCCCGTCTGCAGAAGGACCCCAACCGCAAATGTCAATCGTCCAATTCCCGCCACAGGTGCTGCCTGACCTGCAGAGTTCCTCCAGCAGAAAGGTTTTTTTTACTCAGTCTTCTTTCTCCATGACTGTGTGTGTAAGACCCCGTGTCTATGTGTGACTGACTCTGTGTGTGTCTCTCTCTCTCTGATTGTGCGTGCTTCTGATTGTATGTGTGTGTGACTGACTCTGCCTGTGTGACTGACTCTGTGTCAAGTGTATTGGACGGCAGACAAAAATGCTGGAGAAACTCAGCGGGTGAGGCAGCATCTATGGAGCGAAGGAAATACGCAACGTTTCGGGTCGAAACCCTTCTTCAGACAATCTGATGATGGGTTTCGACCCGAAACGTTGCCTATTTCTTTCGCTCCATACATGCTGCCTCACCCGCTGAGTTTCTCCAGCATTTTTGTCTACCTTCGATTTTCCAGCATCTGCAGTTCCTTCTTAAACAAAATGTATTGGACTGTGTTTGTCTCTGACTGTGTGTATGCCTGACTCTGTGAGTCTCTGACAGTGTGTGTGTGTATCTGACGCTGTGTGCCACTGGCTGTGTGCGTGTGTCCCATTCTGTGTGTGGAGTCAGTTCCTGTCCCGGGACTGTTTATTGCCCTGTGCCAGGAAGGTGTGAACTTGTCTGGCGGCTCGGGGACGTCCCCCGGGCGGGGCGGGTGGGGGAGGTCCCGGCGGCCGCTTCAAAGCGGACTGGAGAGCGGCAGACACTCGAACTGGAGCAATCCAGCGGAGGGGCCGACGAGCAGTGCCCGATGGACCGAGGCCTCGGGGAAGGGGGAGGTGAGGTGGGGGCCTGGTTGGAGGGGGGGGGGGTGATGAGGTTGTCGTGCGAGGGTGGAGGGGGAAGGATTTGACAAAATGTGAGAGCAGGGGCGAAGAAAGGGAGGGAGGGGTGTGTATGTGGTCGAGGGTGATGGGGAGAAGAGGGGGGCAGGGTGAGGAGGGGAGGGTGAGAGGAGGATGTGAAACCTTTGGCTGAGGGAGACACAAAAGACGGCAGAGGCTGGAATCTGGAGGAGCACACATCCACCCGCTCGCTGCAAGAGCCCACTGTTAAGCAGCGTCTGTGGAGGCAGAGGGATAGTTGATATTCTGGGTCGTGACCTACAAGAGTATTGAGAGCGGAAAGAGAGATGGGAGTCGGGGGTGCGAGTCTTGGTCAGAAATGGTCGAAGAGGAGAGATCAAGAGAAACGGTGGAGGGAGGGTGGGGAAAGTGGGGGGAGAGGTGTGGGGGGAGGTGTGGGAAGGATAGTGGTGAGCTAGAGGTGTGGGTAGGGTCTGTGGCGAGAGGGTGCAGGGAGGTGTGGGTGGGATGTTGGTCTGAGTGGGGGGGATCTGTGGATGGTGGTGGATCAGATCAGGGTGACAGATGATTCCGCCTGACTCCCCCTTCGCCCTCATTTCACTCCTCTAGACACCAGGCCCCCGCCCCTATGTTTGTCCCGGACGGTGGGCCTGGGATGTGGGGGTGAGGGGCAGCGCAAGAGGAAGAGAACCATCTTCAGCAAGTGGCAACTGGGAGAGTTGGAGGAGGCCTTCGTGGTGACTCCCTACCCGGGCATCAGCCTGAGGGAGAGGCTGGCCGAGATCACCGGAATTGCCGAGGCCAAGATCCAGGTGGGTTCCCGCTGTACGAGGCTCTCCATCGGCTCTGTGTCCCGCGGAATGAGGGGGGTCCCGAGGGGACGTGACGGGAAGACGTGGTGATGTTTCTGCCGGTGAGAGAGTTTTGGAGAGGAGACAATCACACGATAAGGGACAGTCACTTTAAACTGGGGCGTGCAGGCACTTCCTGCAGCCGCGGCGAATCCCTGGGATGTTTGGGTGGTATTCATGGAGGAATTAGGGACAATGGAGAAGTGGGGGAGACATGAGGCGGGGCCTGGGGCAGACCAGCCGTGAGAGCATTGAATGGTAGGGCAGGCGTGAGGGATCAAGTGGCAAGAGTCAGGAGGGTGAGAAACATCCTGGACTTTATTCCATGATTTGAACACAAGAGCAAATCTCCCATAGCCTTCACAGTGTACAGTTCGGTCTCCCTATCCAAGCAAAGGACGTGCTTGTTACAGAAAGAGTGCAGTGAAAGTGCAAGAGATGAGGTCCTGGGATGGCAGACATGTCCCACTCTTCAAATAAACTTGCTGTTGTAAAGCGGGAGCGGGAGTGGCCAATTTGTACACGGCTTGATTCAACAAAAGCAATGTGATCATGGCTAGATTATCTCCTTTGCCGGTCGAGGAACTGAATGTTAGCTTAGCTATGGGATCCGCTATCCACTGCGTATTTCAAATGTTTTAATATATTATCGTAAGAATAAACATTTTATCGTTCTTCTTAATTGCAATGTGACCCCTGGTTAAAACTAGATTGCATTTGGAGGTTTTCCATAGTCCTCCAGCTCAAGAGATGAGATGGAGGCACAACGAACTTGAGATGCTGGAATCTTGAACAAAGCACAACGTGATGGAGGAACTCAGCAGGTCAAGGAGCATCTGTTTTTTTGGGAATGGACAGGCGACGTTTCGGGTCAGGACCCTTTTTCAGACTAAATGTTAAAACTGAAGATTCAGTCTGAAGGGTCCCGAGCTGAAACGTTCCCCGTCCATTCCTTCCGCAGATGCTGCCAGACCTGCTGAGCAATCTATGATCTTTGCTGCTGAGTTCCTCCAGCGCTGTGTATTTTGCTCCAGATGCCAGCGTCTGCACTCTCATGTCCACTTACTTCTCCTTTGTGGTTTTCCAGGTCTGGTTCCAGAACCGCCGGGCGCGATGCACTAGACAGGGCAGGAGGGTGAAGAGGTGCCCGCGGGGATGGAGCCCCCCTGCATCCCGCTCAGCCCAGGCTCCGTCAAATAGCGGACCGGGCAGAAGGTCTATGTACTGTACGGCCGGTTTCTGCAGCACCCCGGTGGCGGGGCATGGACCCCTGACGCAGTATCACCATGCTCCCCACTGCGTGCAGCAGCTCACCAGGGACAAGCCCTTGGCCTTCGGTTTCCCAGCTCGCACCGTTCCTGGAGAGAGAGACACACTCGGATCTGGGAGTAAAGGGGCCAGGATGACTCCCTGTACGAAGCACAGTGACCAAGTCGTGCCACATCTGGAACCACTGCCTGAGGGCCAGGCCACACCTGAAGCACACACATCCCTCCGCCACACCTCATACCTCATCTACAACGCTGCCATTGTCACCAACGAGTAGCATTTCCACCTCAGTATTGGACCTGGATGGATCTTTTCCCTGGAGCAGCTCATACCAAAAGCAAACTCCTCTGTCAGCCTGGAGTCTCTTGTCCCTTCCAGAGATCACTGCACTCCTCCTCAAATGCCAGCCAGGAGCACCTGCCTTAACTGAAATCGGGTGGATACTGAAAGGCCCTCTTAACAGCAGAGTGGGTTGCAGAGCTCGACAGTGTCTGAGAACATCGTGACTGTGATCCAATCTCACACCAACGATACTTGAGCTCTTTTTCAACTGGTTCTCGGCAACTGTTGACCTAAGCTTGCCCATCTCCAGAGGTGACTGCGCTGTAACTGTAACAAGGTGGGGAGCTTTGTTAGGCTGGAGCCAGCCTCTCCCATCACACACTGTGGCTGTAGGTGAAGGGATGGGTATTGGGGAAAGGCTGGGGATTGGAGATGGGTCATAGGGGTGGATGGACATAGAGACTAATCTAGTGTGATGAGCGTCACTTTGTGGACTTGGACATTTTGGGTGATCAATGATGAGAGTGTGATCAACCTCTGCCTGATAGCAACAACATTTTGGTCCATGAATTGGGGTGGGGGGAGGGTGGCAGGAGTCTAAACATTCTGCTTTGGGGAATTACTACTTGTTTATGTGTTAGGAAAAATGTTTAGGAAGGAACTGCAGATGCTGGTTTAAACCAAAGATAGACACAAAAAGCTGGAGTAACTCAATGGGACAGGCAGCATCTCTGGAGAGAAGGAATGGGTGATGTTTTGGGTCGAGACCCTTCTTCAGACAGAAAAATGTTTGTTCCTTCTTGGGTGGTGGAAATTCCATGCAGATCTAACAAGAAGAAAGGGAGCAGGCTAGTGTCGCTAGTGCTCCTCCTGTATCTGCCCCACCGCCCACACTATGTGGTGGTTTCCTGCTCATTTATATGGACAGGGAGCGGGTAGCCCAGTGGAATGGCTCATGTTCCGAGGGTACAAGGAAGGCAGATGTGGGCAGTGTTGGGTGGCAGGAACGTTTTTGGTAAAGCAAAAAGACAGGAACACATTTATAAAATGGATGCAATAGAAACAGCGAGTTCAGATTTAGATTCAACTTTATTGTCATTGTGCAGTGTACAGTACAGAGACAACGAGTTCCTTTAAGTAGAGAGCCTCTGTGTCACCATTCGGTTCCTGTGCAGTATACAGATGCAACGTTTTCCCTATCTATCGCTCTTCCCACCCCCACCCCCTGTAGTGACTAAACCTGTGTAGATTAAATTAAATAAAGATTGCCTAAGCTCTGGCTCCTGAACCTTTTGCTGCAAGACCTTCTGATCCTTTTACTAATCCAGACTGTAACACAATTGTATAGCAAAGGACAAGGCAATGATAACTTTTTTCATTATTTTATATCTAAAACCTTTCGATTTACAACAATCAGATTGTTCTATACTGATGAGCCTCTCAGATGATCTTTTAATTACAGGAGGATTTTTCTATATCTGAATATCATCAACTATTACTCTGCTTCAAAGCCTCATCGTCGTTCCAGTTACAAACCTGCTCCCCACCTGCCCTTTGAGTGGGATCTCTGAGAGACAGTGATCTCTAACAATCTCTTAATCCTGATTTCAATCTCAAATTAAATTTGAGGTAAACACAGAGTCCCACCCTTTGCTGAGTGACAATACCACATCCGCATTTTGGTTGGCTTAATGGCGATCAGATTAATCCACACCCTCCCATGTGGAATTAGTCTGCTGGTTACATGTCGTGCCGCGCAGCGCACGGTCAGGCCTGGACAAGACACAATTCTATCAAACCTGCTCCCATTCCCTGTGCACTCTGCAGACCAGAGATTCTGGTGAATTTGTTGGTAGAGAATATTTACTCAAGGCAAGGACATTATTATTACACCTCTGGAAACTCCAGACCTGACAGCAGCATCAGTGCACCCACTGATTAGAAAGTTGCCTGTGGGACTGGGGTATTGTCAGCACATTGCAACAGGTTTCCTTGGGGAGAGGATACTGAGTCTCAGCAAAAGTGGATGTCACTGAGCTTCAGGATCGGGTGATAGAGGGGCTGTCTATCTCACTGCCCTTCTCTTTCCCCTCATTTGCCAGTATCTCCCCTTAACCTCTTCTATCTCTTTCTCTCTCTCACCAGTCTCTCTCTCTCTCTCTTCCTCTCTCTCCTCCTCTCCTCCTCCCCCCCTCCTCCCTTCCTCTCCCCACATCCTTCTCTTGGCTGCAACAGCTCACACCAATTACATTTAGATGCTGTCAATTAGCAATCAGTTCTGTGCTGTTCATTCACTGGACATGAGAGAGAAAATAGAATAGAGGGGGCCATTTAAAAAAAAAAGAAAATATTTATTTGCAATCGTTACAATATTCACATCATTGATAAGGTAAAACCCGCCGTGTGGACCTGTGAATAGCTACATTGGCCAGGCTCAGGAGCAGGCCAATGAGAGGTGCCCCAACCCACATACCCTCAACCTCCTCCACAGACTGAAGTTCAACCAGAACTTGAGGAGCAGCATCATCAAACACTGAGCTGCAACCTTACACTCGAGGTCAACAGTCCAGGCCGCAGCAACTGCAGGCAGCCTGGGAGTCAGCGAACCAGCTGAGAAACCTGTGTTACTGCTCAGTGCACGCTTTCCAGCTCAGGTCCCTGATATGAAGGGGAAAGACTCTTGTGTTGAGTGACCACCACTGGGTACTCGCCCTGGAATAGGTGAAGAAGCTGAGAGAGAGTTCAGGACCAACGCCTCCAGAAAGACCATTGTGTAGCTTTTTTTAAAGAGTTAATCAAATTGATCAAAACAATTGATCAAAGCTCCCAAGGAGATCCAATGGGCGAATGCAGCTGAGGGAATCAGCTCAGACAGAACGGTCCCACTTGAGCCACTCCTCGATAGGTCTGTGGGGAGTTTTGGCCAAGAGCCTTGGTGGTGTTCAGATCCACCGGTGCTGAGCCTGCCCCACGACAGAGAACCCCCCCCCCCCCCACCCTCTGCATGCAGGCTCCCTGGGCTTGAACGTAATTACTAACCAGACTCGGAGCAGCTCCAGTGAAGGACAGGCAACTCCCTCCGAGCTGGGAGCTGTGTCTTCCTTACGGCAGTAGGAATAATCCACCCTGCTCTCCCTGCACTGGGACAGATCAAGGAACAGCTTTACTCAGTAATAACTTTTACTTCGTATTTTGTTTCCATGTAACCGTCAGCTTGCCCCTGCCAAGGTGACTTGGTTCTAGAGTGCTCCTGGAGAGGGAAAGGGTGGTGAAGGCTAGAATGTCTGGGACTTGTGTGCATTGCTATATTATGTTTTTTTTAGTAATGTTTGAAATCATGGTAAAGATATTTAAAAACAAAATATATATCAACAAAAAGAACACATGAAATGGGGGCCTGGAGTACAAAGGCCAGAAAAAGGATCAGATACAGAGTGAAGCTCCCTCTACACACGTACCTAGGAGTCAGAGACAGAATGAAGCTTCCTCTGCACCATCCCATCACACACTCCCAGGACACATGTTGCATGTGTTCATGCAAATTCAATGAACTTCATTCCAAATTTTTAAGTGTGGTCACTATTAAAATGCAGGACTGTCAGAGGTCAATGTTACATTGCTAGGTCCTATAAGCTGCCATCAAATGGCAACATTGTTCAAGTTAAACAATTACAGGAACTCCATTCTCATGAAGAAGTGGACTGAGCGTTTTACTGCGCAGACGCAAGACTCCTCATGCGGGCATCTGTGGGAGTGTCGGGCAATGAGTTTAGCATGTCAATCACTCCACTCAACACAAGGCACAAGTTCCAAAGTTTGACTGAGATTTATTTTATATTTAATAAAGACTTTGGACTGAAATATTCAAGTTGACAGGGAAGCCTTATCTGGTGCCCACTCTAACTCCAGGGCTAGAACTTAAAATGAGACCAGTCTAATCAGGAAGTGGGACAACTCTTCTTGCAGGGCCCATTTCATGCAAGGTGTTCCCTCTCAGGGGAGTGGTGTTCTCACATTCGACTCTGCATACAAACGTATGGTGGACTCTGCTTAGCTCTGAGATCACTTGCTCCCAATGAAGCAATGTCTCTATTTTCAAAGTCCATTCATCCTCCAGCCCCCTCTGGCCCTGCAGCCTCCACTAATTCCATCCTCAGTACTCTTCCTGATGTTAAACACTCTGTCTTCAGAGCGTTCTGTTGCCAAGGCCCTAAACTCTGGAATTTCCTTCTTAAACCTCTCAGTTTCTATCCCTCTTCCCCCTTCAAGATGTTCCTTTTACCAAGCTTTTGGTCATCCTCCCTGTGTCAGCTTACATTTGCTCCAGTGATTAACCTTTGAATGTTTAGCTGTGTGTAAAGTGCTATGTGTAAAGTTATTGCTTTAGCTGGAACCTGTCAACCACCAGTTTGTACTTCAGGCTGAGGTTCCCTAGGCCAGTAACTCTGCATCACCCTTCGTAGGGTGCAGTGAATGGAGTTGTTCACACTGGGAGACACCTTCCTCTCACCAAGCCAGCTTCCCAACCAAGCACGAGATGTTCTTTAACATAAGTGGACACATACGCAACAGCAAACTCAAGAAAAGTTACAGGTATACAATCTGTCAGAATCACCACACTCCATCACACACGGGTTGCTTCGCAAGAATGAACCACTGTGACTAACTCAAGGTATCTATAGAAAAGAGGTCTTTGGGTGGGCTGAGAGAGGGCAGGAAGATTTGGCGATTCTAGTTTCTCCTGGGTTCCTGATCATTGCTTCTCCAGGAAAGATACAAAGAGGAGATAATTATCAACACCCCACTTGCCTCCCCCTTACGCCAACAGATTGTGCACTCCCTACACAGACATACCCGCGCTTTCCCACTCCCAGTCAGCAACTACCCAATCCCTGTCAGTCAAAAAGACTTTGAAGTGAAATCTTAATAAGCCTCTTTCCACAGATGCTGACTGACCAGCTGAGTATCTCCTGCATTCTCTGGTTTTGTTTCAGATCTGAGCAGTGCTTTGGGGCATTTTGTCATGATTGTGGCACTAGTTATATAATCAACAGATAGAGAGTTATACACATTGTGAAATTAAATTC